>ML675624.1:62649452-63374267 GCA_007922155.1 Mesoclemmys tuberculata | reverse complement strand
CAAGACTCATGCAGTTTCCCTGCTGCAGCCAGGGGAACAGGAGATCAATAAAGAGGCAGCCTCCTTGCTGAACTCCTTCCATCTGGCTGCAGCAGAGGGAGGGAAAGGCCGCTAGCAGAGCATCCAGGACCCACCATGCTTCAGGAGAGGGGTAGGACTCTAAAAATCAGTGCCTTCCTGTTTGGCCTGCACTTAACAGGCCACCACCATGACTTAGTTGCCACACCATGTGCTTCAGGGTGCAGTGACAGTCACTCATCTACACTAGTGCTTTGTCTGTGAGTGTGTGACATACGGTGAGTAATTTGTAGGTGTAAAATAGTGAATGTAAAAATGAGGACAGTCGTTTCAAAATGTTTACTTTAAATATGTAGTGATTTGTAGTCCTTAATGGTGTATACATTAATATGTTTTTTATGAGTTGATAGACTGCTGGCCCTTCAGGGTTGTAAAAATGATGTTTGTGGCCCTCGAGAACCACTGCTGTAGGTGGTATATTTCCCTCTGAATCAGTTCTGAGCTAGTGTCCCTGTAGGGAGTTAAGGGGTTGGAGAATGAAATTATCATCACAAAAATCAGGATCTCTGTTTTAAAAGCGCTCATGGCACTTTTTTGTGTTCTAGATCTGGGCCTCCTTTGAAGAAAGGGAAAACACGCCTATTTCATGGTTTGCATCAGGTATGAAACTTGAATTTTCATGAGTATAATGATTAGTATGTGGCCTGAATTTGAGTCTTGGCATTATTCCTTATTATTAGCTCATTCTGAATGCAGCATATTATTACAGCAGAATATTATACTCCCGTCATTCAATACTATGGCATTTGAATTTAATATGTTGCTAGACTGTGGTTTTTCTGAAATTTCAAAAAATATTTTCTTCGTGATTTTTGCCTTCTGTGTGTAAATTCCTCTGCAAAGGCCCAATCCAAGTGACATCAGAGTCAGTGGAAAGGCTCCCATGGATTTCACTGGAGATTAGATCAGGTCACAAGATCCCAATTCTGTACCATGTGGAACTGCTATTAAAGTAAGTGGGGATTCCTTGCATGTAAAGGCTACGGAACTGGAACCTATGCAATTCTTTCCCATGAGTATGAAAAAGAAGATGACGGTTCAAATCACTGTTGGCTATAGCAGTGCTGAAAGCTTGTACTAGGTACAGTGTCTTGTGAGTTAGATGTTTCATGGTGCAGCAGTTCAAAAGCTGATTACAACCTGAAATGGCATGTTTTTTGTAATAGAAGTGTGAGGAGACCTCAAGCTGAATGTAGTCTTAACCTCATCCCATTCAGGAGGAGTGGGGATCCTTCCACCTCTGTACCTTTGCGGATGGAGACACATCACATTTTAAATAATTTTTCACCTATTCCTTTCACCTCTGTTATTTTTCCATCCCCATAGCTCTCAATATGCCTCCTTCACCCTCCTCCTCTGCCTGGCTGGTACACTATGCTGATTGCAGTCTTCTGGGTTTCCTTGTAGGTCTGCTATCGGTAGGTTGCCATAGCAGCACTAGAAAACTCTCGGTACTGGCAAGGTGGGGAAAGAGAAATGACCCTTTTGAGACCTTTTTCTCCTTGCTCTCTGTAATGCTGAAGAGCAAGGGATATGTCTGCAGAGAATCATTTACTTAGTGGACTGCTGCCCTTGAATTGAGGAGCAGCCACAAAGGTAAAGACCCTTGCGTAGGATGGAGGTATCCTGTCATGCTGTAGACTAATAGATGGGGACAGGTTGAAAAGTGCACAGACTTTGTCATGGTATACTGAACATAAAGCCCTAATCACTAAGAACAGTCCTGTTACTTAGATTGCTCTTTGGGGCAGACACCATCTTCTCAGTGTATGTGTACGGGGCTTAGCACAATGGGAGCCTTTTCAGAGTGGTCTAGGAGCTACAACAATACAAATAAATATTAACAATTAGAAAACAGTGAAGTTGTACATCTGCTTATGTAAGTTTACTGAGAGGTAGACAGGAGATCACTATTACAGTGACACGCTAACGACAATGGAAGTATTTTCATGTTATGTTTGCCTTCATTTTAAAAAAAATGCTCTTTATAGTTTATATTAACCTCCCACCATAGCTATCAGAGTGAGGAAATTAAATCCACTTGCGTGTTGGCTTTGCACAGGACTTTCCAAGTGTTGCAGTTGTCGGCTTGGGTAAGAAGGCTGCTGGAGTAAATGATCAAGAAAACTGGAATGAAGACAAAGAAAATATTCGGACAGCTGTTGCAGGTTAACTTGTTTTAATTTAATATTTGTTCCAATTGCAAGTATTTGTTTGATCTAGTGAAGCCCTGCTGTAATGTGATACATTCCAATTTTGGTGAAGCACATGAGCTTAAATCAAACAGACCACAACATGTTTTGTTTTAAAGCATAAGACTTAATGCAAGGCTTGGAAAATTCACTCATTGCTGACAAGTGGGAAGCTTTCCATGGTGAGAAAAGGGCCTAGGCCTTTAATTTTTTGCAGAATATATTTTTTCATGTTTAACTACCCTCCCCAAAACCCAAATAAACTATATCCTTATGGCTGTGGCAATAACCTTCCAAATATAAATCTATGCAGTGTAGTCTTCCTGAGTCTGCAGACAAATGACTTCAATATCTGCTTCTTATAGCTTTCCCAAGTAATATGAAATTGAAAAAACCCTTGTTGTTTTCACTTCATCATGGGAGGATCAATGAAACTGACAAGACTTTAATAGTGTGCCTTTAACCTGTGCACATATGACAACCCGAAATATTTCCTGCTGTTGCTTAGGTGATAATTAAGACTTGTTGATATCCCTGACAATATAAAGCAGTATATTATGTGTAGGGTGTTTCCTTGGGGGCTAAGTTCCTAGTGAATTTGTGTATCTTGTAGACAGTGAACTCATGCTGTATGGGCATGGGGAATGCGTATGTGGTGTCTTGGAATTTGGTATAGCTTTGCTTTTTGGAATTTTGATTGGGAAGGATGTCGCATTTAAGCAGTCTTGGTCTTTGTCACAGGGTGACTGGACCCAGTAAATGAAGTCAGTCCAGCACCCCTGTGCCGGAATAGGTGCTCCTAGTAGGCCAATTAAATGGGTGGGGCAGTACATATAAGAGACGTGACTGTTATATGCCAATCCCTCTTCAACAGAATATTTGTTTATGGAATACATTCTTATTTTCTGCTATTCATAAATGCGCCTTTTCAGTCAAACCTATAATATAGCTGTTGTAGCTCCAAAAAACTAACTGCTATTTAAGCTTTACTAGCAACACACTGTATTACAACTTCATTTCTGATGGCTAAAGGCTTTGATCACCTGAAGTACTCTAAAGCTATGTAGTCACCTCTTTGCTTGGGGAATTGTAAGAACTTTGGTCTTGTCTTTCAACCCCTGCTGGATTGCTTACTTGATAAGTTAAGTTCATAGTTGTCAGCTGCATGATGAATACCAATACACTGCTTTTTAAAAATTGTTACTATAGGCTTTGCTCTGTTGAATATGTTTTTGTTCAGCTGGTTATACCTGAATCTACCAGGTTTCAATAGAACTAGGTTCTTTCCTTGAAAAGTCATTATTAATTGCCTCATGAATCCAGTCTGCTGCTGTAATCAGTCCTCGGTCTTATTGATGTATTGTATTTTCCAGTTGGATGCAGACAAGTTCAGGACCTGGAGGTCGCTTGTATTGAAGTAGACCCCTGTGGAGATGCTCAGTCTGCTGCAGAAGGAGCTCTTCTTGGGCTATATGAATACAATGAATTTAAGGAAAAAAAGAAACCGGTAGTTACTGCCCAGCTACATGGAAGGTGCTGACAAACTAAGGTTTTACTTTTGAAACATTTTGATATCTAGGTACTCTTTTCTTCCCCGCATCTTTTATTTGGTGTTGCATAAAATATTTTAGCAGACGTGCAGAAGTTCTCTCTCTAAATGAACAAACCCTTATTTGACACAAGAAATGCTATAGCAGATCAGACCAGAGTTCCACCTGATATCTTGTTGCTAGCAATGGCCAGTACCAGGTATGTCAGAAGAAGTTTACTCCTGAGGGAATTATGTGCCAAAAAAATTATCAATTCTGCACACAATATTTTAAAATTCTGTATATTTTATTTGTCAAAATAACACAGTATAATCATGCCAATTTCAATTATTTTGGTAATTTATTTCAAAATACCCCTCAGCAAGTATGTGTATAACAATACAGACAACAAAAAAAGATTCAGGAAATACTTTTTGACAAACAGATTCCTTACTAGGCATATTAATTCAGAATTAAATAATAATTCATTTAACCTACAAGACAGAAACATATTTCCCACACCCCGCAGAAACAGTGCAAAGACTTGGCGGAGTCAGGGGTAACAAAGAAGCTAACAGAGAGGGAAGTAATTGCTGGGAAGGAGACTGGGAGTGAATCTGGAGGAATGTTGGGTGTAGGTGGAAGAAGTACGGAACAGTTTTTTTGGGGAGAAGGAGGGATTGTTAGGGAGTTGGGAAGCCTCCCCCATGCAGACTCTGGCTGACCTATAGACTCTCTGATTCAATCAGGCACATGTCCCAGCACCACCACTCAGCCACTCCCCATCCCCATGTGGCTTTATACTCCCACTTCTATTCAGCCCCTGCCCCAGTCTGTCGTCCCGTCCCGTCGTCCGTGTGTGTTGTCCCCTCGTCTCCTCCCCCCCCCAGTAGCCCTTCTGAACTCCAGTCTATGTGAATTCCCCCCTCATCCCCCCATATTCCACGCCTCCTCACCTGGCTCCGTGGGCAGCGTGCTGTGAAGAACGCAGCCTCTCTTCCTCACTATCAACTGCTGACTGTTATGGTCAGTGAGCTGGCTACCCTGTGTTCTGGTGCCACAACAGCTCTTGGGGGGGGGGGGCGGCGGCAAAGGTGTAACTGCAGTGCCTTTCTGGCACAATGTATTTTCTGTGGAGAAAAAAAAAATCTGCAGGGGACATGAATTCTGCACGTGTGCAGTGGCACAGAATTCCCACAGGAGTAGAAGTTGCAAGAAACCCCATAGTGAAAAATTATAATACTGGAGCCACAGGGGAAGACATTTCCTAAACTTTGTTAGTTAGAGATTGGTTTGTACCTTGAAGTGCATGGATTTATATCTCCTCTGTTTGTTTTGTTATTCAGATATGCCTGAACCTTTTTTGAATCCTAATAAGCTCTTGAACCCCAGCATGTTTTATGTAGATCACTAGGTATGCTGTCATGGGCAGTGTATTATGCAACAAGAAAAGAGGGGGAAAAAACTCCTTTTGGATTCTGAATGTCATTGACCTCTCCTTAGGAGCTGAGACACAGAACTTCTCAGTAATATAGTGCTTCCCTAGCAAAGTTCAATGGCTCCTTTTTATATCCTCTCCCCTGCCAGCATCACACATCTTCCCTGTTCCTAGGGTATAAGTTCCAGCTATCCAGTGGACAATTCCTTCCTTGAGAGGGAAACTGCACCCTGCTAAGTAGTAGTCCAGGAAAATCTCTCAAACTAATCCTATACTGATAAGCCTCAGTGTCACACTCATCCACTTCCCAGAGCAGCAGATACCTTGAGAGTCACTCAGGATTACAGTTCTTTATGAAACAACTAACTTCTCAAGACAAGGGTGGTTTTGTGGCTAAGGCATTGGAGTGTGATTAAGAAGAGATGGGTTCAATTCCAGTTCTGCCACAGACTTCATGTGTAACTTCGGTCCGATCACTTATTTTCTGGGTGTCTCAAGTCCCCATTTGTAAAACAGGGTAATAATACTTGCTTTCCTCACACCTAGATAGCACAGCAGGCATAGGATTTAGGGATATCCCTCTATGAACACTACTGTGACTACTGACTGTTCAGTGACCAGAACTACAATGTGCAGCAGGAATCCCACTATCCAAGCTCCACCTTTATCATCTAATAATCATAATTTTAGCAAGATTCAAAAATGGATTGGACAGTTATGTGGAGAATAAGAATTTCCACAGTTGTTAGAATTATTGTGAACACACATTTTGGAAGGGATATTAAACCTTGTGCTTCAGGGCTTAAGCCAATCTCTAACTATGACAGATCAGGACAAGACCCAATGTGGGGGCAGTGTGTATCCCGTATCTTTTACTGCAGTGTTCATGCACCTTCCTCTGAAACATCTAGTGCTGACCACTGCCATACACAGATACTGGACTAGGTTAAGTGAACTTCAGGTCTAACCCAGTATGGCAGTTCCCATGTTCCTATAATAAGAAAGGTGATATAACATTCCTGTCACCTCCCATCAGTGAGGCAGTTTTCTTCTCAAAATCTAGGAAACAGTTGAATACTGACTATCTTATTTTTGCAAGGGTTATGGTGGTGATAATTATGTGGCGTTTGTTTAGTGATGGAAAGGAAGCCTGGCAGAAAGGTGTCATCTTTGCTGAAGGTCAGAATCTGGCTCGCTATTTGATGGAGGCCCCAGCTAATTATATAACGCCAATCAAATTTGCTGAGGTTATTGAACAGAAACTCAAAAGTGTCAATAGCAATGTGAAGGTCCATATAAGGTAAGTTCAGTTTAAATCATTCCTTCTCCGTAAATTGTAGCTGTTTAAGATGCAGCATAAAAAACATTACTGGGGTTTCCAGTGAGCTTGCTCATTTTCACCCTTTTGTAGTTTAAGATGACAAATGTAAGGAAAGTATTTGTGTAACACTCTGTAAACTTTGAATAAATAAAAGCTGTGTTGGTGCCCAGAAATCACAAATGATTCTCAGTATCGAGCAGGGCTTCCAGTCACTACGGTAGGCAGAGGTAGGCTGCTGGGTCAAAAATCAAGAAACAAAATGAACATGTTAACTACTTTTGTAACATGACAAGCCTTTTAAAAGACTGCAGAAGACGAAGCCTGATGTCACATCAGTGACTAAATTAATAATCCCCCTTTTTAAAAAAAAAAAAAGATTTTTTTGCATTACTTCCCAGTTAATATACATCCCTTTTTCCTGTTTTTAATTGCTCATCCTTTGGAGGGGGTAAGCAAACTCTCACTATCTGTTCCTATTAATTTTCCCATAACTATAGCAGTTTGATTCCATAGAGCCAGACTGTGCCGTGCTGCTTTGTGGATGCAGTCTCCTGTCACATTACTGTTCAGGTTTTCCAAAGATCTTAACACACACCTCAAGCCGAGAGGGTGAGAAGGGAAGGCATGATATTTGTAATGTGGAAAACCAGGAAAAAATAATTTAAAAGGGAAAACAAAATAACTTTGAGAAAGTGTTTTTCTATTTAACAAAGCAGTACTAGTGAATGAAAAACAATATCTTTACTTTACAATCTGTCATTTAGGAAAAATAGAATTATTTGCAGATATGTTTAAAACTTTTAAGATTTACAATCTTTTGTGTATATTTTTCTAGTCTCTTTTGTAATGGATCTAATTAAAATCTTTTATTATAGGTCAAAGGCATGGATAGAAGAACAACAGATGGGAGCATTCTTGAGTGTAGCTAAGGGCTCAGATGAGCCTCCTGTCTTCTTAGAGATTCACTATTCAGGCAGTGCTAATGCAAACGACTCGCCATTAGTGTTTGTTGGAAAAGGAGTGACATTTGATAGGTAAGTTTGCTAATATTTTTATGAGTGAAACAAAAACTACAATCCAGTTGTGGAGGGATTGAGATGCCTATGAAAAAGTGGGTACCGCAAAAATATTTGCCATTCTGCCACTCGTTGTTTCCCCCCCCAAAAAACAGGCAGATTAGCTAATGTTTTACCAATCTTTTCTGTATTGTTAGAGCATAAAATGTACCCTAAAAATGCAAGAGGGGAGGAAAGAAATTGGGAGCAAATATGCCAACAAATTAAAGAGATTATCAGATAAAATTTACTAACAGACCTCTTGGTATTTCCATTGAAAAATCAACAATATTTGAAACCTGAACCCTACTTTAACAACCCTACTTACAGTTAGATATTCTGTTGCAAATAACTGGAAGAAAACATTCTCCAATCAAAATATCTTGCTTTAACAAAATTTGGGAAATACCAAAAAGAGTTTGGCAGTTTCTTTTATTTTATTCACAGAGGAAATTCATGAAATAAGAACTAGTAATTGGTATGTAAAATGATATGAAAAACACAACAGAATAAATTTTACAGGTTGTGCAAAACTTTAATAATTCACTGAAGATCTCAAATTCATAGCAGAATTATGGAGATCTAAATATTGCAGATAAATGCATTTAAAACAGGATGTTTGAAAACCTGTCCCTTTTTGACTTCCCTGTCAAACTCAGAGATAGGGATCTTGTTTCTTTTGTACAAGTTGGCCACTTCCAGGGGTGCTTTGCTTTATCAACTGTTTCCAGAGAAATGAAACAGCCTCAATTTATAGTTTGTCAGGAGAATGAAAAAGGAATGGATTTTAAATGCTCTTGTTCTAAAACGTATTTAATGGTAATTTCAAGGCTTTGCATGTGCCAATGTTGTTGTCCTGGTCTGAGATTTTAATGAGAAACTTTTAAAAATTTGTTTACAAAAGCTTTGTATGTCACCTTTAAAGTAACTTTCAGAAGCATATCCCCATGAGAAAATCCAAATGGGGACTCCAGGTACCACAGAAAGTCAGCCTCTCCAGAGGAAAACCTAGCCTCCAGTGCAAAAGCAAAATGAAAACCAAACATGTCTATGGCTTGGTGTTTGTGCAGCTGCTCAGGAGGGAAAAAGGAGTACTCGCTTATGTGAGTTCTGTACCTCATGGGCAGCACAGTGCCCAGTCTTTAACCATCTGTCTCCCGATGGAGGCCAAGGAAGTTACTGCAACCCCAACTGCATGGGGCTAGGCAGTGAAGAGAAACTGATGAGTCCTAATATCAACAGTAATTTTGTTTTATATAAATGTTGGTTTACATTACATACATCAGAGTAAGTGGGTGAGTGGGAACTCTCCCATCCTGACTGCTGGTGTGTGGGCCTCCACCACCTCTATTCTATACCGGAGAGAGAGGGGGGTGTCTCCTGATCTCGGTGTAGAGGCACCCTGTAGTTTTTGCGCGCGCGCACGCGCACACACACACACACACCCCGGTAACCTTGGTGGTGTTGGGCAGGAGGGAAGGTAGGCTTCTTTGACTCAGATGGACTAGTTTTGGAACTTTGCCAGGGAGATAAAGGGATTACAGTATCAGAAATCAGTTAACATTTATTCTTTGAACTACTGAGCTCAGCCAGGCAAAGATGAATTCTTGCCAGTGTCTCTCTAATAATATGATATACGAGGATATGCTTTTATCATGCTCAGTGTATCTTTCGTATCATTCCCATGAACCTGCAATATATCGTAGACTCTACCACTCCCCCTGGAAACGCAGCAGGGATGAGTGTCTGCATAAAGCAGAATTAGCATTGCCTGGTTGCTTCCAAAGGGGAGATTGAGCCTCAGTGGGCTGGCAGCAGACATAGAGCTGACTTGGTTTTTTTGGCCTGGCTACAGCTTTAAATGGGGTGTGTTCTTAAAGTCTGCGGTCACCCATGAGGCATCTGCCTTGCTTCTATAGCATCTTTTGGCAGAATGAAAAAAAGGTTTAGGTTTTTTCCCCCTACAGAATTTCCCCTGAAGTCTTTCAGGTAAGAGAGATTTGACTACTGACTCATTTATTAATCTACTCCACTTTATTTAAACACATTTACTAGGGCTACCACTCTTCCTTATTTTAAATCTTCTCTTTTATGATGATTTACCTTTAAATTATATTTACAAAAACAATGTGTTTTCCTTATTACATTTTAGCATGTTGCAGATTATGTAGATGTTTTATTGTGTCAGATACTGGTCTTACTAAAACCAGATATGTTGCTTTTTAGAATACTGGAAAATTCAAAAACAATAAACTGTTGATATTGTGTATTAAATGAGATTTTCCGTTAACACCTATTTTTGTTCTATGCATCCCCAGTGGTGGAATTTCACTTAAGCCTTCTTCAGGTATGGATGAAATGAGAGCAGATATGGGAGGAGCAGCAACTGTGTGTTCAGCCATTGTGACAGCAGCAACACTAAATGTGCCTCTCAATATAATTGGTAAGTTGGGTGCTGGGAGGGAAGAACATCAGAAAATATTAATTAAAATGTTATGTTAGGGCAAAGCTATTTTAATTTCCGTAATGGAAATGGCTGCTCAAAATTTTCATGGACACTTCTTAAGCTAATCACATCACTTACTTGCTTTCATAACTATTCAGAAATATCCCAATATTTTATTCACCAATCAAAAATTACCTATCCTGGGTGAGAAGAGTTGCAAGACTGGATTAAAACTAATATGAGGGGAATGCATGACTCATAGAACTGGATGGAGACTTTTGTCTCTGACTCATTGACTAGAATCCTGGTCCAGAGCAACTGGAGCTGCATGTCTAAAACACTTGTACATAAATTTGAACACTTCTTGCTTGGTGTTTGAGACCTACAGATTAAGGAAATTAACAGTTAATATCAGTATATTGTTACAAGAAATAGAATAGGGCATATCTATTAATATAAACCATTGGGGAATCTCTTATTGTGGGTGGTGTGTCATAAATGGTATGGATGAAAACTGACCAGTTCAGACACCCATTCTGGGCTTGATCCTTTGAGGTGATTACCCTCTGTGACAGGGCCAGACCTGATGGCTATAGGAGAGTGGTGGGGTTATTCTTTTTTTTGTTTTGTTTTTGTTTTTTTGGCGGTGTATATATATTAGGCCCAGGGTCAACAAATCCTTGTTCACTTGGTGATTCAGCTGGGGTTACTCCAGGGCAATTAGGCCAGCTGAGGCCAATTAAGGGGCTTGCTTCCCTGTCAGGCAGGTAGGGGCAGCAGAGAGGAGGTGCAAAGCAGAGCTGCTACAGAATTTGGAGCGATTGCTGTTGCTACCACAACGCAAGGTACAGGAGTTCAGGAGAAGCCCCTCCAGGCAGGGCCAAGGGTCATAGGCACAGAGGCCTGAAGGAGGACCCAGCTGCCCAGACAACTGAGTAATGGAGTAGAGGTGGGGTGACCTCACCCAAACGGGAGGATCACAATGACAGAGACCCGTGGGGGAGGGGGACCCTCGCTCCAGTTTCAGGAAGCAGACCACGAGCACTGGGGGCAAGGACAGGCAACCCAGAGATGATAGTAGCTCTCACAGACTAAGCAGTTTGAGGCTACTCCTCACAGGGTCCCTGGGTCAGGGCCCGGGGTAGAGGATGGGACGGCCCCTTTCCTCTCCCTCCACCCTCCCGCCATATCACCAGCGTAGCCCAAAAGGGCGCAGGACCCATGGAGGGGCAGAACAGGCCTCTCTTGCCACACCTCCTTAACTTTCATTGATGTCTAAAAGGAGTTGGGAGTATTTGGGATTTGCAGGAGGTGCCTGACTCCTTGTAGGATTGGGCCCACACATGGGACACTCCTGATGACTGGTATTGATTTACAGATAATTACACTTTCTTTGTTTAAAGAGAGAACTCGCCTACCATAACAGAGACCATTCAATATGGAAATGTCCATCGAAGAAGGTCTCAAGATCTTAGAATGGCATGATGGAAACTAACTTAAAAATATATGCTGTCAAAAAGTGACATTTTTACAGTATGTTAGTATATGAATAAAACCAATGCAAAAAAATGTTAGGGTCTCAAGGGTATATATTGTTGAGAACTGGTAGTACTGGTGACTTGTAAATCATAAAAATGCCATTTGTGGGTCAGATATATTGAGTTTATATCTTGTTAATGAGACCAACCCTAGTATGGAACAAAAGCATCTAGTGTTGAGGCGATATGAACCTGATGTGCAAAGTACAATGCGTAACAAAACGTGATCTACTGACTGCTCACAAATTTAGTACTGGGAATAGAACTTGCGGTCTTTGGTCCCAGAAAAACAAGCTGCTGAGGTAAAGGCGCAATTCTCCCACTAGTTCAGCTAATGTTAATAAATACTTGGTTCAGGGAGCAGTTGCAGATGGTCTGTGGAGAGCTGGAAGGCTTCTTGTTTCCAACTGCTTTTACAGATGTCCTGGCCTTTCATTGCAAAGATATCTGCAAAAGCAGCTAGAAACGAGGAGGAGACAGTTTACTTGCCTCCACTAGTAGCCATTGCTGCAGAACAGGAAGAAAGGAAATAGGAGCCACTCTTAGGGAGGGAGATGTGGATAACTAAATAACTTTGTTTTCCCAAAGAAGCAGTTGTAGTTGCCACCGGATGTTATGCAGCTGTAAATAAATGAGTTGATTCATGCAATGGCAACAGTGGATGTCCAACAGAAGGGAATTAAACAGATTTAGCAGTTCTGATATATTTTGTTCAGTAGAGAGCAGTGTAACGTACATATACACAAGTAGTTCCTCACCTACGTTTATGGATGACTTCAGTCCTAATTAGAAATTTATTAATACAAAAATCTGCATACACAGCTCCATTGAAAACTACTTCCTGGCAGCCCATCATTATCCTCTTTAGTGTGTTCTGTCCAGAACACAGGATCATCAGCTTCTCCTGGGTAGGGCTGGTGGACTGACATTTTCCTTACCACTATAGCCACGATTGGAACCAGAACGCTGACTTGGGCTCCTGCCCATCTTCCCCAGCTCACCTTATGTTTTTGCTTTATAATGGTTCCCCTGGATCTTTTTCTTTTGACATTGGAATCAGAAGCTCTTGAAATTGCCCAGAGAGCTTTAGAATTCCAGAAAGAAACAGAGCCTTTTATAAGCACATGAAATATCCATATAATGCAGCATGTTGAAGGTGTAACTTATTGACAGGGAGCCTCATCATTGAGAAGAGAAGCTCACAACACTCTCTCTCAAGATCATGTGCCTTATTCTGACCTCACTTGGTATCAATCAGGCGTAATGCATGGTGTAAAAATGGCATAGATTAATGTAGCATGTTAAAGATAAGCATACAAACTTAATTATGTAATGCAGAAATATCAATAATGGAGAAATCTGGATCTCATGATATTCTTCAGTGAAGAAACTTCAGGTGCAAATCTAGAAATTGTATGTAAATTCCAGGTGAGACTGCTACCCTCCTGTTACAAGTGATTTTAGTGTAGAGTCTTCTTTCAAGTACTAGTGTTTTTCTATTGCTACTAAATTTAGAAGCCCATGAATACACTGCAGTAATTCTTTCTTTTCCTTCTCAGGTTTGGCACCTCTCTGTGAAAATATGCCCAGCAGTAGAGCAAACAAGCCTGGAGATGTTGTTAGGGCCAAGAATGGAAAAACAATCCAGGTATATGTATATTAAATTGGTTTTACACACAGTCATTCCAATCAAGCTTTATTGTTTCAACTACTGTTATAGTAACTGCACAAAAAGCCTATTTTTAAAAACCAGTGAACATACACAGTATGAGAAATACATGTTAAGATTTAACCAATGTCTCCTTCAGGTGCCGTCTGGGCAGTTAATTGACCTGCCTAGCCACTTCACCTCTCCTCCAGGCCTTGTGTGGGGTGGGCACCCCATCACACCAGGACTTTGGATAGACACAGGGCCTAAAATACATATTTTGTGTTTAATCTGAAATACATAACGATCCCTCATTTGGTTAAATCTTAAGACATGCCCTAATGCTATAGCCTGTTACTTCCCTGTAGGAATTGAGGGACAAATCAATATTTCTCCTTCCAGAATTTCTGTGTAATTCTGTTGTGACTTTGACATTTGGAACCTTTGAGTTCCATGAGATTTCACCAAGCTATATGCATGACTATTGAGTTCAAAACCACGGTACTTCTGCGGGGCCTCATCACCCCTTGCCACAGAGAAACTCACTGGAAAGAACCAGAGGCTCAGGAAAGCACCACAAGGATTGCCAAGCTGAGTTCACTATAAAGCAACCCCTCAAGCAGGAGGGGCTACAGGGGCCATAGATTTTTTTTTTTTTTTGAGGGAGAAGGCCTCAAGAGTCAAAGGAAAGGGATCTCTGAATCTACAGATGTAGGAGCCATTTATAGGGATGCCTCTTTGCTGCTCTACAGTTTCCTTTCCCTCCTGGCAATATAGTTCTAGTAGTATGTTTCCACTAGCTAAGTCACCTCAGCAACTGCTTGATAATAGCCATTGGATTTCCATGGACTTTGCAGGGAGCAGCGACCAGTCTTCTGCTGTACTCCTCCTACTCTACTCTACCCTACAGACACCTAAGAGCCGCAGCATGGGAGGGTTGGGGCAGTGCTGTGAGTTTCCCTGCTTTCATGTTTAAATTAGGCTTTTCTGAATGCTTGACAGCTCCATTCACTTTCAGTTGATTTCCAGTATCCTGCTTCGGTTCACTTACCTAAGATCACTTTGAAAATAGTTGATCATCAAAATGTTTTTGTATTGTATTTTTATTAGAAAGTGAATTTCAACTTCTTGCAGTTGTTACGCATGCTGTAATACAGGGATCATCTACAGCCTGATAGCTGAAAACCCAGATGGTCTCTTTGAAAAGAATTTGTAAAAAGCAAATCAAGCAAAGGGGAATTTGAGTAGATGACTTTTTTTCCCTCTGTTGTACCTACAGGTTGATAACACAGATGCAGAGGGAAGGTTGCTGTTAGCTGATGCCCTCTGTTATGCCCACAGTTTTAATGCAAGGGCCATTGTGAATGCTGCAACATTAACAGGTAACTAATTTCCTTTTCTTGCTTCATGTTGTAAAATAGTTTCTCATAATGAAAGACTAACTCCTTAAACACATTTCTTTGAAGAGGAGTTATACTAAGAAATGAGAAATGTCACCTGTGTATTTTGAGCTTATTATTTATGCATGAATTATGTTGTAGTTTCAATTTTAAAAATATTAAAAATAAGAGGTAATTCTTATGTTATTTATATATATCGCAGTAAAGCAGTTGTCATTAAAAAAAAAAAAAAAAGTTTCTAGTTTACAAACCAGATTTCATTGGGTTAAAAATCCATACGTGAAACCAAAGAATTCTTTAACTATATGCATAATAATGTCTTAAATTACATTTGTTTAATCACTTCTGCTACTATATATATACTCATGTATATGCCAGCTTCTATAGCCAAAGAGGAAGCTGATTCCAGTGTTACTGGCTTATACAAAAGTACTTTCCACTTCAGGTGCTTGATGACCCAGAGGAGAAGGTAGTGGCCACCACCATGCTGCTTGGGGTGTTCAGGCACCAGGCAGATGAGGAGGAGCCAAAGCTCTGCATGCTTCTGATCTGTGCATGTCTCCTGCAGTGCTTTCAATTTTGGTGGGCTCTGTTGTTAAAATGGGCCGCCTCCTTTACTTCCTGGGCACTAAGGGTATAACTACACTGCAGTCAGACACCCACACCTGCCTGTGCCAGCTGATTAGGGTGTCCCTTTTAATATGCCCCAAGTGGTAACTACAGAGCTGAAATACAAGGAACCTCTAGACGTGAATGGGTAAAACGTCCATATTAAGGTTATTGGCCAGACCACCCCTTGTGTGGGAAAATCCATGGGAGGCAGGTTATAAAGGGAAAAAAGTATGTAAATTGCCAGATTGTTGAGTGTGAACTATAGAACAGGTGTTAGATTATTTCTTGTGCTAAGGGATCTATAGAAGATTAGGGCCATCCACCATGGTATCTTGGGCATCTCGTCTTTTGTCAGTGTCATTCTATCTGCACTACCAGGGTTTAGCCAGCTGATGATTGGATCCTCCTGAAAGGGGAATTCCTGTTGCCAAAAAGACCTGGATTGTGCTTCCTTTTCTGCCTGTTTATCATAGTCTGGGGGACACAGCACAATGGTGTCAGTCTGCCCACTTTCATTCAGACAGCCTTTTGCAGGGTCCTGGGCAAGGGGGAATGCTCTTGTGGAGATGTCTGTCCCTCCCTTTCCATATAGGAGGGATGCAGTCTGTTCCACTCTGGGTAGACCATGGGGTACAATTGAGCTGATTTATTAACTACATACTGTTTAATACAAAGGAGCAGGTTTTCAATAATACTTTTTCAAATAAATGCAAGACTCCTAGTGTCCATGGTAGGAATTAGGGATAAGGAGAACAGGAAATCATCTTTTTAAAAAACCAACAGTTGGAGGGTAGAATGCAAAAGAAACACTCTGCTCCAGCACCAAGAGCAAGAGATATAACTTACAGGTTGGTATTTTATAGGTGCTATGGATGTAGCATTAGGGTCTGCTGCGACTGGAGTTTTTACCAATTCATCTTGGCTTTGGACTCACCTTTATGAGGTAGGCCATACAATGGACTGTATTTTTTTTGTCATGTGTATTTGTTCCAGAAAGTCTCTTTTATGTGAGTGAGATAGGTATTAAGTTTTATAATATAGGGTTTTTGTTTGGTTGGTTTTTTGAACATTGCATTTAACTGAGAATCTTAAGTTATATAAGTTGGTGAATTGCTGGCCCATTGATACACTTCTTGGGTATCTTGAAGTGTACTGATGGCATGCACTCATGTCTCAAGGATACACAGCCTCCTGTGGTTTATTGTTTAATCATAAGCCCTAGGACTACTGGTTACCAGTAACTTGTGTTAAAAGGTGAATTAGTCTTGATTGTCACTCATTAAAGCCTTAAAAATACCTAATATATGGTGAAACTGCAATCCGTGAGGGAAGGCTCCAGAGGAAGTGCTTTATGAAAAATCTGTATTACCAGCAGAGAAATGAGTCTTGCAGAAAGTCGGCTCTTTTTAGTCGGAATTGCAGAGGGCAACACTTAAAAGCATCCAAATTTGTTTCATCTTTTATTTTTTAAACATATTTTTTCAGATGCCTGAAGTTATCTTGTGGTGTTTTCTAAAGTGGTTTCATAATTAACTAGTCCACCCAAAGCTAAGATTAACTGTGCAAGTACTATAATGTATATTGCAATCTAAACAAAAGAAAATACCATATCCATTTTGTCCCAAGCATAATAATTGTTTCTTCTGTAGGCCAGTGTTTTGACAGGGGACCGTGTTTGGAGAATGCCTCTCTTTGAACATTACACAAAACAAGTTACCGATTGTGCACTTGCAGACCTCAGTAACATTGGAAAATACAGCAGGTACTTCATTTAACTGAAATCCAGTAACCCTTGTCTTGACTGATATATCTGTTTATCATCACAATGATATTGTTTTAGAAATAGCCAACATTTCCATTATTATTGGAATGCTTTGAACTTGCACTAATGTGCGCTAGTAGTTAGATTTTAAAACAGGAGTTGGGATTTCAGTATTTTTACTTACAAAAAATTACTAAAATGTAGAGCCAAATCATTATGTGCCAGTTTAGACCAGATGGTAACAATGGCTCTTGTTCAAGGGGTGAGCACATAATGAACTCCCTGCCTTCACTCTTTGTTCTGCCCAAGCGTGTGTAACAGTCCAGTCCTTGCATGCAGTGAAAGATGGGGAGTTTTCCATTTCTGCACCTAGGGGCATGTGTCTCGGCAAAGAGGGGTGAGAGCGGATGAGCTGTACCAAAGAGAACAAGCTCTACCATCCTAAACTGATGCAACCAGCATAACTTGAAGCTGGAGAACAGAACAATCCCTGTACAAGTCTGGGAGGTTATATTACATTTAAACAGGTGCAGGGCTCTGTAATTCTACCAAACATTGAGTATTATTGTGTTTCAAGTGTGTGTCAGTGTGAATCCCATTTAGGTGTGCATGTATATCATGTCACAAGATCATAGTCTTTTGAATATTGGGGACCACACATGCACCCTGAGCTGCCTCATGCTCCTGTCTGAGGGCATAAAGGGCAGCCACGACTCCTTCAGTTCTCTCAAGAGCTCACAGAGCCACCTTTTCAGCTGCTATCAGATTGCTTGGTACATCATCTTACCCTCAAGTTAGTTTTTTCCAGTAGCCGTTATCTCAGAATGGAAGGCTAATGAACTCCAAGCTCTCATGGCTGTGCCTCCTCACACCTTCTTTCACAGGAACATTGTGGTGCTGAGACTGCGCCATAAGTTCATTGCACAAGTGGTCTCAGAATTTCACTTCAATCGATCAATTAATTTATCAGTTTTGTTCCTGAAACCACACTCAACACAGGGAGAAAAGCTATATACTCAAGATGTTTCCAGAGCCTTGTTCTATTATCTTAACAGGAGCAAGTCTTTTAGGTAGGTCACAAAGACAATGTGACCCCATCAAAAGACCAGAACATTTAATCAAACAGAACCTCTTAAGTGGACCAAGCTATATATTTCCACGTGCTATCTGGTGGAAAGCCTCTCCCTGCAAACACCAAGGCGCACTCTACATCAGGGCACAGGCAGTGTAGTCAGCTTGCGTCAGAAGCATGTTAGTATGTGAGATCTGCAAGTAGCAATGTTGAGCAACCCATTGACTTTTATTAAACATTATGTCCTTAACATGGCAGCCAGATCTGATGCCTAGTTCAGCAGAGAAGTACTTCTATCATCATTTAACTGATGAAGCTGGGACTCTTCATTCCCACCATCTTGAAGCAATATTGCTTGACACTCACCTACAGTGGGATCCACACTGACACATACTTGAAGAAGGAAGAATGGTTTCCTATTCTATAGTAACTGTGGGTCTTTGAGATGGTCTAGTTCAGCCTGAATCTGACCTGCCCTCCATCCCTGCTTTTTGGAGCATCTTTTAAATGTGAGAGAACTGAGGGAGGGTTCCAGCTGCTCCACTCTTTATGCCCTTGTGTGGAAGCATTAGGGGTCACAGAGTACATCTTCAGCCCTGACATACACAGATAAGCAGAAGCCTCCAATCTCACACATGAGATGCATGCACATCTTTAGTTGGATCCATGCTAATTCTAACATCTTGAAGAACCACAATTGCTGTAGAGTAGCTAACCATTCTGTGTGTGTTTTATTGTTGCCCTATGACTTAATAAAGTTTTTTAAAATCAACTTTTTCTTTCTCTTCCTCCTCCTCTCCCAACAGAGCTGGAGGTGCATGCACAGCTGCTGCCTTCTTGAAAGAATTTGTGATTGCTGCTAACTGGGCTCACTTAGATATTGCTGGTGTGATGTCAAATAAAGATGAGGTTCCTTATCTTCGAAAAGGCATGGCAGGACGACCCACACGAACATTAGTAGAGTTTGCTATGCGATTGAGCCAAGACAAGCAAAGTGTCTAGTAAAATACTAATTCTGTAATCTTTCCACTCTGCCTTAAATCTGTCTACTTCGTTTTAAAATAAATTTAAGTTAATGGCCTATAACATATGTACACTCTAATAAAATGCCAAATGTGGAAGATGGTTTGAAATCCAGGAATACTTCCAATAATCTAAAAAGATAAAGTGATGAAAGACAAATGCATTTTATAAACGGTTCTTACTGGGTAAGAATATCCCATAGTTGACGTTCCTTCTTTCCATTTTATGCTGTTGAAGGTGAGAAGTTGTCTGAACTATTTTTAGACATTAATACTTAAACGATCATTGTAAACATCTGGACTTGCATTCAGATGTATATAAGTAGTGATCTGAGTAATGGTTACAAACAATAAATCTACCTTTTTAGTTGCTTTAGAAAGCTCTTTTGTCTAAAGAGTGTAACGTAGCCTCCACTATAAAACCATTCATCTGGAATCATGGCCCTACCTCTGTTTTGGATATACCATGCAGGAAGAATAATTCTTGATAGTGTTTATTTACAGAAATGTTGTCAGAACAACATAAGGGAGAAGCTAGAAGTATTGTTACCATCTGTTTAATCAATTAATACACTGTAATGCTTTATTAGGTATTGGGAGACTCCATTGCTAGAAGTATTTTAGACTAGACAAAGAACCAGAAAATAAGCTGTAAGGAGCCTTACTCTGTTGACAGGGCAATGGATGATTTTGTCAATTGCTATATGAGATGCCAGTTTATTGAGCATAATTAAAGGAAGTTAAACCATTTCCTGCAGTTGTTTATAATTCCTCTCAAGAAGCTTGGCATAAAAATTTGTCTCCCTGGCAGTTGTTTTGCTTTTTTCATTGTGCCTACATTGATTTTTTTTTCTCTTCTGCTTTCAATAAAGCTGAAATTAACATGACTGTTTTTTATTTGGTTAGCTTCCTGGGTTGTGTAATAACATAGTCAAGGTACTCTCAATCTGACCACAGGTTAGGAGAGGGATTGTTAAAGAAAAACGTTTTCTTGGAGGGTGTGTAAGAGGGGGACATCTTTTCTAATGTGCAGTAAATCAATATTATTTAAACAGAAGTTTACAGGGACTAAAACAGTTGTGCTGATTTTTTTTTAACTTATCAGTCTGCACCACCATGTGCCACCAGATGAAAGATCATAGATTAGGGTTGGAAGGGGCTTTAGGAGGTCATCTAGTCCAATCCCCTGCTCAAAGCAAGACCAACTCCAATTACATCATCCTAATCTAGGCTTTGTCAAGCCTGGATTTAAAAACCTTTAAGGCTAGAGATTCCACCACCTCCCTAGGTCACCCATTCCAGTGCTTCACCACCCTCCCAGTGAAAAACTTGTTCCTAATGTTCAACCTAGACCTCCCCCACTGCAACTTGAAACCGTTGCACCTTGTTCTGTCATCTGCCACCATTAAGAACAGTCTAGTTCCATCCTCCCTAGCACCTCTCTTCAGGTAGTTGAAGGCTGTTATCAAATCCCCCTTCACTCTTTTCTGCAGACTGAACAAGTCCAGTTCCCTCAATCTCTCTTCATAAGTCAAGTGTTCCAGCCCCCTAATCATTTTTGTTGCCCTCCACTGGACTCTCTCCAATTTGTCCCCATCCTTCCTATAGTGGGAGGCCTAAGATTGGACAGAATATTCCAAATGTGGCCTCACCAGTGCTGAATAGAGGGGACTAATCACTTCCCTAACTCTGCTAGCAATACTCCTACTAATACAATCTAACATGCTGTTAGCCCTCTTGGCAGCAAGCACACTGTTGACTCATAGCCAGCTGCTTGCCCACTGTAACCCGCAGCTCATTTTCTGCAGAACTGCTGCTTAGCCAGTTAGTCCCCAGCAGTGCCTAGGCTTCTTCTGTCCTAAGTATAGAACTCTGCATTTGTCCTTGTTGAACCTCATCAGATTTCTTTTGGTCCAATCCTCCAATTTGTCTACATCATTCTGTATCCTAGCCCTACCCTCCAGTTTAGTGTAATCTGCAAATTTGCTGAGGGTGCAATCTACCCTATCCTTCGGATCATTAATAAAGATGTTGAACAAAACTGGCCCCTGGACTGACCCCGGGGGCACTCCACTTGATACTGGCTGCCAACCAGCCATAAAGCTATTGATTGCTACCCATTGAGCCCAATGATCTGGCCAGCTTTCTATCCACCTTTTAGTCCATTCATCTAGCCCATACTTCTGTAACTTGCTGGCAAGAATACTAACTTCTAGAATCTTACCCCTCCTACTAGTGTTCCCCTGACACGTAAATTCTTGTTGCAAGTCAGTCAGGACTTAGTTGTGGCTGGCTAATTGTTGAACAGCACCTGTGTTTTGCTCTCTCTAGCCGTGGTTGGCCACAAGAATTCACAGCAGATAACAGGCTACTGACATGGGTACACTCCTAGGCGGTGCTGCTATGGCAGGAAAATAAACACTGTACATGTGAAATTATACTTTCCTCTGTCTTGCTATTAGTACTTTGCACTTGCAAACTCCTTCTGATCATTTCAAAGGCATCTGGTGATGTGGATTTTGCAGACTTGCCGAAGGCCAAACACCTGCTCAGTGGCACAGCTGGAACTGCGACTCGGATCTTCGGACTCTCAGTACCTGCTTTAACCACTCGCTGATCCATTTGCAGGTAGCTGTCCTAAATTGAATGCTACCTGTGCATCATTTTGCAATAGCATGAGTATCTCTCAGCCCATGCTGCGAACCGCCCGTGATCCTTAACTACTGGCACTAACGCTTTTTTCACCTGCGGTAACATTAAATCTCTCCTTGGGTTTTTTTTGGGGCGGACAGTGAAAAGGCAGCTCAGATTAAAAAATCATCGAAACATAGTTTCGCCCCATTTAAAGAACTCTCTGGCGCCCGAGGAGGCAGCGGCTATCTCAGCGATGCTAGGAAAGGGGCTTGTTCCTCTGATGGAGTACAGGCGTGTGGGGATAGAAGCTGCACGGTGGCTTCAACCTGCTGAGACGAGACGGGGGGTGCTGCCTGCAGGCTCGGGGCTCGTTCTTCGCGCCTATCTGCCGCCGCGCGAGGCGGGCGGGCTGCGGCCGAGCCAGCAGCTGCCGTCTAGCCGGGGGCGGGGAGGGGAGACTGGGGAACAGTAACGCGGCGGGGGGGGTAGCTACCCCTCTCCCCCCCCCCGGGTGCCCCGCGCAGCAGCAGCGCGCCTTGCCAGTCAGGGCAGCGCCTGGACGCTGCTGGCTCCGCCGCCTCGCGCCTCCAACGGCCGGGCTGGGCCCCTGGGCGCGAGGCGGCGGCTCGCGCCGAGCCAGGGAGGCTGTCGCTGCACGTAACGACCTTCCGCGCTCGCTGCCACAAGCCCCGCCCCCCGGCGTTCGGCGCCGCTTTCCCCTCACATCGTCCCGCCCCCAAGCTCTGTGCCCCGCCCTTGTTCCCTGCCGCGCAGGCGCCGTCGGGCCCGCGTGTCATGGCGGCGGCGCTGAGCGGGATGTTTACCAACCAACCGCCGGGGCCGCCTCCTCCTCCGCTCCCTCCCGGGCTCCTGCCGGCCCCCGCGGGACCGCGCAACCCCAACAGCACGTTGGTGGACGAGCTCGAGGCGTCCTTCGAGGTGGGGGGAGGGGCAGGGTTGCGGGGGGGGCTGTCGCGGGTGGCAGTGGCGGGACGCTCGTGCTGCAGGGGGCGGGAGGGGGGCTTGGCCTGGCCTGGCCTAGTCACGAGCTGGGGGCGCGAGTCCGCCCGAAGCGCCCCGCGCCGGCTTTCCGCAAGCGCTGTTGGCAAGCGGCGGCTGTCCGTCCGTCCGGCCGGCCGTGGCGTGCGCGGTGTGCCCTGCGCTCCCTCTTCAGCCAGGTCTGTCTGTCTGTCTGTCTCCCCAACCCCCAGGCGTGCTTTGCCTCGCTGGTGAGTCAGGACTACGTGAACGGGACGGATCAAGAAGAAATCCGAACGGGTGAGAGCGGCCCGGGGTTCTGACCTGGCGTCCATGGGGCCGTTAAAAAGACGCTGTTTATTTTTGAAGTGCCGACCTTTTAATTCCCTGCGCGTGGCTTCAGGAACCTGGGCGCCTACAGGGCCGGCCTGCACTAGGGAATTCGTCACAAACGTGCCACCGCTAACACCCTTTGAGCTCTGCTGATTTGGGCGCAGTGGTGGAGAGAGCTCAGTGTCTGCCACCCCTCTTCTAAGTACTGCGCCAGTATTAAAATCGGTCTGATAGACGTAGGCCAGATTTTTAATGGTATCTAGGCTTGCATGTGCCTAGTAGGATTTTCAAAGACTCCTAATTTCCTGAGTTAGGCACTAGGCACTTTTGTAAATCTGCCCTGGGTGCTTAGCACATTTGGTAGCAGCAGCTGATGTGCTGTCTGTGGTAGGGATCCAAATGTGGCTAACTCCAGTGGAGCTGAACCAGAGTTAACAATGGTAAGAGTTTTTGAAAAAATGTCCCTAATGTAGACAAGGCCTTATGGAGTTGTTCGTATTATAGTAGCTGGTAGTGGGAGAGACAATCCCACTAAAGTTTTCGCTTTATAAAATGGAAAAGCATCATGAATTACAGGGACTGAGCAACAAGATGAGGGGGGAAAGGAGAACTTGGATTGTGCCTACCTTGACAGTATCCCTTTTAAAAATCTTTCTTTTGCACTCAAAGGTATGTGACTGGGAGAAATATATCATGATGCATAGCTGTTCTTCACATGCAGCTTAGCAGCCAACATCCAATTCTGAAATCCCTCTAGTTTATATTGGTTTATAGTTATATGTGAAATAGAAAAAGGCCCTGGATAAAATTTTCAAAAGTTATTTCAGAGCAGGAAAATCAGAGGGATTTAAGAGTTGAAGTCCCATTTTGGCCAGTGACTTACAAGCTTTTGAAAACTCTAGCTCCTTGTTCTCTTTTCAGATATCAGGTTATACTTATGGACTGTGCTGCAATAAAGAAAACCTTTTTACTGGATGACTAAACAAATTTTAATAAGAGACAGTAATAAATATTAATTGTCATTCAATTTTGAGTACTGTTTGCCTGACTTTTACTATGGGGTTGTGTGCATTAATCATGCTACACAGGAATACACTGAAATCTTATTTCATGTAGTTGCATTTAAAACCCATAAAAGTGATTTTGTATATATTTGTATACTTGGTTTTTGAGGCCCTTTGTCATTAGAGAAATTTTAAATACTCCTTTGCAGTGCAACTGGAAGTGACCATATTCTCTTCCACATCTTATAAGAATACTTATTGTAACCTGGTTACTATTCAAAAAGAAGCATGGGTTTTAGAACATGCAGAAGTAAAGGTCTGTGGGGGGATAGTCTATTGACATGTTTAGTCAATTTACTTTTCATTATTTAGGGACTTTGGATTTTATAAATAGAGGCCACTAAAATACAAACATTTTACGGTCAGGCTTTTGGATTTACTTTCTCAAATATTTTTTGGAAAATGCTATGGATTAGTTTTTTAAATACTGTATACCCAGCTACTTGTACCTTAATTTTTGTCCATTAATTAATTTCTTTCTATGGATGTTATTAAACTAATCTGTTTTTTTGTTTCTTT
Source organism: Mesoclemmys tuberculata (assembly GCA_007922155.1). Taxonomy (NCBI): domain Eukaryota; kingdom Metazoa; phylum Chordata; order Testudines; family Chelidae; genus Mesoclemmys; species Mesoclemmys tuberculata. Next base: position 63,349,626 of record ML675624.1, on the reverse strand, counting down.
ATTGTTCAAATCTTGTTATATTTCTATATGTTAGGTGTTGATCAATGTATCCAGAAATTTTTGGATGTTGCAAGACAAACTGAATGTTTTTTCCTACAAAAAAGATTACATCTGTCTGTCCAGAAACCAGAACTAGTTATTAAAGAGGTAAGCGGTTACCATATTTTTATCTAGTTACTTTACCTGTGAGAACTGTAATTTGTTCCTTACTCTTAAGACTAATAGTTCTGATGAAATCTGAGACAAGTGGCATATTTCATCAAGAAATTTAGTTATTGTTCAGTGAAACATTTCCTTCTGCATCTGCAACCATTGGATTTTTAAAATTATTCCCAATTTAACTGATATACCATTATTATTTATATAGCTACATAAATGTATGTAGTGCTTTTCTACAAGCATGCTGTGCAAAACAAACAGGCCTCTTTCCTGAAGATCCTAGAATCTAAAGGTACAAGCAGGTGCAATACAGTACAGAACAAACTGGTTGAGTTTGTTAGTTGTCTTATTTCCCTGTCACTGTAAGTTTGGTAGAGCTCACCTGGTATATTCAAGTAGAATGTATATCTCATGATAGGGAGTAGCCAAATTATTCTGTGTCCAGTTCAGCCATGGCTCATAGTTTGTTCATTGTTTCATAAGAACTGTAATTAAACTGTAGTTAAAATTAGTTATTAATGTGGTCTTTTTACAATGAAAATAAAAATAATTAATTTACTAATTCAAGATGTCTATCCAACTGCAGGATGTTTCAGAATTGAAAAATGAATTACAGAGGAAGGAAGCACTAATTCAGAAGCATTTGGGTAAACTGCGTCACTGGCAGCAGGTGCTAGAAGACATGAATGTGCAACACAAAAAACCTGCAGAAATGCCTCAAGGACCATTAGCTTATCTTGAACAGGCCTCTGCTAATATTCCCGCACCCATGAAACAAACGTGATTAAGAAAGATGGTTGAATTTAGATCTTTGAGTAGTATTTTAATTTACAGCGAACTGGAATATTCATCTTTCTACCTTGTATAATCTGTTCTGTAATTTGTAGTATAAAAATAAATAGTATTTTTACTACATAACAGGTGGGACACAACTAGGCATAAAGTAAATGGGGAAGAATCTGTAGGTTTTTTAACTTTTATCAAAGTATGGATTGTTTTTATATTCAAAACTGAACAAATGCTCCAGATATGTTTTCTATGTATGTTGTAGTCAGAGTTCACTTTCCTAGAATTTACTGAAAACCCCTGCTATTACTTGGTAAACTGATGGAGCAGACTTAACTTAGCTAAAGTCCAGGTAAGGAACTACTAATGTAGAAGTACTTGCAGAGCTTATTTGTTCATCTCAAGTGTAGCCTTATACAGATTTCACTGTGAGTGTTCCTTGTGATTCTGGAGAAATAGTGCAGGCTTCTTGCTGAGATTGATTGGTCAAGTAAATTAAAGCAAAGATTTTTTCTTGAGCACTGCCACTATGTGTGGCATAGGCACTTGCCTTCACTTGTGGAGGAAAAAAAGATGTATTTTAAATGTGTGTCAAAAACACATTGCTTTCCTTAGGGTAGCCATGGTCAGAAAACGCTGATCGGATGATGGTGCCAAGAGGAAAATGCTCTGGTATCTGATGCTTTTAAAATCTTGTAGGAGAGCTTCCTGTTGGAAAGGGATGGAGGTGTAGTTAATATTTTCCATGCCCCTCCATCTAAAGCATAATGCCTGGTATTTCCTATGCTTCCCTGGCTTGTTTCTCCAAATGTATAGTGCCTTTCTTCCCCTCCTGAAACAATACCCACTCAGTTTAAGGATTTGGCAGCTTGGGACTACATTGTTGGCTTTCCTCATTAAAGCAGATTTAGCTCAAGTGGCTTGAAATTAAGTTTTACCAGTTTCAGGCTGCTGCAGTTGAATGGCAAAGTCAGTGGAAAAGTACTGTCTGATTGCATACCATGTGGCTAATTAGCTGAGACATATTAAGTGAGGGAACTAGAAAGCCTGTCTATTCTGTGCTTGCCAATGTGCTCTGAAAGCATTGCTGTAGGAGAGAATGTAAATTCAAGCTCACTTTAAAGAATAGGTTTAAATTCACTGTGCTGCAGGTGGAGAGAAGTTGCAATCCAGGAGAAATAACTCAACTTCCGGAACTAAATGTTCTCCCAAACCTTCTCTGCAAACCACTATTTAAGGAAGCCATCTGGCTGGATAGTACCTGACGGTCCCCATTTTCCTGTAGGGACTGCTACCTATTTTTACATAAGGAATGGGCAGGCTGTCACAAAGGAAGCCTGTAACAAACACCCACTGATTGCTGTGAGTTCAGGGCTGGGTTCCATAATGGTTGCTTTTTAAATTAGCTCAAGATAATCTGTCCAGGGATCTGATCACCTGAGGAGGTTAAGTAGGATGTCACCTGACAAAGGGGGCTGAAAGTTATAAAAAGGCAGGAGCTGCTTTACTGAAGGGCATTTTTCTCCAGCTTGAGGGAGAAGAGTCCAGCATGTGGAAGACTGATAAGGCAGGGGACCTGCCTGCCTTCCTGAACAGATAGTTTCAGGGGCTCCCAAGGGACGCGTGAAGTAGTGAGGGACACTGCAGTTAGGATGCTTGTTTTTCTGTATGGTCTATACTCTGTTGTGCTTCAGCTGTTAAATAAAAGAGCACAGTGATATGTGCAGTGTCTGTTATGCTTTACACTTACCACAGCCTCATGAGAGAGTTAACTTGTTAACCGGAAAACTTACATTTGCTGGGCTTCTGAGGGAGGATGATTTTAAGCTAAGAGAGAGTCTGAAACGTTAGCACTGAGTCCAGGGGCTAGTCAGCAGGTTCCAGCTCTCAAGAGAGGTTACAAGTCAGAGGCAGTGCCATGGGACCCCAAAGGCTGGGGCAATGGCTGGGCTTTATTCAGGCTTCAGAGGCGAAAAATAACCCAGGGACCTAGTGGCTGGGTTCTCTCACAACAGACTGTATGGCTGAGGGGGGGGGCACTGGACTGGGCCTGGACTAATACTTGGTAACCTGAAGGGTCTAGAGCTCTGTGAGTATTGCATAAAGATGTGTGAATGTTAATTTGAGTGTTTAACATACTGGCTTTTCCTGTGTACATGCACATCATCTTTGTTTTTCTCTAAATATTGTAAGTGAGCTTTGATCTTGGAGACAGTTTTAGTTTGAATGTTTCAATATTTGTTAAAAGCAAACTTTAAATTAATTAAATGTGAGTTTTGAACATGAAGTTCAGAATTCAGGCTTTTGTCATTTCATTGCAAGTTACGCAATCCAGCACCAGAAATACCATGTGTCTTGTTACAAACCAACTTATTATGAACCTAAAATATTCACAATGAATTATTTAATTCATTCATTAATAATTATTTATTATCACAATTAATTATTTGCAGCTTAATCATTAGTTTAGGAAATTAATGAATGAATAGCTGAGAATAACATCTTGCATATTGTCCATAAACAAAGAAATTTAATGTAATTGTTCATAATGAACAATTCATGTAGCTTTACATAGATCAGAACCATACTTATTAAGTCCTTCAGTTCGGTCATAGGGAACTAGATTCTATATGAAACATGGTCATGAAAATGGTATAATTTGAGTTATCACTCTGTCAGAGACAGAGATACTTCTTAGGGTTGCTTCCTGCACACCATTTTATTAATTTGACTTTTATTACTGTTGTGATAGCCTAGCCTAGGAGCCCTACTCATGAATCAGGACAGTACTGTGCTAGCTGCTGTACAAACACAGAACAGAGTAAATAGCCCTTCTGTAATTTCCTCCTTTTGTTATCAAATATGCAGTCCTGAAACTGAAATGTCTTGAGTCCCTTTTTGAACCAAACTACTTGTTTCCGAAGAACAGTAGGCTGACAGAGCAGCAATCCCAGAGACTGGGTGTCTCAGTAGTAGGTCCTGAGATGTGGAATTCTTTGCTTTCTGAGTTCAGGTGAGACACAGCTATGCCTTCAGGGAAGTGATTTACTGTAAGATGCCCATTTCTTTATGCAAACCTTCCCTCAGAATGATGAGCAACATCTGTCCTGAAGACCAACAATCAAGAATGACCCACTAAAGAAAGCAATGTAAGATGTGAATAAATTAGTCCTCCCTGTGGATTGATGTACCTGGTGCTTAGATACTATAGAGGTAGGCATACTGAAGATACACAGGGATGGAATGTACTGAATACACATTTCATAAACTTGAAACTTTATGAATTGTACGCAGTCTAGTTCAAAATTCTGCAGAATGAGAGCGTAAAACATGAATTTGATCTGTTAGCAAATATTTTATTAATATTAATAGTTGAATTTTATCCTGAATTTCCCAGACTGATCTTTAAATATATTTAATGAGAATGATGTGAATATAGTAGTATCCTGTAATAGGCTGACTATACAACAGCAAAAGGGATACTTCCTAATTCTAATTATATAAATAATTCTAAAGCACCCTGCTATATAGCCATTGTCTCTGGTGGTACACTGTACACTATACAACAGATTTGAAACAAACAGTCAGATTAAACAACCCTCTAAGAGTAATTCCTCAATTTATTTCCCCCCAAAAGGGGAAAGAAAGTGTAGGATATAATAAATATGGAACTACATATCAATTATCCTAAAACAAGCATAAAATAAAATTCAGGTGTTGTCCTAACAGAACCAGGCAAGGCCAGGAGTCACTGGGGAACAACTTCAGCACTCTGCTTACACAACTCTGAAAGGTTTCTTATCTTGATATGAAGGACTCTTCCTGTGTTACCTCTGGCTATTGGAATGACAATATACCCATAATTTTTCACCTAAGCTGCCTTCATTTTTACAAAAGGTTGTAAGGCATCCATCCTCTAAGCCCATAATATCTGGATGCCGAGAACACTTAGATTCCTAGTAAGTTGTGTGCAACTCAAACATTTTTTCCTGCAGGTCAGTACCCTAATTAAACGTTTCCCAGGAGTGTGAAATTCTGTTGTCATTCTGGGTACTCTGGAAATAACTGGTTTTAGAATGAAAAGTATTTAGTAAACCATTCCTGATGTCTAGGGTCTTGTTTCTGGTCATCTTTGCTTTTCGGTGCTTCGTTGCCTTGTGTCCTGTGCGAAAAGACAAATATCACCATTACTTGAGTTAATTAAAACTCAGAAATTTTTTTGGAGGAACTACTTTGTTGCTCAAGTTTTTCTAGAAATAACCAAAAATATACTATACACGGGATGGATGTGCCCATGTGAGCTGGAAGAGGCCAGATGCAAAGCACACCAGTATCCCTTGTGCCTTACTGAATTTCAATTGCAAGCTCTTCCAGCCAGAAATAATGGTCCAGATCCTACAGTGAGCTGTGTGTGTGTGTGCAGGAGTTTGCACACAATGGAGCTCACTGCAACATCAAAACTAATGCTTCCCCCCTCCCCCATTTGCAGTATCTAGCATTATCTGGGTGCTTGAAAAATCTTAATACTAATTAAGTCAAAATAGAGTTTCTACAAAGTGTACCTTTACCTTGTGGTATGGCTAATGTCTGAGGATTGCGCTGATTGATAGCTGGCGCTGGTGCAGCCAGCACTCTGGTCTAAGCTTGTAGATTTTGCTATTGGAGGAGCATTTCTCTTGGATCTCAAGTCACAGCTTAAAAAGTTCTTGGCGTAGGAGGCTAAATTCGGAACACTGACAACGCGGCTTGGCACCTCGTTCAGTTTCTTCTGCTTTTAGTGTGGGAACAGACGTATATTATGCACACATTCTTATACATGGATGGTACCCTGACTTGACAGTTGCTTTACTTCTACAAAAAAACTTCAGGAACAGACTTCAGTGAGAAATTGCAGAGCTGCAAACCTGACCCAATCAAATTGAATAGGGACTTGGAATGGTTATCTCATTACAAGAAGTAATTGTCACTGTTCACACATTTTCACCTTCTAATCAATAGTTGTGAATAGGCCTCAGCTACTCTTAACTGTATGGACTTTCAGACTTTGCTAGTACCTACCCTCCCCCCTCCATTGTTGTTCTTTCTCCACGAGCGTGCGTGCGCCCTATCTGATTTCCATTCCCTGCATCTGATGAAGTGGGTTACAGCCTACAAAAGCTTATGCCTGCAGAAATTAAATTTGTTAGTCTTTAAAGTGCTATGTATTCTCATTGTTTTTGCTGTATACAGACTAACACTGCTACCCCTCTGGAACATTAAATAGGTTTATTCAAAGACAGTATCAGCCAGATTCATCTCTGGACCAATTCCATGGTTTTTAGTGATTGTTGTGGGTAATCTGGGTGTCTCATGTTGGGCACCCAAAAATGGATGCTCCCAAAATTATTAGCCACTTTTGAAAATTCTGGCCATCACATTTAAATTAAAATCTCTCCTGCAAGCTCAGTTGAAACAGGCTGCAGGGGCCAGGGGGTCAGAGGTGGGTGGTGTCCTTCCCAAATAATTGGTTCACTTGATTTGAAAATTGCTAGAGTGCCAGAACTCCGATAGCTTCACAGAGATCTCCAGATCTGCTGACACTAGCTCTGGGGGTCTAAGTGGCTTTGACAACAAGTACAGCCACTGCTTGAAATAGACACTTGCTTTCACTACAGCCACTGGTGGCAATCCTTCAGTACTGGTGATGCGCCTGCACATGTGCAGTCACTCTTGGTCTAGAGCTACCATAGCTGCCATACAGGCCTTTTGAATTGAACAGCATGATGTTAGTGTCCTTAGTCACTGGGCCTCCCTTTTTCTTCCACCAGCATGCCCCCTATTCCTTCCATGCTAGCAGTAGTGGGTACTGTATGGAAGAGTTGGTGAAGGTTGAGCAGGGGAGAACAGACTGCACAGGTGGGGTAGCCATGGGTTCAGTAGCTAGCCTACTTGTTCACTGTAGGTGAGATAGAGTGGCCAGTTCCTAGTGATGTGTAAGAAACAGCCCTTATCCTAGCACAAGATCAAACTCTTATCTCTAAGCAGACTCTCATATCTGCATGAATACACTTATTTTGAATTTACATTGTCTTCATCAACTGGTTCTAGGTTAGCTCACATTACGGAATATTATACTTCTCCTGAAAAGCAACAGTATAGTGGCCGAAATATTAGCAATCAACTAGTTGAAGTACCGAAGAATACAAATTAATTTCTATTAATCTAATTGTACATTCCTCCCCAGGGAATCTCAGCACATATGTGTTTATATAACAGCAACCCAACATGGCTGACTATTTTAATTGAACTGTTTGTCTTACCTTCATGGAAGGAGTTAAACATCCTGGATTAGGGTTGAAAGAAAAGGATCTAGTCTGATGAGATTCAGTGCTGGGTAAGAGCACATGCTGAAATTTTCTTCCCTCCTGAAGGGAAATAAAACCATGTGTGGCCTTGGTATGTAAGTATACAGTGTTCAGAACGGCCCAGAGCAGTAAGAGAAGAATCAACTAAAGAATTGTGTGAAATGATGGGGCCTCTCAGTATAATTGAAATTGTTGCTTATGAACTGGGCCTAAGCACTGGGCCTGGAAAATTAGAAAGACTCTTTTGAAAGACTTAAAGGCTTATTGCAATACTTTTAAGTAGTTTCACTATCACATTAGTAGGATGGGGGTTTGCGTTTAGGAAAGGGAATATTTCCCCCTTTCATATTACTACTAATGAATGTCTTAGTCTTGGCAAGTCAAGTAAGTGACCTCATTCCTCTGAAAAGCTGCTATGGAAAGGGGCAGGAGTGTACTTAAAATAGTGTATGGGCCTGACATCTCAGCTTTATCCTTAATACTCTGCTGGTATACCAGCTTGATTCATTAAGAGCTTGATCTTGTACCATAGCCATCAATGGAAGTTTTGCCACTGACTTCAGTAACAGCTCACACGTTATACAGTATATATATCCACCAAGGAATGCTCACTGTCAGTTGTTTGATAATCTCTTCTCTCTCACTTAATTTATTTTGCAAGCAGCCTATAAGGTGCATATCTTCTGGCCTGGACTCTCGCTTTCTTGGTTTCTCTTCTAATTCTTTAAGTCTGTGTCAAGTAAAAAAAAAAAAAAGCAAACACTTTCATCCAGATCAGGAAACAAGTTCTTTCAAGAGTTTAGACCAGGTTTCTCTCTCTTTGGCCCATCATAAACCCCGCCCTTGAAATCCAGGAAAATAGTCAGGTCGCGCCTGAGAAAACTATATTTTTAAAAAGAGGGTGTAGTGAAGCAAGCACACATATTCAGCATGAATGCGCCCTCTGCTCCTGGTCAAAGTTCAGCTGAAGTCAATCCTATACACTAGTTGTATCCAACTTACATTGTCAGTAGGACCCTACACAAGAGCAGGGGTCTGTGCTAGCCATTCCCCAGGCAGGATTTGGGCCTAAATCCATATAAGCTACATTTTTAAGCGATTTAGTGATGATACATTCTCTATAATGCATTGCTCACTATTTTATTTTGTTTTTCAATTTACATGATGCCTCCAGCCTCACCAGCTGGATTGGGTACCTCAGCACTCAGATAAAACAGAATCAATGGCTTGGGACTGCCTACTCGAAAGAGTGCCCTTCTACCAGAGTTGTGATTGGTGGAGGCATCTGACTTAAAAGAGAGATGGCTGGGAGCAGAAGGTTCTTCATGAGGGGCCCTCAGCTTTGGAACCAACTCTCCACATTGTCTGAAATAGCCCAGAGTGGGTGACTTTCAGGGCATGCTGCAAGGTGCATTTCTTTATTCAGGCGTTAGCAGAGGGAGGGGTTTGACAGAGTCTGTTTGTGTATGCAGGTGGGGAGTTTTGGTGAGGACTGAGTTTCATTGGCTGTTGTGAGTTTAGGTAATAGTGATTTTGGTTTTTAAAGTTATGCCAGGGGCGCCTGTTGTCTCAGATAGGTGCCTTTTTCACATTTATAAATCAAAATTGGTAATATTTATCTAATAACCACTTTCCAGTTACAGAGCACCTTTCCTCTAAAGAGCTCAAAGCACTTTTCCAAGGAGTATTCCCCATATTTGTGAAATGGGGAAACTGAGGCACAGAGTATAAGAGCCTTGGCCCAGAGCTGGGAACAGAATCTCGGTCTCCTGACTCCTAGTCTCCTGAATCCAACCACTAGAACATGCTGGTTCAGCAACTACATGTTTTTTTCTCTGTCATATATACTTTGGTCCCTATCCTAAAAACGCTTATACACAAGCTTAACTTTACTCATGTATGTAGTTCCCTTGACGTTAAGCATGTGTAAGAAGTGTTTGCAGGATCAGGGCCTATGGGATCATTGCACAATGTAGATTATTTTAGAGTTAGAAAACTGATGATGTGCATAAATGCAATAGTGCATGGTATAATTTATTGGTTCTGATTATGTTTGTATAGATTTGCACTGCCAAGAACATCTATGCTTTATTAGAATGTATTTGTGCCTTGTTTTAGTGCCTGGGAAATAGTAATACAATACACTGTTATTCCAACACTTAAAATATTCCACCCATATGTAACAAAAATAATAATTAACAATAATTAATACTTATCACTGATATAGTAAAACATCCTTACAGCAGCTGTGTCTTATTGAAATTACTTACTCAGTTTCTAGGGAGACAATCTTTGCTTGCAGATGGGCCTGAGCACTGCTGAAATCAGATACCATGTTCTGGATTTCCTTACGATGTTCTTGTTTCAAGATGTCTAGTTCTTTTTTATGTTTGACTTTGAGGTCTTCTTCCAGTAGCCTGTCAAAATGGTGTTTGAAATTACTTAATTCTCATATGTTTGAACATTCAGTAGTTAGTTGGGTAAATACTATTAAAGGCTCTGATTTTTTTAGAGTACTTTAGTGGCTAGGGAGGGGATTAATTCAGCATAGCTCATGTGCAGAACCCACTGATGAATGGGCTCCTGTGGAGTATAGCCACGGATAAAAGATACCAGGAATACTTAGGATAGGGAGGTGAAATATAAGAATTAATGTTATAACAGAAAGGGCCTACAGGCCTCAGGCTTGTAAGATATTAAGCTTAGCCAAATTAGGCTTTAGGATAAGTTAGATATAAAGATAATTTAGCATAAGTAAGCTACCAATAAACTTGCTGAGCTTATGTCTATGTGCAATATGCTGATGTTTTGAAAATAACTGCTGAGTTTGGAGAAGAAGTTAATAGCTGGGGTGAAATGTTATAGACTGCCTTAAGGTAAATTCCTGTTACTATGGTGATAAGGCAATAAAATTTTAATGAGTATACAGAGAACTAATGAAAAACAGGGCGCCCCCAAAAGTAGTGGAGTATGTAAGTTCATATAAGGAAAAGGTGGTTAAAATCTTCATAAATGTGTGAACCCCAGTGGGTGTCAGCGTAACACTGTATAAAAACTGTATCCCAGCCTGTGTACCTTGGGGAGACACCCAGGGTGGTGGTGAAGTTGATGACTAGCACTTGTTTTTTTGCAAAGCATGGTATGAATAATGCAAGTACTGTGTGTTCTGTAGTGGTCTCTCTTTCCTTTACCACATTGCAGGATGTGTGGGTTTTGTTTTTGTTTTTATTAACCAACCAGTTATTACTGGAAGAACTCTGTATAGTCTCTGTTATGTAATATGGGGTTCCCCTTCTATTGATAACCTCTCTACTGTAGTTGATTTTGGGGCTGAACTGTCAGAGATTAAAGTAGGTGTAAACCCTCTCCTTGGACTTAGTAATTAGTTAAAGGAATCCATAACTATAGATAAGACTACAGGAACTTACACTGGAATTTAAAGCTGGACACTACTGCATGAATCTCCAGGGCATGGGGGTGGCAAACTGTTCTGAGAAGAAGCAAGTGATCCATTGTGTTACAGGCATTTGAGCCTTGGCCAAGTTGCATTCTTGTTCAAAGGGGTCCAAGCCCACCTGATGCTGTTGGCATTCTGGCTGTGGTTGGCTTGAAGCACCAGAGAAACACTAAGGACCATGGACAACGGTCAGTCTTGAGGTTGAAAGTGACAATAATGTATTTTTTTTAATTTCCTGTTAACACTATTTAGCTTTAGTTGTTTGAGGTGTTTGGAAATTTAAGATGAAGATCTTTGATACTGCATTTGGCCATGGTACCTTATGAGAAATACTTTACACTTGGTTTGACATCAAGATTGTGGCACTAGTACTATAAATGTCACTAATGATCCCTTTGAGCAAGACAGACTGTCACACATTTGTCAACTCCTCTAATACAGCACCCAGTAGTGCTGGAACAATTTTTATAGTGGGGGTGCTGAAGGTAGAAACCGTGTATTTGGGCTCTTATTACTCCTTTACACCAGGGGCTGTGGCAACACCCTAAGTTCCAGTACCTAAAAATTCGGGCCATTTTTAACAAGTGTGGCCAATGACACTTTAACACTTTTTCCTGAATCCAAAGGCCCAAATGGTGGCTATTCGTTATCATGATTTTTATATTAATGTTTTTAGGATACCCCTGGAAATCTTATTTCATTACCCCAGTTCTAGGAGAATATGCTCTGCTGCTTAGCAATTAAAACTTTCAATAACAGCAATTCCATAACCTGGTGTGTACAAATCCCTCTCCTCTTTGTGGTGAGCCTCTCCTGTGCTCCCACTCCCCAACTTGCATGAGATGTGACTGCAGCTTACAATAGTCATCCATTGGCGCTTCTAACTGAGATAACTTGCAGAAAAAGATATGGGAAAGTCAATGCCCTTAAAGGAACAGTATCAAAGTTGTCAGGCCAAACTCTCACATGTACTTATGGCACCTGCCATTTTAAAATACTATTACTACCCTTCCCAAACAAGGATTCAACTCCCAGCTTCTCCAATGTGTGATCTGCAAAAAGCAAAGCCAGGGTGCCTGTGATTGCGAGCACATGCACAGCACCTCATACCATGCCACCAATTCCTTGTCTGATACATTCTATGAGTTAATAAGGGGTGGAAAGTAAATAACTCATATTATGATCAGCAATGACCATTTGGGCCATCCAGACTTACTCCCTGAACTCTGCAAGCGTGCTTCCTACATCATTTCTACTAATGGCTTATCTACCCTAATCTTGAATGCCTACTGTAATTCTTCATATGGCTGGTGTAAATGTAGAGCAACAACTATAATTTTACAATCAAATGGTTAAGCCAGAAAATTGCATCTGGAGTGGCAGAGTGTATTGCTGTGAGGCCTCCTTTGTATTTGTGAATCAGGCATTGAGTAACGAGGTCACTTGATCCAATTCCCTTATCCTACCACCCTGGTGCTTTCACTGTTGAGAATTTTTACCCCTTGAACTTTTCCCTTAATATCTAACCTGCATTTTTTCCTTTTTTAGCTTCAGGTCATTGTTCCTTTCTCCTATCATCTTCTGAGAATGTGAATAACTATTTCCTTCATGAACACAAGTTCTAAATACCTCCAAGGTAACTGGAAGCACTGGTGAAATTAGACTCTGTGGTTTGCATTTCTTTCTGTTGATCTTGTTTCAAAGTTCTTTTTAATACTTAACTTTGAAGTCACCTTCAAGTAACCTTCCAAAATGGTGCGAGAAGAGGATTCATTCCCATTCATTAATTAGTTACTGACTGACTGGTAAAGGCCAACAGTTACTCAGGCAATCCTGAAGGTTTTGAGAAACTCCTTACATTCCCTGAGTTCTCTTTCTAGACTATACTGGCCATATTTTTAAAGGGCCTGTGCAGTGGCTGGTGCCCAAATTGAGTAATTATGGACATGCATTCTGTACCAGTGGAGAAACTTTTTGAAAATGTAACTCTAGAGCCCTCAGTCTCTCCTCATTTTTATTACAACAGTAGCAACACTGAGGGATGCTCAGGTAGTTCCCCACATCCAACAATCCCAAAGCATCCAAAAAACTTTACAAACCATGAAGCAGGTGATGGCTGCACCAGCACAGGGAACTCCATATGCTCTAGAGCAGGAGATAGCCTGCACCCCTTTTGTGCAAAGGTGGTGTGACTGCAAGCATTGCAGCAGCATCCAGTGCCCCAGTGGGGCACATCTGGGCCATGCTCCTGTGCCCTGTTGCCCCTGCACACAAGTTTGTGGCTATGCTGAGGGAACGCACACTACGCCTTTTCCATCAGTGGTGCCATGTTCACCCGTGAGGGTGCTCCTCCCTGTGTCCCAGGAGGCATATTGCCTGCTCCTACACGCACAATGCCAATAGCTACTGCCACATCCCTTCCCCAGTGCTGTCCTGGTTCTCTCAACCATAACTGAATCCCATATAGACAGGGATCACTTCAAGTACCATTCCAAAGCAGTCCCTGGGATGTCTAATGGTTGATTCCTAGCTGAGGAGCAGAGATTGTTTTTTAAGTTCTCATTTTGAAAGGCTGACACTACTTCTCAATCAGACTTTTACAATGAATTTAGTGTTTAGAGCATGGGGTAAGACAAGCTTTGGACTGGTCAACCTTTAGTTTCCCTTCATGATAATGTGAAAGTAAGTAGAGTTCTCTGGATCACGCCTGCGTGGCTACAAAGAACACATTTCTGTGTCGTATTTAGATGTGGTTGAGCAGAAAACACCAATATTTTCAATGCATCAGGGAAGGGGCATTGTGGTTGGACTATAAGGAACTGCAAAAAGTCAAGACCATTTTTGAAAAGCTCTGAGCCTAAAATATAATTCTCTTTAGGAAGGACAAAGTTAGATCTCTCACAGCAATTGCAGGAATACTGACGTTAGCCGTATGTTGACCTGCTGAGGCACCTATGAAGGGTAGTAATATAAGGCAGACCTGTGCTGCTTCTCCCTCTCCTGAAGCTGCGTAGACTCTTGCTTGTGTAAGTCCACGTCTGTGCTGAACAGTTCCATTGTATCCTTTGGAAGCGACTTCTCTTTCTTGATCCCAGCAATCTCATTCTGACATTTCTCCGGGTCCTCATTAAGAAATTTAATCTGGTTGTGGTTACTTCTTTCCTAAGAAAAAGGCCATATTTAGCTATTTTTATCTACTGGTTAAATATTCAGAGGTTCTCACAGGCTATCATGATCAAGAGTTAAATTGTGAATAAAACAACTGACACACAAAGTTTATAATGTACAGCACAGTTTATGTAGTACAGATATTATCCTGTCGCTTTCAAATCTGGCCATTCAGGACTATGTTCTCTTTTCCTAGCAAACTGCTGCAAATAAATCACCATCACCGCCACAAAAGAAAGTCCATGGATAGGAGTCAAAACCACAGAACACATTCAAACAGATTTTAGGAATACTTTAGTGAACAACCTCCATTGGTCAGATCCTTTCTAAAAGTGCCAGCAAACTGCATTCCATGAACGAGTTTACAAAGTAACTGAATATAATGAGAAATTAGCTGGCCATAATATAATCAAGTGAATGGGTTCTAAAATGTATGTATTCCCATTATGTAGTATATACACACACATCCCTCACTAAAATCTCACACATGCACACACAAGTATAAGTTTTCAAACCTAGATATTGAAAGTTAGGTTCCTAAATCCATAGTTAGGCATCTACCATTAAACATAATTTATTGTTCTAAATTTTAGAGGTGTTGAGCACCTGCATCAACATTAAAATCAAAGGTACTCTTAGGTGCGCTGTGCTTCTAAAAATCAGGCCACTTATTTTAGGTATCTATCAGTAGGCACCCATGTCTGAAAATTTTGAGCACACTGTACATAAGGGAGAACAAGGAGCAAATACTTTTAAACACATGAAACTCTGTGTGATACCAAACACTAGAAAAGGGACAGACCCAGTTTGCAAAGTTTCTCATTGAAAATGAGAGGAAAGCTACATAGACCCCTAGTCAGAATGCTGCACATTTTATGGACTGGTAGCAGTCATATTCAATTAGTTCCTGATACAGGCTTCTGGATTTACAACAACAAATGTGAGTGCATAACTTCCCAACTGCCACTGACATACGCAATGAATGTTGAAATTCATGATTGTTTGGTTGAATGTAGACTGTACTCTCAAAATTCTCCCTGGAACACAAATCCACCCACCCAAGTAAAATGCTGATAAAAATGCTAATGCCTTATGACTGTGAAGGGAAGGAGACCCTATCTGCTTCTAAACAGGAATAGTGTCATTTAAAACCTAAAACAGAGTTTTCAGCATCTGATCAGTAACCCTATATGTCAATGAAGTAAGGATCAGAAGCTTGCCTGTTGCTTCTTCAGTGCTCTCACATTCTTCAGCTCCAGCTGGAGTTCTTCCATTTGTTTTTTGTGACTGATGCAGGATGCATGTTGCTCAGACAGCTCCATCCACAGAGTTTCTAGCAACAACAACAAAAGATTTATCAGGACTGAAGGAGGTAAGAGGCCATATGTAAGGCAATGCACACATCCACTTTTGCAGTGGGAGGTGAAGAAGTTAAAGCATTAAGTTTTGCCTTAACAGTCAATTTCTCCACCATTCAGTCCATTTAATAAGACTGGAAAGAGCAGGAAGTACCCCCACCCACTGTAAAAGATGAGCCTGTTGGCTCTAGTGGTACATGTCATCTGATAAATAATAACCACAAGTTACTGTGCTTCCACAACAAGGACTTAAAGCAGGAATCCACGGGTGAGGTTCTATAACTTATGTTATATGACAGTTCATATTGATGGTCACAGTGGTCTCTTCTGGCCTTAAAATCTATGGGTGTACCTACCCCATCCCCTGTATGTAATACTAATAGTGCATAGAGGGCTATAAAGGAGCCACAATGGGTTGGGGGAGAATTCCTCTGGTGTAGGAGCACTATAGAGCTGAGGTAAATGGCTCTATGCTGGGGTAGTCAACTATTTTTTATCAAGGTCCAAATTTCTTGGTCAAGGTACAGTCAAGGTCCAGTCTCCCAAAATAATAATTATAATAAGAAGTAAATAAAAAGATTTCAGGGTCTGTTCAAAAACATCTGGAGGTCTGGATTTGGCCTGTGGTCAGCCTATTGGCTATCCCTGCTCTATACCAACCCTAGGCCCTGATATAGGAGGAATAATGGGAGCAGGCCTGGGGGCAGATTGGGGCAGGAGGATGCCTGTATCACTGAGCACTACAGAAATGCTGTACTGCATCACAGATAGTCCTTTGGCATCTCAGGAGAAACAGCACAGAATCATCCCTATTAATGTATTAATAGTAAATGTTAATAAATCCATTAAAACCTTGCCAGCCAATTCAATTCATTTGAAACCCTTAAAAAACAAGTGTTGCATCAGTGGGTAGAATTTGGCCTGTTTTTTGTTTTACTTTATATTGAAGAGGTGCATTAAGAGATATATCTGTGTACACTACACTAAAACAGTCAACCAGCATGTAAATCTGTGGACAGTTCCCTAAAATTATGAGGTATTTATACAGAATATATTATTGTTATAGATAGTTTTTAGGGTACCCTGACATCATAACCTGGAAAGTAAATGAAATATTAATCTTTTAATCTTAAATTGCCTACAGTTTAAATTTATATTTTATCTCGGGGTTGGTATCTTTAAGAATATTCACATTATTCTTTTTTCAGCAAGAAAACTCCCTTGAGTGAGCTTGACTAGTCTGAAACTTGATCATCAATTCAGTGGCTAGAAATACAAGAGGAAAAAGAATGCTTCCTAGGGAATGGTAAAGATTAATCCTTTTTCTTTTAATTTACTACCTCCTTAGTAACCAAATTAGAATCTCCTGTAAGGTTCTTACACACACTTCTGACTTCCTAGGTTTTCTTTTCTGTACAGTCAGCTACGAACACCAAGTGAAAAGTTGTTTTTTCTAACACCACATTTTTCATATTCTTGCAAATGAGTAAGTAGTTTTAACTTCACAGAGGCTTGATTCCTCTTTTTGGCTCTTGTTCAGCAAAGCCTGTGCTTAACTCCTAGCATTTGAGTACTCCTAGTGACTTCATCTGTTCTCCTACTTTCCTTTCACCTATGGGTGAAATTCACCACAGTACAGAGGGCCAGCAAGAAACCTATGCACCGCTTTGTCTCACCTATAGTTTGGGACTAAGATGTATAGGCTTATGGCGACCCATGGCACAAGGGTGAATTTCTATCCATATGTCCAATGTCCATTTTTTAATGGCTTTATGCTACTAGTTAGGTATTGTTAAATGGGTCTAAATAATTTCATTACACAATAAATATATTGATTTTTCTTATGACTTCACACAATAAACAACTAAATGGTCACTTTCTTGCCAGATGAAAAAAACTCAAACACTTCACTTATGACCTAGTACCAGATAAATCTCACTAGCTAAAAACAATCAAGAATGAAACAATTGCAAAAAAATTTAAAAAAATAAACAAATAAAAGAGAGTAAAGTGTAATCAGGGATATACAAACTCAAGTGAGGGCTATGATGGCAATTTGCCATGAACCTAGGGGATATGCCTAATTTGCAGAAAGTGGAGCAAACTGAAGTCTCTTAACTTTAAGGTGTTGTGCAAAGAGACCACAGATTCCAGCATGCCGTGCTCCCTCTAGACCTGAGTGTTTTAGACTGAGGTACTTGCAGAACACAGTTGTAAGATAAAGGCTGCCATTGGAAGCATCATAGAACTCAGTGGGATACACTTGACTTACGGTTGATCATTTCTGATGTAAAAGAAACAAAGGAAATCCCACAAATTCCAGCTATCATGTACTTATAAACTGTGACTGTGAAGGCAGCTTTGTTAAACAGGCCACTGACAACTAAGACCAATACTAACAATAAGTATGCATGGCTAAAACTTTAGGAAATACAGTAGGAGGCTGACAAAGAGTTGGGTTCACAGAGCATGGAACAGGGAATCCACAGAATGACCAGAGTAGTTCTCAAATCATAATAAAGTAGGAAGATCTGTGTGACACGGGGCTTGCTATACCTCTCAAGGCAGCTTGTTGTTTTTGGGTCAATTCACGTTCACTCTGTAATGCTTTCTTTGCCTTCTCTTCCAAGGCTTGTACTTCCAGTCTGTGAGACTGATGCTGGATTTTGATGCTGTCATCAAATTTCTTCTTCAAATATTCTTCTGCCTCCTGCAGGCAAGATAAATATATGAAGGGCCTAATTCACCACTTTGTTATTCCAACTTTAATGCAAGGATGCATCAGACCCTTCATACACACAGCATATTTAATTTTCACCATCACCAGATGTGATATTTCATTAAACAGGATTAGCAGAAGACACAAGAAAACATTAAACCAAGTAAAGAGAAAGAGGAAGTTTTCCACACCTCTTATATTAGAATCTGAGAGGTTCTCAGTGTTTGTGTCAGCTGTGCAACACAAATGTTGAAGTGTGTACTATTGGTTATTAGAAAGGTAAATTTTCTTTGGCTTCCAGGAAGGCCTCAGTGTTACTGGTTATTAGTATATATTGGCCAAAACCTGCAGTCCTTACTTGGTCGATATTTGGGGGGGGGGACCCAAAAAATACCTTTATCAGTGAAATCCGGACTGAGTCTAGCCTGCAGGATATGGGACATTCTGAGGGCCAAATCCTGCCCTAAATTAGATCTGTGCCGCCTGACTGACTTCATTGTGGTTTCCCAAGTGTCCAAGGCAGAATTTGGCTCTGGATTTGTAAACAGATGGTCTAAATTAAATTCCTCCTGGGTTGGTTATACCATATATAATTAGAAGGGTATGAACCTTGATTATTATTTTTTCAATGAGGTAAATCTACACAAGCATTTAAAAACAGTGGTTTTTACACTTGTGTAACTGACTTTTTTTTACACATTCTTTAATCTACACACATTATTATCTATAATCATTTTATTATAGTTTAAAGTATTCTATATAGAAATGAGTTACAGATGAACAAGAAAAGGTCAGAGTCCTATTAAAATATACTTAAAAATATATATTTCTTTGGAATTTCCTCTTATTTTTGAGGCCAGGCTCAGGTAATTCCTATAGAAACATTTCATTCACAGTGTGATCTGTATTCAAGCACTGACATAAATACAGCATAAATGCAGGGCCATGAGGTATCAGAAGTGCAGGGTAGTCTGTTATGTGAAATAATAACGACCTATCTTTAGGATAACTGGAAATATCTGAATTTATACAATCGTCTCTCAGCGTATAGTTACCCTAAGCTGATTTAAGTCTGAACCAAGTAAGAAAATAAAAATCACCACCACCACTAATACAAAACTACCTTGAGTTCCTGATTTTTGCTTTTCTCTAGCATTTGCAGGGCTCTCTGATGTGATGCCTCCAGCTGTACTTTAACATCTTGGCTTTGTTTAATGGTGTCTTGAAGATCCTGCAAAAGCTTCTCTTTTTCTTTGCTGGACTGTAGAGTCTGCTCTTTCCGAGATTCCTTGAAGTTATTTGCTTGCTGGTCTAAAGTTTGCTTCAGCTGAGCAACCTTCAACAATGTTACAGATACTGGGATGTAGTTAACTGTTATCATCAATTATTATTTATATTACCACAGCGTCTAAGAGCCCTAGTCAGGACCCCACTGTGCTACGTATTGTACAAATGACTGTACTCAGCTGCTTAGCAGCATCAAAACAGACTCATTTGAAGAAACTGTGTTTAGTTGTACTATGTTTTATGAACGTGTGATGCGCTGTGAAAACAAGACGACATTCATTTTCTGGTGGAGGAAAGCCCCTTATTTCTCTCAGGGGTGACTGTTCTTGCTTATCTTGTTCTGAAAATCATGGCCAGCTTGAAGAATGGTGGGTGCAATAGAACAGCTTGAGGATGGAGGTGTTAGACTGGTGGAAAACTGAGCAATTCTCCGGGCTCCACAGGGATGCTAATACCCACCCAGAAAGAATATAATGAAATGTTACTCTCCTTTTTCTACGCATCGTCTGGTTATACCCCATCAAGTAATTTACTAAAAAAAAAAAATAAAGAATCAGAGGTTTGAGCTCTTATTTTCCCAACTCATCTCCTGCTCATGTGGGTAGCCCATTGTCCAGGCTGCATAGTAATGAAGGGCACAATTCAAAGAGCTGGTTCCAGAGCACAGTTACAGTGGTATTTGAGTTGTGACACTGAAGGGTCCACTTACAAAATGGCAGATGAAGTGTTTAGTGCAAACCTCCAATTAACAGGAATGGGAGTTCTGTGCATCACACCCTAGTTTTGTGCTTTCCCTCTCTCACTCGAGTGAATAAATACAGAAGAAATAATATTTACCATAAGAGTAACTAGAATTACAGATTTCTCTTTTGGGGGCAATGGGGCCATTTAGTGTGGGCACATTCCCTTTTGAAAAATTGCTACATTTTCTAAAAAACCAGCAACAAAATTTTTCTAAAAGCTGCCATGACAAAATTCACTGCTGCAGATGTCTCATGAGCCAAGGGGCACATCTACCGTGTAACACCACTAGGGGTTTTGGCACCGTACCTGAGCTTGTAAATCCGCCTTTTGGTTGTACCATTCCTCCTGCAAAGCCTTTGCTTCTTTTGTCTTCTCTTTCTGTAAAGAAGTGAGAGAAGGCTGTCGGTCTTCCCTTCTGGGGACACGTGCACTTTCCAGCCTTAAAGAAACAGAGTCCATGTTGTTAAAGGGAGAGCCTCGCAGACCAACAAACCTGTATCCCTGTCATTTACTTAACGTGATAAACACATTTCCAGATTGGTTAATTGCAGGTTTACTGCCTGTCTCCATGCTACTGGGTGCTCATTTTACTCTGCTTCAATGTCACGTGGGTTTTTTGTGCTTACTTCAGCTAATTACAGGTGGAAAAGCTTTGTTAGCTGCTTATAGTCTGTAGCTGTTTTGCACTTGTGGCACTCAGTCCTGCCTGCACTGGCCAGAGGGAGGTGCTAATGAGCAATGCAAGACCACCCTGTCATGCCACGCCACAGATTCCATGCAGTTTCTCCCAGAGTCTCAGTGTGCTGCCTCTCGCAGTCGTTCCTCCAGGGGCTGAGCACTATCCCAGTGGCTTTACTTGACCTCTCGCCATTCCCAGACACACATGACCCTGCTCCCAAGTATTCAGTGTGCCCTTATCCTTCCTGGGTTCAACACACAACCTCTCCAACTTCTGAAGGGGTTCAGCTCTCAGGGTCTCAGGATAGTCCACTCCACTCCACTGTCTCTATTAACATACTCCAAGTAAAACCTAAATTCCAAATCACTTTATAACTGAAGCCCTCTGATTACACTGTACCGTGGCTTGTCTTCATTTTTGGTCCCTGTCTGTGCTCTTAAGGGCTCTTGACATTTGCCCCTTTCTCTCTGCAGTTTAGACCTGTCTTTCTGCTGCAGAAATGGATCCTGGGATTAAAAGAAAAAGGCAAGTATGAAGCTCGCTGTTAGAGACACCTGCAGCTTAAACACAAGCTCTTTATTTCCATCGTAATGTTACTTTAATTTGCTATTTGTAATTTTTTTTCAAATTTCTTTCCCCTGAAAAACAATCAAAAGAGGATGTGAAGGAACTTTGACTATAAATGGCAGGGCTGGCATTGGGTTTTGTGTATTGCTTACTGCTTTGAGTAAAATAAAAAAGGGGTAGTCTTTGTTTCAGTGTATATGATGTTCACACACAGCATGTGGTAATAAATCTGCCATGGCCATGAATTTGCAGCATTGGGGGCAAAACTCAGACAGAAACTTCTGCTCGAACACCACAGGTCTTTAGTACCTGAGCCAAATCTGTCCCTTAGCTGTGTATGATTTTATCTCCGCTATAGGCCATGCCATCGACTTTGTGGCATCTCCTCTGCGCGCCATCCACACTGCGCTGCGTCAAAGGGAACAGCGTTCCCTTCGACCCAGCGCTACGCCACTTACCGGGGTGGTTTTCCTGCGTCACTTGCTGGATCAACTGAGTGGGTCTACACAGACCGCTCAGTCGATCCAGAGCAATCGATCTGACGGCGGCGAATTTGCCGCCATCTGTGTAGACCCAGTCTCAGTATAATTACTGGTGTGTGATTTTTATTATTTTATTTTATTGTGAAGGGTGCACCTGTCTTTTGGAAATCAGACTGAGACTTCCAGAGGGGTAGCCATGTTAGTCTGTTTTCAGCAAAACAATGAGAGTCCTGTGGCACCTTAAAGACTAACGAATGTATTTGGGCATAAGCATTCCTGGGCAGAAACCCACTTCGCCAGATGCATGAAGTGGAAACTTCAGTTAAGTAGGTATATATACACAAGCTTATGCCCAAATAAATGTGTTAGTCTTTAAGGTGCCACAGAACTCTCATTGTTAGACTGAGACTACCACCTGACTTTGCATTGGCCACCCAGATGGTTCATGTAGACTGCCAGATTGTAACTTTCTTTCGCTACTGAGCTCAGCTTGATTTGAGCTGTCAAACTATGTGAAAAGCTCCAATATCCACTTCCAGCCCCCGATCCAATCCACACCCTGAGTCTCCCAGTATGAATATTTGAAAGGTGTGGCAATGGTATAGACCCAGCCATACATCAGAGACTTAAATTTGCTACCAACTTTGTCTACGCATTTAATGAATGGTGATATATATATATATTTAAAAATCCTCAGAGTTGATTCAATTTCACTGTTAGGTAAGCTTTTTGTTCTTGGCAGCCCTGTTAGAGAAGTTTTTATTTTTTTTGCAAGGCTTACCGCTGTTTGCAGACTTCTATCATGTCTTAAGTACAAACACTGTATTGCATTCATGGACACAAATGGCCATGTTCACCAGCTAAACTGCTACACCTGCTGCATCAGTGATGGAGCTGAGGAATTACACAATCCAAACCCTGGACTTCTACTGCTTGAGCTAACAGAGGATCCACACTATCAGTGGTACTGCTAGGACTTCAGTCCTTTGTGAAACAGCTACTCGAGGGGGATCAAATTTATGATCAGAGTTGATAATATATCCTGCAAGGGCAGTGGGACAAATTCACACAAGCCACTATAACATTCTTTTCTCTCCATTGCCTTGTTAAACCAAGCTCATCCTTGAATGCCTGAGCCTCACAGGAGAATCAGAGCCAACAACCATTTATAGGCAACAGGTCCCTGAATGGTAGATTTGAACTCCTGTGAGCCTCAGGCACTCAAAGACAAACATTGCCTAAGTGGAGGGAATATAGAGTACTGATTAGCACTTAGGAACACCAGTGCTGTACCCAGGAACTGAATGGGTACAGACTTTAGTCCCTCTTGCGTCACTTTACGTCATTTGCGTCACTTGCGTATCTCCCATTGACTGCCACCGAATCGCAAAGGTAAGTGTAGACCGGGCCTGAGACTTGTTTCTTAATGTATATAGAAACTAAACTAGCCCCATTTACTGTCCTTGTGGAAACATGGCAAGAAGCACAAGTTGTGCACGTACAGATAAAATCATTCTGGCAGGAATAAATACCGTACACGTAGTTAGTCTGCAATACATTTAGTGCCATCTATTGGCAAAATTATATAAATGCTATCTTGCGAGGACTAAGACAGACTGCTGGCATAAGCATTCAGTTTCATTTATCTCAATAAAATATATGCTCATTAAGATCAAATGTAAATGTAATGCACCACATCTAAGAATACGTCTATCTGCTCATTTGTAAATAGGAGTAAAAACAGCGTGCATCATGTTGAGTGAACAATGAGCGTAGTAAAAAAAAAAAAAAAGCTTTTTGATATAAAAGATTCCATATGACAAAATCAGCCAAAAAAATAGAACACGTGGGGCAAAGAGCTGAATTTCAGAAATATAGCTCAAGCCTAAGGGCCTGATCCTCAGTGGATCTCTTCTTAGTCACAAAGTCAGTGGGAGAGTGCTACACACCAGGCTCTGCATAGAGTATGGGCCCAGTCCTGCAAACTTTTATTTATGTGACTAGTCTTCACCCACTCATGTAGTCCAACTGAGTGCAAGGGAAGTGCTTGCATGAATAAGGGCTACCTGCATGAGTAACTGTATACAGGATCACCCTTTATTATTAATTGATATGGGGTGATTTATTTGTTTTATACATTTTTATGTAATGTTTTAAGTGACTAATCACAATAGCTACAAGCACACCCAGTGCAGGCAGATACTGGGCAAGCGTCCTTTATCCACCTGCCAACTGCACCCACCTTCCACCACTGCTGCTATTTTAGCCTTAGGTTTTACTGAAAGAAAGATGGCTAATCAGGTCAAATTCTGTAGTTAGCCCAACTGGCCACTTGGGCCTAAGATCATAGAATCATAGAATGTTAGAGTTGGAAGGGACCTCAGGAGGTCATCTAGTCCAACCCCCTGCTCACAGCACGACTAACTTCAGCTAAATCATCCCGGTGACGGTTTTGTCAAGCCACAGCTTAGAAACCTCTAAAGATGGAGATTTCACCACCTCCCCAGGTAACCCATTCCAGTGCTTCACCACCCTCCTAGTGAAAAGCCTTTTCCTAATGTCCAACCTAGACCTCCCCCACTGCAACTTGAGACCGTTGCTCCTTGTTCTGTCATCTGCCATCACTGAGAACAGCCTAGCTCCATCCTCCCTGCAGCCCCCTTTCAGGTAATTAAAGGCTGCTATCAAATCCCTCCTCATTCTTCTATTCTGCAGACTAAACCAGCCTAGTTCCCTCAGCCTCTCCTCATAAGTCTTGTGCTCCAGTCCCCTAATAATTTTTGTTGCCCTCTGCTGGACTCTCTTCAACTTCTCTTCAGCCTTTTTGTAGTGGGGGGTGCCCAAAACTATCTGCTGGAGGCAAAGGGGGTACGCAGAAGTCTTCCAGGGGCTACATTGACTCATATAGACATTTGCCTAGCTTTACAACAGGCTACATAAAAAGCACTAGCGAAGTCAGTACAAACTAAAATTTCATACGACAACTTGGCTATACTGCTCCATATACTATACACTGAAATGTAAGTACAATATTTATATTTTGATCAATTTATTTTATAATTATATAGCAAAAATGAGAAAGGAAGCAACTTTTCAGTAAGGGTGCTGTGACACTTTTGTATTTTTAGGTCTGATTTTGTAAAGCAAAGAGTTAAGTGAGGTGAAGCTTGGGGGTACGCAAGACACATCAGACTCCTGAAAGGGACAGTAGCCTGGAATGGTTGAGAGCCGTTGGCCTATATCACAAGGCAGAGGACTCCAAAAACCAGCTTGGTCATATGCCCAGCACATGCCCTTGCAATGGGGAGCTCAGCATGGTGCTTGGCACCAACCCAACACAGAGTCCAGCATCTGACATCATTCTCTCCTAAATGTGGAGAGTCTTGTCACGAGGCAGGAGGAATGGCAGGTGGGCATGAGAGCAGATGGCAGCACAGGGGACCTGTGCTTCCAGAAGCTGCCCATGAAACTTGATGCTCCTCCCTCAGGACACCCAGCAGGATGGTTTAACTTATGGTTAAATGGTTGTGGCACATTCCCTCAGATCCTGTGGATCACCCAGGGGAGACAGAATGTGGATCTGGGCTGGGGCCCCAATCCACAGCCTGGTAAGTGCCAACCGTCATGGTTCCTATTATTGCCATGTACTACTTCTTTGGTTTTTAGGACACCGTTTTCAGGATATGACAAATAATCTTTTCATGCAGGAGGATGCTCAATTCCAGGAGGACATCTGTTTATCCCAGGTGGCAGGTACTATACTTTAGTCACCCCTACAGTATATTCCCTGCAAAATGCTCCTGCCCCACCATGAGCTACCCAAGATGGATGCCAGGTGGGGAAAAAAAAATTAAACACCACAAAATAATTTTTATCTTGAGTGGCAGCTGGTTATCTACAGAACCTCATAAAGAATTCCTGGCCACCACCACCCCACCCAACCTCTCCCTCACAAGCTACCCGAAAAGCAGGGGGGAAAAAAGAAAACAATTATGTAAACTCAATAATCTGTTTCATAGTTGGTATCCAATTAAGCCTCTCAATAGGTATACAGGATGCAAGGCCTAGCAGGAATGCAGAATTTTGCCCATAATGCTTTTTGTAAAAGTGGAATTGATCACGTAATGTTGCTGGTGTATTCCTTGGCTTTCCCATCAACTACTGCTTACAAGCATGTTGGGCTGCAGGAACTGGGAAAGTTAACTGTGACTGTCATTTTTAGTTCATTCATCCTGTTCTTGGTACAGACACATACTTTGGCTACCATATTACTGTCCTCTGTGGTAGTGCTTATAAGTCCATAGGGCTTCAAAAAGTGGCAAAGTTCTTTTTGACTGTCACTCATTTGTCCTAGCAATGTTACATATGCATGCTTTGGATAGACAATACTTGCCCCATGTTGGGGTGATGGTATGTCCATTGCAAGTCCATTTTTATTCTTCTGGACTCTTTGAAAAGCCATTTCAGCTGATTGCTCATGCAGCAGGAAGTGTTGTGCTCTCTCACATGTCATGGTTTTCTCTTGATGGCACAGAGGGTATAGGGGCAATCAGTGTAGCCAGTGGGATTTTCAGGAAGCTGGTGTTGAGCCCACCAGGTTCTTAGGGGTTATCCTTAGCTGCTGCACCGTAGTGGTGCATTGAATGACCACACCTTACCAGTCTTAGTGCTAAAGGCTAGAGACCCACAGCAACTACGCCCCAAGCCTCTGACTGGATGGACAGGTAACCATGTGTTAGGTACCTGGACTGTATAAAGACCCCAACAGGAAGAGGAAGTTGTCTGAGCAACAGACCATTGTCTGGTGGTTTTTGCCTGACCCTACTTTGTTGCCCTGCAACCTTGTCCAACCTCACCTCCCCAACCACTGACCCAGCCCCTTGGATTGGACCTTCCAGCTACTGACGCCTGAGAAAATCCCGACCATTTCTCCAGACTGCCTATGATACTGATTAACTTCCCAACTACCCGACAACCTGCACACACTTGACTACGGCTCTGGACTGCCCCCTAGCTGCCTCGGCCACTAGCCATTACAGTTCGCTCAGACCACTTTGGTCTCAGCCTGAAAAGGCTATGGAACCCACAGCTATGATGCCACAGGGGACGCAAAGTCTCCAGGAGCAGATCACTTGCCTGCAGTTGGAAAACCAAGCCTTATAATGGACCAACTTCATGCAGAAAGCCACATCCTACAAGGACAGCTCACAAAACTACAATCCTGCAGCCCCACAGCCCACCTTGCCTTCAGGAGCACTTACCAGAGTGCTACAATAGGACCCATAGCAAGCTCTAGGGTTTAATGAACCAGTGTGTGCTCTATTCCCTGGCAACTGGCCAAGTGCCTCAAGACAGGCAGACCCATGTGTAAACTGGACCACCAGTACCTAGGACCCTACCAGATTTGCAGGCAAATCAATCAAATAACCTTCAAACGTCAACCTCCCTGATATATTTTAAGGTGCAACCTGTATTCCTTGTCACCTTCCTTAAATCCTTTTCCGACAATCCCTTTCCCAAACGAAAACAACTTCCCCCTCTGCCAGTCCAAGTCCAAGGTGAGTACCCTGTCCATGAAGCTTAGACTCTCAGATATGAAGAGAGACGATTTGGTACCTCATCGACTGGGAAGTCTACAGG
This sequence comes from Mesoclemmys tuberculata, assembly GCA_007922155.1. NCBI lineage: Eukaryota > Metazoa > Chordata > Testudines > Chelidae > Mesoclemmys > Mesoclemmys tuberculata. Next base: position 63,322,236 of record ML675624.1, on the reverse strand, counting down.
CTGGAAGAGCGGTCCTGGGAACCAGGCCATCATGTTCATACTCCTGAAGAAGTCAGAGCCTTCCACAGAGCCCATCCAGACAAGCTTGCTTCTTTGGTGCCCCAAAGGGGGAAGGTGATCTCAGGACCCTGGTATTGAACCCAGGCCCACAGCATCAGCTTTAGCTGCTGCACCACAGTAGTGCACTGAAATGCCATCCCTCACCAACAACCTTAGTGCTCAAAGCCTACAGATCCATAGCAACTACACCTCAGATTGGATGGACAAGCAGCACTACACTGAGTATCTGGACTACGTAGCATCCCAAACATGGTGAGGAAAGTGTCTGAGCAACAGACCATGCTGGCTGCTGCCTGGATAGCCTGACCATGCTTTGGTGCCCTGCTGCCTCACCTGATCCTACCTTACTACCTCGCATCCCTAACCCACTGATCCATCCAGCCGCTTGAATTGGCTCTTCCAGCTATTGACCCTTGTGAGTACCCTAACCATTGCCTTGGACAGCCTCTGATATAGACTGACCTCCTGCCTACCCAACAACTGCACAAAATTGACTACTGCTCCAAACTGCCCCCTAGGCCACCTCGTCCATTGGGCATTAGAGACATGCATCGTAATGCAAAGTTTGGTTAATTTTCATCCTGATTCCATTCCTCTCGGAACAGGATGTCCGAAAACTTTTCAGGGAATAAATATTCCAGATGATTTCTCAGATTTCTGGGAAAAGAAAATTTTTTTTGGACCATGCTGGTAGCTCACTAAGCCTTGCTACTCAATGGATATGCAATTCCATGATCAGTTTTCTAAAAATCTCCCCTGCATAAGTTGATGGGATCCTGCCTTTTGCCTGGAACAGCACTTTTTTCCCATTCTAGTAACAAAACAAAAGTTAGAGCCACTATTGATGATTGTCTCTGACAAATTGTCTTGTCCTGAGTCCATTCCATTAAAAATGTTCACTTTTAACCTTGCAGATGTTGTGGGTGTGACAGCATCAGAAAACTTTTAAAATTAAAACTAACTCTCTCTTTTTATTCAGTCCATTTTGTAAGATATTCCTTCCATTTTATTGGAGTTTGTCAGGAAGTGAATTTCTATTTTCAAAAGTCCAAACACTCCTATTCTTTATATACAAGCGTTTACCTCTCAAACCAGTCTCTTAAAATTAAATAACTCTCAGAAAGCCTTTAGCTTAAAAAGTTATTTAATGAGTTACTGATTCTTTATAACAATTTTGTGTCTTCCTGAATTGGGCAAGGGAGTTGTTTGACCCCTGCTAGTAATTAATTCCCCATTAATACAAATATTCTTCACTTAATGGCTTCTTACATTACTAATTAGTTTAGCAAGGTCACTAGATTCCATGTCAGTACATAAAGCATTTTACCATTTATAAAGCAATGATATTAGGAGCTTTGCATTTAGTTAACATATTTGCAAACATGCATTTCACAAAGTTGTTTGCCATTTCATTTAAGAAATAAAACAAACAATTCATTGTTCATTTAACAATAAACAAAATAAAACATTTCCAAGTACACGTTTTTCCTAGACTGTTCTGCCCTGGGGCCCAGAACTGCTGTCAATAGGCCTGCTTACCACACTACTGCTAATTCATCCTAGAATGATGTTTGCTTTTTTTTTCCTCAACAGTGTTACAATGTTGATTCATATTTAGCTTGTAATCCACTATGACTCCAGCTCTGGGCACTGGCGAGGCCACATTTGGAGTACTGTGTCCAGTTTTAGTACTGTGTCCAGTTTTAGTACTGTGTCCCCACTATAGGAAGGATGTGGATAAATTGGAGAGAGTCCAGCGGAGGGCAACAAAATTATTAGGGGGCTGGAGCACATGACTTATGAGGAGAGGCTGAGGGAACTAGGCTTGTTTAGCCTGCAGAAGAAAAGAATGAGGGGGGATTTGATAGCAGCCTTTAACTACCTGAAAGGGGGTTCCAGGGAGGATGGAACGAGGCTGTCCTCAGTGGTGGTAGATGATAGAACTAAGAGCAATGGTCTCAAGTTGCAGTGGGGGAGGTCTAGGTTGTATATTAGGAAAAACGTTTTCACTAGGAGAGTGGTGAAGCTCTGGAATGGGTTACTTAGGGAGGTGGTGGAATCTCCATCTTTAGAGGTTTTTAAGGTCTGGCTTTACAAAGCCGTGGCTTGGATGAAGTAGATGGGGTTGGTCCTGTTTTGAGCAAGGGATTGGACTAGATGACCTCCTGAGGTCCCTTCCAACCCATATCTTCTATGATTCTATGAGCCCTTTCCGCAGCACTCCTTCCTAGGCAGTCATTTCACATTTTGTATGTGCGCAACTGATTGTTTCTTCATAACTGGAGTACTTTGCATTTGTCCTAATTAAATTTCATCCTATTTACTACCGACCATTTCTCCAATTTTTCCAGATCATTTTAAATTTTAATCCTATCCTCCAAAGAACTTGCAACCCCTCCCAACTTGGTATCATCTACAAACTTTATAAGTGTACTCTCTAAGCCATTACCTAAATCATTGATGCAGATATTGAACAGAACTGGATCCAGAACTGATCCCTGTAGGTGCCCACTTGCTATGCCCTTCCTACTTGACTGTGAACCACTGATAACTACTGTCTGGACTTTCCAACCAGTTATGCACCCACCTCATAAGTAGCTTCATCTAAGTTGTATTTCCCTAGTTTGTTTATTAGAAGATCACATGAGACAGTATCAAAAGCTTTACTAAAGTCAAGCTATAACATGTCCACAGCTTCCTCCCCCAGCCCCCCATCCACAAGACTTGTTACCCTATCAAAGAAAGATATTAGGTTGGTTTGACATGATTTATTCTTTACAAATCCATGCTGACAGTTATCACCTTATTATCGTCTAGGTGTCTGCAAATTGATTGCTTGATTATTTGCTTCATTATCTTTCTAGGTACTGAAGTTAAATTGACTGGTCTGTAATTTCGTGGGTTGTTCTTATTCCTCTTTTTATAGATTAGCACTATATTTGCCCTTTTCGAGTCCTCTGGAGCCTCACTCATCTTCCATGACTTTTCAAAGATAATCGCTAATGGCTCAGATATCTCCTCAGTCAGCTCCTTGAGTATTCTAGGCTGTATTTCATCAGGTCCTGGCAGTTCTTGAATTCAGTATTCTGTGCTCTCTACAGATGTGGAAACCCCTATCTAAGTAGATTTTGGCATTAGAAATGCCTATATGGATAAGTCAGACAGATGGACACCAGTGAAAGATGTGAAAGGGGCTTATATGGCCTCCATTACCTTATTGTAATGTCTCACAATCTTTAATGTATTTATCCTTACAACACCTCTGTGAATGAGGAAATTACTATTATTGCCATTTTACAGATGGGGAACAGAGACACAGAAAGACTAAGCAACTTGCCCAAGATCATACAAGAAGTCTTACAGGAAGAACTTGAGTCTCCTAAGTCCTAACTACTGGCCTAATTCTTGGATCATCCTTCTGTCTGGTGCCTGCAGGAAGAGTGAAATATCAGAGCTGAGCTCTGCTCTTGGAATCAAAGAGAAGAATTTGGCTTATTATACTATCTACATGATTAAAGAGAAGATCTGATGTTCTTATTGCTATCCCCTATTGCCTTCATATGAAAGACTTAAAACTGCCTTCTGATGCATTCATATTAGTGTTGCTACATTTGAGTGTGCGTTCAGTAAGACAAACTTGGGCACCATGATGTTTCAATGTTTCACTCGCAATACAATGATATTGCATCAAAATGGCATGATATAGCAAAAAATCACAATGTAGTGACACAGCGTCACTATGTGATGTTGTTTTGCTGACTCCTAAGTTATTTCAGGCTCATTTAAAGGTCACATCTTCACCCTCTGAAAACGCAGGGCAATTCCTAAGGGGGATGGGCTACCACACTACCATTATTACTACGTGTACTCTGGTACACTCTGGCAGCTCAAGACCTCGATCAAGGATCAGGGGCCCCCCGTTATGCTAGGTGGTGTCCACGCATAACAGTGCTATGTATTTTGTAATATCAGCTTCAACACTTTAGCACATATGGAGGAAGCTCATAAAGCTTAAAGAGGAGTTGACCAAATATGCCTAATCTATGGAATTTCATTTTAGTCCATTTCCCACATGCCTCCTTCTGTGAGCCAGCAGAGGTGAGAATTTGATTTATTTAGTTTACCGAGAAAATCTCAGTGGTATATAAATATTGTGTTTCCTGGAGCATCCAGAATAAGATTTAATTATAACGCTTCCATCCACTCTATACAGCACTCTCACTGCGTCAGCCTAACCTCAAATGTGCTTCATTCAGCCGAGGAAGCTATTTTTAGGTCTGAAGCTGTATCCAGGTTAGAACTGGATTCATGACAGCACGTTGCTTAATCTTAGAGGCAGAAGCTGAAGACTGAGTCATTTAAATGGTCCCAGCTAGAAATCATGCCATCAGCAAAACCCAATACTGTTCATAAAGCACATGGTGGTGGCCAGGCTGTGAATACTCATGTTCATATGAAAGGGTAGTAGTATAAGTTGGGTGGACTTCGATCCTTGGGCAATTGTGCCAAGAAACGAGGGGTTTAGACAGGCAGTTTACAGAGTGACATCAAGAATGCACTTGTGTTCTTCCATGGGAAATCTCTTTATGCCAGCCCTTGCAGATGAATTTACCACACGGTGAATGGAACTTCTCCATACAATGTACAGTCAGCCCGTGGAACTCATTGCCAGGGGATGTTGTGAAGGTCAAAACTATAATTGGATTCAAAAAAAGGATTCAGTAAATTCATGGAGGATAATCCCCATCAATGGCTATTAGCCAAGATGGTCAGGGATGCAATCCCATGTTCTGAGTGTCCCTAGCCTCTGACTGCCAGAAGCTGGGAGTGGATGACAGGGGATGGGTCACTCAATGATTGCTCTGTTCTGTTCATTCAACTAGCACTGTAAGAAAACAGGATATGGGCTAGATGGACCATTGGTCTGATCCAGTATGGCCGTTCTTATGGGTCTCTTGGGATTACAGTGATGTCATCACTATGCCACAGGACTGGGGGTCAGGAGACCTATTCCTATATTCCCTGTACCACCAGTAACATTTTCTTTTTGACCTCGAGAAAGTCATTTAATGTCTCCCTGCCTCAGTTTCCCCATCTGTAAAATGTGGACAATAGTATTTATTTGCAGGCAAATCTTAAATCATTATAGTTTGTAAAGTTCTTTGAGATCTTTGAATGGAAGGTGCTCTATGCAAGCACAGCATCATTATGACAGCTGATGATATCCCAAAACAATCAACACTTATTACCACTATAACATTCAGGCATTTATTTGCGAATGACATTATTTCATGGCAAGGAAGAACCTCTCAACTTTAAATGTACTAAGAACACATGTATCTTTGCAGGATGACAGGAAGGTACAAAGAGTATTGTGACTTCTGGCTTCCCAAAAGACACACTGTATTGTATCAGGCTCTTTGGAGGCCACAAAAAGACCATCTGACATGCATCCAAATGTATGTCACAAGTTATCATCCTCAGGCAGTCTTTTTATAGGAAATGCTGTGGCCAAGAGGCACAGGGATAGAAACTGAAGCAAAAAGAATTTAGATGGAGTTCAGATTACAGTTATATTATAGGTTCATGACAGTTGCAAATGAGTAGAAGGCCCACAACACAATTGTTTGATGTTGAAATGTGCAGTTCCTCTTCATTCAGTGCCATGGAAGATCATGTTTTCTGTGTCTTTGTACAGTGAATTATAGTAAATGAGGAAGACAGAGATTATGACTCTCTTGAGTCTGTAAATACTAGTTGAGAGAGAATTAGTGTTTTCATTGGCAGCAGGTGACGTCATTAACGCTTTCAGTAGCCCATCCCCTGTGTTGGAAGTGAAACTGTTTAGAAGTGGTGAAATGGAGAGGATTCAAGGTGATGGGAAATCTAAATTGCAACATAAAATCAAAAGTGCCTACCTGTACCTCACTACTTCCACGGTGTGGGCTATCTGATTCCTGTTGCTTCTCATGATTTTTTCTGGAGTGAGATTGAAGAAATTCTTTGTATTTGGGAATATCCTGGTTTTGCCTGATAAAATCTTCAAGCCTTAAAACCTAGGTTGGCAGGTGAGAACAATGACGACAGATGAAAATTTCCCCATCACCAAAACCCATCTGCTTATCTTTAACATAATCCCAGAGAAGCAAATTATAGGTCAATTAATTTGGTATTCCGGGCAGGGCACCAAATGTAATAAGATGGAAAAGTAAATACTATGTTGAGAATCATCAGTGCATTTCACTGTTGCATGGATTTCAATTGTATTATGATGAGAAATAGGAATTTCCTGACCCCTGATAGCTTGTTTCATAATCTTTCCATGAGATGAACGTTAAAAATGCTCACAGGCAAAAATCTCTCAGCAGCATGTGAAAAGAAAATATTCTGTATTGAAAGTTTGAAAACAGGTAACGTTTCCCTAAGAGACCTGGATGATGCAAGGGAGAAGGCTGGGAGAGGGTAAAATGCATTTCAGATTCATGTAAATCAAAATTCACAGTTGTCAGTATTCTTAAAGGTGTACTGCTTCCCTGGGTAAATAAGGGCTTTTGTCAGAGTCCTGTTTTTATTTTGACAGGCAAATTATTTATTGATCCTACCGTCATGGCTTCTTCAGTCATTATACTTCACCGGATAAACATTTGTATGTATTTTCCTCAAAAAAGTACATTATTTAGCCAATTGACTACACAAAAACAGATGCTACAGAGAAATAATCAGGATTTAACATGTTTCAGACTTGTTTTTCAGCTGGATTCTGCATTAAAATAGACACCTTTACGTAAAAAATGAACTAGGGGTACACTGATTTAGCACAGCCTTGAGCAAGGCCTGGTGTGTAAGCTGCAGCACCCCTGGAGGCAATATGCCTCAGAGACACAGCACGCTTTTGGGTTCAAATTCATCTCCTGCATCCTTTTCTTTCCAGGTGGGGTGTATGTGGCGTTTGACTAATTGCTGCCTTTATCCAGAAGTAAATTACCATCCATACCATGCTAGCTCAGCTACTCCAGCTAGTGAGCATGGAGGGTGGAGCCAAAGCTTCACCCATTCCTTTCCCCTCCGTCACGTGCTCCATGGAGTGAGTAAGCAGGTAAGCTGCCACACCTACTCCTAGGCACTTGGATCCAAGATCTGTGGAGCCTTTAGAGGGGAACTGGTAAAATGCTTATTCCTCATGCCCGGGCACATAGTCCAAATCCCAATGTTGCCCTCATTAAGTCCAATTTCTCATTAAAGAGCTGGGGGACCAAAAACATTTTAAAAAGAGTGAGACTGAATTGAAGCTCAGCCTCAGTGAACATTAATATAGTTTTATGAAAATCTTTGTTGACATTTAAAAATAATAATTTCTGATATTTCTACTTATAGTCTTTGCGAATTTCTTTGCAGGATAGTTGCAGACAGCAAGGATTATGAATCTCACCAAGAACCTTTCAAATGAGAAGAAAAATTGAGTGTCCTTTTAATATTAGGATGGATTTGTGACCACGCATACCTCAAGTGAAGAGTCCTGAAGTTTCCTACTTAGCGCTTCTTTTTCCTTCTCTAGTTGCTTTATTTCATTCTCAGAATTCTTTTTTAATTCTTCTAACTGCATCTGAGCCTCCTAAAAGTAAATAGAACAATTGCAAACCTGCAGGAGTGTACAGCATGGAAGGAAGGAAAGAGTGTGTCTCAGGAGGGTGGAAGAGGCATGGCCAATAAGTTGCAGGAACATGAACAAAGGAGGTCACAGGAGTTTGTACAGTACTATGAATGCTATGCTATTCAGTACTATGAATAATACTAAAGCACTTGCATGGTACTTTTTATCCAAGGATCATCACAGCTTTTTGCAAAGAAAGTTAAGTATCCTTATCCTCATTTTAGATCTATCTGCCTGTCTTTATTAGGGTTTTCTGTGGCACCCATCACTGCAGCATCTAAGAGCTGTTGGATAATGAAGGCGAGAGAGAGAAGGGAAAAGATTTGGCTGAGGTCACAGAATGAGTCAGTGGAAGAGCTTAAAATAATGGTCTTGTGGAAACTAGTCCAGCACTCTGTCCCCTAGACCACATTGTCTCTCAGCAAAGGATTGCAAGAGTATTGGCAGAGCATTGTTAGTGAACGTGCATTAACAGACATAATGGAGTTCTGCCACTAATTTCTGCATTTTAGACAACATAATTATGAATCAATATTCTGAAACCATATCTCATTACTTTGCAAGCAACTTTTATGTGGAGCAATCACCCAGTGCAAGTCTCCTACAAACAATCCATTAGGAACTGTTATCCTTGACCCTGATGATGCTTTCAGCATAGCTGAATTCTGGTGAAGATTTCCAAGGGAAGGAGGGAGGGAATTTCAGCTGAAGAATTCAGATAAACTTTCTCAGGACTTATTTGCAGAATTCACACTCTCGTGTATCTCCTCAGATTCAGCAAGGCTGCCTTCGTGCATTCTGAATAGCTATAACCATTTACTCAATGATACATATTACTGTCTTGTAGCGTCTCTCCTTACATTAATTACAGAGCCATTTAAATGTTTTGTTCGGTTTCTGCAATCAGTGTAGACTTACACTGGCTGTGGTCTCAACCTTCCACCAAAAAGCAGCTTTGAGTATTAAAACTGCAACGGATAAACGCCACTTATCTGACATTGCATCAATGTTTAAGAAGGATTAATTTAAAGATGTATTAACGTGAAAACCATCCACTACATTTGTAAACATGTATTTACTATAATAATCGAAGTCTGAGGACTGTTAATCTCAGTACAGTTTCTAGTGGAAAGATGTCATTAAGGTTACAACTGCAACCTTAATGACAAACCCAGTGGAGAAATCAAGAACTAAATGAAGGATGAACTGCTATCTTGCACCTTTAGAAATTGTCTCTCCAATTCAAGGTTGATGCCCATTGGCAGAAGAATGAGCAGAAGCTTGCAGTGATGTGGCTCATGCTGTATCTGGTCAATGGATAGAGGACTTCAGCATCTAGGATTGTCAATTAAGTGCATTTATAGTTAATTAAAATCTCCTTTCAAGGCATGCATAACTTAGTATACATCATTGTCAAAGTAGAAGGTGGGGATTTAGCCAGTTTAACTCATCTAACCTCCTGTGCTTTGAGCTGAATATGTATCCCATAGTGTCTGAATATCTGCAGTTATTGTGCTCATTTACTGTAGAAAGATAATGTGCAACTCCGAAATATTTCCTTGAGCAATCTGTATTTGAAGCTCATTTGCATACTTGCTCTTCTAATCTATGTCAACTTGCTGACTGAAAACATTTATCTAGCAGGTCTTGAGAGACCACTTCCAGAGAGGGTGGGGGTGAAGATGCCAATTCTAAGAACTTCAGCCCCAGTGGAAGTCTATAATGTTTAAAGCAGAATGACTTAAAACATTCAACATAACAGAATGAGAATGTAAACTACTGAGGAGACAAATACTATAATTAAAGGGAAGATACAACATTCGCAAACACAAGCAAACAGTAATGAGGATTCCTTATAGCTAGCACCAATTCACAGTGTGGAGGTGCTGTAAACTGGCAGGCAGAGATTAACAGAGAAAAGAGTTGGAAAAGAAAATCAGTTTTCAAAGAAAAGGAGAATTCACAATGGTTTTTAGGTTAAAGCATTGAAAATCAGGGGTCTACACAGACTTCCTGTGTGACCTTACGCAAGTCACTTAACCTCTCTGTAAATCAGTTTTCCTAGCTGGAAAATGGGGATATCATCATCATCTCCCAACTCATGAAGCTGCTGAGGGACTTAACTCATTAGATTCTGGGACAAGAATAACAATACCAGTGAAAAACATTTAAACAAAAATCAGTTTTGTTTTATTGTCTATAGGCTTCCTATGGAAGATACGCATGAGCAGTATCTACATCTGTGCATTTATTACTGACAAACAAACTAACTAACTCACATATGAACCTGGAACTTTAATTCCTAAAATTCCTGTGGGCTTTCCCAGCACCATTTGGCATACATATTACATTGTTCACATGCTAGTCAAAAATAAGGGGTCAGATTTGCAGAAGGAGGCGTCCCTTTGTGTGAAGCGGGGGGCAGATCATGGTGAAGTCTGCAACATCTTCCGACTAAGCACGGAGCCTGCTGAGAGCTTGCCTTGCTTCCACCAGCTGAGCGTGTTCGTTTTTTTCAAGATTGAAAAGTGGTGTCAGGCTCCCAGGCCTGCTATTGGTTCTGCCCCACGCTGCATTCTTATTGGCTGAGCAAAGACTAGGCCACTGAAAGGAGGCAGGAAGAGGAGCAAACAAAATAATTGCATTGCTCTGAGTCCTGGCTGGGGGGGCGTGTTACCAAAAAATCAGAATAGGGCAAATGCCATACTCTGCCCTACCTAAATGGTGCCCCTGGTGCTTTGCTGTATTTAAGTCCTTGCAATGTGCAAATTCACTGAACTCAAGGGAGCGGCACCCACAGACGCAAGGGCAGACTTTACCGGACAGAGTTATTTCTCAAGAAACTACATCTTTCTGATGAATCTCTTTAGCAACTGAGTACCAAGGCACGCCAACAATTCAAATTAAAGTGCAGCATAGACTCCTACAGTCTTTCCCAAGAGTGCTGGTGTTACCAAGGCAACCTGTTTAGATCTGAGGGAAGATAAGAATTACTCCTACTGATTGGAATTAAGCATGGAGATCAGTACCAGCTTATTTGTTTTCATTTGTGCCTGCGTGGCCACTGGTTCCTGCAGTCAGCAGCAACATCTGACCTGTGCAACTACACCCTGGACCCAAAGCTGTGTGATGATAAATCCCCTCCATGCCATTGTTTTACAGGAGTTCTCAGCATCTTGCAGGATTGGGTTCTGTGTTTGGAAAACGTGTAAGCATTGACTAGATCAATGCTATTTTAATTTTGAATAGCAAATATCCATATGAATTTAAATCTGAGATTGGAACGTACACCCCCTGTACCTTATTCCTTGGGATGTAGGTTACATTAGTCACATTGGTGTCACATGCAAGGCATTCAAGCATAGGCGCTACCAAAGAACACAAGAGTCACATCAAGGATAAATTCGTTTGGTCTGCAAAGCTTGTCACAGAAAAACCATCAGCTCAATTCGCTTTTTAGAACAGAAACATGGGAACAAAATATTTGCATTTTCTGGTATCTCAAAGTGCCTTCAGTTAGAATAATGAAAGTGACTATGACCAATGAGATTAAAAACAGATGAATCAGAGTATCTATTAATAGAAGAACATCCCCACCTTCTGCAATGTTTTTCTTTCAGCTTCCATGGAGGTTTGGGCAGATTTGATTTCCATTGTGTGTTTCTTTACAAGATCTTCCAACCCCTTCACAAGCTGCTCCTTCAAACGCATTTTTTCCTCATCTGACTGACATTTAATTTTCTGAAGTTCTTCTTTGTGTCGTTGCTTCATATCTTCTATTTCAGTAGCTGCAGCTTCCATGGGCTGTAAAATACAGTGGCCTTATAATATAAAAAAATTAAGGTAAAGTCCTGGAGCCTGAGCAGTCCACCTGTTCTGTAAGGGATTTCCTGTCTTGTAAGGTGAACTCCATTAGACAACACTGAGTTCTTGTAATAAAAAAAATAATAAATAATAATAAAAAAAGCATTCCCTTCCAGTGGATGCTCCAGACCTGTATGCATTTCTTGTAATCAAACTTCTTGTATTTTTTCTTATGGCGAGCTACTTCTGAAATTAGAAATTCCCCCCAGACAACTGCACTTTCATGAAGATACACCATGACTGAATTTGGTCCCTGCTATGGTTCTCAGGCCAGGTGTATTTTTCTGACATCTAGGTGCAATAATCCAGTAGAGGGGGAGCTAACAGATCATGGTAAAGAGAATTTGGATCTGGTAATTAATTAGTGAGAGATTGCGATCAGGGAGCTATTAGGGTCTATAAACTCCTTACCGCTTAAATTTGCTACTGAAATCTTTTCTTGATAAGCTTCTAAATGCAATCAAATGGTTCCTTTTTTACATTAATCAGCATTTTAGCCCTAGGACGCCTGCCTTTGGTCCTCTCCCTCTTTCAGGACTTGATCCTACAAGGCATTGAGCACTCTACGCTGAACTAGAAAAGCACTTACCATAAGCCTCACTTTAAGCATGTGAGTACTCCAAGGGAAGTCAATCGAACTAGTCAAGTGTGTATTTAAGTGCTTTGCTGGATTGGGATGAGTATTCAATACCTGGCAGGACTGAATCCTACATGCATAATCCAAAATCCACTGAAGTTAAAAAAAAAATCCCTCTTGGAATCAATGCACTTTGGATCAGGCCCTGGATGGGATGCAGGTGGGGTACCGTGCCTTAAGAGGTCTGGGAGTAAATACCTGTGTAAGCACCTGTGTGTCTTCACTGCCTTTCCTGGTTTGGCTCTGTTTGGTGGAGATTATTTGCTGCGACTGCATTATTTGATTCTTCAGTTCAGCTACTTCGTTCTCAGCTTTGCTTTGGGAATTCAGAACAGTTTCCATTTCTTCTGTGGCTGCAAGATTTACAATTCAAACACAGACATCACTTGGGAGTTTACAATGTGAACAACTAGCAAGGGGAAATATTTAACAATGACATTAATGAGCATCTTACCTGCTTTACTCAATATTTCATTCTCTTGCCGCCTGAGCCTCTCTTTGACTACAGTCAGTTCTTCTTCCAGTTTTTTCACTGTGCTTTTGGACTCCAGAGTCTCTTGCTGTGACTCCTTAAGTTGTATTTCCAAGTCCTAAAATATCATATATCGCATCACTGTGGCATCTGTTCTTTTTTTTTTCTGCATATAGTCCATTTTATTAAGTGCAGAGGTCACCGTTAAAAAGTAGACAATCATCAAAAGTTACTATCGAGTGATGTCTCAGACACTTGGAAATCTAGAGGTAAGCTAGTTAGTTCTACTTCTTTCAAGCTCTGTAATATCTCCAACATATATTGGATGGATTAGAACTTTATTTAAACCAGCTTCACTATTTGTCATCACACATGCACTGGCTCTGGAATAATAATAAATTTGTACTAATATGGCGCCTTTCATCCAAAGTCTCCAAGCACTTGTCATACACTGAAGAAAAAAACAGAAAATTCATCATTTTTAAGCATTCTTTTCCTTTTATGTTTAATGCATTTTAATAGGTTTCATTGCCTGTATTTGCTAATGATCAGAGATATTCGTGACTAAAGAAATGTTTCTCCTTCCCAGTCTGTCATCTTATATTTGTTTGTGAAAAGTAGTCATAAACATGTGACAGTAGAAAAAACTACCTGATGAAGGAGAGATTTTATGTGAAAACAAATATTTCCAAAATTAGCAAAATATTGGAAACTACGTTTTGGGTAACTGTTCTCTTTTTTTTTTCCAAATTTACCCCAGACTGAAAGTTTGTCTTTAAACACTCAAGCTAAGAGGCTAAGCTGGTGTGAATAAGCATAGCCACACTGGCTTCAAAAGACCACCACCAATTTACACAGGCTAAGGATCTGACCCTGAGAACAGATCTTCCTAATTTAAATCTGAGCCCTCCTCAGCTGATACCAAAATCAGAAACAAAAAGCGAAAGACCTGAAACTACCTCAACACCTCCAATTTCTTTTTCATTTATAAGTTTTTCATTATTTATTGCATGACAGAAACACAGCATTTTCTTACATTTAAATCAGTTTCTAGCAATTCATAAAATATTATGGTATGTGGAACACTAATAGATATAAGATGGTTGCATGATATAATATGCATGAGCCATGGCACAATACATACACATGCACCAGTAGCATGAAAAGTCTTCTTTACTTGTCCTTTTAGGTGTATAATCACAATATCTTTATTCCAATAACTGGGACCAACTTCTAGTAAGTGTTTTCTCTATTCTTCAACTGCTGCCTCTTCCAGATTAGCTAGTTTGCCAAGGCCCAAATTTAGCAAAGCACTTACATGAATGCTTAATTTTAACTTCAGTGGGACTAAGCAGCTTTTTAAGATTAAGCATATCCTCAATTTAAGTGATTTGCCAAATCGGGGTTTACATCGTACAGGTAGGGTTACCAACTTTGAAATGCAAAAAAACCCCAAGCCTGGCATCTCCACCCCCACAAGGCAAGCCTGCTACAACCCCAACCCCCAATCACAAGGCAACTCCACAACCCCCTCTTTCAAGAGCCACATATATTATCTAGAGAGATAACACATATACATTAAATTAATAACATTGCTGTTATCTCTTATGTTATCTCTTAGCAATCACAAGTCTCCTCGTTCTCCCGGGACTCAAGCCCTCTCTCAAACATAGGTGTGATGATGGGCAGACAGCTGCTGTATTTTCAACAGTTTTGATCTCTTATTGCTTAAACTGTGGAATTGGGAACACGGCAGCATCTTTAGCTGGACACAGAAACTTTTACCATTAGATATGCCAGCGTATGGTGATGATAATGCAAATCTTTAGACCCATGTTTAAAAAAAAACCAAAACACTGGCAGATTTATTATTCTGGCAACTGGCAAATCCATAAAAAAAAAATCAGCCAGGCCAGTCAAATACTGGCTAGGTGGCAACCCTACCTACAGGCCAACTAGCAACTGTAAATTAAGAATTAATTAACTGTTAATTAAAATTTGAAATATTACATTCTTAAGAACAGATATGGGACCCTGCACACAGCTCCAGTAAGTGGGTTACATGCAGGAGAGCTCTGCAGGGGTCACTAGATAAGGAGGGGATGGAGCTTTGAGAGAGACTGCACCCCCAGACAAAAGGGTGTGTTTTTGCCTGGGGGAGCCTCAAAGTCATTGGCCCCCTAAGCCTTCCTGTGCCTCCTGTGCAAAAGAAATACGTGTAGTTAGCTATACTGAGAGGAGGGAGCGACACGCTGAGGATGCCTTCTGGGCTCCAGCTTTAGCAAGGTATTTAAACATGTGTCTAAGCGCACAAACAGTCCCATTGACCAATGGGACCTACTCGCTTAAAGTTAGCTACATGCTTAAGTACCTTGCACAATCAGAGTTTGTGTCCCCCCACCCTGTGTAGCAGAAGGGCTTACCCACCTCTGTGGCATCAATCTCCCTCCTTCTCAGGAGTGTGTGGGAGTGGAGCCTGGACATATTTCCCCTCAGGTCTTGAGGAATTCGCAAAGAACAGGTGAGATGGTCTGGGGCTGTCTCATTTTTTCCTGGAAGCTCCCTCCCCATCAAGGATCCGCCTTGGAGGAGGACCCCATGCCTGCGCAGCATACGCTGTGCTGCCAGGCAGTAGGGTAGGGGTGGAGGGCCCCAGGAATGAGACCTTCATTGACGAGAAAGGAGTTACTTGTGTCTGGCAATGGCCATCGATAGACAGTGGGAATCTGAGAGTTTCTGGGCCTTGACAGGTGGTAGACCCTGCCACCTCCCATGGAACAGCGTGAGGAATTTCTGCAAGGGGATCCTCAAGATTTCCAGATTTTCTCCTCCTTAGTCCCTACCACAGATTCTTCCCCACTGGGGAAGTGATCTGGCCTATTATAATCTCATCATATTAGGATCTTCCAAGATACATACTTTATTAAATGCTACCTAAGTAAAGGGCCACAACTATAGGAACATACAACACAAAGAAGCTGATCTCCAAGCTGCTGTGCTGTTAGCTACTCTCTCTACCCAAGAATATACCTTCTGTTGAAGTGAATGGGCTGCTCATGGCCAGAGGGGTGGGAGGTTAGCAGGACACAGCAGCCATCCCCCACTCCTTGCGTACACCCCTGCCCGCACATTGGCAGCATGACTGCCTATTTGCTGCCTGCTTCACCTTGCAGCAGAAGGGAGGTTAAGTTTTCAGTCAAGACACAAGTTTCACCTCTCTCCCCATCTGCCTCATCCACAGCTTAGAGAGAGGCTGCTGCTGCTCATGGACTCCTAATTCTCTCTGAAACTCTGTCTCAACAATTTATCACTCCCCCTTGCCTTCTGAGATCTGTTAAATTCTCTAGTGCTTACAAAGCACTTAACTCAAAGGGTTTATTTATAGAAAGGGGGGAAAAGCTATTATGAAACCGAATTTTAAAGACTTAGGAATTTGCTACTTTATAGGCAGATGGATCCGCATCTCACATTCTACCTGCATCCTTTCCTTCAGCTTCTGGGAATGCTTCTTCAAATCATTTATCTTCTGGCCTTTCACCTCCAGGTCAGCCTCCAGCTTCTTCACCTGGTGCAGCAAAGTGGCTTCCTGGGCTTCAGAGCTCTTCTTTTGCTCCATTTCTCTTTGCTGGCACTGTTTCTGTGTATCTGCCACTGCCTGCTGCATGGCCTTTTTCAAAGTCTCTTTTTCTTTCTTGTAAGAGGCTTGCAGTTTGCTGGCTTTGTGAGCATAGTCTTCAGTGATTTTCTGGTTCTCCCTCTTGAGGATTTCCATTTCATTAATTAGAGCCTGCAACTCTACACTGCGTTTTTCTTCTATTATCTCTTTTTTATCCAATTTCTCTTGCCTAAATGGCTTGCATTCATTTACCAGGCTCTCAGACGCCTGGTTAAAATGTTGTAGCTTGTTCTCAAAGTCTGTCTTCATATCTATCATCTCCTTGGAAAGGGTAATGATCCTCTCAGCATGTTTTGTCTCTGTTCTGAGCTCCTTTTCTTCTACCTTCTTCTTGCACGTGGTAAATTCTGCTAAGGCTTCCTCCGTTAGCCTCTTGTGTTGCTCCAAAGTATCTTCAAGGGTCTGAATATGCTTTCGTAGCTCTTGCTCTTCTCCGACTTTGCATTTATATTGGAGAATAGTTTCCCTTGTCTCAGCAAGGATGCGCTGAATTTCCTCTTGATGGACTTCTTTAAGGGCCTGTATACTGGCCTCATGCTCATCATTTTTAGTGTTCAAAGCATATATCACCTAGACCAAGAATAGAAAATTACAATATTTTTAACTGATGGTATTAAAGATTCAGCCATTGGATTTATCAGTGTATTACATTCATTTCTAAGATGTTGATCACTACAGTTAAATGAAAATTGGTCCTTATTAGCATGGGGGAAAAAGTGCAAGCAATAGGCAGACACACCTCAAGCACAAATTAGAAAGCAACATGAGTGAAGGGAGGAGAGATGACCCTGAGGCTAAGACACGAGACTGAGAGCTTGGAGATATAGGCTCCATTCTGGCCGCTAGCAAAGATTTACTCAGACAACTCTGGCAAGTCACTTAGGCCAAAATTTTCAGGAGTGCCCACTGTAACTAACTCAAAGCACAAGCCTGATTTCCAGAGGTGCTAAGTTCACACAAATCATTTGCAATCAATGGACGCTCAGCACTGCTGAAAACTGGTTCCTGGCAGGCTCAGAATGAGCATCCAATAGCTGAAAAGTAAGTAGCCACTTTTAAAATTGCTCGTCTTAAACTTTCTGCAATTTACTTTTCCCAGTCTATAAAATGGGGAGTAATAATTCTCCTCACAGGGCTGTAATTCATCATCAATATTTTTAAAGCATATCTAGATCTTCATATGGAAGATATTGCATAAATACAAAATATTTTTATCATTTTCAAATATCCATTAAAAAGCTACACAGGGTTGGAATGAAGGGTAGGCTGACAGAATTTTTGCCTGAGCTGGTAAATTTCCATGATTAGCGTGCAAGGCTGACTGCAAAATATTTACTGTTATCTTTGAAGAGATACTTGAAGCCTAATCCCATTCCCAACAAAGTCAATGGGGATTTTGCCATTGATTTTCAGGGACCAGGCTCAGGCCTGTGGGATGTAACTGATTGTTATAAATGTTTTCTTCTTTATTTTCTGCTTCAAGCTCTGACATATCCCAGGACTGCTAATAACATCCACTGACGTAAATGTCAAACAGACTGTTTTAACACATTCAAAATCCCTTGTGATGCTCTAAGTCATCCTGTGGTATGTAAAATTTATGCACAGGCATACTCATGTTATTTACTGTTATTGGCTTTCTGGATGGATTGAGCAAGAGGAATTTGTTAGGACTAATTCATATGTAATTGTGTTTCAAATGTATAAAAATCAGTATTGAACTGTGCTGCTACCAACATATACTACAGAAACATAGACATGGTCATTTATTACCCATATGTCCTCCTACTAAAAGCCCAACGGGTGATATCTATATTAATCAGATACAGGTGTCTGATTATAATTTTTTCCATATTTTTTGTTGTTGCTTTTTTTCTGTTTATTAGCAGGTCCTTTTCTGTATTTATTGGCTAAGAGATACGTGTATAGTTTCTGGCACTATCAGAGACAGAATACTGGTGTAAATGGGCCATTGGTCTACTCCAGCCTGGCTGTTTCTGGGTCCCTTTGTGAAGATGCTTTCTTTTCTCATTAAGCATGTTCATACTTAGTCATGGCATAAAAATATAGACAGTTGTCAAAACCCAAGCAGGATATTGATTAATATATTGACATAAGCCTGGAATGTCCTGCTTTTAGTTTTCATATAAAAGATACAAAGCTCATAGCTCTACATAAATATCTGATAATTACATAAAAGATGTGCTAGAGATCATGGGCTTGACCAGTGCCCTCTGGGGTCAATGGAAAGACTCCAAAAGGGCTTTCGGCCACCAAACAATAGTTTCAAATGCATGGATATAAAGTCTGGATCTCATCCAACTCTTTGATCACTGTATGATCCCAGTCCTGAAATCCTTGGTTGTTACTCAGGCAAAACATCATCTGAGAGATCAAGAGCAGTTTTGTACGAGCAAGAACTGCAAGTCTGTGGCCTATATTTTGCACACCTTAAGGATATATTCAGATTTCTCCTTATGTTTTGTTGGAAACATTGAGTCTGTCTGGTCACGTGTAAGAGTTTTCTATGCTATCCATAGTACTATTTTATATATTCCACAGTGTGACATTCACACATTGGATTTCAGACTTCAACCATCCATTTAAAAACAAAACAAAACAGACACTGCAGAATGTGAACTCATGCCCTGCTAATAGTAAAGTAAATAGAGGAACCTTCATAAAAACATTTCTGGATAAATATATGACAACAGACAGTGATAGCATCACGTTCCCAGAGCCAAACAAGTCAACAGCCAAAAGTCTTTTGATCATTATCTCCATTTAGCCTTGTATTACATCTTAATTCTCCTGTTATTTTGAACTGCTTTGCAATGAAATAGAAATGCTTGGAAGGACTGAGCAGATGCTTTCTCCTCTGAAAGTGCTAGCCTTAGTTGGTCTTGGAACCTAGTTAATTGTTATTAATAATTAAAGTATTATCAATAGTCTGCTGGAAAAAATTATGAGGAAAGGGATATTCCATCCATGTGCTTTGGGAATGACCAGTAACTTGTTCAGGTAACCCTTCAATTAACAGGGTCAAGACTTCCACTTACATCTTAATGCTGATTCCCAGTGCTGAAGTCTAGTGTGCCACCACTACTTGCCTCCTATTCAGTTGTGTTGTCGCTTGCAGTTGAGTTTCGGTTGCTCCTTGGCCTCCACTGGTTATTGTGAAATTGGGCTCTGGAGGAACCCAAATTCCACTGAAGGTTAGAGCAGGTACAAAGGAATGGGAGTCAACGTGCACTACTAGGAACAGCTAAAGTCTTGGTTGGTTCACTTGCCTAAAAAGGCTGTGAGACAATGGCTTATCAACCGATCTTGGCTATTTAGAAATTATCAGTATCCTGTCTTTTGTTGGTGACTAGAACCACCATGTAAGTATAATTTTTTATTTAAATATTTTTAAGTTTAAGGGCCTAAATTTTCGAAGTGAGTAGTGCTCATGGGTACCTCCATTTTTGGGTACTCAACATGAGATGACTTAAAGGGTATTGATTTTCAGAGGACAGGTGATCAGCACTTTCTGAAAATGAGTCTCAGACTGGATGCCCAAAATCATTAGTCGTTTTATAAAATTTAACCCATTCATCATAGAAACAGTTAAAATCTCTAATGAAGAAAACAATAATAAATTTTTATTGAATGCTAATACCCAAAGACATACAAGCCTCTTAACAAAAATATAATTGACAACAATGTTCCAATTTTAACAATAATAATAACAATTTAGAACTCATAAAAATATAAAACCAAACCCAGCAAAAGAAACCCACATAGATAACCTGAAAAAGGAAATAAAAAAACATTTTAGCCTTGCCACAGAAAAATCATTCTAGAGTCATGGGCTCTTGATGGAGAAACCTCTGTGTTTACTGTGAGATGCTTTAACCCAGTCAATCAATCAAAAATGCTGTCATAGAGGCTATGGGAAGCAGTCAGGTGGACTGGTCCTATTATTTATAGCTCACTATACCAGAAGGAAGATACTAAAGCATAATTGCTGAACTATAAGCAGCCAGGTGCAGTTGAGGTACCATCAGCTAACCTTGTGTAGGCCTCTGGGAAGCTGTGCTGCTGCATCCTAGTTGTTTAAGTGGTTGCCAACGGCAACCTTAACTAGCCAATCAGTGTGACAGCAAAGAGACCAAATCACCTTGACCTGGAGAGATGATTATATAGTTTTGTGAATCACCAGCATAACACCTAGGCTACTGTTGCCATATCAATTCTCCAAAGCTGTGTGTGCACTAGGAAATTTCTTCCCTATTTTTCTGCAACTAAGCGGAGTTAGATGTCATATGGGTAAAAATACTGGCACGCAGCATACACCAACACATTATCAGTGCAGTGGATAATGAACTTTAATACTCCCACTTTATGATTTGAATTCTCTGAATCATTTGCTTTCTGTTGTTAAATCTGATACTTAAAAATAGTAATTAAAAGAAAAATCAAATTTCACCTCATCTGTGGGAATAGGGTTAACTGGCTCACTGGGGAAAAAGGCCTGATTTGTGTTTACAGAGAAGTGTCAGGCACATTATTCTTGTAGAAACCTGAATGCCAGCATTGAAGGAGCTGTTCCAGCAGGTTGCTTCATTAGCTGGATAAAAGGTGTCAGAGTGATGTGTTAGGAAAGAGATGAGAATCAAAGGAAAACAAAATCATAAGTGATTGTGATACTAAAGACAATCAGCATTCAAAAATATGTTTTTGGACTTGGAAGGATTAAATTTTTGTTGGTAAATGTCACTAAATGTCGATTTCAGTGTACACACACAAACCGATGAAAAAAATTTCTATTGACTAATAATCAAACTACACAGATAGGCAAAGTAAGAAAAATGCTGCCTGAGAACTTCTTAGAGTTTGATGTAAGGTGATTTACTTTGTATATTTTGATCTATGACATTGACTATTTGTATTCTAACGGTTATAATGCTTTACTATTTTGAATCCCAACATCTACTGTTATTCAATAATTATTGTCTGATCCTGCATAATTTCCCACAACTGTGAAACTTTAAATTGATGAAAACAGAAAAAAATCCAGAGAGAGAGAGAGAGAGAGAGTGTGTGTGTGTAATACACAAACACATACACACACAAATTGAATTCTGCCAAACCTAAATATGTTCATTAAAACATGCCTAACACCTGTCAGGAAAATATACCAATTTAGACCAGACGCGTATTTACAGAGTTATGTGAACTCTTCACAGCATGGGGAGGGGACAAAATTCAAGTGCTAACTAGTTAGATATCTGCTTTTTGGGGCTAGGTGACTGCATCATCTCTATTTCCAGTAGCAGAGATAGCGTCTCTCCTCTCCCCCGATAGCAGCTAAGTTTGTCTCCATGAACTCTCCATTGTCTACAGATTACAGTAGAGCAGGATATTTCATCATAATAGCCTGAAACGAGCTACTTTCCAAAAATAATAGAATGAGTTTTGAAGCAAAATCTCCCTTGGTGAAACGACAGGCTCCGTCTGCCTCTCCCTCTTTTCCAGCTATAATTATATAAATGTCAAAATAAAACCAACTAATACAATTCACAAATACCCCAAATAAATATTTTTATAAATGTCCATATAGGCATCCTTTTCCCATATTTTTTCTTCATATTTGAGCTGAGGGAAGATAGTCTAATGATTAAGGCACAGGCTTGAGACGCAAAAGGTCTGAGGTCTCATTTGCCACTGTACTACTCCAATTGTATGCCAGTGGACCTTCACTGATTTCAAGGGAGTTACATTCATACGAACTTGGAGTTGTGCAGTGGTGGAATTAGGCCCCTGAGTTCTTGGCTCTTTCATAGCTTCATGTATGGTCTTAGGTACATCATATAGGCCCTGATCCTCAAGAGTTATTTAGGCACCTCAATAACCTTTGAGGATGTGGGCCTTAGTCCTTCTTTGCTTCAGTTTCTTGATTAGTAGAACATGGATAAGGTTTCCCTTCCTCATACATGGTGCTGTGAGGATACATTCAAGCTCTGTAAAGGGCTTTGACATCATCAGGAGGAATTCTTAACTTCCTGCCTTAGTATGTTGGGTGGTGCTGCAGTGCACTGTTAAAACCTTCTCTGAATTTCAACCTGGAGAGGCACCTCAGTCCACATCATTGCAATTCAGTGGTGAGTGAAATTGGTTTTATATGCATACAGGAGCAAATTCAGACCTGGTGTATCCAAATGCCACTTTGCTGGCCTATAGTCTGTAATTCTGTACATTTCCTTTGCAACATTTGTAAAGTGCTTTGGCTCAGAACCCGAAGACACACACATGAGATACATCTACACTGCAGCTGGGAGGGTCCTTCCCAGCACAGAGAGACAGACGTGCACTAGCTCCACTCAAGCTAGTACTAAAGAGAGCCGTGTAACATGCTCTCAGCTGCAATGCAGTTATACCCATAGGTAACATTATGCTCATGAATAGTCCTACTGAATGACAATCAAGTTGGTACTTGAAGGATTTGTATTTGTATATTCACAATTGTATTTGCAGACTGGGGTCCTTGAAGTATTGTCAGCTCCAAGCATTCAGAAACCATGAGTCTGCCCCACAAATCATGAGACTGACTAAAAATTCATGACTTTTTTTTTAAATATAAAAAATTTGGGGTGCTTTTTACTTGCCTGCTGGTTCTGAGCCTTTAGGAGCAACTCAGGTCATGTTTTCAAGTGTGTCTCTATAGCCATGAGGGCAAGAAACGTACTTGTTTTATTTCTCCTGAAATCTCTTATTCCAAAAGGTGGGGCTACTGGAAAAGTTATTAAATGTCACAAGAGTTGCATGCAGGCTGAAAGATTATATAAATTCAAGTCACAATTACCACAACATCCATGAGAAAGTTCTTGTAAAGTACAATTCCACTTGTATATAAAAAACAAACAGCTCATGGCTGACTTACTCGCCAACTGTAGATATAACTGTGCCATGATAGTCCATTAACGTTATCTTGAATCAACACTAATCTTAGTGGTATTAACTTCCATTTATCAGCACATAATGAAGCAATCTTATATCAAGCCATTATCCATCAGCCAACACATTATTAAAACTATTTTAGCAAAATGTCACCATCAAATTATGTGACTTTATATCCCGGAAATTCCAATGTATGCCCCTTTCTCCTGCCTGTGCTGTATATTGCTATCAATATTACTATTCGCAGAGGTGCAATAAGAGATTCTAAGCACCAAATACTTTGCTCGAGATTACTTTTCACTCTCTTTTGGTGTGCCCGTTTCCTAAATGGTGCCTCCTGCCTGTTTTTGCTAAGATTTTGAAAAGATGGGGGACGGGGAAGGGGAAGAGTCCCTTTTTTTTTTTTTTGCACTCAAATGAAATTTTATAAATTAAATTAAAATGTTTTAGCTCATCTAAAGTGCTCTAGAAACCTGGCAGGCACATACATTCTCCTTCCTGTGCTCTTTTTGCTTATCTGAGCTGAAATGTTCCTGCACTCCTAAGATTAATATTGGACACACAGAACCCAAGTTGTTTATGTACTCAGCACTCTATCATTCTGCTAATCACATTAAGGTCTATGAATAAAAGTGAGGCCAACTGGATGTCTCTTTTGTGAAATATAGCCATGTGCTAAATTTGCCCTGAATTGGAAATAGCTGCTCAGGCAGTTTAAGAATTTGCAAAGTAAAAATGTACTGCAGCAGGGGTACTTTTAAGTTTCCAGAGACAGGGGTGGTGGTGGAAAAGGCACCAGTCCCGTATCCAAATATCTTCAGAAAAGGAAAAATATACTGTAGAATTTCTGTCACAGAGCCCTGTGGCACTCCACAGCCCACCTGAATGCATATTGTGGGGGTGGGATTAGCCTGTGGAGATGTGTGATGATGTTTAGCTCCTCCTCACGTCCCGAGTAGAGTCACAAATCCTACCTACCATAACTCTGGGCATGTGTAGTGCCTTACCGGCACTCAAGGAGGGGGCCTTTCATGGATGACTGGCAGTTAGCTGGGAAATCTTAATGAAGAAAGAATTCCTTGCTCACAGTTCTGAAATGGAACTATCGGCAAGGGAGTTTACATGAGATCAGAGTGAGGAAAGACTGGAAGAGAAACCCCCGCACTTCCCTCTTCTCTCACAAACAGCTCCCCCCGTACAATCAGCAGTTATTTTTAAACAAAAGCTCTGGTTCTTCTCTCTTCCCAAAGAGCAGGAGGAAAGCCCTACAGAGAGGGAAGATCAGGAGGGAGGGATGACTTCTCAGGGGCAGAGAGCTGGAGTTCTCCACTCATCTCCTTTCCATGGTTTCCTCTTATGACTTTTGTGCACTGAGGATTTAGGCAATCCAGTGTTCAGCCACTCCATGTGGTCCAGTAGGGTTTATGGAGCCCTTTCCACCATGTAAAGCAGGGTAGGAACTGGACTCAGAAATTAGGGATACCTATTAGCCATCTATTCAATACCTTTGCCAGTGCAGGATTCCTATATATAAACCATTATGGAGCAGCTTTTTGCTTCTTTCCTTCCAGATCTTTTTCAATATTACAGTTTTCCAGGTTTTTCTTCCCATTCAATATCCACATTCTGAAGTAGTTTTCTCCACATGTGCTAGCATGCAGTTTTCCAGGTTGACTCCAGTTTTGTTGCTTTCCATCTATATTTCCTCCTCCGCAGTTCCTTTGTTTTATTTCTCTTCCCACACTGGTGTTTGTGATTCCTCATGACCTATATCATCAGTTAATTTTATTAACATATTTACTCTCATTTCCATATAATTAGTTAAGACGTTAAATAAGGCAAGAGCCTTATGGCATCCACCTCTTTACAATTTGATATGTAGCTGTTTATCGTCACCTTTTGTTTACAGTTCTTAAGCAAGGTTTCAATTCATGTGACACTGTCCTTATCCAACCTAATTTGAATTCATTTGACAATAACTCAAGTACTATGAAAATGGAACAAAAAGCAGCTTGTCTAATCTTTAAACAAAATATATTTCTTCTTCTTTGCTCTAGTAATTACTGTGGTTAATCAAACTGAGCCTCAACATATTTACCAAGCTAAATCCTAAGTAAAAAAATGGTCACTGAAGTCAGATACAGATTATTTTGCAGCTGAATTTAGTTGAACTGATGGGTTTAATATACACACAAATAGACTCTTTAATCATCTGGAATTAGACTAAACCCAAAAGCGTCTGCATTGTTTCATTGTAAAAGCACTGCATCTTCTGTAATGCGTACGTAGCACACAATGGTATGATTCCTTCCGTTAAATAAACTGTACTTGGCTTCCAACAGTCAAGGCTGATCTAGGAGATCTGACTTGCATCACATCACTAGAGTATTATGGCTATTTGACCAGGGTGCTGTCTCTTTGAAGTGAAGGACTGAGGGGTGCAAGACAGATGCACACTCCTTGCAGAATTAGATGAATTCTGTTTATTCATTTAGCCACAATGGGAACTGACTGAAGACGTTTTCCTTTAAACATATACTGCTTTGCTGGATGAACCAAGATGTTGTAATTCTTACATTCTTTTGCATGGGGTGGAAGGATGAACCTGTGGTTAATACACAAGACTGGGAGTCAGACTATGTGAGTTCTACTGGCTCTGCCAGAGAGTTCCTCTGAACTTGGGCAAATCCTTTAATCTCTCTCTCTCTCTCCAGTTTCCCTGACTGTAAAAATGGGCATAATCTCATAGGCTTTGTTGTGAGACTAGGGCCTGGTCAACACACATTTTTTTGTACAGGTGTTACTATTTCTGTATGGTACAGTCCTAGTGTGGATGCAATCATACTGATATAAAGGTGTCTTAAACTCTTACAGTTTGTTCCCCTTTCAGTACAAGAATAAGTTATACCACTATAAATACCTGTATAGAGGTATACCTGCATCCACACTAGGAGGGCTGTAGTGTTTTAACTATATCCCTGTGGGCTTGTCTACAAACACCTTGCTGGCACAGCTATACCAGCAGAGGCCCCTAGGGGTATGTCTACACTGCCGAGTGAAGTCATTTAAATTTAAACTGACCTTCACCCGCTGAGAAGCAGAAGTCAGAAGAGCATGATTATATCATGCTCATTGCGTTGGGTGATTGCATCCCCACCACCCATGCTTGCATCAACAATCAAAGCAGTGCACCGTGAGTAGTTAACCCACAGTGCAACTAACTGCAGGAGGGTTTGGGAAGGTTATTGTCCTCCCATGATGCAACCACCTCCCTCCCCTACTCCCTTCTTGTCCCAAACAAACAGACAAATGCCTTTTCGTGCCATTTTTCAAAACCCTTCAGTCTCTGCCATGTGCATGCCATTGCCTGAGAGGAATGGAGCCCGCTCAGCTCTGCACTGTCATTGTGAGCATCACAAACATCTCACGACTTATTCTGCAGTATTTTCAGGACTGAAACAGGAGCTGCAGTGCTGAAAATTGCAATGTTACTGAAGCCGCCTTGCTACAAACCATAGAACGAAATAATTCCTGTTTGCTGCAGGCTGTCATGAATCATCTGCAGTCGGTGGAGCACCACTTCCGGTCCTAGGAAACAAGCAGTGACTGGTGGGATCACATAGTTATGAAGGTAGGGGATAATGAGCAGTGGCCGCAGAAGTTTTGCATGTGAAAGGCCACTTTCCTGGAACTTTGCTCAGAGCTGTCCCCTGCCCTGAAACACATGAATACTTGCTTGAGACCTGCTCTGACAGTGGCCATTGCTCTGTGGAAGCTAGCAATGCCAAACTGCTACCAGTCAGTTGGGAATCAATTCAGAGTCAGTAAATCCTCCGTGGGAGCTGTTGTAATGCAACTGTGCCGGGCCATTAATAGACTTATGCTAAGAAGGGTAGTGACTTTGGGAAACGTGAAGGCCATAGTGGAAGGTTTTTCCACAACAGGATTCCTAAACTGTCGGGGAGCGACAGATGGCACGCATATCCTTCTCTTGGCACCGTACGACCTTGCCACAGAGTACATAAACTGAAAAGGATACTTCTTCATGGTATTGCAAGCCCTTGTGGATCACAGGGGACACTCCATCAACATCAGTGTGGTGTGGTGTGGTCTGGAAAGGTGCATGACTTGCGCATCTTTAGGAACTCAGGTCTGTTAAAAAAGATGCAAGTGGGCGCTTTCTTCCCAGGCCAAAAAATAACTATTGGTGATGCTGAAATGCTAATAGTGATCCTGGGGGACCCTGCCTACCCCTTGCTCCCCTCGCTAATGAAGCCCTACACTGGGCACCTGGATAGCGAGAATGAGCCTTTCAATAATAGGCTCAAGTGCAGAATGGTGGTGAAATGTGCATTTGGACGTTTAAAGGCACACTGGTGCCATTTCCTCACTAGGTTAGACCTCAATGAATGAAATATCACAATAGTTATCTCTGCCTGCTATGTGCTCCATAATGCCTGTGAGACAAAGGGGGAGAAATTGCCGTTGGGTTGTGGAGGCAGATAGGCTGGCTGCAAATTTTGAGCAGCCAGATGCCACTGCAATACTTATGGCCAACTGTGGAGCACTGCATCTCCGGGAAGTATTGAAAACCCATTTTTGCAATGAGACACAGTAATGTGTGCCACTTATCTGTGCTGTGCTTTCCCATCCCATCTCCTGCCCATTCCCCACACATGCAGTTCCTTGCCCCCTCACCCCCTTACCTTTCCCCACCACTCATCCCCTTGCTCTCAAGAAATAGAGTGATGAATTGTAAAACAACTTTTTTATCGTTGATCCTTAACAAAGGAGGGAAAGGAAGATAATCTAATGTTTCACATGCATTGTCAGGGGACTGAGAGGGGATACAGAACCAAGTTTAACTGTGCAAACAGCAAAAAACACATTTCCAGTCCTTAAAGAGGCCATCGTCTCTTTCTGCTCCCCTCATATGCCAGCAGGAGTTTTTCTTCCAGCATAGCTAAACCACCTCCCCCAGAGACACTGCTTCTACACTGGGGGATTTGCTGGTACAGCTATGTTGATTTTTTTCCACACTCTAGCCACCATAGCTATGCTGGCAAAACTTTGTAGTGGAACCTACAATTAAAGTAGTACAGCTTTTGTGTTCAGACAAACCCGAAGTGTATTAATATTTGTAGAGCACTTTGATGGGAAGTGGCAAAGTTGCTGATTTACTAATATAATATGGGTACTTCCTTTTGAAGAAAAATAGAAAGTCACAACTCAAAATAATATGTATTTTTATACAAACATAAGTTTGGTGATTTAATGACTGTTTGGGGTTCATTTTTCAGAAGGAAAACTTAGTAAACAATGAATTAATTTGATATTTCCCCCCATATTATAGTTCACTATTTTCATTTAACCTGCAATGACGGGCCCCCTCCACTACTCAATCCTTTTCTGAACTTCTGTAATTCAGCCTCAAGAAATTGGAATCTTAATTAAAAGTCCCCCAGGGATCACCACAGGTTACCAAGGGGTTTCCTGAGTTAGCTACTATCCTTCCAGCTATCCCCACCAGCTTCCTTTTGTCATATGACTCATTGCTAGATTCCCACTCAGCACACAGCTTTTCCTAGTAACTCTGCTGCCCCCACCACATGCTACCCTTATAGCTCCCAGCAGGTCTGGGTTCTCAGAGGTACATGCTTTGAGAGGTAAATTAGGCATAGGTGAGGCTGAGCCCAAATTCCCTTAAAGGAACCAGCCCACCATGTGACACAAATTAACAGGGGGGCTCCTTAAGTATTATATGGATGGGAAGGGTAATTCCTCAGTGAGAATTTTGTTACCTCATATTTATTTTAAACGCTCCTTCTTTCTCTTCATCCCATTCCCCCCCCCCGCTTTGTATCTCCCACCTTTCCCTCTCCCTTCACCAAAACTCTTCAGGAAGGGTATGGTCTCATTCAAATTCCTTGCCTCCATTTAATTTTTGAGTCACTATGAATGAGACAGTTCCCTTCTTGGAGAACATCTATCCATCTACTCTCAGCTCACTCTGCCAGTCTATCAGCCTACTTCCATTTTTCCCTGTATGACTTTCTTGACATGGGCTGCATTCACATTTCTTCCTTGTTGACACACACACTTCTACCCCCATTTCCCAGTGAGGGAGGTCAGTATAAAAGTCTATACAGACAGATCAACAGGTCCCCTTAGGAGACTCATCAGGGCCTCCCAATCCTTTACGCAAGCATTACAAGGCTAGTGCCCGAGTGCTTAGTCCCTACTTTGCAGTATTCTTCAGGGACCAACAAACCTCATCCAAAGTCTGTCTCAAGGGCTTATGATCTAAGCTTACGTGATCCAGCAAATGCTTATCTGTGTGGGTAACTTTTCACACATGAACAATCCTATTAAACTCAATTCATGTGCATTACACACAAAGTTAATCATATCTAGCTATCTGCATGATCAAGGCCTAAACAAATGAAGAGGGTGAGGGAAAAAGTGGAGCTACAATATATAAATTATCTCAAACTATCCCATCAACCTTGCCATCACTTATTGGTTAGGTTCTGGATGGAATCACAGCAGAAGCAAATATTCAGGAGGGATTTGAATGCTAAAAGGATAGCAGGCTTGTGGCTATTATTTAAATAAGAAACTACTCCCCTTCTTAGCCACCCCCTTTTATATGCAGGTGTGGAAAATCTGAAGGTAGTTCTCATAAGAATTTTGTTTTTAAGATGAAATATTGGGAAAACAACAGAACATTTTAGATAAAGGCAACTTTAATTAATGTGGAATGTTGGGTGGCAGATCTTAAACATGGGCGGCGCACATAAAGAGGCTTGGGAAGGCTAAGCCTCCCCAAAATAAAAAAGGCTGGCCATTCAAGGGGTAAATGCAAGATGCGGCGTGGATCACCTCCCTTTGGAGGCATGCCTGTCTGCCAGCTAGGAGTGCTGGAAGCTCCCTAGAAGTGGGAGGGCCACTGATGCCCAGACTGTGGCTCTGCCCCGAGGCCCCACCCCCACTTCGCCTCTTCCCCCACACGTTCCCCCAGCGTGGCACTCCAGCTCTGCCCACCTGCAGGCACGTTGCTGGGCTGTCTGCAGTGCTGCGCTCAGTCAGGTGGGGACCCCGGGGCAGGATGCAGGCAGGGTGGTGTCATCATGGCTGCCAGCCTGCGCCCAGCTCCCCTCAGCTCTGACCCAGGGAGTTGCTGCTTTCTTGGTTTAGTTGGAGCCCGGCATCCCTCAGTGGTGGGAACCAAAAGAGCTGCTGCAAGAGGAAGTGGCAGTGGAGCTCCTGCTTCCCAAGGGCCAGCTCTGGCTTAACCCAAGCTCCCTGGGCAGCCACACCCTCGAGCTGCCCTGCCTCCCCTAGCTGCAGCATGGCCCTTTCCCCTTCCCTGCCCAGGGCCTCATGGGGTGTGAGTGGGGGGAAAGGGCTGGACTGAGCCCTGGGCGGGGGGCGTGCTGTGACAGCACTGAGCCCTGGGGAGGAGGCAGTAAGGAGCCTGGGGGAGGGGGGAGCTGAAGCAGAAAGGAGCCCAGGGGAGTGGGTGTTGGAGTCAATAAGAAGCCATGGGCAGTGAGGAGCTCATGTGGGATGGGAGGGGAAAGTAAAATGCCTGAGGGGGCAATGAAGAGCCCACAGAAAGCATAAGGCCGGGAGGTCAGGCAGCAAAGTGAGGGGAAGCCTTGGGGGGGGGAGGGGGAGAGAGATAGAGTGGGGGCAAGGCTATGATCTGGGCACTGGTGGCCCTCCTACTTCTAGGCGGCTTCCAGCACTCCGTAGCCTCCCCAAATGAAAGATTCACGCACTTCCTATGCTATTTTCATTGCTTTCTGAAGTGTTTGAAGTTTCCTGGTAGGGGCATTTTATTCTCTAGGGACTTTGATTTCTGTAATATTACAGACTGTTTTTAATGAACTGTACTTCCAGAATTCACAAGCAAATTACACAGCATTTCTAATGTAAAACCAGCTCATTTAAATGTCACTGATAAAAATCTATGAAGCATTTGTAGTGTAAACTGTCTGAAAAGAAATGGGAATTATTTTCAAAGGGATGTTGTTTTGATTAAAGCTTTAATCAAAATTCTGATTTTCTAAATGGCTCCCTGCTGTTTAACCAAAAACAAACAATAGGGCAGATGACTTTTCTTAATATTGCATTGCTGGGATGGCTTTATTCATCAAAATTAAAGAACCATCTCAGCTACTTTATGAATTCCCTATATAGCTAGTGATGATCTCAGTAAAAATATTCAGGGACCTTAAAAGAAGCACTTCCAATTTCTGTATAAATGCACTATAAGTTCTGCGGGTAGGAAAAGAAAAAAAAACTTCCCTGCTATATAAAAGAGAATGAGAGAGAGCAAGACACTTAGGTCAGCTCCTCTGGTGGTGTTCTGATCTACAACAGCAGACTGTTGCCTAGCTACTGCATTGGAGGAAGTGTGATTGGGGAAATATACGCTTGCCCAGAAAGTTTCTTTCTTCAACATATCTCTAAGGGATTTTCCTGAGTGTTAAAAATCCTTCCACCAAAAGTCTACTCTTAAGTTATGAGAGCATCAGGGTCTGACTAAACCAAGCACATATTTTCACATAAATTAAGATGGAACATTCCTCACTGGCACCTATGGTCTCCATAGGCCACATCTTTGTATTAAAGACGCGGGCAGCTGCAACCTACTTATTTTATGTTGTGTTCACAGCATCCAGGATGTTAGATAAAAACATCAATACTCTTGCTAGAAGATTGCAATGTAACACCACTTTTTTTTTTTTAGAATTCAGAACATAAACCAAAAACAGAGAGGAAACAGACTGCTCCTTCAGGCAGTGAGGTACAACTCACTTCACCTTGCTTTAAGGCAGGTCTTTCCAGATGAGCTATCTGTTGGCTGATGCAGATGGCCCAAATCATATAGTTTCCCTGAGAGCCTCCTAACCTGCAAGCAAGACCAGAAAATACTTCACATTTAAAGTAGGGTTGCCAATTTTGGTTGGACATATTCCTGGAGATTTCATTACATAGCATAACCTTTAATTAAAAATTAGTCTTTAATTTCTGGAGACTCCAGGACAATCCTGGAGGGCTGGCGACCCTAGTTTATGGTAACTGTTGTCATTTTCAACCACTTTCCAATACACCATATCTGTCTCCTAAGAAGTGATCAACTTGGCTGGGCAAAGTTTTGGCTAAACAAGGACTACGTGTTCATAATTAACTGCAGGTTTAAAGATGTTAACTATAGAATAATTTCAGGCTGTTTATCAATTCCCCAAATCCTATTCTAACAGTATTTAAAATGAGGAAATATTTTTTAAAAGGAGAACGAGAAGGATATGGTCCTCTGGAGATTTTGATATTTGTTGAGCTTTCTGGAATACTGTACAATATTTTGTGATATTAATTATTTGGAACCAGATTTTTAAAAGCTATTTAGATATTTTAAGTGGAAAATAGGCACCTAGTGCAATTTTTGAAGTGCCTAAGTGCCTCCCTTTTAAAAATCTGGCCTTTTGTATCCACACGTTAGCACATGGCAATGATTTCCCACTATTGATAATGTGGCAAATAAGTTCTCTCTTTCTGTACTTAGAACTGATTACAGAGACGCACTAGCTCATATATTTGAAGTATAACAATGGTCTTGCCTCTGGGATGCAAACTGCTCAGTAGTTGTTAGATATGGAAAAAAGGAACATAAAGGGCTTACATGTCAGTGCAAAGCATGGAAATAATACCTTGCATTTTTTTCTATTACTATGGAAGAGTGGGTGACTACATCTCTGTGCTGAAAATTCACCTACTAACAGCTACCTTAAAACCAAACTTGAACTGGGATGCCATAAAAAAAGTGGAAATAAATATAGACATTTTCTTGGATTTAGACTATTTCCAAAACAGCTTTGTAAGATGAAGCTGAATTTATTGGATCCTGTAAATGCCAGAAGATTTATGGAGATATTGGAGATTTTAAGTACTTCTGCGAGAATTCCCCCAAGATCAATAGCTTCTGTGAGATGGTTTGACAGCACTTTAAAAGAATCCTGAGAGACCATCTGGCAGAAGATTTAGTCATTGGTCTGCTAGACCATTTAGCATAAGAAGAGGATGTTGGGGGCAACCCTCAAATTTTTACTTTTTCTTCCACTCATTATCAGCAACACACATAAATTGCTCTGGTTGGTTCAAATCTGATGCCCTACACCACCAAGGCAGCAAAATACAAGGAGTATTTCATATGTGGGGGATAGAAGAAATTAACTCAAAGGGTGCATGAGAGGTAATCATTAACTCAACGGGAATGCATGGCCTAGTTCCTGACATTCTATACAAACCAGGCTTCAGTCTGCCCTTCAGCAGGCTCCCGGACACCCATCTAGAACCTCACTGAAGTCAATGGTCAATGTGAAGTCAGCTGCACCACTGAGGCTTTCCAGTAGATTATCCACTAGCCAATTATTAAAAGTTGTCTGCAAACTTTGTGCAGTTGGCTAGGACCAATAAAATGCCATGATGGCTAAACAGCAGAGTAAAACAGGTGGTTAAAGGCAAAAAGGTATCACTGAAAAATCTGAAATCAAATCCTACTGATGAAAGTAAAAAGGAACATAAACTCTGGCAAATCAAATGTAGAAGTATAGGAAAACAGGCCAAGAAAAAATTTGAAGACCAGCTAGCAAAGGTCACAAACACTAACTGCAAAATAAAATAATAATTATTGTTATTTTTAAGTACATTAGAAGTGGGAAACTGTCCAACAGTCAGAGGGACCACTGAATGATCAAGATGCTAAAGGAGCACTCAAGGAAGACAAGGCCGTTGCAGAGAAGCTAAATGAGTTCTTTGCATTGATCTTCACAGCAGAGGATATGGAGGAGATCCCCACACCAGCAACATTCATTTTAAGCATAGGCAGCAGGTATAATAGCCTAGGGCAGGCTAAGCCTCCCCAACCAGCCGCTGCTGCAAGCTCCTCTGCCTCTCCCACGCTGCACTCCCACTTTCCACATGCCACTGTGGGAGGAGTCACCCTGGCCCACCCTCAGTGGACACTTCTGAATCTGCACATGGCAGACCCAGCCCAGGACAGGCCCAGCACCGCAGCTACTGGCCTCCAGTGCTGCAGGGAACATAGCACGGGGCCTGGCATGCGCAGGGTCTGGGCTGCACTTCTGGAAAACAAAGGGTACCCATCCTCCCTGGTGGCATGGAGCCCAGACGGTGTGGGGGGGTCCAGGCAGCCCCTGCTCCCACTCAGCCCCACTCGCAATATTTGCAGGAATTATAACTAAAGTGTGTCTATACCAGGTATATCGGGGGAGTTGTTAAACAGGTCTATCCTAAACAAAGGAATGTGTGTTTACCTCTGTTTATCCATACAGTTTTGCCAAATCTCATGAGTCTCTTGATAATTGTTTTCCTTAAAGTCCAAGCTCCTGGAGTCAAGTGTATATGTGATGATTTCAGTCTTCATTCTTACAAAGTAAGTTTCTAGCCCTTATGGCTGTGGAGAAAGCTTCAGAACGTTATCCCAGTGCATCCTAAAGGCTCAAAAAACAGGAAGGCAAAAAATATATATATATTTTTACATAACCTCATGATTTTAAAGCCAATCTCATGATTTTTTAATATTTGGGGTTGGCCATATTGCCTATAAGTAGTAAACAGACCCAGCAAGTGAACAAGGGTTGGAGGCAAATCTCACACTAAGAATTGGAGAAGACAGCAAGATGTCTATACACAGTGGAGACAGAAGCTTGGCTTGGGTTTTAATTTCAGAAGAATACACTTCAAAGGTTCACTGGCCTATACAGATGGGGACTGAACCTGATGTGCTAAGCGACCGAATCAACTGGATTGTATACAATATAATATGTAGTATAGGAGTGGATAAAATCAGGTCTTTTTTGAAAGCTAATGACACTTTGGTGATTAATATTGTTGTGAAATGTTTGTATTAACACTATAGGAGGAATTATGAATGATTATTAAAATTATGTTTAAAGTGTGTGGCCGAACAAAGGAAGAAACAGTTTCCATCCAGATGGAAGGGGGGCAGTTACCTTCTTTGTAAATCAAGCATGGTAGAATCAAAACAATGGAAGCCCCATTTACACACATGGGGAAGGGAAATCTACAGGAAGGGAAGAACGTCATGAGGTCAGCTTCCTGGTGGACACAGAAAGCTGAGCACACAGGAGGACTTTCTGCCTTCTGAAGCAAGGTCATTGAACTTGGGAAGATATAAACAAAGACAAAAGCTATCTTTGGCATCCATCACTAGACAAACAAGTGGCCAGAGCTCTTGCATGCTGAGAAAAATAGGTCCTTCAACCAAGGGCAAAGGAAGATGTTGATGTCTCCAGGAACTGAATATAGATGAGAAACCTGATTAGGGAAAGATCTTTCACCTAGGAAGACAAGGGAAGCCAGCACTTTGCACTATGGTGGAAGGTCCTAACTGAGAGAAAGTCAGCCAGCGCCGGGAAGAAAAACAACAGAGAAAACATCTTGAATGACTCCTGTGCCTTGCTAGATTAAGTTTTAGACACATTTTCGTTTTTATTTGCTTGTAACCATTTCTAACTTTATTCCTCTTACTTAGCATCACTTAAAACAAATTTATTAACATTAGGACATGGTTTATAGTAAAATAACCTAACTCAGTGTGGTGTTTAAAGGGAAGGGTGTAGTCACACCAGTTAAATTAATAAGATGTGGTATGTTTTTGTGTCTTTAAAAGAACAAACCATATTATTTCTCTGAACTGTCCAGGAGAGGGCTGGACATTCCAGAGTACATGGTTTTGGAAAAATCTGGGGACTGGGAATGTGTTGGGGTCACCTTGCAAGTAGTAATCAAGTCAGATAGAAACTACAGTGGGACTGTAGATAGACTGCTAGGGTCCCATGCGCCTTCTCTTTGTTCTCCTCCCCCCCACTCAGCCCCCTAGGGGGTGTGGCCAAGTAGCATCAGTGTGTCACCCCTTCTTTACTCTCCCCCAGTTCCTCTGCAGGGAGGCTTATAGCTCCATGCCTGCCCAGGGTCAGAGTTCACAGTTTGTGACCCACACAAAACCATGGGATGACCCCCTGACCAGTTGCAACCCCAAGTGAGAACACCAAGGTTGTATATAAGGAATATCTGTAGAATGCCTAGTTCTTGCCAGCCCTGTCAGAATCTCCCTTTAAATGAAAGTCAGTCCATTGCCCTCATTGCTGTTCTTTGAAAGCCCATTTACATTTCTCTGGTTGTCTGAAATAAAAGGGACAATCCTGAGAAGTGCTGAGCACCTACAACTCCTCTTGTAGAGAATTACAGTTCAAGAGTATAATTACACAGTTGGGGGTACTCTGCACTCAGGACTGGGTGCAAAATTTTTAACAAAAATTGCCATTTCATTCTAAGTTGTACATTACTGCTATGCAGAACAGAAATAAGAAGAACCGGCAAACACAATATATACGGTAAGCCAGGCCATAGTATTATTCTCCCTAGGTTAGGTCCAATATAGCAAGCTAAGTTTAATTACTAATACTGTGGCAAACTGCCAGCTTCCCCCTGGTGGGTCTCACGCTTTACCTCTCTTCCTGGGCCAGGGTACCCCCAGCTATCCCATCTCCCCTGGCTGTAGAGGAGCTTTGCCGCTCAGGCTCCCCAACCACCACAAGCCTTCTAGCGGCTTATTCCCTCCTCCCCCACTTGGGAAGGGAGGGTTTAAATACACCTGGCATCACCCTTCATTGGGTTCAGGTGTCTCTAATTTCCCTGCTGCAGTCTCTCCTCTGCCTGCAGGATGAAGGGCCTTTAACCCTTTAGGGCCCACATACTGGCCCTGGTATACCTTCTGGTAGCCCTCTGGCCTGACTTTACCACAATACATAGTTGACCAATTCCACACTCAGCTACAGCCAGAAAAGTGCACTGATTTTAAATCCCTATTGATCTGAATCCATTGGGGTTGCATAGGTATGTATTTGGGAATGTGGTCTTTGCATCAGTCAAACACAACTACAGCTGTGTGAGAGCTGTCAGTTTCCATTTACAACATGAACTTTGTGAGTTCACATATCCTGTGTTTTATTTTAAGAACTAAACCTCAAAGAAAAATTCAGCTGAAATTCCTAATTTTTCCTTGTTTTAGGTTATCTAGTTTTCATCAAACCCATAGATCTCCCCAGTTCCCCTTGAAACTTGGATGTTGTTTGCTACAAGGCGTGTAACCTTGGCAAACTGTGCCCAAGTTTCAAGTTTGCAGTGAAACATGGATTTCATTATGAAAGCTTTACATAGACTTAATAAAAACCCATTGATCGGCTATAGTATTGTAATGAAACCAAAGTGAGTGTTTGTTTTCCCGCCTTCCCCTTCCAGGACACAAATCTGAAGCATCCAAACACTCAGCTGTCATATTTAAACAATATTGGTGCACACTGGTATTGCCAACTTTAAATAATATTGGCGCATGCTGGTATTGCCAAGACCAGACATTCATAGGTCCTGAGTCAGGCCCTGCAAAAATCTTGAGTTTTAACAAAAAAACTCATGATTTTAAAACCAACCAATCAAAAAAAAAAAAAAAAAGAAACCAACAAAAAAGGGTTATTTTGTCTTATTGTCATGTAACTTTAGGGTTCATGTTTTCAATCTTCTCTCTGCAACCAGGACAACTAGAACCTCATTTTCATTAAAAAAAAAAAAAATAGAGATTCTTACATAATCACATGATCCAGGAGCTGGAACCAGATCAGATGTTCAATAAAAATCATGAGAGTTGGTAACAATGTGATGCTTATCACCCTTTCAGTGTTGTACTGGCAAAGAGATTTCTTCACATCATAGGCATGTCAAGCATAGGAAGTGGGAGAGGTCCAGCTAAACATTCAAGTAGTGAGAAAGTACCTGTGGTTACTGGTTGTTTAAAATTTGAGGGGACTGATGTATTGAAAACACTGATATTTTTTGGGGGAGCAAATCAATCTATAGCTTTCTGAACTAATGTATGAACATCTTTTCTACAGCGAAGCTCTATGTAGTCACTTGCTCTATGCCAGTGGTTCAGTTATCAACCTTTCCAAATTACTGCCCCTTTCACGAGTCTGATTCATCTTGTGTATTCCAAGTTTCACCTCACTTAAAAACTACTTCTCTTACAAAATCAGATGTAAAGATACAAAAGTGACACAGCACATTATTACTAAAAAATTGCTTACTTTCTCATTTTTACCATGTAATTATAAAATAAATCGATTGGAATGAAAATAGTGTATTTACATTTCAGTGTGATACATGAGCCTGTTTTTCACTTGTGAACCTTGTCTGAAGCCCAAGCCCCAGGCACCGTGGCTGAAGCATGTACCTTCGCTTTGTGAGGCCTGTGTGGTGTGGGGCCCTTGGCAACTGCCCTGCTTGCCACTCTCCAATGCTGGTCCTGCACTTGTGATCCCCCGAAACCCATTCTGGGTCCTCCTGCCCCCAAGAGTTGCAATCCCCACATTGAGAACTACTGATATCCTGGGGGTACGCGGAGGTTTTCCAACGGGTACATCAACTCATCTAGATATTTGCCCAGTTTTACAAAAGGCCACATAAAAACCACTAGCTAAGTCAGTTCAAGTTAAAATTTCATACAGACAATGGTTTGTTTATATTGCTCTATATACTATACACTGAGTTACAATAGAAGTTACAAGTTTATATTCCAATTGATTTATTTTATAATTATATGGTAAAAATGAGAAAGTAAGCAATTGTTTAGTAATAGTATGCTGTGACCCTTTTGTATATTTATGTCTGATT
Organism: Mesoclemmys tuberculata; assembly: GCA_007922155.1. Classification (NCBI taxonomy): domain Eukaryota; kingdom Metazoa; phylum Chordata; order Testudines; family Chelidae; genus Mesoclemmys; species Mesoclemmys tuberculata. Next base: position 63,283,154 of record ML675624.1, on the reverse strand, counting down.
TTGTAAGCAAGTAGTTTTTAAGTGAGATGAAACTTTGGGGTACATAAGACAAATCAGACTCCTGAAAGGTGTACAGTAGTCTGGAAAGGTTGAGAGCCACTGATCTAGAGGAGTTGAGTACTCCCCGGGGCACATGTACTCCTGGCTGAGAACCAGTGCTCTATGCCATAAGCAGGGCTGGCTTGCGAACGCTTTAGATTCTGGTACATCAAACTCATACAATTCCATTATGCAGTACTTAAGATTAAATTAATCATTTTCACACAGTCAAACTGATATTCTTTTACATCACTTACAGATAGTTATTAATAACCACTGCTAATACTATCTGACATTTATATTGCAACTTTCATCCCAAAGGCTTTTCTATGCTTTACAAGCTACGCACATACAGGCAACCTCAGCCCCTTGCATGCAAAAAAGGTGCAGAACTGAAGGTATAGAAGTATGCCATAACCTTCCTCCTTGTGAGCAGAATTAGCAGTCCTACTATTTGCAAGTATGGGACAGGCAGGTCTCGGACGCCGGTCTGCCCCCATGATTAAAGGCCTCTCCCCTCAATTAAGGGGGATGAACCAATAGGCCCAGTCTGCAAATATGTATGTGGGACAATGAAAGAAAAAAACAGGAGGTTAAAGGTTAAAAATGAGAGAACCAGAAGGCGACATTGAGCAGAGAACCCCAGACAGAGTTCACTGGTCTTCAAAGATGTCTAAGGAGTTACTGCCTAGAGGAAATCTGCCTAGAGACGTGATTGGATGAGGGATAGAAATACGCTCTATAGTCAGAGTAGCCCCCCCTCTAGCTTCCTCCCCCTCGTGTGATGGATGGCCATCTTCGCCAGTGCCAGGAGCAGGTTGATGAGGAGATCCTGCAACTTTGTGGGGTCATGGATGGGGTGTGCCTGAAATAGGAGATGTGAGAAAATGTTCTGCCAGAACCTGTTAGGTTCTGGAGGACCTGGAAGACAGGCTGTGACCCCAATACACAAAAGATTTATTTCTCCTGCCATCACTGAAATAGTGACACCACTGGGATGGATGGTAGACAGCACATTAACTACAAATAGCAACATTATGCATTAGTTTCAGGTTAGAGGTAGAGGCAAACGCTATATCCAGTTGAAACTGAAGGGGTAATTTACTGTAATGTAATTTTCCAGACTGAAATTTGGTCAGAAGAGGGCCAGTCAAAAGGGCACCTTTTTAGTTGTTAGGCCAAAATATGACCTACTTGGGCAGTTTTTCCAAACAGAAACCAAATTTTTCAGCTGGCCTCACTCTGGCCTCTGAATTGCATTAGAGATATTCAGAAGGGTAGCCATGTTAGTTTGTATACAGCAAAAACAACGAGAGTCATGTAGCACCTTAAAGACTAAAAGATTTCTGCGGGCATAAGCTTTCGTGGGCTACAACGCACTTTGTCAGATGCATAAAGTGGAAATCACAGATCAGAGGTATATATATACAGCCAAGGGTAAGAAACATAAGAATGGGGAGGGCAAGTGCTAACAAAGTCAGTTCAGTTAGGGTAGATGAGGTCTATTCACAACCGTTGATTAGAAGGTGAGAATGTGTGAACAGTGACAATTACTTCTTGTAATGAGATAACCATTCCAAATTCCTGTTCAGACCCAGTCTTATTGTGTCAAGTTTGCATATGAGTTCCAGCTCTGTAGTTTCTCACTGAAGTCTGTTTTTGAATTTTTTTTGTTGAAGAATGGCAACTTTCAAGTCAGCTAAAGAGAGTCCTGGGAGACTGAAGTGCTCTCCTACTAGCTTATGGAGGTTACCATTTTTATGTCTGCTTTGTGTCCATTTATTTTTTTGCATAGTGACAGTCCGGTTTGGCCAAGATACATGGCAGAGGGGCATTGCCTTACATTAGTAGATGTGCAGGTGAATGAGCTTCTGTTGGTGTGGCTGATGTGGTTAGTGTCACTAGAGTCCATGTGCGGGCAGAGTTGGCAACGGGGTTTGTTGCAGGGATAGGTTCCTGGATTAGTGTTTTTGTTGTATGGTTTATGGTTGCCGGTGAGTATTTGCTTCAGGTTGGGGGGCTGTCTGTAAGCAAGGATAGGCCTGCCTCCCACAGCTTAAGCGAGTGAGGAATCATCTTCTAGGATAGGTTGTAGATGCTTAATGATGTATTGGAGAGATTTTAGCTGGGGACTGTAGGTGATGGCCAGTGGTGTTCTGTTGTTTTCTTTTTTGGGGTCTGTCCGGTAGCAGGTGACTTCTGGGTACCCGTCTGGCTCTGTCAATTTGTTTCTTCACCTCCCCAGGTGGGTACTGTAGTTTTAAGAATGTTTTATGGAGATCTTGTAGGTGTTTGTCTCTGTATGAGGGATCAGAGCAAATCTGGTTGTATCTTAGGGCTTGGCTGTAGACAATGGATCATGTAATGTGTCCGGTGGAAGCTGGAGGCATGAAGGTATGTATTGCGATCAGTTGGTTTTCTGTATAGGGTGGTATTAATGTGACCATTCCTTATTTGTATTGTAGTGTCCAGGAAGTGGATTTCTTGTGTGGACTGGACCAGGCTGAGGTTGATGGTGGGGTGGAAATTATTGAAATCCTGGTGGAATTCTTCGAGGGACTCTTTCTCGTGGGTTCAGGTGATGAAAATGTCATCAATGTTGCATAGGTAAAGAAGAGGTGCTTGGGGATGAGTTTCAAGGAAGCTATGTTCTAGGTCAGCCATAAAAATGTTGACATACTGTGGGGCCATGTGGGTGTCCAAAGCTATGCCACTGACTTGAAGGTATAGATTGGCTCCAAATCTGAAGTAGTTGTGGGTCAGGACAAAGTCACAAAGTTCAGCTACCAGGTGTGCCATATCATCTGCAGAGAAAATGTTCCTGATGGTTTGTAGTCCATCTTTGTGAGGAACATTGGTGTAGAGAGCTTCCACATCCATAGTGGCTAGGATGGTGTTTCTGGGAGATCACTGATGGATTGTAGTTTTCTCAGGAAGTCAGTGGTATCATGAAGATGGCTAGGAGTGCTGGTGCCATAGGGCCTGAGGAGAGAGTCCACATAGCCTGACAATCCTGCTGTGAGAGTGCCAATGCCTGAGATGATGGGGGTCCAGGATTCCCGGGTTTGTGGATCTTGGGCAGTAGATAGAATAACCATGGTTGGGGCTCAGCGAGTGTGTCTGTGTAGATTTCTTCCTGTGTTTCTTTAGGGAATTTCTTAAGTAGATATTGTAGTTTCTTTTGGTATTCCTCAGTGGGCTCGGACAGTAGTGGCTTGTAGAATGTGGTGCTGGAGAGTTGTCTGACAGATTCCTGTTAGTAATCGAGCCTATTCATGATGACTACAGCACTTCCTTTGTCAACCTCTTTGATTATAGTGTCAGAATTGTTATTGAGGCTGTGGATGGCATTGTGTTCTGCACAGCTGAGGTTATGGGGCAAGCGATGTTGCTTGTCTACAATCTCAGCTTGTGCATGTTGGCAGAAACACTCTATGTAAAAGTCTAGTCTGTTGTTTCAACCGTCAGGAGGAGTCCATGCAGAATTCTTCTTCTTGTAGCATTGGTAGGAAGGTACCTGGGGGTTCACACATTCTCACCTTCTAATCAACGGTTGTGAATAGGCCTCATCTACCCTAACTGAACTGACTTTGTTAGCACTTGCCCTCCCCATTGTTATGTTTCTTACCCTTGAATGTGTATATATACCTCTTATCTGTCATTTCCACTTCATGCATCTGACAAAGTGGGTTGCAGCCCACGAAAGCTTATGCCCGCAGAAATTTGTTAGTCTTTAAGGTGCTACAGGACTCTCGTTATGAGAGATATTGTCTGCTCAAACTCTGAGGCCACTTTTTGAAAAATGTGGCCCTTTTATGAAGCCTGCTACTACTTTTGTTGTTTTAATTTGTTTAATTTAAGATTGATGCATCAAGAATCTAAAAAACAAAATGGCAAGAGGCTTAAACCCCCATCCTTCAATGATCTTTACACAGGCATAGTCTTGATAAGCATCTCAGTGCAATACAAAAAAAGTGCATAAGGGCCACATCCTAAATACTATGATTTTAGTCTTCAGCTGTATTTTTATGAGTTCAGGGATAAATCATCTCAGTTTTAGATGATGTAGCAGTATCCAGAGGGTGAATCCCATTAAAGGCAAAGAAATCATCCCAACCTTCCCGTGAATGCAATGGTGCAATTCGAACAAAGAGCTCTGAGAAGCCTCACATATCACTGGCTAAGGGCTTCAGTGGTGGGGAGGGTTTTGCACTCAGGTGAATTTTACCCACAATTAATAAAAACAGCCACCACTTTTTTTTTCCTAATCTAGAGATCCTGTTCTTGTATTTTGGAACAGAATAAAATAAAAGATTTTATTTGGAATTAAAGATGGTTTAAAGCAAAATGTTGATACAATTTAAATGTTTGTGGAAGGTAGCGTGCTGAATTTACCTGGGCTCTATTTATCCAGAGAGAGTTTCAGCAGACTGCTGCACAAATATGCCTCAGGTCTGATCTGAAAGGATCACCTGAAAGGTTAAGCTGATGATCCTATGAACTATTAGTGCTGTGAACAATCAACACTCACTTTTAAAAAATAAAACTAATAAATAATAATGTTAATGTTGCTTTTCAAATGAAAAAAAAATTAACATTTGAACATGATCCTTATGGATCAACTAATTAACTCAGCACACCTTGTTGGCTGCTCCAGGGAACCATAAATTAGAGTATGTGTAAGAGTTTGCTGCTATTTTGAGTCTTCAGCCAGAGATAAAGAGGACCAGTGACAGTGGCCGAGCCAGTAAATAGAAATGAGGAGCCATTTAAATGAATCTTGCAGTCACCTTTTGTGCATGTGTAGTTGTGGGGCAAGAGAGCAGCTATGTCAGGGATAAATAAAAAATGAACACAATTAAGCAAGTCATAACCATTACATGCTGATTATAGCTAGGTATTTATATGGGCCTCCTCCGGGTTGTGTAGTAATGAAATGCTACAGATATTTGGACAAGTAGTTTAAGTTTCCTGCAGGATCAAAATGTGTATTCATGTGCAAACGTGCATTCATGTGTGTTTATAAAATAAGTACAAATAAACATTACTATACATTTGCACAAACACAAAACACTTGTGTATATCTTTGTGGACAGCATACATACAACACACACTCCAGATTTGACATTATTTAGGGATGACTGAGGGAGTCACAAGTAGCAAAATATAGTACTTCTGCCCAACAAACATTTATCCTCTGACGATTTCCTATGGTTTTATGTTCATACCATACTTGTACATGTGGTCATTTAAATTGAAGTTAGTACTTTTTAATTAATAATGAACGGGGTGGAGGTTATTAGATTAATGGACCATGAGCAGTCAGGTCTCCATAGGTTGTGTTGAGCTTGCATAATAAATAGAAGTAGAGCAGATAAACCTGTGCTGGAAGTCGTTTTTCCCCTCTACCCCTTTCACTGACAAAGGTGCAGTGTACAAATAGCTTGGAGGACAGTTACTACTGCTATAGGGTTTGGGGTTTTTTCTTTTTAAACTTTGACATGCTGTAGGGAGGACAAACTAAACCACTGATATATTTGCCTAGCTCAGAATGAACTGGCAGGCTCTACTGAGAGATGTAAGAGCCCAATGGGGTAGCTTAGTCCATTCTCACCCTCAGCACCTATCCTTTGCTAAGGGAATTGAATCTATTTTTTATTTTCACACACATGCATGATACATGTAGCTAGGATAGCATATGCTATAAGCAGTAAGACATCGCTCACAGCAAAGTTATAGGTTTGTAGGCAATAGTACTCCAGAACAGGTAAAAGGCAAACAAACTCTGACCCTTATGACTTAAGATAAAAGCAGGATGATATCCTCCCATCTACATAACTTCAGAGAGTTTCATCTCTCTCCTCGTTGTGATAATTAGGACAGGGTGTGCCTGGGGATTTGAACGTTAGCCGCAGAGGCAATCTGCTAAAGTTGATTTGTACCCGGGAGGGAAGCGTTTTGAAATGAAGTTTCTGCACAGCGATTTCCCTCCCCCCCAGGTATCTCCTTGGGAGATAAACTAGAACTCCTTCCCCTCCTCTTCTCCTCGAGAGGGGTCATCCCGAGATGACATTTCCAAGCAGCACGCAGCCGCCCCCATCCTCAGCCCAGCCCCCTGGCCGAAAAGGGTCTGAACAGCAGGATTTACCTTGGTGAGCTGAGCAATCTTCTTGCACATTTTCAGGTGAAGTTCCTGGTTGCATTCCTCTGTCGAGCTGCGGTGAGCGGCGTTAGATTCATTGCAAGTCCCGGGCTGATGAATCTTGTTTATGCCAGAGGCCATCGGGCTTGGAATATTTTAATCTCTCTCTAACCAAACGTGTGTTGGCTCTAGGTCCTGCAATTCCGGCACCGCTCCTCTCCCCCTCTCCCCGAGTCTTGCACAGACACGCACCCCGCCCAGTGGCACTAGAAGAACTTCAGTCCCTAAACAGGGCAGCAGGAGCAGCTGCTCCCCTCCTTTTCTATGCAGGGGTCCCGATCCTTCGGCAAAACACCCAGGCGAGGAGGCAGACAACAGCACGTGCTCCTCCTGCTAAGGATCCCCCCCTTTCCCTTCAAATGCTTGAGCTGCCGCCACGAAAAGATGCCCGTGGCTGCCTGCTACCAATTCCCCGGCGGAGACGCTGAGCCAGCCCTACCGCCGGCAGCGCAGGCGTTGCTGAGATGGATTGTAGAGGCGCTCTGCACGTCACATCGTCCCGCTTTCTGGAGGGTGCCTAGGGATGGCAGGGGGCTCTGCTGTTCTGCGGCTCACCTCCGCGGGGCACCAGCAAAGCGGAGTAACTTCAGGACCCGCGTCAGTTTCACTCTGCTGCTCCGCTCCCAGGCGAATAGAGCAGCCCCTTCTAGCCAGGGAGCGTGCGGAGGGAGAGCGGAGCAAGCCTGGGCCGGGAGGACCCAGGCGGGCCATCTCCTTATTGCCTAGAAAGAGCGACCCGTTTTCTTTTGGTGCATCGAGCGCAGAAAGTCTTCACCCACTGAAAGGGTCCGGTCATTTTCTCTCCATCGGCTGCCCTGCCTCCTGGGCCGGGTGTTTAGGGGTCAGAGACTGCAGAGGAGGCGAGGGAGAGGCCGGGGGTATGAAAGAAAGACAAACTCGCCCAGACAGGGTAACGATGCCGGGAAGGGGAAAGGAGGGAGAAGGGGAGAGGAGGGAAGGGTCGGTACAGAGTGGAGATAAGGTGAAGGGATGCTACAAAAGCAACGGGAAGTGTTTAAAAAACAAGGCGTGGGGGAAGGAGAAAGAAAAATGGGGAGAACGGAGAGGGAAGGAGAGAGGGACAAGGAGGCAAGCAGGGAAAGACACTCCAGATCCCCAGGCTTTGGAGCATCTTTTGAACCGCAGCCAGTGCAAAAGATGCCAAAGACAGCGGTGACAGCAGGCCGGTGGGCAGAGGCTCCATCCCCCTCCCCTCCCCTTCCTCCTTGTTTCTTTGTTGTTGGGTTTTAAACACTTCCCCGCCCTGCTCCTCTTTCCCTGTGCAAGAGTCTCACCGCTTCGCCCCCCGGGGACTACTAGGGGCAGGCACCAGGCACCGCACTTAACTGCCAGAAGTGGGTGGTGGGGAAGGGGAGACCTCACCCAGGGGATTAGAAATGAGGGTGGGGGTCAGTGACGAGCAGGGGAAAAGGCATCCCCTGCTAAGTGAAAAAGCAGGGAGAAGACCCTGATCCCCTGGAAAGGCAGAGGAGGATAACCAAGGATGCAGGAAAGTGTCACCCCAATTTCTGGGGCTGGAGACAGGAAGGAAAGGGAAAACTTCAAAGGGGAAGAAGCCCCAAGGGGAAAGTTGAGTGAAACACCTTACTGGGGTGGGAAGGGGGAGACAAGAAGGAAAACCGGGAAAGTGACATATGTTGGGAGATATTAACAGGGGGAGAATGGAGAAACAAAGTTAATCACAGAGTCTAAAAAGACAGATAGAAGGAAAGAAAAAGGGGCTAGTGGAGAAAAAAAACTGTTTTATAGGAAGTGTGGTGCCAAAATGTTACTTACACACACAGAATTTGATTTTTATACTGTGTGGCAAAGTACATAGGGGACCTGACTGCCTAGAAGGATACAATCTTGGGGGATCTGGCTGTGGATTGGGGGTGAACACAGGAACCCAGCGACCCTACATAATAGGCAGGGAATAATTTGCAGTGATTTTATTATATTAATATATGTTTGTTTTACAGATAGGGCTGGGTGAAATCTTTCAACTGAAACTTTTTTCATTTAAAAATGTGGCTTTGGGTCAGCTGAAACATTTAATGAATTCATGCTGAATTCACCAAATCATTGCAATAAAAAAAGCTAAAAAACATTAGAAAAAACTAATATTTCTTCAATTTCAAATCAATTTTTTTGGTTTGATAAAATCAGAACAATCTTTATTTAAAAAAAATTGAATTTTATTTAAAAAATTAAAATGTGTTGAAACTTGAAATCAAAATATTGCATTCAACCCAAAACAATAGGGCTTTTTTTTTGTTTTTACTTCTTAATCTGCTGAAAGTTTCAAAAAGTTTTGCTTTAGGATCAGTCAACCCTTAATTTTTTAAAATTATTTTTTGGAACTGCCCATGACCCAATCCCTACCCTCAAAAACCTAATTGTCAAACAGTTCTATTTATGGGTTAAATGGGAAGGACTCAGGACCTTTTAGGGCCTTAGGCCTTTGGCATTTTATCAAAACATAAATTTGTTACTAGTAGGTTATTCTCGATCAGATTCCAGAAATATACTAGGTAGACTTATTGTTCGTACGGTTTTGTTTTGCATTTTCTTGATCTTTTTTTAAAGAATTTCAGCAGGCATATCAAGGGTTTTCTGGTGAGACGGAGCCCTACATTTTCTTCTTATTGGTCTGGGGTGAGCCTAACAGTGTTGTATCAGGGTTCACAAACTGATTCCTAGGTTAGGTCTGTACCTGGGCTAAAACATGGTTGTTGATGCCTATAAAAACAGACCAGGCAGAAAAGATACCTTTTGAATGGAAATATTCCTTACATAACACAGCGCAGGGTAACAGAGCAGGGACACGTTATTTTGCTAACATAGCAGCACTTTGTCATATTGCCCATTTATTCTATGTGAGTGACTCAGAGGTCAGAAACACTCCCCCATAGCTGGTGAGTCAATAGCAATACATCTTTTAAAGTTTTAAATCTATACTATCAGGATTGACAACTAGTAACAGGTGCAACCACTGGTAAAATTATTCTAAAATATTTGCCATCTTAAACTAGCCAAGTTTTGTCATTCTAGCTAAAAGCTTCATGAAGGATTGAAATAGTGTTTATTTATAGTCTTGTCTGAAAAGCTCTCAAAACACTTCACAGTACATAAATTATACAAGATCATAAACACACAATGTGTGTTATGGAGTGGATATCCCTTTTCCTTGTTGAATTAGGTGTGTAAAGCATTCATCTCTGTCATTAGCAGTTATTCTTAGAACATAGAGAAGAACAGCTTTGTACGTAGGTTTTTAGAATGGGTGAGTTGCTGGATTTAGGTCTCAGTTGAGCTGATGATGGGACAGGTCAGGCAGGAGGGGTTTTGATGCTTATGGATCAGGCCATTAGTTAAATTATATTGATGCTTGTTTGAATAATATGAATTGCTTAGAATGTGATATAAATGTTATAAAAGCTTGAATAAGCCCAGTTATGTTATCAGTAAAATGGAATGCAAACTTCTCAGATCATGAACTGTATCTTCCTCTGCCATCCCTGCTAGGGTCTTTGAGTGCTTTTGCAATCCAAGTAAGTCATCATTGTCATATCTGATCTTTATTTAAATTCACTGTCACCAAAATATCTTTTCGGAGCATAGACAATTCAGAGCCTAATATTTCCATCCTGCAGAAAAGCCCTCAGGAGGGAAAAAGTAATCTGAAAGCTACAATCTTAAATATTTATAGAGTATTTCCCGGAGCCTCAACATGCTATAAAAACTCAGGGGGGTTGAAAATATTTACTGGATCTCTGCTTTGGACAGCCCCGGCTGAATAAGCCCTGGAAAGCTCTGTGAGACTAAACTCACAAAGTCTGAGGAATGTTTCTCTCCATAGGAGAAATCTGGACCTGTAAGTAGGGGGCAAATGCTACAGTTTTCAAATACTGGAGATTTGAGGGGAACATAGGGTCTGAAGATATAGAATCCAGAGTATCAGTAGGGACCACTGGCTTTGCTGCATGTCTCCCTGACTTGCTCCTCTTGGCAGCATAACTTCCTAAGAAATTGTGCTGCCATTCAGTTCACCCGTGCCCTAATCTCTGCTCTCCCCTAAAGATATAGCTCCCAAGCTTTGTGTGACATTTCCTGCAAGTTATCTAATTAGCTAATTTACATATTGCCATATAACCAGAAACTTCCATTAAAATTGCATGTGATTCAGTATTAATGAAAGTTATCAGTTTAACAGCTCTAGCAAATGAACAGCTCTAGTTATCTACAAGGTAATGGTAGGACAAGCTTGCCATACACTGCCCTGCCAGAATGGTTCTACTCGAACCACTAGGGGTAACAAAGCTGTGAAAGCCACTGATGGGGCTGGTCCACCTGTGCATGTGTGTGCAAGGCCTTTCCCCCAAAAAATAGCCTATAGTCTAAGGGAAATACTCTGGACCTTGACCCAGGAGGTTGAGTTGTAGGTTTACCTCTTCCACAGAATGATATTACTGCTATCAGTTCCTCCATTAGCTCGAGTGGCAGAGGTCTGTGTGGTGCATATAAAGGTTCCATTTCTGCTTAAAGTACCCAAAAGTCAGGAAATGCAGGAGTTACATTTGCCTAATTCAGCCCCATTGTGAATATGCATTCTGATACAGCCTTTATTACATGATGGCTTCTCAAAGTTCCATCCAACTCCACATTTGCATGGCTCTATGGTCACATACTGTTTTTCCAATATAATTATCAGCATGATTTATTAGCACATGCATAGGCACAGCAGAGAACTCTACTACTTGAGCTAAAGAACTAACTTGTAGTAGAAGTAAGCTGTTAGCCTCTATGTGGACCAAGGCTTAGATTGACAGCACCCGTGGTCCTATGCCAATGAGTTATAAATCTGTTAATGAACTATCAGGATTCCTGGGGCATATTTATTCTGAAAGGCATAGTGGCTGAGAAGATGAGGCTTCAGTTTGTCGTATTAGAGATCTCAGTTATATTTCCTAGTAGGAACATAAGGCCTAGCAGAAATATTACCATCACTCTGTGAAAAAGGGGAATACAGATCCATTTTCTATTTCAAAATCCTGTGTGATTTTCCCCTAGACTGTAGGATATTTTGTGGGAAAAGGCCTCACACTCATATGTACACTTTATTCGAGATGCAAGCAGGCATAACAGGATTGCTGAATATATGATTATCAAAAATAGCCTAGTCCACACTATGGCTTTGAAAGACCTATATAGTTTAATTTAAAAACATTTAAGGTATGAGAAGTAATTATTGCACAGCTGCTGTGTCTTACTATAGAATTGCTATTGCCTTCTCCCTGGATTAGTAATGTGGTATCAGGCCAAATCATTAGGCCTGATAATTTGATAACAATAATTTTTAACACACCATACAACAACCCATTTATGTTGCAGTACAGCGTGCAAGTTTTGTGCTTGGTTTTTCCCTCAATAAATTAAAGTCCCTTGTTCCTTGTGACCCTGGGGCTGCTTTCCAAGTGTAGTTCCCAACATATAGGTCATGTTCACCATAAACCTTGAACACAGTTGAAAAGATCAAATCATTTTCTTATTTTTGCAGATAAAAAACTAGTATCTTGCCTCAAAAACATTACTTTGATCCAAAACTGAAACAAGACTGACCCCTGGTGGCCATGGTTTGTATGTTTATCAGAATGATTTTCTCATTCTCCTGGAAAGACAGAAGTGTTTCTCTTCTGGGAAGGTATTTGGGGAATGTATTAGATACTTTTTCAAAATACACTTCATCATTAATGGATGGGGTAAAAAGAACACTATTTTGGAAGATTAAGTTTACAAATTGCAACATGTTTGGGCTTCAATACAATAGCTTTGGGAGTATGTTTAAAAAATACTCATTTCCTGATTGAAATTGACCAATGTTAATGTTACAGCATGATGAAGAGAATATTTGAAACTCAGGCCACAGTAATTAAAAAAATACTATAACTTCTCCTATTTAATGGCCTAGAATTGATCTTTCCTAAATTTGCAACCCTATAAATAGTGGAAAATAGATATTAACTCCCTCCCCCGCCCCCCCCCCCAAAAACCCAAAACGAAACAAAAACAAACCAACAACTCTGCCTAGATGTCCAGTAAATTTAAATTCCTAGTGTTCGCAGTTTCCATGATTACATATCTTTTTCTACAAGTTGTGACTGATTTTTGAGTACCTTCTCAGATTCTCCACTGCTTTGCATGTTGTGTTTTCATTTATACCTGTGCAAAGTCCAACTATACATATAAAATAATGGGGTCTAAATTACCTGTCACCACTCAAGAAAGAGATCTTGAAGTCATTGTAGATAGTTTTATGAAAACATCCACTCAATATGCAATGGCAGTCAAAAAAGCTAACAATATTGGGAATTATTAGGAAAGGGATAAATAATAAGACAGAGAATAAAATATTGCCTCTTTATTAATCCATTGTATGCCCACATTTTGAATACTGTGTGCAGATCTGGTCACCCCATCTCAAAAACGATATATTGGAATTGGAAAAGGTACAGAAAAGGTTAACAAATGATTAGCAATATGGAAAATGTTCCATATGAGGAGACATTTAAGACTGGGACTTTTCAGCTTGGAAAAAAGACTATGGTGGTGGTGGGGAGAGAATATAATAGAGGTCTATAAAATCATGATTGGTGTGGAGAAAGTAAATAAGGAAGTGTCATTTCTTCTTCTTCATAACACAAGAAATAGGGGTCACCAAATGAAATTAACAGGCAGTAGGTTTAAAATGAACAAAAGGAAGTATTTCTTCACACAATGCACAGTCAACCAGACGGGCAGGGATTGCTGTTTGCCAGACACTGGGAATGGGTGATGGGATGGATCACTTAATGATTACCTGTTCTGTTCATTCCCTCTGAAGCACTTGGTATTGGCCACTTCAGAAGAAAGGATACTGGACTAGATGGACCATTGGTCTGACCGAGTATGGCTATTCTTATGTTAAAGTGGATTTGAAACACTACTATTCTGATTGGTAGTGTGTTACACCTACTTTGCACTCACTCTGTACAGATGTAAATGACAATGCGAGATGTAAAGCATCTGAGAATCAGGCCCATTGTGACAGATTGTTTAAAAGTAGGTGCCTGGGAACATGTTACTAAAACATGATTTGATTGTATCCATGTTGGCTGGCCAGTTTGTGTTAGAAATAATTTTAACTTGAGCTGGGTTTAAAAACTGTCCTGAGCCCTATCTGGCCATGTGGCTGGCGGGGTCGGGGCCTTTGAAAAGGAGCAGAGTAGGGACAGAGCCACCACTGCCCAGACGTCTGGTGGCAGGCCAGTGGCGGCTATACCGGGGGCTGTTTAGCTTCCCCTGACCTATAATGCCCACTGCTCAAGTGGCTGAGCCATCTTCAAATACGTTTGCCTCATCAGGCTAGGGGGAACCAAACTTGTAGTCTGCCACAGCCTGAGGGAGTACCCTAGCCACTGGGCTACAGGTTATAAGGGAGCTTTTCCTCCTTTCTCTCCTTCTTCAACCATTTTGTGTGGGGTTAGGCAGCCTCTGAGCACACCTACTGGAGCAGGCTCATGGGGAAGAAAGGCAAGCTAACATCTATCTTTCCACGATTTGATCGTTCTGCGCATGAGTATCAAAGGTCAAGGAAGATGAACGCGAGGGCCGTGGCTCCACGTCTTCCCGTCCCTCATGGGCAGACAGCAGGTAATGAAGGCGCTGGTGGGCTGGCCCAGCCAGGACTGCTCAAGGCACCAGCCAACAGGCTGGGGCTGCTCCGCTCCGGCTGGAGCTCGGGGGGGGGGAGAGGGGGCGGGGCGGGGGGGGATGAGGCTGCTCAGCTCTGGGTTGGTGCCGGTGTGGGGGGGCTACTTTGTTCTGCTCTGGCTGGGCACCAGCTGGGGCTTGGAGTGGGCTGCTCCACTCTGGCTGGGGCTCGGAGCGGACTGCAGTGAACCAGCTGGGCTCGGGGTGCTGCTCTGCTCTGGCTAGAGGCTCAGGGGCTTTAGCTCTAGCTGGGGTTGGGGGGGCTTCTCCCCTCCTACGCCTGGCTGAGGCTGGGGGGCGGGGCTTAGGGCTGTGCCAGCAGGTGAGGAGGGATGCAGCCACAGGCGGAAGGGGCAGGATGGGGGGCAGGGCCTTGGACGGAAGGGGTGGGGCAATGAGCTAGCCTCCAGGTGCAGTGTATGCACAACCCATGGTTCTGGGGCTTAAGTGGGAGATCAGCATCCAGGTGCTTATCATGAAGTTGCAATGTGCAAGCCCAGAAGCAGACTCTTGAGTGCATAGGGACCTCTTATTGCAAAAACTTAGATGCTGTGTGAGTTTAAGTGTCTACAGGATTAGCTGACAGACAAGCAGGGTGTGACATTCCCCTCTGTACCAGTATATCGTTGTGTCACCCCAATCCCCCACTCCTGGGGCCTCTCTTGCACTTGCCTCACTGTGTGAACACCCCATTCCTGGGTCACCCCAGGCACAGCTACCTGCAAGCAAGTGGTCCCTGATTTAGTGAATGAGTGCTTCTGGCCAGTCACTCATGGGATCATGCAATGGGGTGACCTCCAGCCATTATCCCCAGTCCCAGATGCAACCCTAGGATCTACTGTTTTACAGAGTTCAGTGCTGTCCACTGGACTCTGAAAGCTCATTGGTTAGTCAATTTATCAGAGAAATTGATATGCACCAGCTCTGTCACTCTAAACGAAGTCCCTATACACACCCAAAGCACAAACTTTAGATAAAACAAACACATAAATTTATTAAGTACAGAAAGATTTTAAGTGATTAAAAGACAGAGGAATATAAATCAGATTTCATCAGGAAGAAATAAAAGCAAATTGCATTCTAAACTAAGCTTAATACTTCCAGTAGCTCCCAAAAGTTAGATAATGCTCACCACATTATCTGAAGAGTCCTCCTTAGCCAGGCCCTCTGCCTGTGGATAGACTTTCGATTGTTTGGTGTTGTCTTGTAGACGGATGCAAGAGAGAGCTCAAGAGACCAAAATGGCTCTTCCTTTAACAGGCTCCCTCGCCACCCCCCCGGGGTCAGGTGATGGGCAACGTCTGGCATGGTTTTTCCTCCACTTGAGTCAAATGGGTATCCCTTATCAGATATTTAGGCCAGTCCACTGTTCCTGGAAGAGCTCAGTTGTTTTACGCATACCTCAGCGAGGTGTGAATTACGTCTGCTTTTAGCGTTTGCTTGGATCTACTCAAGCCATGTGAGACATATATTTGGGAATATTACATAGCTGAGCTTCATAACCATACACATGACATTGCAAGAAACATACTGCTATAACAATAATGTTCAGCATGTCATGAGCATTCCAAAAATACCTTACATGACATACACTATAAGGGTGAACATGAATGATACACAATCACACCATAAGGGTGTACAGGGGGTTCATTGTGTCACAGAGGTTTTGTGGTTTACACTGGTGCCTAAATCTGGCACATTAACTTTGTGGATCTAGGCCTTCTTTTACAAATTCATTCTTCTATTTTAAATTCTTTTCCCCGTGTCTCCCAGTGCAGAGATAGAAGGTAAGTGTAAAATCAAATGAAAGAAGATGGAAACAGTGAAGGAAGAACAGATAAGATAAGTGAGATGACAAATGTGTCCTTTGTAGGACCTGCTTTATTTGGAAATAAATAGGGATAAGAAGAAAGGTAAAGAAACAACATCTTTACAAAGAGTTCTCTATGACAGGGAGTCTGCCCTGCCTTACAGTCTCCAGAGACTGACCTAATTAAAATTCAGTTTTTTTAACGTGTTACCTCCAAAAAAAGACAGTATCTTACCAGTCTCAGGTTAACGTTTTGGAGTAAATGCTTATTACATATGGAAAAACCCTCCTCCTGGAATGTGAGGTGCTCAGTAAAGTACAGATATTAGTCTGGAAATTCAAAGTAAATGTTACACAAAGAAAACATCCAGGCTTTGGAAAGAAGGAACTATTAATCCAAACAACTGTCAGTTAGCACCCACCATCCTTCAGCTCTGCAGATCCCTTACACATGGTGCCAAACTTGAGGATGTTTTGGTATCGATTCTAAAAAGTTTGCAGCTGTAGCTGTGTGAACACCTTAATTCCACTTTATTTGGATAGTTTGCCTATGGAGTTGAGGAGCTCTGGAGATGTGGCTTTACTACTTTAGGTTTTTATTTATTAGCCTTATGCGTAACCTATTTTGTAGCTCGAGATACAGTAACAGTTTTTGCTGAGTTTCATTGTATGAAAACCCAAGAAAAGATATGTATTAATTTGGGAGGTACTGTATAGGCAGTTGTGGACAGCAGCGTATGTTGCTTCAGGATAGTGAATGGCATAACTGATT
Source organism: Mesoclemmys tuberculata (assembly GCA_007922155.1). Lineage (NCBI taxonomy): Eukaryota > Metazoa > Chordata > Testudines > Chelidae > Mesoclemmys > Mesoclemmys tuberculata. Next base: position 63,266,579 of record ML675624.1, on the reverse strand, counting down.
ATCTCTACCAGTTGCTTTTTAGACTACCTAATAAAAAGGAAAGTTGAATGTGCAGAGTTTTGCACTTTCTGTATCCTATCAGTCCAGCCAGAACTCTTGGCTTTCATCATCTAAAAGTGAAAACACTCTTGCATTTTGAAGTTTAGACATGATTTCCTCAAACACTCTCAAGAAGTAGCACTTGGGTTTGATGGCCTTATTCAATCTCTCTTACCTATAAAAGCCTAAAGTTATTTCTGCAGTGATCATTCAGCAAGTCAATTTGAGCTGAACTCCATCAGAGACAAGGAAATCATCCCAGTCCTTCCTACAATGTGGCTGAACTTGGTTCTTTTATAAATTTCAGGTAACTGGAATATCTGTATTATTTGATCAATATACCTGATAGAGGGATTTTCACTCCTCTACTCTTAAGTCCAATGAGCTCCCTCTAGCCATGACTCTTCTCATTGGCTGTGCTCATGCCCCCTCTATGGGACTGACTACAGTGCAGTTGGGAGCAAGCTTCCCAGGATATTTCTGGGAATAAAACACCCATGGCTGGCTTGGGTGAGCTGATTCTGGCTCACGGAGCTCGGGATGGATGCAATGTAGAAATATCCTCAGTCTCCTCAACACTAGACATGTAGCACTATATTGCTAACATCAAGTGGTAACAAATCAAGATTGAAGCACCGCTGTCTCCCCTCTCCCTCTTCCCCCCCCCAAAAAAAACAAAACAACTTGGTGGAATGAGAATAATTAATGGGAGACAGTAATACCAGGGTACAAAATATATCAGGACAGAATAAGTCACACGGGTGGGTGAGTGGCTCTATGTATTAAAGAAAGTGTAGAATAAAATGAAATAAACTTCTCAAATGAACCAAACTGTACCACAGACTCTCTGGATAGTAATTCCAAGCTTGAATAGTAAGAATATAACGGCGGGGATATATTACTAACCATCTGACCAGGATGTGTTAATAATGATTGTGAAATGCTCAGGGAAATTAGAGAAGCTATAAAAATCTCAATAATAATGGGGGATTTCTAATATCCCCATATTGACTGGTACACATCACCTCAGTATGGGATGCAGAGATAAAGTGTCTTGACACCTTTAATGATTGCTTCTTGGAGCAGCTAGTCCTGGAACCCACAAAAGGAGAGGCAATTCTTGATTTAATCCTAAATGGAGCACAGGATCTAGTCCAAGAGGTGAATATAGCTGAACCATTTGGTACAATAGTGGCCATAACATAATAAAATTTAAAATCCATGGGGGGAGAGGGACGATGACACCAAAGCAGCCCACCCCCATAATTTCAGAAAAGGGAAAAGGGGAACTACATAAAAATGAGGAAGTTAGTTAAACAGAAATTAAAAGATACAGTACCAAAAGTGAAATCCCTGCAAGCTGAATGGAAACTTTTTAAAGACATCATAATAGAGGGTCAATTTAAATGTATATTTCAAATTAAAAAACATAATAAGAGGACCAAAAAAGTGTTCCCAATGCTAAACAACATAGTAAGAGAAGTAGTGAGAGTCAAAAGATATCTTTCAAAAAGTGGAAGTTAAATCCTACTGAGGAAAATAGAAAGGAGCATAAATTTTGGCAAGTGAAGTGTAAAAATATAATTAGGACAGCCAAAAAAGAATTTGAAGAACAGCTAGCCAAAGACTCAAAAAGTAACAGCAATATTTTTTCAGTACATCAGAAGCAGGAAGCCTGCTAAACAATGAGTGGGGCCACTGGACAATCGAGATGCTAAAAGAGCACTTAAGGAAGATAGGTGACCAATCTGAGGAACTGTGCAAGATTGAGATGTTACTAGAGGCTTTGGAATAAATTGATGAATTAAACAGTAATAAGCCACCAAAACCAAACGGTATCCATCCAAGAGTTCTGAGGGAACTCAAATGTGAAATTGCAGATCTACTAACTGTGGTACGTAACCTATCATTTAAATCAGCTTCTGTACCAGATGACTAGAGAATAGCTAATGTGACGCCAATTTTTAAAAAAGTGTCTAGAGATGATCCCAGCAATTACATGCCGGTAAACCTAACTTCAACATCAGGTAAACTGTTTGAAACTATAGTAAAGAACAGAATTATCAGACACATAGACAAACATGATTGTTAGGGAAGAGTCAACATGGCTTTTGTAAAGGGAAATCATGCCTCACCAATCTACTAGAATTCTTTGAGGGGGTGAACAAGCATGTTGTCACACTTGCTGGATTGGGCGGGGGGGGGAGGGATTTGTGTTATTTGACATCAATATGTCAAAATCATAGTGATTCATGTGAGACATGCCATGTCAGGTACTGTTAGAAAGGTTATAATGTGCTGAGTAAGAAGATAATATTTTTGTTCATGTGTGATATGTGTGAGGGAAGTTATGGAGATCTTTGATATACCTGTATTTCAAACTATGCTGTAAGACACACCCCAGACAGAGAAGCGGCAGGACAATAGCCTGCTTAATGGCCCATCAAGACCTTTACAGAAACAAAAGGCCCAGGAAGGAACTAAGGGCATATCTGAAGAGTTACCAGGATTGGTCCATGTGACTATGGACTCCATTTTGGTTCCTGTAAAATTCCACAAGCTGCATAACCAGAGGCAGAGGGTATATAAGATCAAGCCACAGAAACCATTTTGTCTATGTTCCTGTCCAGCTGCAGACACACACCTACCCACCTCTGGATCAATTCATTTTACAACTGATCTGAAGGATTTAAACCCATCCAGGTACTGGGTGTACACCAGAGGAACTATACAAGCCTGCAAACTCCACAAATTCTTCTAGAAACCTGATGTATATGGACTTTCAAATAATTTGTTTGTATCTGATTGCTTTAAGCCTTTAACGTTTCTCTTATTGTTTTTCTTTTTATAATAAACCTTTAGTTTTTGTTACTAAAGGATTGGCTGGCAGCATGGTATTTTGGGTAAGATCCAAACTTATAGTGAACTGGTACTGTGGCTGGTCATTTGGGATCAGAGGGAATCTTTTGAGTAAAGATCATAGAGTTTAAATGATTGGTCTCTTTACTGGACCTAGTGGCTGTTTGGGATCCAGAGACTGAAATGCAGTAAAGGGGGCTGTGTGTATTTGCACAGTGGCTTTTTGATAACCAGGGTGGGGGAATCAGAAGCACTGTTTGTGGCTGGTTGGGAAGTCTGACTTCAGTGTCTCCCACCAGTGCTGGGAGAATCTGCTCTCCTTTTACAGCCTGCCCTGACCTTGGCATTATCAGTGGGCTACCCTGGGCACGGACGGGTCACACATGTGGACAAGGGTTATCCAGTGGATATAGCTGTCATGCTGAATAGATTCAGGGGGGGCCCTCTAGGTATATTCAGGAGCTCTGATTACTCCCTTTTACACAGTCTTGCATTTGGGGGTATCACACTGGCTGGATTGGGGGGGACATTTATTGTATTATTTGACATCAGTATGTCAGAATCATAGTAATCCATGTGTGATATGCCATGTTAGGTACTGTTAGAAAGGCTATAATGTGTTAAGTAAGATGATAATGTTTATGTTCATGTGTTATATGTGTAATGGAAGTTATGGGTATGTTTGATATATCGGTATCTCAAATTGTGCTGTCAAGGTAACACCTCAGACAGGATGGCTGCAGAACAATAGCCTGCTTAATGGCCCATTAAGACATTCTCAGGTGCAGGAGATCCAGGGGGAGTAGCCAGAGATATACTTGATGAGTCACCAGGTCTGGCCCATGTGACTCTGGACTCCATTTTGGTTCCTGTAAAATTCCACAAGCAGTGTGGCAAGGGCCAGAGGACATATAAGGCAGAGGCCTGGGAATCATCTTGTCTTCAGGCACCAGTCTTCCGCTGTGTTCAGCTTTCAGCCACCTGTCTACCTCTGGAACAATTCATCTACAACTGAAGCTGTGAAACAAAGGACTGACACCCATCCAAGTATGGGATGTATACTAGAGAGACTATACAAGCCTGCAACTCCACAGTTCTTCTAGAAACTTGATGTATACGGACTTTCAAATTATTTGTATGTATGATTGTTTTAATCATTTAACATTTCTTGTTTATTTCTTTTATTATTAAACCTTTAGTTTTGTTTACTAAAGGTTTGGCTGGCAGCGTAGTATTTTGGGTAAGATCTAAACTTTTATTGATCTGGTACTGTGGCTGATCCTTTGGGATCAGAGAGAATCTTTTTGGTAAAGAGCATAAGAGTTTAAATAACTGGTCTCTTTATTGGACCTAGTGGCTGATTGGGATCCAGAGACTGAAATACAGTAAAGGGTGTTGTGTGTACTTGTATAGTGATAACCAGCGTGGGGAATCAGAAGCACTGTTTGTAGCTGGTGGGGAAGTCTGACTTCAGTGTCACCCACCAGTGCTGGGAGAATCTGCTCTCCTTTTACAGCTTGCCCTGCCCCTGGCATTATCAGTTGGCTACCCTGGGCACGGACGGGTCATAATAGCGTACTTAGATTTTCAGAAAGCCTTGGACAAGGTCCCTCACCAAAGGCTTTTTAGCAAAGTAAGCAGTCATGGGATAAGAGAGAAGGTCCTCTCCTGGATCATCATCTGGTTAAAAGACAGAAAACAAAGGGTAGGAATAAATGGTCAGTTTTCAGAATGGCAAGAGGTAAATAGTGGTGTAGCCGAGGGGTCTGTAGTGGGACCAGAACTGTTCAACATATTCATAAATGATCTGGAAAAGGAGGTAAATAGTGAGGTGGCAAAATTCGCAGATGACACAAAACTACTCAAGATAGTTAAGTCCAAAGACTGCGAAGAGTTACAAAGGGATCTCACAAAACTGGGTGACTGGGCAACAAAATGGCAGATAAAATACAGTTTAATTTGATAAATGTAAAGTAATGCACATTGGAAAACATAACCCACTATACATATAAAATGATGGGGTCCATGTTAGCTGTTACTACTCAAGCAAGATCTTGGAGTCATTGCAGGTAGTTCTCTGAAAACATCCACTCAGTTGCAGCAGCAGTCAAAAAATTAACAATGTTGGGAATCATTAGAAAAAGGATAAATAATAAGACAGAAAATAACATATTGCCTCTTTATTAATCAATAGTGTGCCCACATCTTGAATTCTATGTGCAGATCTGATTGCCCCATCTCAGAAATTATACCTGTTCTGTTCATTTCCTCTGAAGCATCTAGCATTGTCCACTGTCAGGAGGCAGGCTTAATGGACCCAATATAGCCATTGTTATGTTAAAAACATCACTTTTTTAAAAAAAGTGTTCTTTGTATCTGTCTGCTTATTTTTAGCCTTTATGGGTTTATTTTTAAGCTTTTCATAAGGGTGAGACACTTTTAAAAAGTGAAACTAAGATTCTCACATCATCACAACAATACAGGGGTGGAAGGGACTTTGAGACATCATCAAGTCCAGCTCCCTGCCCTGAGGCAGGACAAAGCAAACCTAGACCATCCCTGACAAGTGTTTGTTCAACTTGTTTTTTGAAGTATCCAATAATGGGGACTCCATGGCCTTCCTTGGAAACCTACTCCATAGCTTAACTATCCTTTAGTTAGGAAAAACTTTCTAATAGGTAACCTAAATCTTCCTTGCTGCAGATTGAGTCCTACCATCAAGAGACATGGAGAACAATTGAGTCCCATCCTCTTTACAATAGCCCTTTTCATATTGGAAGGCAGTTAGCGGATTGCTCTTCAGTCTTTTTCTCAAGGCTAAATGTGTCCAGTTTCTTCAACCTTTCCTCATAGCTCAAGTTTTCTAAACCTTTTATCATTTCTGTTGCTCCCCTCTGTACTCTTTCCAATTTGTCCACATCCTTCCTAAATTGTGATACTCAGAATTGGACACAGTACTCCAGCTGGGGCTCCACCAGTTGCAAGTAGAGCATGATAATTAATTACCTCTTGCAGCTTCCATATAACCCTCCTGTTAACACACTCCAGTCACAGCCTTTTTTTGTCGCTGTATCACATTGATGACTCGTATTCAGTTTGTGGACCACTGTAAACCTCAGACCCTTTTCAGCAGTACTACCAGCTAGACAGGACACTCTGTAGCTGGCTTTACAGTTGCCATACTTCTACAAAAAAAAACAAAAAAACAAAACCAAACTTCAAAAACAGTCTTCAGTAAGAAACTGCAGAGCTGGAACTTATCTGCAAACTTGATACAATCAGATTGGGTCTGAATAAGGACTTGGAAGGGTTCTCTCATTATAAGTAGTAATTATCACTGTTCACACATTCTTGACTGTAATCAATGGTTGTGAATAGGCCTCATCTGCTTTAACTGAATGGACACCTAACATCTAACACCTCTCCTCATAGACTCAGACTCATAGGTCAGAAGGGACCAATATGATCATCTAGTCTGACCTCCTGCACAAGGCAGGCCACAAAACCCTACCCATACACATTTATAACAACCCCGAACCCATGACTGAGTTATTGAAATCCTCAAAAGTGAGATTTGAAGACCTCAAACTGCAGGGAATCCATCAGCAAGCGACCCATGCCCCACGCTTCAGAGGAAGGCGAAAAACCTCCGGGGCCTCTGCCAATCCACCCCGGAGGAAAATTCCTTCCCAACCCCAAATATGGCGATCAGCTAAACCCCGAGCATGCGGGCAAGACTCACCAGTCAGCACCCAAAAAGGAATTCTCTGCAGTAACTCAGTTCCCATCCCATCAACATTCCCACAGACCATTGAGCAGACTTATCTGTCGAAAATCCAAATCAATTGCTCAAATTAAACTATCCCATCATAACATCCCCTCCATATACTTATCAAGCTTAGTCTTAAAGCCAGATAAGTCATTTGCCCCCACTACTTCCCTCGGAAGGCTGTTCCAGAACTTCACTCCCCTAATGGTTAGAAACCTTCGTCTAATTTCAAGTCTAAATTTTCTAATATCCAATTTGTACCCATTCGTCCTCGTACCTATATTAGTACTAAACTTAAACAATTCCTCTCCCTCCCTAATGTTAATCCCCCTGATATATTTATATAGAGCAAGCATATCCCCCCGGAGCCTTCTTTTGGCCAGGCTAAACAAGCCAAGTTCTTTGAGTCTCCTTTCATAAGGCAGATTTTCCATTCCTCGAATCATCCTAGTAGCCCGTCTCTGGACCTGTTCCAGTTTGAATTCATCCTTCTTAAACATGGGACACCAGAACTGCACACAATATTCCAGGTGGGGTCTCACCAGCGCCGTATATAACGGCACTAACACCTCCTTCTCCCTACTGGAAATACCTCGTCTGATGCAACCTAAAACCGCATTTGCTTTTTTAACAGCCATATCACATTGGCGGCTCATAGTCATCCTGCTATCAACCAATACCCCAAGGTCCTTCTCCTCCTCTGACGTTTCCAACTGATGCGTCCCCAACGTATATTTAAAATTCTTATTATTAATCCCTAAGTGCATGACCTTGCACTTTTCACTATTATATTTCATCCTATTATTATTACTCCAGTGTACAAGGTGGTCCAGATCTTCCTGAATAGTATCCCGGTCCTTCTCCGTGTTAGCAATTCCCCCCAGCTTCGTGTCATCCGCAAACTGTATTAACACATTCCCGCTCTTTGTGCCAAGGTCAGTTATAAAAAGATTAAATAAGGTCGGTCCAAGAACCGATCCTTGAGGGACTCCGCTAGTAACCTCCTTCCAGCCTGACAGTTCACCTTTCAGCACAACCCGCTGTAATCTCCCCTTTAACCAGTTCCTTATCCACCTTACAACTTTCACATTCATTCCCATCTTTTCCAATTTAACTAACAGTTCCCCATGCGGAACCGTGTCAAACGCCTTACTGAAATCGAGGTAAATTAGATCTCCTACCCCTTGTTGTTCCATATCCTTGGCTGTATCTACACTCCCCATCTGATTTCTATTTCTTGCATCTGATGAAGTGGGTTGCAGCCCACAAAAGCTTAAATTGAAACTAAGCTAACTTGGTTAGCGTTTACAGTGCTCCAGGCCTCCTGGTTTTTGCTGTCTACAGACTAACAGGGCAACCCTGGGGGGGGGGTTACTTTTTACCAGCTGGCCACTCATTCCCCATTTTGTAGTCCTGGATTTGATTCCCCCCCTTCTTCATAGCGTGACTCCAGGAGCTGGGGCTTGCTGCAAACTCCAGGAGTCTCGTTATAAAACCAATGCTTAGAAGCAGACGGTGACAGCGTCTTTGCCCCCCCCTGCACAGTTAACCTGGCAGGTCACCAGGGCACCGAGAGGGGCGCGACCGAGAGCGGCTTTCGGGGCGCCCCCGCATCGCTCGCGCCTGTGCACAGCTGAGGCACAGCACGTGCCCTAACCCCCGTCTCCGGGCCACACTGCCCCACCCCGCCCTGGCGGCTGTGGGCTGTTCCTACTACTGCACCCCTTCCCCTGCGCCAGACCCGCTCGCTCTCCCGGCTGTTCTTACTACTTCACACCCCCCGCCGCTGTTCCGACTGCTTGGCTCATTCGCAGTCAATCGGCCCTTCCCCTGTCCCTCGGCCGCGCGCTCTCTCGGCTCTTCCCACTAGTACACCCCCTCCCCCGGCTGTTCCTACGGCTGCCCGGCCACCCCTCCCTCCGGCGGTGCTTCCTGGGGCCTCGCTCCTCCTCCCGCCGCCGCTTCCTATTGGTTGTTTTCCTCGCGAGACCGCTAGTGGCGCGCGCTCGGGACAAATTTGAAACCACGGATAATAACAATAACGGCCGCGGCGCGCGCTCTCCGAGCCGTTAGCGGGGCGCAGCCAAGCCCGGAGAGGGGCTGACACCAACCGACTCGATTGATCGGCGCTTCCCGGGGCGGGGCAGGTGAGAGGCACCAGCTCCCCGGCAGAGGGGGCTGTTACCGCCGCAGAACTCCCTTGTGTCGCCCGGCTCCCGCGTCGGGGGGTGGCCCGGTCGGTCTGAGCACGCGAGTCCCCGGGCTCTCGCAGCGGGGCAGGGCCGCTCCCCTGGTCACGCCGGGCTAGGCCCGGGGGCGTTAGCGGGGCTGCGCGGAGCTCTGGGCACGGCGGCGATCCCGAAACGTCCCCTGCGCCCCTGTTGCAGGACGTGCTCGCATCTCCCCAGCCATGGGGGCGGAGAAGAAGCTGCTGCAAATCAAAGAGGCGTTCGCGCTGGCTCAGAGGCCCCATCAGAACCATGCCAAGCTCGTGGTGGCTTTGAAGCGGACCTACGGTCAGGTGAGTGCCCTCTGGGGCGTGGCCACGCGAGGAGCGAAGGTGGAGGGAGCGCATTTTAAAGCGCGGGTTGAGCTACGGGCCATCGACTTCCCGCTCCCAAGGCAATGTGTGCTGCTTTTGAGTGGCCTAATGGATAAAGCACTGAACTAGGCGGGGTCTAGTTCCAGCTCTGCCACTGGCTTGCTGGGTGCCCATAGGCAAGTTATTTCCCCACCCCGTGCCTCAGCTTCCCCGTATGTAAAATAATACTGACTCCCATGGGATGTGTGCACCACCCCTGCAGAGAGGCTAGTCCCTTCTGCCCTCCCCCCACTTTTGCCACCCAGCCCACTGAAGCAGCTCTAAGCCCTGCCCAGCAATTTGGCAGATGGTGTGGGAGCCTCGGGGAATGCCTTCCAAGGGGAGCAGTGGGGGTAAAAAACCTAGCTGGCTTCATACTGAGCTCAATAAGTTTGTGGAGGAGATGGTATAATGGGACAGCCTAATTTGACAATCAACTGATCTTTGATTACTACTGGTAAATATGGCCTGCGATGGGCTGTTAGGTGAGGTGGGCTCTGAGTTACCACAGAGAATTTTTTTGGGTGTCTGACTAGTGTATTGGCCACATGCTCAGGGTTTTTCTGATTGCCATATTTGGGGTCGGGAAGGAATTTTCACCAGGGCAGATTGGTAGAGGTCCTGGGGGTTTTTCACCTTCCTCTGCAACATGGGTCACAGGTCATTTGCTGGTGGATTCTCTGTATCATGAAGTCTTTAAATCATGATTTGAGGACTTTAGTAACTCAGTCATCGGTCAGGGGTCTAGCACAAGTCTGGGTGGATGAGGTTCTGTGGCCTGCATTGTGCAGGAGGTCAGACTAGATGATCAAAATAGACTCATAGACTTTAAGGTCAGAAGGGACCCAGGGGCAGAGCAGGGATGGTGTCACCACAGCCCAGGTGTGTCATGGCAGATCAGGAGTAGCTGTGCCAGGGCTAAGCCTCTACTGGCCTATTATACCCGCTGCTCATACTGACTCCCTTTATAAAACATGTTGAGATACGTGGATGAAAACCAAACTAGGTGTTAATATTTTTCAATCTTGCTTTCTTTAACAAATGCAGCATGTACATTAAAAAGAACAAACAAGGCTCTATCAATACAATACACTGCATTGCACACACAATTCTCCCTTGGGAAGATGAGAAAGAGAATGAACTACATGTGACAGATATTGGAAGTACTCATGCAGTACAGAGATGAAGGTGGTTTGAGAATCTCTATAGATCAGAATAATGTAGACAGACCAAGTTGTAGTTTTAATATGTTAGCTTGTTGAGTTGAACCATAAGGGTGAACCCTAGAGTTCAAAGTATGGCACAGATTGTGGCAGCTCAGTTATTAAACAGGGTATTTTGAGAGCACAATATGCAGTGGATCTGCATTTGATGCTTGTTGCTTAAGACCTAAATGGAAGCTGCCTATCTGAGAGACCACTTTTCCTTTTCTGTGATTCTGTCATGGAAAGATTGTTAATGTTCTATTGTTTGATGTATTTCAGCTGAAGGATAAAATGGTGTTTCATGAGGAGTTTGTTCATTATCTTAAGTATCCTATGATAATCTACAAGCGTGAACCAGCAGTGGAACAAGTGATAAATTTTGCAGCTAAGTTTGTTACATCATTTGATCGACTGGAAAAAGAAGATGGTAATGAGGAAGAAGGGGATGATAACTCACTTCTGAGTTATTTGTTTAATTTTCTGCTTGAGGTACCATGACAGCATTTATCAAATTATTAATGTGATAGTAAAATCTGCATCTAAGGGAAGATCTTGGCATTGTAATCCATTTACGCTAAGGTCTAATCTACACTTAAGTTTTACCAGCATAGCTACATTTGAGGAGTAAAAATATATATATATTTTACCTGATGTAGTTATCCCAGTAAAAGCCCTAGTACAGATGCGCTTATATTCATATAAAAGAGCTTATGCCAGAATCATTTATACCAGTTCTCCAGATAGAGTAAACTAACCAATCTGAGCTAGAAGGGTTTGGTTGGTTTAAGTATACCAGTGTAGTTAAACCAGCCAAACTCTAGTGTAGATCTGGCCTAAACAGGGCATTTGTTATTGTACTATTTTATTATTATTTTAATGAAACTTAAGTGTTCCAATAACAAGAAATCACAAATAGAAGCATGTTTGCTTTTGAAATTGCTAGTTTTAGAAAACTAACTTTTTGTTTTGGGGGGACGGAACCTGTCCGTATGACTAAGCTGACCAGTCAAAATTGGTAATACTAAAACCAAATGAATTTTTTTCACATTTTCAAACAACAAATAGGCCGTTTGTGTTCAGTTTTGGTTCATTGGGAGCTGGGAGGAAGCATATTTTAGTTAGAGTTGCATAATACTTATTGGGAAATACTTGTTCATTTGCAGCTTCAGGCCCAAATCCTGCAAATACTGGCCCTAACTTTACTACCATTATTTCAGTGGGATTATTCACAATAGTAAATTTAAACATATGTGTAAATTTTTGCAGAATCACAGTCAAACAAACAAAAACAAAGTTTTGTGATTTGATGGCTATGGAATAAAAATATATATTTGTTGTATACACACAGTATTTACATGGACATGATGTATAGCCAATGTAAAAATGAGGAAAAGTTGTATGTGATGTGTAACTTATTATGTCGTAAATGTGTCAAAATCATAACCTTATAGCTACTGTCTTAATGACTTTTTTGTTTTTAGTCTCACAGTGCGAACAGCCACGCTGTTAGGTTTCGAGTGTGCCAGCTTGTTAATAAGCTTTTGGGAAGTATGCCGGAGAATGCCCAGATTGATGATGATCTCTTTGATAAAATTAATGAAGCCATGCTAATTAGACTGAAGGATAAGATTCCAAATGTAAGAATCCAAGCTGTACTGGCATTGGCTAGACTTCAGGATCCCAGTGATGAGAACTGTCCTGTGGTTAATGGTGTGTTATGTACCTTTTTATCTTTTCTTTTAGTAAGCACAGTTGATGTAATTTCTTCTAACATTTTCTTTGTAAGTGTTGACTAAAATGTAAATAAATACTATACAAAAAAGTAGCTGTTTACTAATTCTAGCAATGCAACAATACATTTTAATGCATATATATACGTAGAGGATAGAAAATCTTTGAGACGGTCACTTTGAAATTTAACATTTAACTAATTTATCTAGCAGCATCAAAGTGCTATGTAGTAAAACAAATAAAAATAAAAATGTTAGCCCAATAGACTGCCAACCAAAATATCTAACCAAGTGTAGCCCTCAATTATACTGCACTGTCAAATAACAAGCATTCGAAATGCACACAAATGAAAAGGTTGAGTGAAATGGGGTTAACAGATACAATAATGAAAAGTAAAACAAAGGAGAAGGCCCCAAAAAATCAGGATAAGCCTGTTAAAACAAGTGGGCCTTCTGTTGTGCCCTGAAGACAGCTAGTGAAGATTACAATCCTTTGTCTATAGCGAAGAGTTCCACAAGGATCCTGAACTGAAAATTCTGCTTGAGGCTTGGTCTGGAGAGAAGCTTGGAGCTGGGAGCCTTAACTGACACAAAAAGTTGTTATTGTTAGGGCCTAGAATGTTATATAAAGTGCCTAAAGGATAAGGGTTGTACAGAGAGTGTAATTGATTTGAACTGTTTCTCTGCAGGAGTCTCCTAGATGGATTTTATTTTATTGTGATGTAAATGTTACAAGTTTTTTTAAGAAACACTTCATGCTGATGACTTATTTTCTTTGCAGTTTACAACACTTTGCTTGAAAATGATTCAAATTCAGAAGTGAGACGTGCAGTGTTGTCATGTATTGCCCCATCAGCTAAGACTTTGCCAAAAATTGTAGGCCGCACTATGGATGTAAAAGAGGCTATCAGAAAACTGGCATATGAGGTAAACAGGTCTCTTAATTTCAGTTCCAAAGCGTTAAGTGACTTAGAATATTTTTGTAATAAAGCTTTAAAGGTATTTCCAGTAAGAAAAGTAGCTAAAAAGGCTACTATGTTCAGTTACCAGGAAAATCACTGCATAAGAGAGTGATACATTAGAGGGATCTTTCAAGTGGCATTTCCTCAACCTTTAGCAGAAATAGACAATTTTCTCCTTCATGGAGCTCCATTGTAAAAGTTGCTTATTGTAGAGTACCTGGGTTCTAGAGCTGAATTATTCAGGAACAGAAAGCATAAATAGTCCATCCCCTTATTACCTATTAGTCTCTATCCATCAGTGAGTGTGGTTGTGAATCATACTTTATATCTGTATATATAGGTATTGTTTCCTAAACCTGGCTATTGTTATTAGTTACATTTGTTTTGGTGTGGTATTTGTTTGGAGTGTGCTTTTTGTACTATTGTAATATGAATAATAACCATTGCGATAGCACCCAAGTGTGCTAGTTGCTGTACTGCCAAAGGGGAAAATGCTTCCTGCTTCAAAGAGCTTATAGTCTGAAGGAAAAGAAACTACCCCATACAAGAAAAACAATTAATTGTTAATTAACAAATATTACTTTTATCTTAAATAGTTGGTCACTTTTTTAGAGTCCCTCAACAATCTAACTTGTTTTTGAGCTGAATCTCCATGTTGATGGACTTGGAGGGGGGGAAAAAGTTGGGTTTAAGTAATGTAGCAGTCTTATTTGTATCATTATTGACAAGTTTGGCTTCTCTCTTTAGTGCTTTAAAGTGAAAGTCACTCCTAAACAGTGTATTACCTGTGAATCTTTCTATAAGCAAGGAAGAAAGGAAGACTTAAGTTCTGGTATGGCACTGAGAGCTAAGGAAGCAGAGCTGTGTTGAAGTAAAATGCAGATTTTGAGGGGGGTGGGAGAGGAAAGGGCTCTGTCAAAGCAGAGGGGTCTGTTTAGTTATGTTAAGAATCATAGATATTACTGTTTATTAGTGTGTCTGGGATTATGGCAAGAGGGCTGATTCATAGTTCTTATGGAAATAATAAATAAACTTTCCAACTTTGTGTTTAAATTCTTAATCATTCTGTTGGTGTTTTTATCACTCAGCACCATACTGAGATCTTGAGGTATTGAATTTCAAGTTACTGGATGTAATTTGTGGAAGTACATTTGATAGTCAAATACCACTGTCTACTTAACTTTTTTTTCTTTAAGGTTTTGGCAGAAAAAGTTCACATGAGAGCTTTATCCATAGCTCAGAGAGTAAAACTATTGCAGCAAGGACTTAATGACAGATCTGGTGAGAAAACTATTTGCATTTGTGTGTTTGGCTTAATATTGTATCCATTCCTTAAATATTTATTTTTCAGGTATTTAAAAAAATACTCTTTAAAAAAAAAAAGGACAATATAGTATAAAAGTAATATGAAGGCAGAACACTACAGGTTAGAGGATTTCAGGGAGTCCTACAATGTCACACATTTATTTATATGTGTAAAATGTGAGCTGTTTAATACAAGTTTTTAGTATTGTGATTTTTCACTATGTTTAGCTAGATGTATCAAGCAGAGTAAACTCAGCCCATATGGTTACCAAACATTCCACACTAGATCTGGTGACTAGATCTGATGCCAAATTTAGAAGAGCAATCCTTGTTTATCTAGCTGTAGCTAGGACTTCTGAGACCTTCCTATTAATTTAGGAAATGATAGCTACTCACCACAAGTAGGTCTGTGTGGAGACACATTTAAAAAAGTTATTTACTTGATGGTAATTGTGACTCTTCAAGCTGTTTTATCCATGCTTCATGATTCTCTATTCCCACTTAATTAGAGTTAATTTCTATTGATATTCAGACTGTGTGAGAGGGAACTGAGAGGTTGGGGCTGCTCTGCTGTATGTGATCTCATGAGGGGGAGAAACATGCAGAACACAAGCATGGCCCACAGGTCTCTGCTGGTCAAAAGGTTGTAATGTCTCGCACGAGAGGTTTGTGCAGTCTGCAAGTGGGGTCTAGAAGGACCAGAGTTCTCATAATAAGAATGGCCATATTGGGTCAGACCAAGGGTCCATCTAGTCTAGTATCTTGTCTTCTCACAGTGGCTGGTGCCAGATGCTTCAAAAGGAATGAACAAAACAGGACAATTTATTGTGTGATCCTTCACCCGTTTTTCCAGTTCTAGCTTGTGACAATCAGAGGTTTAGGGACACCAGAGCATGGGTCTCTTGACTATCTTGGCTAATAGCCATTGATGAATCTATCCGCTGTTACTTACAGTAATGTAAATAACTGTTCTTTTTTTTTACAGTAGCACTACATCAGTTTTTTGGTGGCTTTTTTTATTGTCGTGATGTTTGCATTAGTTTCTATAAAACACCTGGATTACCAAAAGTATATGGGAAACATGGTACTTTATCCTGTGAATATAGATTAAATTCTTCTATGAATAGATGCTGTTAAGGAGGTGGTGCAGAAGAAACTTCTTCAAGCCTGGTTGCAGTTGACTGAGGGGGATGTCTTAGAATTGCTTCATCGGTTGGATGTAGAAAACTGCCCTGAAGTGGCTGTCCCAGTGCTTAATGCCATGTTTTCATTGTCACCACTTGGTGACTTAGTTCAAAACTGCAAAAACCTTGATAACAGGTATGTAAATCAACTGTGTATCTAAAAGATACATCATTTTTCTATTCAACTTTCAGAATGGGATTTTAGTTTATTGGAATATTTTTAATGGAGAAAGAGAAGCTGTTCTGTATAATGGGACATGAAGTCCACAAACATCTTGGTTGTTATATTCTTATCTTGACCATCCTTAATGTCTATTTTCTCAGGTTTTTTATTGTTATTTGAAAGGGTCAATTTCAGCAATTTTAAAACAGTTGAGCAAAATTAACTTGGAGAATTTAAACTAAAAATTTTCAGGGATAATAGGGAACTGTCTAAGAACATGTTATTGGGTGCCTGAAAACTCACAATCCCACTATTGAGAGAGAAGGTTACACTGGTTAACAAAAAAGTGTGGTTTAGAGAGGAAGTTAACTCAGCAATACAAAATATATAGAGCAAAAAGGAAAGATGATAGCAATTAATTCATAATAGAAGCTAGAAATTGTAGAAAATTGATGATGGATGCAGAAGGACACAAGGATAACTCTATAGCCAGCAGAGTTAATGGCAATAAGGAGCTTGTTTTAAAAAGTATAGTGGGAACAAAAGGAATTTTAACAATGGTACTGGTCCATTACTCAATGGAAATGGCAGAATTGTCAGTGCAGAAGAGTTAGAAGTGTTTAATTGTTCTGTATTTGGGAAGAGGGAGGTGGAAGAGATGTAGTCATTCTAAGATGAAGTATTTTCATTTCAATAGTAACATAAGAGGCTATTAAACAGCAGCTAATATTAAATAGCAGCAACTAACGTTAGAAGTTTTTAAATCAGCAACTCTGGACAATTTGCATCCAAGAGTTTTAAAAGAGCAGGCTCAGGAACTCTTTGGACTGTCAATATTTTAAAAAAATATATTTTTAATAAGTCTTGGAACCTTGGAAGTCCCAGAGGACTGGAAGAAAGCAAATGATGTGACTATTTAAAAGGGCAAATAGGATGACAAAAGTAATTCACTTTTACCTTGGGTGAAATAATGAAATGACTGGTAAGGGACTTGATTTAATAAAGAATTAAAAGAGGGCAACATTTATAGTAGAAAGTGAGAGCCTAAAACATAAAGTCTAAAATGACAGGCCAGGGCCTGAGGCCTAAGCCTGAGGCCTGAGCTAAGGCAGCCATTAAGCCCTGTTACTATGAAGCAAAGTTAGCTGAAGCAGACAATATAAAACTTGTTTGTATCAGTGTATAAAAGAGGGTTTCAAAGGGACTGTCTTTGGCTGGCTGAGTGAGGAACAGAAAGTCCTGCCATTTACTGAGCTGATCCACTGTCATGCATACATGTATTAAATGTACTTTTAGCACTTCTTACTGTGCTTCATCAGTGATAAACCTAGCTTGGTGCCTTCATTACTGAAATGGATCACTAGTCTTTTTGGGTAACTCAATCATGGTTTGCTGTATCAGTTATCTGTGCAGAGCTGGGACAGCTTACACACAGAGAGAACACATGCAGCCAATACCTGACAACACTAATGCCAGTCAACTTGGGTTTATGGAAAACAGATGTTGCCTAACTAATTTGATGTAATTTTTTGATGAGGTTAGAAGTTCAGTTGATAAAGGTAATGTTAATGTAATATTTGTAGACTTCTGTAAGGCATTTTGATGAAGAAACTGGAACAATACAAAATCAACATGGCATACGCTAAATTTATTTAAAAACTAGCTAACTGATAAATAAGGTTAAGATTTTGTCATGGTTATTTTTGGTAAAAATCAGGGAGCCTATAACCTGTCCCTGACTTTTACTAAAAATAACTGACAAAATGGGGCTGATTTTTTTTGGGGGGGGAGGGGGAGAGGAGGAGGAGGAGAATGAGAGCCCTGTGGGAAGGGGAGGTCCAGCACCTGCAACCATTGTAGTGGACAGCTCTGGGGCCTCCCACTGCATGTGGTGGCTAAGAGCTGCAGGGCTGCTGCTTGGATCTCAGGACCTGTGGGGCCCCCTGTGGTGGCTTGGACCTGCAGAGCTCCCCATGGTGGTTCAGAGCTCTGGGTCAGTGGTTGACCCCCATAGGGCTGGTGGCTTGGAGCTGCAAGGGCGCCTGTGGTAGCTTGGAGCTCTGGGTTTACAGGGTCACTCGCTGTCTATGACAGCTGGGAGCTATGGGGTAGATTCTGGCACTACTGCCCCAGAGCTGAAGCAGAAAATGTCACAGAGGTCTCTGGAAGTCAGGGATTCCATAACATAATCTTAGCCTTACTGATGAGTCTTGAAATTAGAGAGACAAGTGGTGTGAGGCAACATCTTTTATTGGACCCACTTCTGTTAGTGAGAGAGGCAAGCTTTAAAGCTTATACGGAGTTTTTCAGGACTGAGAAACTTAATCAGTGTCATCCCTAGATACAGTGTGGAACCTCAAAATGTAATTCTAAAATGGGAATCATCACTGAGCAGGTGTCTTTAAAACAGACTCTGGCAGGGATCAGTTCTTGTCCTTATGTTATTTAATATTTCTATCAATGACATGGAAGAAAACAAAATCATCGCTGATAACCTTGCAGATGATACAAAAATTGGGAGAGTGGTAAATAATGAAGAGAACAAGTCACTGATATTATGATCTGTATTGCTTGGTATGATGGCTGTAAGATAACATAGGATGAGACATGTAGGAACAAAGATTGTAGGCCATACTTACAGGATGGGGGAATCTATCCTGGAAGGCGGTGGAACTGAAAGAGACTTGGCATTATGTTTCATAATCAGTTAAATATGAGCTCCCAGTGCAATGCTGTGGCTAAAAGAGGTCCTTGAACCTATTAATGGGACTATAGAGTTTGAGTAGGGAGGTTATATCTATAGGACTATCGGATCTTGAAAACTGGGGGGAGGAAGAATGTTGATTATTGTAGCAGTGGAGATATGTCTGCGGGTTTTGCATCTGTTGTTCTGACAGTATCTGGTGCTGCTTTGAATTGGTATGTCCTGGTCCGTGGAGAGCTTGCTTCTGATGATGAGGCTGGGGTGTTGTCTGAAAGCCAGAAAAGGGGGTTCAAGAAAAATTTCTTTCAGGATGCAAGCATATCTCCATTGCTACAATGATCAACATCCTCCATGACACACCATTCAAGATCCATGGGCCTTACATATGCTATGTGGCATACCTCATCCAGTGCACTAAATGCCCCAATAACAACTAGGTGGGTGAAACGAGACAATCACTATGCTCTCAAATGAACTCTCACTGGAAAATGATAAGACAAAAACATAATCTGTGAGTGAACATTTTTCACAAAGTGATCACTCTATATCTGACCTATCAATCCTTATGCACAAAGGAAACCTTCAGAACACTAAGATAATGATCTTGGGCGTTTAAATTCATAACTTTGCTAGACACTAAAAATCATTAATAGACACTGGATTTATGGTTTGTTACAACAAACCTACTAACCCTCATCTTATTTCCCCATCTTTGACTGGAGGGGTGTTAATTGCCTATTTCACCTTGAATGGTCCCTTAAAATATGTGTTAACTAATTATGCTAAACAATCTGTTCCACTTTGTATTTAGGTGTTACACTACCTTTCCCAGATCTGAATAGCTCTGTGCAAGCTTGAAAGCTTGGATCTTCTCTATAGTACACGTTACTTTGGTATAAACCACACCCCTGAGCGACATAAGTTATACCAAACTGAGCGCTGGTGTAGACAGTGCTATGTTTGTGGAAGAGCTCCCACTGACACAGCTACTGTCTCTCATGGAGGCAGGAGTTATTAAACAGACAGAGCTTTTTCCCATCAGTTTAGAGCGTCTCCACCACAAGTGCTACAACAGTGCAGCTGTGCCACTGTAAGTGTAGATATAGCCATGTTTTTCTTATGAACAGAAGTTGGTCCAATAAAAATATTATCTGGTCCTACCTTCTCTCTCTTAGGTTTCTAATATTTTTAACTGATCTCAGCAAACCTGTGTTTGTGTATTTGTATTTTTAGGAAATTGATTCCAGTGGAGGATCTAACTCCCGAGAGTGCTTTATATTGGCGATCCCTTTGTGAGTATCTGAAATCAAAAGGGGAAGAAGGTGAAGCTTTGATAGATCAGATACTGTCAGAGCCTGCCATATATGCAGATTATTTGTTAAGGTAAATATATTTTAAAATGCTTAATTACTACTAATGTAGGAAAAGATGCTGAGCATATTTATAGACTTGACTGTTCAAGATTGTTGAGATGCATCTCTTCCCTGTGATACCCAATGCATACCATAAAGGTACTGGCAAACTGGTATGCGCATTAGAGGATAGGGATGAAACTATTAATGTACAGTTTTTTGGAAACATTTGCTCACAACTTGAAGGTAATAAATTTTATATCTGACCCTGTCCAACTTTTTCGTCCTGTAAAATAAACATTTTTATCTTTAAACATTCCAGAAAAATCTTTTTAAAGGAACATTAAGGTTGCAAAGACAAGGACTCTGATATTAGGAAATGCCAGAATTA
Source organism: Mesoclemmys tuberculata (assembly GCA_007922155.1). Classification (NCBI taxonomy): domain Eukaryota; kingdom Metazoa; phylum Chordata; order Testudines; family Chelidae; genus Mesoclemmys; species Mesoclemmys tuberculata. Next base: position 63,246,335 of record ML675624.1, on the reverse strand, counting down.
GGGTTTCTGTGCAACCTTAATTTAGTCCTTTTGTGTGTATGCATGATGAGTCTTTATTTCATTGCATGCTGTTTTTTCCACAGGACCCTTGCTTCTTTCAGTGCTCAAGATGGAATGTGATCTGGGATGTGTGATGAATTAGGCTGTTATCTGTAAGACCCCTGCCTCATTTGTTGCAGAAATTGAAAAGTGTATGGTGAATGAGGCAGGGAACTTCAGAAAGATAATGCATGGCGTTAGCATGCTTTATATACTATATAAGTCAGTTTATTCAATTCATATTTTTAAAAGCACTAATCCAATACGTTAGGAGTAAAATAACGAAGTGTTTATTTTAATAAATTTAAGAAGCCATAAAGGACTTTTCCTTTTCTTTCTGACAGTCTTCTTAAAACTTTTTGTCTTTCCCCACCAAGAGAAGGCTGGGATCAGATAAAGTAGGCTTTGAGACCCAGGGTAGGGGGTGAGTTCTACAGTTACAGATCCCTCACAGAGAGACCCTTGTAATTTAAGGCAAGGGACTCTAAACTCCAGCTTCTTAACCTGCAACTAAGGCAGTATTGCATAAGAGGTAACATGATCTCAGGTAGTTGGGACCTAAATCATTTAGGTCCCAAAGCAGTAACTTTAATTTCACCTAGAAATTAGTTAACAGCCAGTAAAAATTGTGGAGCACAGGTGCTTTCTGCATAAAATTGCTTAAAAGCAGGGATTTGTATTTTGCAATGGTTTCAATTTCTGAATGGTCTTAAGATGTAGCCTCATGGAATGCAATCAGAAACATAGGCCCAGTCTAGACTTACCTTCCGGATTCGGCAGCAGTCGACAGGAGATACACAAGTGACATTTATCACTTGTATCTCCTGTTGACTTTGCTGTGTCTGCTCTGTGCGCAGTCTACAGTGTGCTGCCCTGACGGGAACAGTGTTCCCGTTGATGCAGCGCTACACCACTTACCGGGGTGGTTTTCCTACGTCGATTGCTGGATCAACTGAGCAGGTCTACACAGACTGCTCAGTCGATCCAGAGACATCGAACTGACAGTAGCAAATTTGCTGCCGTCAGTGTAGACCTAGCCACAGATGCATCTTCTTTTATATCTTGCTTTATAATTTGTGCAGCTGTTGGTTTAAAGTGTCCTTCCATCCTTTCACTACTTCCTGATCTTATTAGTATGGATTTTGGAAAATCTAACCTATAGTATGTTAAATCTGTTGTGGATTTTTTAAAATGTAACTTTACTTTGGACTCTGCTGCCCTTATCCATGCTGTAGTTCTCATCTTTGACTGAATGACCCAAACTGAGTCCTAGGGCATAACTTAAATACAAAGCTGCAAACAATTTAAAAAATGTTTGTCTTTTTTGTAATGCCTGTAAAAAATACAATGAAAACACTACTGTAGAAATTGTAACGGTTGTTCTTCAGACTAAAAATATTTTATCCTGGATTATTTTTTCATAAATTTTTTTTTGAATGTTTTTAGGGGGAAAAAAATGGTTGACATTTTTTAACATGAGAAAAGTGTGTATTGAGAGATGGGGAGACTCCCCACCATAAAGAGATTCTTAGTTATTTTCTTTAGTAGAACTAGACTGAAATGATTAGACTCAGGAAGTTTAAAACTTAGTATTTGGCATAGGAATATCCTTTACTGAAAAATGCTTGAGTGTTCTGGAGACAATATTTAGCTTTGACTCAGTTCAGCATTTATTGGGGGAGGGAATCACACTTTGTGCATGTACTGCATCATATCAGGTTTTCTTGTGAAGCTAAGGAATGCTCTGCAGAACGTGTGCATAGCCAAGGAGTAAAAATCTAGAGAAGCATGGGCTCCAAAAAGTCAGGAAATGACAGATAAGATTTTCCTTGTGAATATGGACTATCCTAAGCAATCTTTGCCAGCAATTTTCAGTGTTACTCTGGTGGTGTTTAGTCTGATGTATATTATGGTAGAATGGTTTGCTGAGTATTTTTCATAAATGAGTGAGGCTCTGTGTATCTGGTATACAGTATTAAATGCTATATAGTTATAGCTAAATTTGTTTTTTCAAAAGACTTGTTCATTTATGTGAGGGGTGTGTAAAGATGCCTACCTACAAGGCAGAATTAGACTTGCATGTGCAAAATAAATGTTTTTTGACTTAAGCGTTTATAGAGATCTCAGTGTAGGGCTTTTGTGGATTTCATACATTTACAAGATATGCAATTTAAATGCATATGTTTAAAATGTTCATTCAGAGTTGTATAAATCTTCAGTGTTCATGCATTTCCTTTTTTAACTTCAGATGTTTTAACATTAATGTACTGAGATAGTAAAAGATGTAACCTTTTGTAACACAGAAGTAGGAAGAAACACCTGTATTTTGGCTTTGCAACAAAGATCCTGCATTTAATGACGACTGTCCTTTGTGTTCAGTTACCTTCAGAACATGCCAGTTCTGAGTGAGGAACAAAGGGAAGATTTTTCCTGCATTGAAAACTTGATGACAAAAGAATTTATAGGTCAACAGTTGATTCTTATTGTAGGCTGCATGGATACCACTGAAGAGGGAGGAAGGTAAGCTTTAAAAACTATACATGTACAGGTTTGTTTTTGACTTCTTGATCTTTACTATGGAAACTCGGTTGCTTAATCTAGAATGTACATCTAAAGAAACAAAAAATTGATCAGCCACTCAAAATACTACAGTTCTACACTGACTGCAAAAATGCCTCACCTTGCTTAATAGGATTCTGAATACACTCAGAAACAGTCCTATCCAGTTACTCTGGTGTAGTGGCTCTTAACTTTCCAGACTACTGTACCCCTTTTAGGAGGCTGATTTGTCTTGCATACACCCAAGTGTCACTTCACTTAAACTACTTGCTTACAAAATCAGATGAAAAATACAAAAGCATCACAGCACACTATTACTGAAAAACTGCTTACTTTCTCATTTTACCATATAATTACAAAATAAGGCAATTGGAATATAAATATTGTACTTTTCAGTGTACAGTATATACAGCAGTATAAAGAAGTCATTGCCTGCATAAAATTTTAGTTTGTGCTAGCTTCTTTGGTGCTTTTTGTGTAACGTCTTTTAAAAATAGGCAAATATCTAGATGAGGTTAGTTCCCCCTGAAAAACCTCTGCTTTATCCCCAGAATGTGCATACCCCTGGTTGAGAACCGCTGCTCTAGTGGAATAATACATTTAAAGTACTTGTTGTTAATGTAGACCTAGTACCAGTATGGGAAAGTGAATTCATTTCTTTTCTGACTTACTCATAATCACCAGCATTGTTAATTAAGTTCCAGCAGAACAGCCTCTTCATGAGTGGTGAGGTCAGAAACAAAAAGGCATAGATTCCATTTTAGATTCCAACTTGATTTTACTATTTTAATTGATTCATTAAAACCATCTTATTACCTGCAACTTAAGCAAATTTGACATGGAAGTAATTGAGAAGGAGTAAGTTTGATAACCCACAAACTAAATTTACTGATGCTTTTTTCCAAATAACTGCACATTAATTAATATAGCTGGTATGGCAGTCTTGTTTGGTCTAATGCATTGTGAAGACATTGAAGGAATAAAGTTTTGTATTGTTAAGCTGGTTAAAACATTTTGCACCTGGAAATATATGGATTTAATTAATTAAAGAACTTAAATAGAAGTGCTCTACATTAATCATAAACCCTGAGTGTTCCTGTTCCACTCACTTTTATGTAGATAATTGGTCACATTTAACAGAAAATTTGGGGTCAACTGGTAAAAGCAGAAGAAAATTTTTAAGAAAAGGTAATTGAATTCATGTAATATCGTCAAGCAAAGAACAGCCTAGTACTTTACTAGCAAATGACATTCAGATTAAATCTTAGCTATTCAGTGTTTTCCCAGTATTTTAAGAAAATTATTGAAAAACAGTAAAATTGTCTTTTTTTTAAAAAAAATACAGGAAGCATCTACTGGCTATCTTGCAGGAGATTCTTATTCTACCTACTACTTCAACATCCCTTATATCTTCACTTATGGAGAGATTACTCAGCATTATCAAAGATGATGACAGGAGAATACAGACTGTAAGTAGTTTTTCCTTGTTTCTAGGCCAAGTGATACACAGCTTTGATAGATTGTTGTAATAGAAGTGACAGCAACCACTATAGTTAAGTTTGCAAAAACATACTGTTCTGATCCTTCCTTCCAGCATAGTCTCATTTTCCCTATCCACCTTAAGAGATAGGCACTATGCAGTTAAATGAGCGACATGCACAGCCACAACCTAGGATGTGTACCTTTTGAATGTTGGATTGTTCTTGAAAATACCACTAAACTAAAAAATAAAAGGTGGTGCCCTTTTACAAACTAATATTTAATGTCTCCTAACTTGGCAGGTCTCTACCAATTTTGACCAGAGCATTCAATGACTCTTCTTCTCAAGGAAGGCTATCACCTTTCCAAATTTCAGCTCTCTTTCCCTCCGCTCATGACTGAAAACTTAAAAAGTTGCAGGATAGCTTTTATAATGGGGAAAATGTGTTGTTCGTTTTTTGAAAACATTCAACTGAAAACTGGGTGATCCTTTATCTCAAACACTTAAAATTAAACCCTAGCTTTTGGACAGAAACCACTTCCGGAAAACTTAAGTGGGTGAAGCTTTCAGAAAGAACGAGCAACTGAAAACAGGGCTATGATGGAAACAGTCTGGTTCTACTGCATTTATATTCCATTCTGTTCTCTTAGAATTTCAGAAAAGTCTACTGATTTATTGGGTGAGTCGAGGTTGGAGGAGGGTTAGTATTAAATTGAACTGATTTGGCATAAGACGTGTGTGTGGGAGGGAAGAGGATTAGTCTTCGATTTATCATGCTGATCTTCAACTTTCCCCATATTTTATTCCTATTTTTCTCTGTACTGTTAATGGGCTTGACTACAGATAAATGTGTAATTTCAGACAGAAACACTACAGTTTAGCTACTTACCTTGTTTGTATGCACAGAGGTATTATACACAACCAACAGGAAATTCTAGATCCTTGGGATGGTGGGCAAAAACTAAAAAGATCATTAACCTTTTGGGTGTTTATTGTGGAAGTTTTATCTACTAAGGAAATCTGAATGAAATTTCAGGATTTATGCAGCAGGATGACACTTTTTTTTAGACGTTGAAAGTCCAGATATATGTATCTATAGGGTCTGACAGTCAGACCAATGACGACAAGCTATGTTAATAGAAATAATTTTTGTCTACTTTAGGTTGCAGAAATTATCGCAGAGGTTCGTGAGCCCATTGTTACAGTTGACATACCTATAGATGCAGCTGAAATAAGAAAGCAACAGATTAAGGTAAGTGAATTATAAGCAATTTAAGGGAAATGGCTACAGTGGCTATTTTAAGTTTATGTACTTTCACCGATAGCACACTTTGTATATTTGTGCTACTGACTAATTGATTTAGATATTTTAACATTTATTTTACAGCTAATAAAATCAGTTAACTGTCTGATTTTCATTTTCTGTGTATTTAGCTGGCTGAAATAAAAGTGAAACTTTTGGAAACAAAAGATGCTTTGGAGGAATGTATTACTCTACAGGATTTTAATCGTGCATTGGTATTAAAAGAGAGAATAACAGAGCTGGAATGCATCAAGAGTGATCTGATAAAAGAAGCAGAACAACCTGAACTTAAAGAAATGCGTGTGGAGAAGGTTCTATTTCCTTTCTTTTTTTCCTCCCCCCATCAGTGCTAATTATGTTTTGTTGTCAATGATATTTTGGTTCACCTTTGGTTTTGATCTAAATGGTGAACTGGCCTGTCTCTTCTTAAAATTTGTTCGAAGCATAACAGGCATTTCATTGTTTTTATCCAGTTGTCAGAGTTTTGCATTTAAATTTCAAATGTAAATTATAATGTGCTCTTAGAAAAATGCTTTGCATTTTAACTGATGTTTTGTGCAGTTTATGTACTTTGAGGATGTAATTAAAACTATTTTAAAAAGTGTTTTATCCTACCTAGGTGCTCTTAGCCTTAAGTGAAATGACAAATGAACCACAAATTCAGCTAACTGTAATTCTGTTTCATTTTCAGTCTTGTAGGTAGATATAGCATTCTCAGAGAGTCAGAATGTAGTGTAAAGATAACATTTCACTTGCATAGACAAGACATGAATTTCTCCCCTTCCTGCTAAAGAATATCTTTTTTTTTCTTCTTAAAGAATGATCCTGAAACATTGCTGAAATGTTTACTGATGTGTCATGAACTTCTCAAGCAGATGTCCCTTTCCAAAGGAATAGGCCCAACCATGAATGGCATCATTGAATCCTTGGTATGTGATCAAAAGTAGTACAAATTGACAGGTATAAATGGTAGAAAACAGAAAAACTGAAATGAAAAATAACATGAAAATATTTTAATGAAATTCTTAAATATGTGGAAAGTGGTGCAGTTCTTGTAATGCATCTTCAAATTACATTTCTTGTAGTTAATTTCTGTATGTGTATATGGGTGTCATCTTTTCTATCAACATCTCAATCTGTATTTGTGTTTTGTGTGTATAATGTATTTTAGTATTTGTTTATAAGCTAATTTAAACAGTGTTTTTGTTAATGTAGTAGGCTGAGAAGTACTCTCTGTTTGCTAAACATGTTCATGCTTATGCATAAATTCCTGATATACTGGTAGATGTGTGTTAACGTCATCCTTAATCAACTAAATTGCCAACCAGAAGCAACTAAGCTCAAGTAGTTTGACACTGTTCATGGGCTTTTGTTGTTGCATTTATTCACTTCCTGAGTGTCCTCTGCTTCTTTTGTGGGAATGTCACATCAGTGATGCCTGTTTGCTAGCTTTTATTCTTCATATTTACTTCTATCTTTGTGAATAGGCTCAAAGCAGAAAAACTATAGCAGTTCATGCTGCTACTTCCAAGCTGCTACTTATGTTGAAAGATGCTGAGCTGTGTGTTTCCTTTACTGAGTCTTTTTCTCCTATGCCAAGGTAACGAGTGCTGTGATCCCTCATGGAAAATCCCAGTTGACATTGAAGCCTGGTTTTTTGGGGACTGAGAAACCACTTAGGTCTTGTTCCCATTTCAGGAAAACCCGTATCCGCTCTAGACTTTAGTAACTAACCTTAAAATGGCTGAAGTTGAACACTCAATTGATGCAGGCCCTTTCACTTGTTGTGTTAAGATACTTTGTTCCTTTTTTCCTCTGTTTTTTAACACTGCTGAAGATTTATATGGAGTGAAATTGTTCTGTGTTGTAGAATATGAAAAAGGCAATTTCAGACTTACCAACTCTCTCACCTCTGATAGTATTAGTTACGGGATTTCAGCCTGAGTATTTTGGACAGCCTGAAGTCCACTGACCTTCGCTCTTTACTGTCTGTCTGACCGAGAAAAGGATCCATCTAGAAGAAATAAGTTGGATTGAACCAATGACCGTGCTACAGAAGCTGTTGTTTTTTGGTATCTGTTCTATCCCTCAAGCTATCCAGAGTAATCTCTTATAGTGGTCTTTCTCTAGAATTACAACCATTAAATAGGGACAATATAAGTTAGTATAGTAATCTATGCAGTCTCTTGCAAGCTGGGTTTTTATTAAATTTAGTTTCTCTTGCAATGTCTTCTGTGTTTCCTTAAGTGGTTGCTCCCTCTCTTTTGCACTGATTTTCTGGGCTAGGGGATCTTTGTTATTTAACTTTGTGTATATATAGTGTGCAAAAGTTCAAGCCATTTTCCTTGCATAGTCATCCCCTTGTAATTATAATTAGATGAAGTAGGCACCAAAAATAAGTCACCAGACAACATGCTTTCTGATCTTAGTCTGGATTGTTTGACTTCCTTGTGGTAGGCCTGTTGTGTGCTTGCAGGTGGATTTTGATGTGTATGTAAGAGAAGGTGATTCACTCTATTTTCTGTGGTTTGGAGCTGGACCACTTTTTTAAACAGTTTTTTGTATGTTTGGTTTTTATTTATTGATGAATTGCCTATTAATTATATTTTGGCTAAAGTATCCCTATGCTAAAGCTAAATATTTTATCGGCTCTCCCTGGAGCAGTTCTACTGGACTTAACTTCGGAATCTGTTTTGCTGAAACTCAAAATGTTTGTGCTGATATGATCAATAAATTATTGGAAAGCAATGTTTCACCTTCCTTCTAGTATAGATTCCATTTATCTAGGTTTACTCTCCAGTGGCTTCCTGAATATTTTGTCTTGAATTAGCAATGGAATAGAGTCCTACTTCTTTATTGTGTCTTACTAGGTATAAAAGCACATGAGAATATATTGCACTCTAGATCTTTTAATATTTACTTTCCAAGAACCTATTTTCAAACTTGTTGCAGCCAATATTTTGTTGTCCTTGTGTTCATTTTAATTACAAAGAATCAAATTATTATTTTTAGATACTTCCCGGAATAACTAATGTCCATCCAGCTGTAAGAAATATGGCGGTTTTATGTTTGGGTTGCTGTGCACTGCAGAACAAAGATTTTGCCAGTCAACACCTTGCATTGCTGTTACAGGTAAAAATTTCTTAGTGTTAAGAATTGGGTTGGTTGGCTCTGACTTTGACTAAAATTGGTCTTGTATCTGTGGCACATAATTCTAAATTATTGAGTACATATATAGCACATCAGCTATGTTGAAGATTAAAAAAAAAAAAAAAAAGCAGCATATATATATATATGGCTTATATCCCAGCTCTGCCACATACACTTGTTGCATGACTTTTCCTGATTGATCTAATGTGTCTCTGCCTCAGTTTTCCTGACTTGTAAAATGGGGTACTTCAGTATTGCTTACAAGGTGCTGAGAAGCTTAATTCATAATATTTGTGACTGACTTCTTTTTGTCCTATCTTAAGCATAAATCGAAAAGAAAGAGGTTCGGGCAGCTCTATGCTGTCTGCTCAGGAATTTTTTCCAAGCCCAACTTGCATATATTCAGTGTGGAAAATGCTTTGATTGGGGCTCTCCTGCTTTTGCCTGGTATGAGGCAGAACAAAAGGAGCTTAGATTTGATTTAAGGCCTCTGGAATCTAATGGACAATAGCCAATGAGTTTCTTGAACATTTGTTTTTATTATATCGTGTATAACATTTTAATGTATTATTTGAATTGTTGTAGCCTAAGTCCCATTTTCAAAAGTGGCATAGGTACTTAGGAGCCAAGTTTCCATTGACTTTCAATGCAACTTAGTCACTCTAGAAAATGGGTCTTAAACTTAAGTCACTTAGGCACGCTAGAAAATTTTAACCTTAGATATGTCTTCTTTCAAATTACATTAACTTATGCAACTGTTTGAATGTATTACTCTCTTCCTCTCTCCTGTCCTTCCATCCCAGTGCTTGTTACGCTCTTGTTGTCTCTTCTTTCAAATTAGACTGTAAACTGTTTGGGACAGGGATTATTGTTCTAAATGTTTTTTAATAGTGCTCAGCATAATGGGGGTCTGATTATGATTTGGACCTTTAGGAGTTAGCAAAATCCAGATAAGTTTTATTGCTTCCAAAACAGATGCAATAGGACAGTAAGACTACATGGGATAAGGCTTTCCATTAGGATCCGGATGACATCCCAGACTGAAACAGCTGTAAATATGGCTGCACTGTTTTGGACTGAACAACATAGGCTGATGGCATAGCTGCAGCTGAATGGATAATCTTATATAGTTCAGCCTCAGGCCCGGTCTACACTTACCTTTGCGATTCGGCGGCAGTTGATGGGAGATACGCAAGTGATGTAAATCACTTGCGTATCTCCCGTCGACTTCATGGTGTCCTCTGCGCGCCGTCCACACTGCACTGCGTCGAAGGGAACAGCATTCCCTTCGACGCAGCGCTACGCCACTTACCAGGGTGGTTTTCCTGCATCACTTGCTGGATTGACTGAGCGGGTCTACACAGACTGCTCAGTCGATCCAGAGCAATCAATCTGATGGCAGCGAATTTGCTGCTGTCATTGTAGACCCAGCCTCAGATTTTATTCCAAATTTTGGGTTCATATTTGAGCCCAGGTTGCTTTTTCATATTCTAAATTTTGGCAAGATTCTGCTTAGCTTGCATGGTTTCTTGTATGATCTTTGGGTAAACTTAGTCACTGATTTAGGAGCAAAATAATGTTAGCTCTTTGTTTTATTAAAAGTTTTAACTGGTGATGTATAGTTCTGTGATACATCTTTTTTCCCCTCCCCCTTTACAAAATCTAGGTTTTACAAATTGATGATATTAAGATAAAGCTAAGTGCTTTAAAAGCAATCTTTGACCAGCTGATGATGTTTGGGATAGAAACATTCAAAGCAAAAAAAGTCCAGGATTCTTGCAGTGAAGAAACAGAGATTAGAAGTGGAGATGGTGAGGAGGAGGAGGAGACTAAAATAAAAGAGTTGGAAGAAGAGACTGCCACTGTTCACAACCTCCTACAACTTCTTTCCAGTTTCTTAGATAGTGAGGTAAGAGTTCTATGAAATGCCAGCGGTCTGCTTTTCTACATCTTTGTTACAGAAGTAAAAATTTGTATAATTATACATAACAAACCTTACTTTTTCCCCCAAACATGTCTATGTTTATATTCTTGGATCAGATGCCCAGCATATTGAGATCTTTCAGGAACAGCTTAGATTTAAATTTGAATGAAAATTGCAGGTGCAGTGTTGAGTATGGCACAGAAGTCTATAAATAGGGCTGCCGTTCTACCATGGTTTCTTTAGAAAAATTCATAGTAGTCGTGGTGAAAATGTCAGACATTCTTCTACAATCCAGACAACTTTATTTTCCCATTTAATGTCATTGAGAGATTCTCACGTGGTGTAAACTGGCATAGCTCTATTAAAGATACTCATAATAACTAGAATAACTAGTGACGTGATAACAAGATGTAGGCTGGTGGCTCCGTCCTATAGGGGCATCCAGGCTCCAAGGAAGGCCACACTTCCTTACTACAAGGGGAAAGTTAGCAGGTTCAGTCGCCAATCAAGCCTGTGCCTGGTCCCCCAGTTGGGGCTGGCAAAGAGACTGTAGCTCCTGGGCGGGCCTGGCAAAGAGTCTGTATACACAAACACTTCATATTCCCTGCAGCTGCAGGCCCAGAGGAGATAAGCATGCCTGGGATGACTAGGAAAGGGGAGGGGGATGCAGGCCCACCCAACTCTACTGCATCCCAGCCCAGAGCCCCTACTAGTGGCCAAGGCTTCTGCCACTAGATCAGTGGGGCTTGAGCCACAATGTGCTAACACTGGTTCAAGTGAAAGCTCAGCTAGATCTAAGTCAGCTGCACCTGGTCTACTTGCTCCCACCCTGAACCTGGGTACCTGGAGCCAGGGATTGTCCTCAGATTCCCTGGGATAGGTGGCTAGCGGGAGTCGCACTAGTTCCTCACCATCAGCCAGCAGCAGGTCTGGGAACTCCTCAGCATTATCAGTGGATGGCAGCTCCTCCAGGTCACAGGTCTGTGGTGGCTCCTCTGCCCCACAGGGCTCCAGCCACTCCTAAGTGATGGGTAGCTATTTTAGGTCATGGCTGGCCTCAGGGAGTCCTTCACAGTCTGTAGTCTCCAGTAACCCTTCTCGGTAGCCCTGGCAGGCCCTTGAGACTCCAGCCAGTGGAGGGGAGGCCCGGCCCTGCGGCAAGGCCTAAGTCAGGCTCAGACCACAGCCCAGGGGAGGAAGTGTCCTTCTCCAAAAACAGCTTCCTCTTGAGTGAGCTGCTAGGCTGGCCTTTTATACTCCTCTTCCTGTCTTGGCTCCACCCCTCTGCTCTCAGGGTTTGAGCCCTGCAGTCCCCAAATTTATCCAGCAGGGGTGTCGCGGCCCTTCCTTTGGCCCAGGCTCCAGGGAAGGCCACCGTGCTGTGCTACACAAGGATATCAGTGTGAATACAGGAGTAGCTATACCACAACAGACCTATTTAAACACTACCCACTTCATTTTTTTGAAAACTGTTTCCTTTACTTTGCAAGAGGAAGAAATACTTCATCATTCTTAGAGGAGTTAAAGCTGCCATTGTGCATTCAGTGGGTCTGGTCTTTGGGTCATAGCATTCTGTTTCTGCTCTGTGATGCCCTCCCAAATAACTCACGACACTAACTAGGCATCTCCCCCCAGGTTTTTAGTGTTATTGTTTCAGTTTCGATTATATGCACCCAACACTTTCAGGAATCCGCATGCATCAAGTTGTGACCTTTTTAAGGAAAAAAACATGCGGATATACATGACTTCTGATGGATTTTATTTTTCATTATTATTCTCTGTTATATCAAATTTTCCTTAAGCTACTTTTGGAACTTAGACATCTTTTGCGATTGGTCTTTTCACCATGGAAGCCTTCTTGTAAGTAGTCTTAGGATAACTATCTTGGGACTTGTCTTGCAAACTAGTTCCTACTCTGGACTTACAGGTCTCTCCTTTATTTGGAAAACAGCTCATAAACTTTTTGAAACTATGCAGATAGATAAGGGCATATATGAAGACTTATCAATGAATTTGAACTAAATAAAGAGAAATGGATGCAAACTACTAGTTCTCGAATATTTGGCAACTTCCAAAGAAGCGTGATTCACTGTATCCCTGGCCTTTCTAAAGCTGTCCATGCTCTTTTATAGCTGTAAAAGAGCAATGAAATAGAAGGATTGTTGAAGCAAAATTGTGTATTCTGGAATCCATTTTTTCACTAGTGAAAGCCTTTTTCATTTTTAACTGGGTTGGAAATAGATTGGAAGCTAAAATGTAGTTTTATTTTCCCAGTATGCTAGATGTAGGTCTCATGATAGAGATTTGAGGCTCCTGAATTTCATTCGGATGGATTTGGATATCACTCAATTTACATTTATAGTAACTTAAGAATGTCTGGGGCATGCTATTTTAGGAGTTTCACTTACACTAAGGATGCAACTCTGAGCCTGCAATGAGGTCTTCGGCAGTGCAGGCATGTACCCACATGGAACTCAGTATAAGATTGGGGCTTTACTTTCCAATTAACTAATATGTGTGTGTCAAAGGACTGTATTTCTGTCTCATAAAATCTTTCTTTACTTAAGTTTTCAGAACTCAGGACAGAAGCTGCAGAGGGCCTGGCCAAGTTGATGTTCTCTGGGAGATTAATTAGTGCCAAACTTCTTTCTCGTCTTGTTTTGTTGTGGTATAATCCAGTGACAGAAGAGGATACTCGACTTAGACATTGTCTGGGAGTTTTCTTCCCTTTATTTGCTTATGCAAATAGGTATGTCTTTTTAAAATCTGATGTTGAAAGTATACTCGGTTTTTCTTTCTTTTCTAGGTTCTGGTTTTAACTGATGTTGTTCTTTTGATTCCCTCAAGTTGTATGTGGGATGTACAATGTAACTGTGACAGCAGCCTAAGAAAGTAAAGCTAGCATTGTCAGAACCTGAGTACTTAAAATTAGGTACCTAAATAAGTGGCCTAATTTGTCAGTGTCTGAGCACATGCAGTTCCTATTTACGTAATTGGGAGTTGTAGCGTCTCAACACTTTTGATATCAGGGCACATTTAAGTGCCTAACTATGGGTTTAAAGGCTTAATTTACAGCCCCCTAAGAAGGAATGGCAATCATTTTCATGCTTCCCTCTTGGGAGAGTAAAAATAGTAACAGTATATATCTATTTGCACAAGAAAATTCATTCCATATTTACTGTTCTGTGCTGCATTAGTGTATGGCTATCAGCACTGATTGACCACTCCATCTTTGTGGTTACATCTGGGACATACTTAGAATAAAATCCTTGCATTCATTTTTTTTAATGCAGGGTTGGAGTAGAATAAATCTCTTCTAGTCTTTTGAAATTGCCTTTTGCCTCCTTTTGTCCTCCCTCTATATTCCTTCTTTATTTTCTCCTTTGCTAAATCTATAATTTTTACTGCTGCCTATGAAACTGCTTTGGGAGCTCTGATCTAGCTCTTTATTGAATTTCTTAAGGAAGAGATAATATAAGCAGAATTATTTTTACTTATTTCTGCTGCTGAGCACTGCTGCCAGGCATTGAAGTGTCATTGGAGGACTACTAGTCATGGAACTTCAAAAGGAAACAGACAAACTGACCCTAGTCCTCAGCAGTTGTATAGAGGAAGCAGTTGGGCTCCTGTTTAAAGAATTAAATTAGATTCAGGATTTTCAGTGCAGGTTTTTTTGGTATTATGATTTGCTTTTGTTGGGCAGCGGGAGGTTGGTGGGAAAGAGGGAGAGGTGAGGTTTAAAAAAAAACAACAAAAATGTGGCAGACTTGAACTCACCTTCCTTCCCTTCTCTGCCACTGAAAAAATATGGCTGGCTACCCTTTGAGTGGCAGTCTGTGGCTGTCCAGCATAACACATAAATTGGGAATATTAAATAGTTACTAATCTATTTTTTTAAACAAAAGTTTTTGTTGGACTACACATTGCTAGTAAAAGGATAGTTGAATGAATGGGGGGGGAATTGTGGAGGGGAAACCCCCTTAATTTCCTATCACTACCCTGTCACTTTATTGAGAGGGTAGGGCAATCTGTCAAACCTTATTGAGAGGATGATTTTTCACTTCTTTTGCATCCACTATCAAAGAGAAAGTAGGATATATGTCTTTAGTCTTCCGCAGTCTGGAATAATTGGCTCTGATGTCTATGATTAGTTCTTCTACATGTGAGCAGGTTATCTGGTTTTGAGTCACTTGTTAACTCTTTTCCACACCTCGCAGTTAATTTGCCATCCTTGATTTAAAAACTCAGCGGGGGGGGGGAACCAAAACATGGCATATGCTATAAATAAAAAACTGAGAAGGTGAGATAAATAAAACTGTATCTTGGTAGAACTGACTTGTTCAGAAAAAAACATATTTAATTTCCTTTTGCTCAGGATGGATTGATGTTAAATCAAGGTGATTTAAATCACCAAGAGAAAAGTTGATTAAAATCAAGTTACCCACTGATATTTCTACACATATTTCTTAAACAATGGTGCAAAACTGATCACTAAAATATGTTAATTTACAACTCAGTACAGCATTTTACAACATCTAGGAGGGTATACTTTGTGTAATTTTTAGATAACTTGATTTTTATTAATTTAGAAAATAGTACATAATACTCATTACATGTGTCAAGCTGCAGATGTAGCAGCAGTACATTAGGAATGGTAAGAACTAAATCACACACACAAACACAGTAGCACTTAATTTTATTAAACTAAATCTTAAATGTTACATAAATATTTCATGTTTGCAGTTGCACCAGTCTCCTGAGTTGCTGGCTGACAGCTGTCTTTAAACTCTTTTTTTTTTTTTTTTAATTTTATTAACTTCAGCAGACAAGTCATAGTCATCACAACACTAAACATATGCTGTACTTAAAACTTCTACAACTAGCTCTCATTTTCCCCACTCTCTCTCTCATTTTTATCCATAGACTGAAACAGAAATATGAGTTTTCCAGCTTTTTCAACTTCCACTCAATTTCTTAGCTTTAAGTGAATAATACCAAACGATGAAAATATTCTCCCTTTGCCTGCAAAGGAAGCTACTACTGTGAAAAGTTGGCTTAGCATCTGAAGAAACTCTGTTTCAAGGTGCCTGGCTAATGATTTCCACCAATTCAGGAGAGTGACTTTGTTCAAAACATCATCAGTAAACATGTACTGTTTTAAATGGTTCCACCCCAGCCCTGAAATTTATTATGACTGGCATAACTGAGGAGTGATTTTGAGATGCCCATGCCATGGCAGCAGCATCATCTTCAGAAGTTAGGCATCTACCTTTATATCGGGAGTCGAGAATGTTTGCAAGAAAATGAGGTGGAGTTAGTACTTGATCCATTCGCTTCTTTATTGCCTGCAGTTTAACTTTCTGGTAAGGTATTTCTTTCTTCAGTGTCTCTTGTTGCTGAAATTTGGAAAGCACTTCAGAGAAATGGTTGCTGCATTGCTGATGAAGTTTAAGGCTATGGATATAGGCTTCAGTATACTGCGCGTATCCTCTACATTCCTCTTAAATGCAATGTTAAATACTTTGGATGAGATACTTCCATCTCTTTTTGTCACGGTTTACTTCGCAAAGTTTTATGAGAATAGGTCCGTTCGTAATAAATTGTTCAAAACAATCAACCACAGAACTGCATCTAACATCTTGAGGGAGAATTAGTTTGGATCCTCCTGCTCTCTTCAGTGAAGCTGAAGCAAAATGGTTGTTACGGAAGTATCTTGTGACTTCAACATTTTCTTTTGTTCCTGGAGAAGACACACTTAAGTCTTTGGCTAAAAGATGCATTAAATTGGCACTGCAGCCATATGTTGTTAAGGAGCATGCTTCCATTGTTTCTTCCAAGTATCTTCTCATCTTTGCCACGTTTGCAGCATTGTCTGTGACAAAACTGCACATGCTATAATTGAATTTTTATTCACAGTTTATTACAGCTTTCACTGCCACTTATTTTAAATATTCTGTAGTGTGGGCATTTCCTGATGTATCTATTCTTTCTGAAAGATATGCAACCCCATCTTCTGTTGTCACATAGGCACATATTAGTGGATCATTGTGTACATTGCTCCACCCATCAAGGCTTAAACTGGCAAATTTCCCCTCGGTATTTCTTGCACACTGATCGAGTTTCTTCTCATACACTATATCTAGCAACCTTCCACCAATGTCTGCTCTACCATGTGGAATGTAGCCTGGTCGGAAGGACGCACCCATGTCAATGAAGTGTTTATTGTTAACAAAGTGAAAAGGAGAATTTGTGGCATAAATGAACTGAGCAATCTTTTCATGTATGGTGTCTTGTTGGTATTTGCTGGTCCTTACCACAAACCCATCCGTAGTGGTGGTTTTACTGGATGATTGAAATCTTTTGCTTGCTACTGATACTTTGTTGTCTGAAATATGTTTAATTGCAGCACTGCTGCTAAAAGTTCCAATGGATGACTCTGAAGTTGTTGCAGATAGACAGTCACAATCAAAATCTCTTATACTTAAATGGAATCCTGAAACAAAAATCAAGAATGATTTTGAATAGTCGTTCTTCTCACTCTATTATTCAGTTAATCATTTACATTTTTTCATCAAGGATGCAGATCCGATTCCAAATTACCAAAAAAGCTAAGACTGACTGCATTTAGAGTGCACTTAATTTTGGCATAAGCCCCATAGAACTCACTGGCACTTCTGTTTTTTGAGAAAACAAGTATAGGATGGGATTCCCTTGGGAAATCTGAATTATGCTGAAGTGAAATAGTGAATAGATTTATGGCATCACTGTTATGGTCTGTGGCCATGATGTTCCAAAATAAGGGGTGTGGCAACTGGCAACTCTAGATTTCTTTTACTGCAGCTTTCTGTACCATATACTTGGGTGATAGATTCTAAACTTAGTTAACTAATTAAACAAGCCATAAGGATTAGATAAGCTAAACTTTTTTTTTCTAGCAACATCCAACATAGCAAACAGCTTGGGAATTTACTTGTCAAATCACATTTATACTAAAAGGCATAGAGAGAGTCTTGAAGAATGATGCATTGCAAAGTGAATTATTTAAGTTGATCCACATTGTTCTTCAGACATATCCACATCTTCATCCACATCATTTTCTCCGAATAAGCAGTTTTCATTATGATGTTTCATTCTTGTAACTAGGCCCTTTATCTCCTTCTTGCACTGCTTACACTTGACAGGCTTTCCTTTTTTACCCAGTGAAGGAATTTCTTCAAAATATTCCCAGATAGGGTCGGTCTTATGTCCAGAAGCCATGACAGTTTTTCTGTGGCAAAAGTGTGGGGGAATATAGGAAACTGTGTGTACTGAATGTCTTCCCTTTTTCTTTCCAGTCTACTCCATTGTTCCTTCCTATTCTGCCTCTGTCCTTTGTGTCTCTCTCTTTAAGACAGAGCTTGGCCCAGCTCCACCGCCATATAAGCACAGAACAACAACAATCCTATCCAGCCTGAGTCTGTCTTTGCACATGTGACTTAAGTCTCCTGAGAAACAGAAACTGAAAGCCCAGAACTTTCAAGAAGCAAGAGCTGTTTGTTAGGCTGGACAAACTAGAGCCTTTAATTCATTTTTATGAGACAGTAAGTGTAGGGCTAACGTGTTTGTGATGAGATTTAATTTTAATGTATTTTTTAAATGAGAGAGAAATTTTAGTATTTTATTGATTTAAAAAAAAATCAATTTTTTTTTTGGTTTAAAAAAAAAAAAAAAGAAGGAATTATTGATTTTTATTCACCCTGCTTTTACCCTAACTTCTTGGGCATGAAAGCATCCAAATCCTTCATAGTAGATGGATCAAGTGCTGTTTCACAAGATATATTCAGCTACAGATAAATTGATTTTGGAAGAGACTAGAGGCCACCCTGCATGCTCAGCTGACTTCCTCAGCTGGTTGGGCATCAGCTGCCACAGAGGAAGCCTGCAAAGTCACCACTCAATCATCTTTTGATACCCTTTATACAGCACTACAGGCTTAATTTTCAGGCCTAAAAAATGGCATTCTTTGGCCCCAAAATAGAGCAGTTCTCCTGCTTTAAGAGAAGGGGGAAACTTCATACATATATTATTTCTCTCTACTAGTTTTTCTTTACTGCTTGCTATGTCCCAAACTAATCAACATTTGGAAGGGGAGAGAGGTTGTTAGGATCCAGAATGGAAAACTTATCTGATTATTTTCTTTCTGGGACTGACCTCTCACTCAATCATTCCAATCCAGTTTAAGTTCTCTAGTTACTTCTGCGCTGCCCACCACTCTGGATCATGTGTATAGTTAAGAAGTTAGTGCTTGGAGTTTAAATATTTCTTTTCATAAGAACTTAGTATTCAGTTGAGTTTTGAAAGTATTCATCTGATACTCTGTGACAGACTTGACAATATCCTGAACAAACCTTATGGAATTAAGTTAAACCTTATTGATTTAGGGTTAATAACTTTGTGGTATACGATTGCATTTTTAATACAATGTATGTGTTGTTGTGGCATTGAAGATACCTTCTCTAATAGGAGAGGGATACTATATGCTTCTGGATCTAACTCTTTATTGAGTTTCTTAAGGAAGAGATAATATAAACAGAATTATTTTTACTTATGCTGCTGAGCACGGCCACCAGGCATTGAAGTGTCACTTGAAGAACACTAGTAGTGGAACTTGAAAAGGAAACAGACAAACTGACCTGTTCTTAGGCCTTTGAAGCCACCCCCCTGCACTCTAGAAAGTTGTGCATGTACTAATTCAGATACTATCAAATGGTCATTGGATAAATAGCCTGGTTTTAAACTGGCTCAGAGCCTTCTTCCTGATCCAATAAACATACAGTGCTCCTGGTCTACAGTGGGCCGCAATCCTTAGGGTGTGTTTGGAAGGTCTACATCCCACAAAATACTGTGCTAGTTCTCCTTCGAGTGATTGCTCGTATGCATTCCACTTAGGTGTGTGTGCGCCCTCGTGCACGGCTCTCGGAGAACTTTTTCCCTAGCAGCCCCCTGTAGAGGCCGGCTCCAGCGCCCCCTGGAGTGCCGCCCTCATGCGGCGGTACGTAGGGCGCTGCTGGCCCCTCCCCTCCTCAGTTCCTTCTTTCTGCCTGTGACGGCCGGTTGAGAACAACCCCTGCTCTTCACAGGTTTTTCTTTCCTGTAAAAGTGAGTAGTTAGTTAGCAGTTCACCCTGAACTGAGTTAGTTTATAGTTAGTTAAGGTTTTTAGTTAGATAGGAGAGCCTTCGGGCTCTAGGCGATCTGGCTATGCCGGGCTCGCCCGGGTTTAAACCCTGTGCTGGCTGCGGAAATGTTTTTTCCATCAGTGACCCCCATGACGGTTGCTTAAGGTGCTTGGGGGAACAGCACCGTAGAGACCGGTGCCGTATTTGTAAGTCCTTCAAGCCTCGGACTCAAAAAGAAAGGGAAGTGAGGCTGAAGGCTTTTTTGATGGAGTCCGCGTTAAGCCCAGCGTCCGAGCTGTTGCGGACCACCTCGGCACCGATTGTGTCCTCGGTGCGGACTGCACCCCTGGCACCGGAGGGCCCAGTGCCGAGGAAGAAGAAGCGCCGTCCGCGCTTGCAGCACTCCCCCGCACCGCAGGAGCGGCCGGGGTTGAGCCCGGAGGTGCTGAGGCTCTCCGATGTGCCGCCTGCCCCTGCTCCGGCACCAGCCAGGGAGGTTCCCCCGACTCCTGGGAGTGGGGGACCCCCTGTACAGGTCCCTTCTACGCTGGAGGCGTTCGAGGCGGCTTGAGCCTTGTTGGCCTCGCCCACGCCTCCGGCACTCTCTCTGCTGAGAGAGTCAGGGCAAATCCGTGCGGGGTGTCCCTGAAGGGTGGGCGGCCCCAGCACCGGAGGATCGGCTGCCCACCACCCAACGCCGGAGAGTCGAGCTCGGAGGCTCCTCTCCTTCTTTGTCCTCGGATGAGGTGTCGCGGCACCGCTCCAGGTCGTGGCACCGTTCCCGGCACTGCTCTTTGACCGCTAGTTCCAACCCGGCACCGAGACGGCGTTCTCTGCACCGCTCCCCAGCTCCAAAGAAGAGGCGTCGCAAGTCGTCCCTTTCCCGGTACCGGTCCTCATCATAGTCTGCGTCGCCCCGCTGGCACCATAGACGACGTCGCTCCTCGGGATCGTCGCACAGTGAGTCCCGGATCGTCTCTTCCCGGCGTCATCGCTGGCACCAATCTCCTGGCTTGGGATCCCGGACCCGACCAGACTACCATCGGCACTGCAGCTGGCACCGACTCTCGCAGCGGCACCGGCGTTGCCCTAGGCACCGGTGCCGCCCCTGAGCTGGCCCCAGGGCCCCTGGCAGTGGCCAATGTGGGGTCCGTGGGCAGCCCAGATGGGGCAGGGAACTACGTCGGCCCCTGCCTCGGTCACCCAGTTACCTCCCCAACAGGCACCGTCGGTGCAGGAGGGTGACCGCTCCTCCTCCTGCGAGGAGGAGGACCCTGGGGAGGACCCCTCTACTGGACTCCGCCACCCGTCCTATTCTTCATCACCAGACAAGGCGGCCGTCAGGGACCAGGGGGCCTCTCTCATTGACTTCAAGGCTCACCAGGAGCTCCTGAAGCGGGTGGCCTCGAACCTTGGTCTGGAGGTCAAGGTTCTGGAAGAGGAGGTGGACACCCTCTTCGGGCGTGTGGGGACACAAGGACTGTCTAGGGTAGCCCTCCCCGTCCATGAAAGGGTCATGCGCCTGGCTAAGGCCGTTTGGCAGACCCCTTCCTCGGTCGCCCCCACATCTAAGGGCACTGAGAAGAAGTATTACGTGCCAGCCGAAGGGCACGAATACTTGTATGCGCACTCTGCCGCGGGTACTCTGGTTGTGGACGCTGCCAACCAGAAGGACAGGCAGGGAGCTCAGAGCGCCTCCCCTAAGAACAAGGAGGGTAGGAGACTAGACCTTTATGGCAGGAAGGTCTACTGCACAGGGGCACTCCAATTCAGGGTGGCCAATCACCAGGCCCTCCTGGGCAGGTACAACTTGTGGGATTCCATGCGAAGGTTCGCGGAGTCTCTACCCCAGGACCAGGCTGCAGACTTCGCCGTGGTCCTGGAGGAAGGTTTGACTGTGGCCAGTGCAGCCCTCCAGACTGTCTCGGACGCTGCGGACACGGCCAGTAGGACGATGGCCTCCGCCGTCGCCAAGCGGCGGGCTGCGTGGCTGCAGTCCACGGACCTGTCTCAGGAGGTGCAGCACTCCATCCAAGATCTGCCATTCGATGGAGCCGCCCTCTTCTCGGAGAGGACGGATGAGAAGGTGCACGCCCTGAAGGACTCAAGGGCAACGCTGTGCTCTTTGGGTCTATACACGCCCCAGGCGGCGAGGTTACAAGCCCTCCAGCAGCCGCAGCAGCCGCCGCAGCGGCAGCAACCTAGGCCACCGCCTAGGCCTTTCCCCCCCGCGAGGGGCAGGGATAGGAACGGGGCTCTGGACAGCGCGACCGCACAGCGTCGTCCAGTTCCTCATATAAAGGACCCTCCCAGGGATCCAAGGGCAAGAGGAACTTTTGACGGTGCGCCCGAGGGTGACACCGTCTCCCGTTCCCTGGGTTGCTCCCCGCCTTTCCGGGACAGGCTAAAGCCATACCTCGGCCGGTGGCAGGTGATAACATCGGATCGCTGGGTCCTCAAAACCATGCGCTGGGGCTACGCCCTTCAGCTTCTGGCCTCCCCTCTCCGTCCCTCTTCAGGGACCCCTCTCACAAGCAATTACTCCTTCAGGAGGTTCACTCCCTCCTACTCAAAGGAGCCATAGAAGCGGTTCCACCGCTCGAGGTGGGGAAGGGGTTCTACTCGAGGTTCTTCCTCGTCCCCAAAGCCAAGGGGGGCCTCAGGCCTATACTGGACTTGCGCAGGTTAAACAGGTTCATAAGGAAGCTAAAGTTTCGTATGGTGTTCCTAGCGTCCATCATTCCCGTTCTGAACCCAGGGAACTGGTTCGCCGCCCTTGACTTGAAGGATGCGTACTTCCACGTTTCCATCCTTCCTGCCCACAGGCGGTACCTGAGGTTTATGGTAGCTGGTGCGCACTACCAATTTACGGCCTTGCCCTTTGGCTTGTCTTCCTCCCCCAGAGTGTTCACTAAGTGTATGGCAGTGGTAGCAGCCTTCCTGAGGCGCAGGGAGGTCCAGATATTTCCCTACCTGGACGACTGGCTGATAAGGGGCGGGACCAAGTCGCAGGTGCACGAGGCGGTCTCCCTCGTCCAGTCCACTTGCCATGCTCTGGGTCTGCTCATCAACGAGCAGAAGTCAACGCTGTCACCAGTACAGTGCATAGAATTTATTGGGGCATCCCTAGACTCGGTGCGGGTCAAAGCCTCCCTCCCACGCTCGAGGTTCGAGGCCATGGCAGCGATTATATCGCAGCTTCAGAGGTGTCCCACGACGACAGCCAGGCAGTGCCTGCAGCTGTTAGGCCACATGGCCTCGTGCACCTATGTGGTGAGGTTGGCCCGCCTCAGGCTCAGGCCCCTCCAAGGTTGGTTGGCCAAGGTTTACGTGCCCAGCAGGAACGCCCTGAACAAGGTGGTCGCGGTGCCCCTCTCGGTGTTGAGGTCACTGAACTGGTGGTTGGACCCCGGGTCAGTGTTGGAAGGGATTCTCTTCAAGGTTCCCACCCCCTCAGTCACTCTGATCATGGACGCATCAGACCTGGGGTGGGTAGCTCATATTACCGGTGGTCTGACCGCACAGGGACGCTGGTCCCAGGGAGAGACTGCCCTCCACATCAATGTCAATGAACTGAGGGCAGTCAGACTGGCATGCAAGGTGTTTCGCCACTCTTTATTGGGGAAAGTGGTTCAGGTGTTAACAGACAATACCACTGTGATGTTTTATATCAACAAGCAGGGGGGAGCGCGCTTCTCGGCTCTATGCCAGGAGGCGTTTCGTCTTTGGGACTTGGCGGTGAGGTATGATTTCTGTTTAACCGACTCTCACCTCCTGGGGGTCAGGAACGACAAGGCGGACCTCCTCAGCAGGTCGTTTCTACCCCAACACGACTGGTCGTTGCATCTGGAGGTAATGGCCAGGATTTTCCACGAGTAGGGTGTTCCCCGACTGGACCTGTTCGCGTCAGCCTGGAATACAAAGTGCCCGAGGTTTTGCTCGCTCAGGGGTCGCGAGCCGGGCTCCCTTTCCGACGTGTTTCTTATCGAATGGACGGGGACCCTCATGTACGCTCTTGCCCAGAGTCCTCTTGAAAATCAAGAGGGACAGAGCGGATGTAATCCTGATTGCCCCAGCATGGCTGAGACAGTACTGGTACTGCCTGCTTCAGGATCTGTCGGTCGCTCCCCCGATCGAGCTCCTGAGGAGACCGGACTTGCTCTCCCAGGACCACGGTCGTCTGCTGCATCCCAGCCTGGACTCCCTACACCTGACGGCCTGGAGGCTCTCTGGTTGACGGAGGAGGAGAGAACCTGCTCGGAGCAGGTCCAACGCATGCTGCTGGGGAGCAGGAGGCCCTCCACACAGATCGCCTACACGGCCAAGTGGAGGAGATTCACCTGCTGGGCGGAGTCGCGGGGCGTAACCCCCAGTATGTCCCCCATGCAGGCCGTCCTAGACTACCTGCTGAAGCTTAGGCTACAGGGGTTAGCATTAGCCTCCCTCAGGGCGCACCTAGCGGCCATCTCGGCTTTCCACCAGCTGATGGAGGGGCGGTCCCTGTTCTCCCACCCCATGTCGGTGAGGTTCCTCAGGGAGGTCGAGAGGCTCTACCCGCAGGTCAGTGACCCGGTGCCTCCCTGGGATCTGAGAACCTGGTCCTTGATAGACTGACGGGGCCCCCGCTTTGAGCCCTTGGCCACTTGCCCCCTGCTGATCCTGTCCCGGAAGGTGGCCTTTCTCGTGGCCATTACCTCAGCTAGGAGGGTCTCTGAGCTAAGAGCCTTGACCTCGGAGCCCCCCTATACCGTGTTCTTCCGGGATAAGGTACAGCTGAGGCCTCACCCAGAGTTTCTGCCTAAGGTAGTCTCTCGGTTCCATTGTAACCAAGATATTTTCCTCCCCGTGTTTTTCTCTAAACCGCACGGGTCCGAGGACGAGAGGAGACTACACACCCTGGACGTGAGGAGGGCGCTGGCATTCTACCTGGACAGGACGAGGCCATTCCAAAAGACCACGCAGCTTTTCGTCGCGGTGGCAGAGAGGATGAGGGGTTCCCCGGTCTCCACCCAGTGCATCGCCAAGTGGATCACCGCCTGCATCCGGCTCTGCTACGAGCGTGCAGGTGTCCAGCTTCCCAGAGTGGTGACGGCGCACTCGACGAGGGCCCAGGCCGTGTCGGCGGCTTTCCTGGAAAGGGTCCCCCTGGATGACATCTGCAGGGCTGCCACCTGGTCTTCGGTGCACACCTTTGCCGCGCACTATGCTGTCGTCCAGCAGTCCAGGGACGACGCGCGAGTGGGCAGAGCCTTGCTGAGGGCAGCTCGCCGTTGACTCCTACCCGCCTCCAGGTAAGGCTCGTTAATCACCTAAGTGGAATGCATATGAGCAATCGCTCGAAGGAGAAAACATAGTTACTTACCAGTAACTGTTGTTTTTCGAGATGTGTTGCTCATATCCATTCCACACCCACCCTCCGTCCCCGCTGTCGGAGTCGGAAGAAAGAAGGGACTGAGGAAGGGAGGGGCCAGCAGCACCCTATGTACCGCCGCATGAGGGCGGCACTGCAGGGGGCGCTGGAGCCGGCCCCTACAGGGGGCTGCTAGGGAAAAAGTTCTCTGAGAGCCGTGCACGAGGGCGCGCACACACCTAAGTGGAATGGATATGAGCAACACATCTCGAAGAACAACAGTTACTGGTAAGTAACTATGTTTTCTGAGCTGAGGCTGTGATTAACTTGTGACCACAAAGGAAATCCCTTGGATAAGGTGTTGAAGGACTGCTCCTGCCAGTGCCCATGTTAGTTATGTTGATCACTGGTGTGACAAGGTTGGGGGGGGGAGATATTCCACCCTCGTGGGTCTCGCGCTCTCCCGGCCTGGCCCCTGTGTACTGCTTCCTTCCCTTCGGGGTAGTCCGTGGTCCGCTCCCTGCTTCCCCAGCCAGGTATTCTGCCCTTCGGGGCTGCGGTAGCAACCGTGGAAGCTGCAAGCCTCTGTGGCTGCAGGCCGCAGGCTGCAGCCTGCCAGCTCCAAGCCGCCAACTCCAACTGCAGGCTTTCGAGCTGCAAACCTCCAAAGCTGTAAACTGTAATTGTGACTCCAAACTATAACTAACTCCAACCTCCGTCCTCTACACCTCCTCTCTCCAAACTCCACAACCCACACTGCCTGCCTGCCCCTGCAGGCTTTTAAGTGTTTGGGGCGGGGCTCCTTAATTGGCCCCAGGTGTCCTAATTGCCTAAACTGCCCCAGGTGGCCTAATTAGTTAAACAGCCCCAGGTGGCCTAATTGCCTAATCAGCCCCAGCTGAATTACCCAGGGAATAGGGCTTTGCTGAGCTTGGGGCTAACATACATGCCTTCCAACACTCTCTCATAGCCGTCCGGCCTGACCCTGTCACACTGGTAATCATATTATTATGCATAGGGTCTTGTATTGTTTTTAATATATTTTCTCTGTAGTGCTCTTTACCATAAAAATAAAATAGGATGGCATAAAAAGAACAGTTGACAATCACTCTGTTCTTTTTCGAGTGCCTGCTCATGTCCATTCCCGATTAAGCACATACCCTGGTGCCAGAAATTTTTCCATTAGTGGTACCACAAGGCCGGCTCTAGTGCCCTCTGCAGTGGTGCGCCTATCCATCCGAATGTAGGGTGCTACCTGCCTCTCTCTGTCTCAGTTCCTTTTTACCGCCTTTGATTGTGCTGAAACGTTTGCTTCATGCAAGTCCTTTGTCAACCTAATGTTTTGCTATATTCTCCAGTGTATGTTATTAGTCTTTGTTGTTAGTTTTAGAGTTCGTTTTAATGCCTTTGACCCAGGGTTGGACATGTCCCAGTCCCTGGGATTTAAACACTGCACTTCTTGTAAGAAGTTGATGCCACTGAGCGACCCGCACGAGAGCTGCTTGAAGTGCTTAAGAGAAGCTCAAATATGAGAAAAGTGCAAGATATGCAAAAGTTTCTGCCCACAGACTAAAAAACACTGGGACATCAGGTGCTTAAACCGGCATCAGAACTGAGCAGGATATGCTGCCTTTTGTACAAGAACTTATACCCTTTAAACAGGTTTTACAAAGGTTTGGGCATAGCCCTGGACTGAGGGTGAGGTTAACAATGTATGTACTATTTCAGACTTAGAGGATAGGTTTGCAAGGTATATGCTCCTGTATAAACCTTCTACTTTAGCTAAAAGGGATTTGGCAGCAATTTGGCTCTTGTGGGAGGTGTACAGGGATTCATACTCCCGTTTGGCATTTTGCTGAGAGGAAAATGCCTCCCTGCATGAAAAACTTACCTACATGGAAGAGGAAGCAGAAAGGTGGAAAGTGATAGCGATAGGGGCACAAAGCCAGTTGGACCCTCTCAGGGAGGCAATTAGAGAGGGAAAACAAAACCAGAAAAAGTTACAACAAGTTGGGGAAAAAGAAAAACTAAAAAGAAAATCTGGTATTGCAGGGTGTGGTGAAGAAACTAACTCTAGAACAAGGTAGAGCCCTTCTTGCTAACCATAGCTGCTGTGAATTGCTTATCAGGCACCTTAAACAGAAACTTGGATTCTTGAATCGCCAGATAGCAGCGTTGACAGCAGGAGAATGGGATTTTGATATGTGACTGGGAGAAGGACGCCCCATCGGATTCTAGTGAGACCTGGGAAGGAGAGACAAGGGGTGGTAATCCTGAATTTCTGAGCCCCATTGCTGCTATTACCAGAACTAGGGTAACAGAAACAAACAGAGATGCGGGGACAAGTATGGCCACCACAGTCGTCCCTGTATCAGCTGCTGATCTCCAAGCACTGGTGAACATGCTTGGACCCCTTAGCTGGGAAAGTTTCTCAAAGTGGGCTCTGCATGCTCTGCAGTTGGCAGGCAGGGAAAACCTAACAGTCCCTGAACTTAGTTGAAGTTCTGTATGGTCTCCCTGGCTGCTATCATCCCTTCTCTGGATCCAGGTGACTGGTTTGCCGCCCTCAATTTAAAAGATGCCTACTTCCATATGTTCATCTTCCCAGACCACAGGAGGTTCCTGTGATTCATGGGGGCACACGACATTACCATTTCACAGTGCTCCCCTTTGGCCTGTCTACTGCACCACGTGTTATAACCAACTGCATGGTGGTGGTGGCAACCCACCTCAGACACCAGGGTGTTCAGGTCTTCCTGTATCTGGATGACTGGCTCATCAGGGGATAATCGAAAATGCAAGTCCCCACAGCATCGGGGTCATCTGTGTTGCCTGTCGAGTGCTGGGCCTGATAATAAATGAGCAAAAGTCAACACTTGTACCTGTCCAATGGATAGAGTTCATCAGGGCAGTCCTAGACTCTACATGAGCCAGAGCACTCTTACCAAGGGCCAGGTTCCTGGCAATGTCAGAGCTCAGCCCATCTATCGACCCACCCTCTCACCACAGCAAAGGTATGCCTCAGCCTGCTGGGCCACATAGCAACTTGTGCATAGGTAGTCCAGCATGCCAGACTGCAACTCAGACCTCTGCAAATGTGGCTGGTGATAGTTTGTTCCCCATCCAGGCACCGTTTGGTCATGCTATTTAAGGTCCCTCCATGGATACTTACTTCTCTGTCATGGTGGACAAAACCATGCCACATGTTGGCGGGAGTACCATTTGCAGCTGCATGACCGATGTTGTCTTTGGTCTCAGATGCCTTGGAACTAGGTTGGGGAGCCCACTTCTGTTTACTCAGGACCCAAGCCTCTGGACCAGAGATGAATTGGCTCTCAACATCAATGTCAGAGAATTCAGAGTGGTCCGGCTAGCCTGCAAGGCATTCCTCTCCATTCCACCTCTCCAACAAGGTTACTCAGGTTCTCAGAGACAACACAGTTGCTATGTACCACATCAACAGGCAGGGGGAAGGTCCCCAGCCCTTTGTCAGGAGGCCTTAGACTTATGAGATTTTTGTATGAGCCACAGCATTCAGCTGGAGGAGGTACATCTTCCTGGGATTAAGAATACATTAGCAGATCACCTCAACAGGTCCTTTTGCTCTCACCACAAGTGGGCACTTCACCCAGAGGTGACTGATTTCATCTTCCAAAGGTGGGACCTCTTTGCAACCAAGGAAAACAAGAAGTGCAGGCAATTCTGCTCCCTTCAAGGACTTGATGACGGGTCTCTGACCGATGCCTTTCTCCTGTCCTAGTCGAACAGTCTCTTGTATGCCTTTCCCCCAATACCTTTGATTCACAGAGCCCTCTTAAAAATTGGGAGAGACAGAGCACAGGTTATCCTGGTCACCCTGGGTTGGCCGCGCCAGCACTGGTTCGGGATGCTACTCGAGTTGTTGGCGGCCTGCCCTTGGACACTCCAGTTGTGACCAGGCCTTGTTTCTCAGGACCAGGGTCAGCTGCTCTACCCAGACTGGGCACCTTGCACCTGACAGTGTGGATGCTCCATGGCTAATCAGGGAAGGGCGATCCTGCTTGGTTCAGGTTCAGAAGATTCTGTTAGAAAGCAGGAAACTTTCCACCAGGGCATCTTAATGTGGCCAAATGGAAGCGCTTTGCCTGCTGGGCAACTCGGCAAGATGTATCGCCAGTAGGATTTGAATGTCGTTCTCTCCAGTCTCCTTGGACTATCGTTTGAACCCTTGGCTTCCTGTTCTTTCGCACACCTGTCCTGGAAGGTAGTGTTCCTGGTAGCAATCACATCTGTGAGGTAAGTTTTGGAAATTAAGGCCCTGACCCCAGATCCTCCCTACATGGTCTTGGACAAGGACAAAGTCCAGTTATGGCCTCACCCGACATTCCTGCCGAAGGTGATATCCCACTTTCATGTTAACCAGGACATCTTTCTGCTGATCTTCTGTCTGAAACTTCACAACTCCAGTGAGGAAAGGTGTCTCCGTTCTGTTGATGTCAGGAGGGCCCTGGCTTTCTAAATTGACAGGACCAGGCCCTTCCATTGATCCACACAACTCTTCATTGTGATTGCCACCCAAATGAAGGGGTGGCCAGTGTTCACCCAGCAAATCTTGTCGTGGATCACAACCTGCATCTGAGCCTATTACAACCTGGCTGGGGCCGCACTGCTAACTTTCTTGACATCCCACTCTACAAGGGCCCTGGTGTCTTCAGCGGCCTTCCCGGCACATATCCCAATACAGAACATTTGTAGAGCTGATACGTGGTCTTCAGTACATACCTTTGCGTCCCATTACACAACAGGCCCGGGATGATGCTGGCTTCGGCAGAGTGGCATTAAAACGTCATGCCTATGAACTCCTGTTCGCCTCCAGGGGTACTGCTAGTAAGTCACTTAATTGGGAATGGACATAAGCAAGCACTCAGAGAAGAAAGAACGGTTACTTACCTCATAACTGTTGTTCTTTGAGATATGTTGCTCATGTCCATTCCACAACCCACCCTCCTCCTCAGTTGGAGTTCTGACAAGTAGGAACGGGGAATGATGGGGGCCAGTGGTGCACGTGTGCACCACTGCAGAGGGCTCTAGAACCAGCCCTATGGGGCCACTAGGGGAAAAATTTCCAGCACCAGTGCATGTGGGGCACACACACCTAATTGGAATGGACATGAGGAACACATCTCGAAGAACAACAGTTATGAGGTAAGTAACCGTTCTTTATCAGACTCTGAAAAAAGCTGAGAGGTGCTTGGGCAGCATGTTTCAGTTGAGAATAACAGATTGCAGGCAGGAAACTGCACCCTGGAATACCTTGATCAGAAGGGAATGAGATGCATGGGTCTGTACCCAAGAAAGGCAATGGTTGGGAAACTGACTGTGTGGGTGCCCTTGCTGACTACTGAATAGAATACAGGTTTAGTTGCCCTGAACTGTGACAGACATGAATGGAAGAAGCATAACTGAAATTAGTATGTATTGAGGAAGAGATTATTCCTAATGGAGAAACACCACCACAGCTGCTGCAGATTTTTTTATTGATTGGCTTTTCTACTTATGTTAGAGGAAGGAGCAGCCCTTTATTCCAGAACCATGGACCAGCCCTTTCACAGAACTCCAACATTCAGGCAGGACACAGGTAGAACTTACTTTTGTTAGCAAGTTTACCCCCAAATTTTCTATCTTCTGGCAGAAAGTCTGCAGATCCAACTTACCCAATACCAGGATTGTAGTTCTGAGGGAGACTTAATATGTTGCATTCTTCTTAGATTTTTTGATGGTCACAATACATGTCTTCTGGTTGTTTGTGTGGGAAGTGAGGTTCTGCATTAGGAGGTGCTTATATGAATTTCTTATTCTAGCTAATAACTGGGGAACTAAAGTTTAAAAGAGTTAGCTCTATGAATCATCTTTGGAGGTATCTTGAGGTGGGCCTTCATAGGTGTGGCCACTCCCAGGCTGCATTGATTGACAGGTCTGGTTCTACCTCCAAGAAACTGTAAGCAGAGGTAAGTTCCATTGCAATGGAATTTTGGATTTTTTTCCCCCCTAGACAGGTAATTTTTGCATAAATTAAGATGCATTTTTCATATTGTGTTACTAACATTTGACTTTTTTAAAAACAGGACAAATCAGGAATGTTTTGAGGAGACTTTTCTTCCAACTCTGCGAACACTGTTTAATGCTCCTGCATCTTCTCCTTTGGCTGAAGTAGATGTCAGTAATGTTTCTGAACTGTTAGTGGACCTGACAAGACCAAGTGGACTGAATCCTCAAGCCAGAAATTCCCAGGATTACCAAGTATGTAGATTATGGTTGAAAGAGTGCTACTTCCGTGTTTGTGGCTAGAGATTGTGTCCCAACAGCCCAGTCACTGCTAACACTCTGAAGATTTTTTCCCTCTGAGGCTCCTGCATAAGATGGAAGGGGAGAGATCATCCCGGGTGACCTATCTCTAGTTTGCTGTTTTCTCATGTGGTTAAAGCAATGCCACTGAATTTAATTTACCAGTAGCTATTATTTGCTCCCTTGTGTGTGTGTGTGTATGCGTGCACATGAATTGGGGCACATGCTTAAAATGCTGCTTTTTGAGAAACTAACTTTTTGCCATTTAACAAAGCTGATTGGATCCTTATGTCCAGCACATTTCACTATCTTCTCATGTAGATAACTTTCAACCAACTTTCAGAATATTCTTATATTTTTCCAGGATTTGGCAGGACATGATAGCTTAGCCATGAAAATTTGTAATGAAATTTTGATAGACCCAGCTGCGCCAGATGTTCGTATTTATGCGAAAGCCTTGGGTTCATTAGAAGTCAGTAAATATTTCACAAAAGATCTTCTGGTTCTACTTGATGAGATTCTTGAGGTAGGTAATACATAAATAAATTGTATAATATTGCTTTTGGTACCTTTTTAATAGCTAAAAATTCAATATGCTAGTAATATTCCATAGTTTGTGTTTGTTATTTAACAAAATATCTGTGTTAACTTTATACTAATCAGAATGGAATTATTTTTGTTTTTGAAATCAGGATATTTATATTTTAAACAAATTTAATTAAAAATTAGTTAATGTGTGCACTAAAATCACTATAAACTACATTGTTAAAATACATTAAACCACTTTAATCAGTGCAATCAGTTGAAGTAACATACCATGTTTTGCATTTGTCATCACAGTAAGGTTCATGATAGATGTGCTGCAGTTTATTTTATCCCATATAAATAAAATTGAATACAGTCCTTTACAGCTCGGATTATAGAATAACTATTGCTGTAAACCTAATCTCAATACTTGCAGATGAGTGCAGGATCAGGGCTTACCTTTGTTCACTCCTTGCAGAGCTAAATGCTTATGTGCGTGCTTACGTCTCTTCTCAGTGGGAAAAGTGTGTTGTTTGAACTGAGATGGAGAGGTATTGGAAGGCTGCCAAAGGAAAAACAAAGAAAATTCACATCAGCTATGGTCAGATTGGGAGGAGGGACAGAAGAATCCAGTATTACATGCAGAAGAGTTGAGAGGGACACAAGGTCAATAAGTTCATAAACTGATTTAACAAAGGTGGCAATTTTGAACTCAGCTCTGAAGTAAATGTGGAGCCTGTGGGCTTTTAAGGATGTGGCTGGGATACGAGCATGAGAGAGAGTAAAAGGCAGTAACTTTTGCATGTGCTAGAGTCTGGAGAGCTTGGGCTGTTTATCTGATTCCCTTCTATTGATTTAAAGCTAGTTGTAGTGGTCTAAGTAGTTTTTATTCTAACAAATACAATTTAAATGTAGTTTTACAAACGTAGTAAGAAATGACCTTTTTATGTTTACCACAGCATAAAAAAAATATTTATCCTAATGTGCCAAATCCTCTTACTGTGCGAACAGAGTGCATTTCAGGCACTCATACCAAGCAATGAGAACTAATTTGCCTTCTTTGAGTGGCCTTTGGACTATTGTGGTATTGTACTATTACCTGTATGTCACAGGGTGGGATGGCCCTTTAACAGATGTGGGCTTAGCCCCACCTGGGCCTAACTAGCTGCCTTCCAGGTAGGGGGCTTGAGACAAGGGCTCAGGTGATAGCCAGTAGGTCACCTCATCCTCAGATAAAAGGCCAGCAAGCAGGAAGTCTTCTCCAAAAGACCACGATCAGAGAAAAGTGCCTGGATGATGGGGAGCTCTTTGCACCAGCTTATTGGAAGACCAGGCTGGATATATCTGCTGTGTGGGATGTGGCAGAAGCCTTATGAGGAAGAGGCTTTAGGAAGGCCAGGCAGCATAACCTGGTTATCTGTTTTGATTTGAGTTGAACTGTTTGGATTTTGAAAAATAAACCCATCCTTAAAAAAGGAGTGCAGTTCTACTGCTTTTGGCAGCTTTATTTGACACACTGGTGGGAAAATTAGCCCCCTGCTTACACCATAGTACAGCAGATTGATGGAACCTTTTGGAAGCACCGCCCCCCATTGTGATGGCTGCACTTCTTACCCGAAATGTTCCAAAGGTGAGGGTATAAAAAGGGCTAGGGTGCCCAAGTGCCTCAGTTCCTTCCAACAGAGATCACTTGCAGACCTGAAACCTTTACTAGGTCATTAAAGCACAAATCATTCATACGCTTAGTACCTTGTACATTATAGTTTAATATATTGTAGTTTTTACGAAATTAGACTTGAGCTCTCGTATGATCACACAGCTGTAATGAAATTTAAGATGGTCCATGCCCTTATACAGTCGCTTTGAAATGTTCAAAGCCACAAATGGAGCCACACAGGTGCCCCAACAGGCATTGCTTTCAAAGTTTTACTGCACCACAGACACTCCTGCCAATAGAATGAATGTGCAGGAGCTCATCTTGAAGAATTTGGGTTACAGATCAATAACCTTTTCTTTCAGCCACTAATTCTAAAATGAAACAGGATTAATGCTGGTGATTTAAATAGTCTTTTTTTATTCTTGATCTAAATCGCTGAAGTAGCTATCTTGTTTTTTAAAACTGTTCACCCTGTTGTTTCCTAAATAATTCACCTTATGTATTAATATCCATAACTAGTGAGTGTTTTGTCTCCATACAAAGCATGGTATTAATTGAATGTGTCATACTGAGTGTTGCATGATTCTCAGATGTAGGAATAACAGCATTTCATGGATAATCCTATTTTGGAAGCTATGTAGAAATTAAGCTGTTGCAGAATTAAGCAATATTAATATGAAATGTTTCTACCACAGAAGGTGAAAGATAAATTGTGTCAAAGAGCGATTGAGAAATTCAAGATAAATTTAAAAAAAGGAAATGATATAGACAAAGACCGCACTGAAGTAGAACAGGAAACTGGAACCACAACATCTGAGCATGTTAATCCAAATGAGGAAGGTAATCTAGGGAAAGTATGGCTAACAGTAGAGTACATAAGTCCCTGATGAGGGTGGGAGCGTGCGTGCATGCATGTGTATTTATTTATTTATTTTTAACATAGAAGCATACAAGTTTTCTCTTTACTATGAAAAGTTTTAGAGTAACAAAAGTATCAGTTGTAAATTTTATGTTCCTACCCTTTTGAAAACATACTGCAATGTTGGACTATTCTACCTATTGATTTTTTTTCTCTTAGCTTTTTACCATTTCTCTTTCCCTTCATTTTCCATATTCTTCTTGTATAAGTAGTGCTATGCATGTCTCCATCATCAATTTTCCTCTACAATATATTCACAAATAAACATTACACTAACCAAGTAGGCTTTCTTCAGCAGATTTGAATAGTCACTTATCTCTTGAATTGTAGTATCTACTAGGTGGCCTGGAGATCTGAGTTTCAAAATTTTCACTGGCTTTTAAGCTCTTTCATTTTTGTGCTTGTTGGACTTTGGAGTTCTTGTCATGTTGCAGTTTCTCTCAAAAGAGATTTCCTGTATCTTTGCAGACTAATTTTTAATGTACTAATGTGTTAGCAGTGATGTCTCTTCTCAGTGTTAGCTTATATATCTGGAGCCAGACATTGTGCTTGTAGTTGTGCAGCAAGAAGCTACCCACCCTTTGCACCTTTTAGGAAGCGCTGGCCCAGTTGCAGGTCCTGTGCTATCAGTAACCCACAGAACTATCTGTTAGTACCCCGGGGACAGGGAGTCTAGAAATCCTTCCAGGAACCTGGTCTTGAACTAAGGCCAGCTCCCATTGGGGGGTGGGATGGGAGAGTGCCACACTTCCAGCCTTACTCTGCCCCCAGACCAGCTCCACCTACAACACTGTTCACCCCCAGTTCTGCTCCGCCTCCAGGTTCAGTCCTGTCCCCAGCTGTGGCTCCACTTCGCCCACAGACCAGCTCCACCTCTAGGCTCAGCTCCTTCCCCTATCCCCAATTCCATCTCCAGCTCCACCTTCAGCGCAAGCTCTGTTGCTGAGGAGGCCTCAGCTGTGCAATAATGGGGGGAAGAGGTGCAGACAGATTCTGTTACTAGTAATGGGGGACAGAGGGACACAATTAGAAAAATTTGAGTGCTGCTGTAAAAAAAAAAACAACCACACTTTGCAATGGTTGCTAGTGTTTTGTTTTAATTTTTTCTAAATTAAAAATGACTGAAGATTTTAAGAATTACAGTAGCTGTTTGTTTAGTTCATTTTCAGTATGGGTATCTAAACATCATATCAGTTATGATTGGTCTGATTCACTGTTGTGTTATACAGAAAAGAATAAAGAAGATGATCAAACACCTGTTAATGAAGATAAAGATAATGCATCTACAAAGCTGAAATCTACAAGAAGCAAAGCTAACAGAGGTATTAGCTGACTTAATTTTTGTAGTTTAACATTAACTGCTATAAATATTATTTAAATTTAAAGTAAGCCGTACAGGTAGTTCAACAAAAATGTATTTATGTTGTAGATAATTTGCTTTAAAACCTTTTAGATTTTTTAAAAAATAACTAAAACATTATCTCTGACAGAGTTTATGAAACAGTTCTTATCACAACAGCCTTGACTTAATAGTCATTCTTTGAGTAGTGTCCCTATGGGTGCTCCACGGTAGGTGTGTCTGCGTCCCCGTGCTGATTGAAGAACTTTGGTAGCTGTGTAAGTCTGATAGCCAGGGCATTGGTACTGTCTTCAGTGTGCCGGGCACTGGCAGATCAGACCATCAGGTCCACATCACTGACTCTTTTGGTGCAGACATCTTGATACCAACAACCACCATTGGTACTGACGCCCTTAGCAGCATCGGAAATCCAGGACGCGACAAACCTTTCGTTGTGGGATGCACTGGATTTATCTTTGTTGTTCACCCAGAACGCCTGAGTCTCTGGCAACTTCATGCTGTGCACCACGTTTTTTGCCCACTGAGTCAGATAGTGAGCAAGAGGACATGGTTTCCCACTGCTCTTCTAATCCCCTGTATGGTGCCCAATTCCAGTATAGACTATACTCATACCGTCCATCTGATCCCTATCCTCCCTGGTATGGTCAGACATGGTACCAGTCACTGGACCCTTTTCCATCTCAGTGTCCCTACTAGGATCCTTGGCACAGACACCGTGTTTCCCATACCTCTAGCATGACATCAAAAGCTCCTTCAGCTGTTGCATTGAGGGCATCTGAACCCCCTGAATAGCAAAAAGAGGAACAAGAGGCTGAGGTCAAAGAGGAAATTACTCCTCAGACTAATTTCTCATCACCCTCACCAGACAAGATAGTGATGCCCCCTCAGCCATAGTTGGCAGATGACTTTAAACTATTTCAGGAGCTGGCCCAGTGGGGGATAGAGGCACAGCAGATACCACTACAGGAGGTGACAATGACACTACAAACTAGTGGACATTTTACATTCTTCTGCCTTGTCCAGAATAGCCCTATTTAATGAGGGATCCTGCCAAACCCTGTACCCTGCCAAATACATATGGCAGATCCTGGCATTGGTCCTGCCAAAATGTAAGCAGGTTGACAAAAGGTGGTACGTGCCAGCAAAAGACACACAATTTCTGTTCTCCCATTTGCCTCCCAGTTTGATCGTAGTGGAGACAGTAAATTCAAGAGGCTGCCAGCATCATTTTATATCTACCACTTTCAACCAGGACTGGAAGTGCTTAAATCTTTTTGGGAGAAAAACATATTCATCAGCCACTCTTCAGTTCCGTATAGTGAACTATCAAGCCTCAATGGAGAAATATGATTATGTAAACTACTCAAGACTTAATTCCTTTATTGAGAAGCTCGCAGATTCGCACAAGGAACAATTTAAGTCCATTGTTAATGAAAGCCAACTGGTGGCAAAGACATCACTCCAGTCTGCACTCAACGCTGCTGACGTGGCATCATGCTTCATCTCTACTGCTGTTGTGATGAGATGAGCCTCTTGGATGCAATTATTCAGCTTCCCCAAAGAGGTTCAAACAACTGTGGATGCCGTTCCTTTTGAAGGGACAAAACTGTTTGCTGAAAAGCTTCTCTCCACACTTTAAAAGACTTGAGGGCTACTGTTTGATTGCTTGGAATTTACATGCCTGGGCAGAAAAGAAAGTATAGCCCTCAGCTGTCATTCAGACCCCGTTCATCACAATTTTCCTCTCAAAGATCATATAACCCCAGAGACAGAAGTCCAGGTTCTCCAAATGGAAACCATCGGGCTCTTAACCTACTTCTTCAAAGACATCCATCTCAAAATGACAGTTTTGACAGATTGGTCGAAGTGCCTGCAAACCACTATCCTCATTACCATTACCTCTAGAAAACCTCTCTCATCCCTATAAATGCCATATCATCCCATCCCCCAGCACCTGGGAATGAATAATCTTTGACAAATGGGGATGATTATTAGATGGGTACTCCATCCACTTCACCTCCCTGCCCATCTTCAGATAATCTTCTCACGAGAGCCTACTATGACAGGTGATAAATCATCTCCTCAGCCATAGAGACAGTGCCCATACAGCTAAGAGGCAAACTTCCTCTCACTATTTCCTGATACCCAAGAAAAAGAGAGGTTGGAGACCCATACTAGAACTTGGAGCACTCAACAAATTTGTCAAGGCTCAGAAGTTCAAGATGGTCACATTAGCAATTATTATTCTAGCATTAGAAAAGGGAGACTGGTTCTCGGCCCTTGGCCTTCGATGCATAAGAGTGGCCATACTGGGTCAGACCAATGATCCATCTAGTCCAGTATCCTGTCTTCCAACAGTGGCGAATGCCAGATGCTTTAGAGGGATTGAACAGAACAGGTAATCATCAAGCAATTCATCCCCTATCACCCATTCCCAGAATCTGGAAAACAGAGGCTAGAGCATGGTTTTTTATCCCTGCCCATCCTGGCTAATAGCTATTGATGGACCTATCCTCCATGAACTTACCTAGTTCTTTTTTTTAACCTGTTATGGTCTTGGCCTTCACAACATCCTCTAGCAAAGAGTTCCACAGATTGATTGATTATTCTTTGTGTAAAGAAATACTTCCTTTCCTTCGTTCTAACAGTTCCTTATTTACTTTCTCTACACCAGTCATGATTATATAGACCTCTATCATGTCCCCCTAAGTCATCTCTTTTCCAATTTGGAAAGTCCCAGTCTTATTAATCTATCCTGATATGGAAGATGTCCCATGCCTCCAGTCATTTTTGTTGCCTTTTTCTGTACCTTTTCCAATTCTGATATATCTTTTTTGAGATGGGGCAACCAGATCGGCATGCAGTATTCAAGATGTGGGCGTACCACAGATTTATAAGGAGGCAATACGATATTTTCTGTTTTCTTTTTCTTTTTCATAATTCCTAACATTGTTCCAGAGAATTATCCATAATGACTCCAAGATTTCTTTCTTGAGTAACAGCTAATTTAGACCCCATCATATTATATGTATTGTTGGGGTTATGTTTTCCAGTGTGCATTACTTTGCATTTATCAATATTGAATTTCATGTGCCATTTTGTTGCCCAGTCACCCAGTTTAGTGCTTACTTCAACATTTTGTTCATACCGAATCCTACGATACCTCAGATTTACAGTAGGCCAAGACAACTATGTCCATTCCCCTCTTCAGTCTGGACTGGTGTATAGCTGTGTTACCCCAATCCCTCACTCCTGGAGCCCGTCTTGCACTTGCTCTACTGTGTGAACCCCCACTCCTGCGTCAGTCCATACACAGCCTCCTTTAAGTAAGCAGCACTTAATTCAGTGAGCGAGTGTTTCTAGCTAGCTACTCATGGGATTATGCAATAGAATGACCCCAGCAAACACCCCCAGTCCCAGATGCAACCCTAGGAACTTCCGTCTTGCAACGTTCATTGCTGTTCATTGAACAATGTAAGCTCATGATTAGTTTGTCAGTTTATCAAAGAAATCGATATGCAGCAGTTCTGTTACTTTAAATGAAGTCTCTACCACACACTAAGCCACATGCACTGCTTTAGATAAAACAAACACATTTATTAAGTACAGAAAGATTTTAAGTAATTATAAATGAGAGGAATATAAGTCAGGTTTCTTTAGGAAGAAATAAAAGCAAATCAAGTTCTAAACTAAGCATAGCCCTTTCAATTACAAAGTCAGATAATGCTCACTACAGGCTGGCTGACCTCCTTCAGCCGGGCCTTACCCCTATGGCCAGTCCTTCAATTGCTTGATTATTTTTTTTGTAGATGGAAGTGGAAGAGAGAACACCACATTGCAAAATGTATCTTCTTTTAACATGTTCCTTTGCCCCCTCTGGGGTCAGGTGACAGACAATGTCTGGCATGGCTTCCTCCACTTATGTCAATGAGCATCCCTTTATCAATGCTTAGGCTAGTCCATAGTTCCTGGAAGAGCTGCTTTGTTTTATGCATGCCTTAGTGAGGTGTGGACTATACCTACTTTTAGTGTTTGCCTACGTCTGCCTCCATGAGACACACATTTGGGAATATTACACAGCAGAGCTTCATAACCATTCATATGACATAGCAACAAACATACTACTATAACAACAATGTTCAATATATCATGAGCATTCCAAAACCCCTTACATGACATACTTTGCAGTAAACAATATACAGTTATACTATTAGGGTGAACATGAATGATACACAATCACACCATAAGGATGTACATGGGGTGCAGTGTGTCATTCACTACCAGTACAGAGTACTCCCTTTTGGCCTCTCATGGGCCCCCAGAGTATTCTCCAAGGTCTTCTCAGTAGTGGCAGCCCACTTTTCCCCCCAGGGCATCATGAGTTACCCTTACCTGGATGATTGTCTCCTCAGGATATGTTCCTTCACTGAAGCCTAGCGAATCACTCATACCACACTGGATCTACTTAAGAACCTCGGCCTGCAGCTCAATGCACAGAAATTGACATTAACACCAGTACAGAGGCTAGAATTCATAGGAGCTGATCTCAACTCTGTCCAAGCAAGGGCACTCCTCCCACATTACAGATTCCTCAGTCTCTCCACGCTTCTACAGATAGTGCAGTCCAGCACCCAGATTTTGACCAGACATTGCCTCTAGCTTCTGGAGCATATGGCTACGGGCACATCAGTTACAGCTTTTGCCAGATTTTGCATCAGATGCCTCCAAGCATGGTTCAGTTTGGTTTACAGAGATAGCATAAACAAAATTACTATATTTGTCCACAAGAAAAACAATCCTTGAATTGCTGGAAAGACTCAGTAAACACCCGCACAGGAATCTCACCCACCTATGCTCCTTACCTTTGATATGTCCCTGCGGGGGCGCTCATCTCCATGATCTCACAGCACAAGCCACGTGGTCTCCATCTGAGACATGCCTTCACATCAACCTGCTCAAACTCAGAGTGGTCAGGGATGTGTGCGTTCACTTCCTTCCGCTGATCCGAGGCTCATACAGAAAGGTCATGACAGATAATATCACCTGTATGTATTAAATAAACGGACAAGGAGGCACCACATCACCCTCCCTTTGTAGGGAAACTCTAAAGCTATGGAACTGGTACATTTCCCACAAAGTTATAATATCAGCGGTGTATCTACCAGGCACAACACAACAGTGGACAGTCTCAGCCCCGAGTTCCCAAATGGTCACGATTGGGAGATAGATTCAGTGATGCTCCAGAACATATTGTGGCAATGGGAGACACCAATAATAGGACCTGTTCTCCATTTACCAGAACAAGAAATGTCTATGGTACTGCTGTAGAGCGAGGATCTGTCAGCACTCCCTGGGAGACACGCTCTTCCTCTTACGGGACAAGGGCCTTCTTTAGACCTTTCCCTCATTCCCTCTATTACTGAAAGTCCTATTGAAGATAGAAAGAGAACAAGCAAACTTCATACTGGTTGCTTCCACCTGGCCATCACCTGTCACAACTGGCACTGTGTCCACTGATGCCTCTTCCACCCATTCCTTACCCCCTCTTGCAGAATGAGGCCCAATTTGCAGATACTACTGTTCAAAGCCTGTCTCCTTCATGGCTCCATCACATAGAAACATCTTGCTCTGAAGAGGTACAGAAAGTGTTACACAGTAGGAAAATGGCTACCCATCATACCTACCTATGAAAGTGGACCAGATTTCCAGTCCAAAGGAGTCACCCCAGATACAGCCACTCTACCCGTAGTCCTAGACTAATTGTTGACTCTCAAGAAATTGGGACTTTAGCTCGCTAAAAGTATAGTTAGCAGCAATAGCAACCTGCCACCAGCAGATACAAGGGTACTCAATATTTTCCCACCCAATTCTGAAGAGGATTCTCAAAGGCATAGAGATCTTCTTCTCCTTCGAGCGATTGCTCATATCCATTCCAGCATAGGTGAGTGCACACCACCTTGCACAGGTTCCCAGAACTTTTTTTTCCCCTTAGCAGACCACGTAGGGTCGGCTCAGGTGCTCTCTGGAGTACCGCACTCATGCTGTGGTACATAAGGCACCGTTGACCCTACGGCCCCTCAGTTCCTTCTTTCCGCCCGTGACAGTTACTGGAACAACCTTGCTAACGCAAGTCTCTTACCCCTTCGTTCATTCTTAGCAGTTTTGTAGTTAGTAGTTCTTAAAATAGTTAATAGTTAGTTGATTAGATAGGAGCCCTTAGGGATCAGCAGGGATCTGACCATGCCTGGATCCTCTGGTTTTAAGCCTTGCACTGGCTGTGGCAAGGCTTTTCCAGTGAGCGACCCCCACGACCGTTTCTAAAGTGTCTGGGGGAAAAACACTGCAGGGACAGG
Organism: Mesoclemmys tuberculata; assembly: GCA_007922155.1. Taxonomy (NCBI): domain Eukaryota; kingdom Metazoa; phylum Chordata; order Testudines; family Chelidae; genus Mesoclemmys; species Mesoclemmys tuberculata. The sequence continues at coordinate 63,204,235 of ML675624.1, read as the reverse complement.
TGTAAAATCTGTCAGGCTTTAAGCCACGGACTCAAAAGGAGTGGGACATTTGGCTGAAGGCAATTCTTATGGAGGAAGCGCTCTGTCCCACCTCTGAGCCTCCACGCTCCACGTTGGCACCGAGCATTTCCTCAGTGCAGAGTGCACCGCCGGCAGCAGAGCCATCGAAGAGCAAATCTCCGGGGCTGAAGACAAAGAAGAAAAGACAGTGCATGGTGCGCACCCACTCCCCTCTGCTTCTGATACCAGTGGGGTTGAGTGTTGGGATGTAGCCAGGGCCCGTCGAGTTTTCTCCAGTGCCACATCCCCCTGTAGAGAGGGTCCCCTGACTCCTGGCAGTGGGGGAGTGCCTTTACTGATGATGTCGACACCAGAGGCTTCTCGGGAAGCAAGAGCCCTGATGGCACTGCTGAGGGAGAAGGGGCCAGAGTCCAGGGGTAAACCCGCATTGGGTGCCCCAGGAGGCTGGTCGAGACCCACGGTTACCCTGGGCAGAGCTTGGAAGTTCCCCATCCAGCTCCGAGGCAATCTCGTCGAGCTCATCTCCGCACCGGGATCGGTCCCTGGCACCAGAGTCTTCCAGCACCAGATGCCGCTTGAGGGTTGCCGGACACTGATCGCCATCCTCAGGTTCGAGGTCCCCGGTACCGAGCCATTTGTCGCGGGGCTGATCCAGATCCCCGATGAAAAGTCTGGCAGCCGTGTGCTCCTTGGCACCGCACTGCAGATCTCAGTTGCCGGAATCAAGCTCGGCACCACGTGGGTCTCGTTGGCACCAGTCCAGTTTGCCTAAAGGCAAGCAGCACTGAAAGTCTTCGGTGCCAAGACAAGACTCTGCTTCGTCGTCGGAGTGCACCTCGTCCCGGCACTGCTCCTGTCGGCACTGGCGTTCCGGATCGTCATTGAGATCCTCCAGAGGCCACTCCCCGGTTCGGAGTAGCAGACAGAGGTGGAGCAGGAGTTGTCGCTCCAGGGCCCTTAGCCCCCAGAAAGCTAAGGGGTCTCAGGAATCCCAAAAGTCCCCACAGGACACTCAGCAGCCCGTACCGATGTTGGCACCAGGATGGCCCCAAGGACCATGGCAGTGGCCTTATTGGGGACCGTGGGGAGCTCCCATGGGCCCAGGCACCCTGTTGGTCCAGTTGTCTGCTGCCCACTCGGTGCCCCCTGTTACCGAAAAGGGGCACGAGGGCCGTTCCTTGGAGGAGGAATCGGATCCGGGATAGGGACCCTCTACGGGACCTCGTAAAAGAGGCAGGCACCCGCAGTCCTCCTCCTTCTTCCTGGATAAGGCAGCCCTCTGGTATCAGAATGCGCTGCTGAGGGATTTCAAGGCCCACCAGGAACTACTGAAGTGGGTGGCCACAAACCTCAATATGGAGGTTAAAGAGTTATCCGAGGAGGAGACCCCCTGTTTGGAGACTACAGGGTGCGAGGTTGTTCCCGGGTAGCCCTGCCGGTGCACGACAGGGTAATGAAATTGGCTAAGCCCTTATGGCAAACCTCCGCCTTGGTAGCCCCTACTTCCAAGGGTGCCGAGAAGAAATAATATGTGCCTGCGGAACGGTTTACACACCCAGCCCTGGGTCCTCTGGTGGTGGAGGCTGCTAACCAGAGGGACAGACAAGGGTCCCCTGGCAGCACACCTAAGAACAAGGACAATTAGAAGCTTGACTTGTTTGGGTGTAAGGTATATTCCACTGGGGCCCTGCAGCTGTGCATTGCCAAGCACCAGGCACTGCTGGGAAGATATAATTTGAACCTTTGGAACTCCAGAGGTTCGCAGAGTCCCTGTCCCAGGACCAAACAGCTGACTTCGCCACGGTGCTAGACGAGGGACGCATCGTGGCTGGCGCAGCCCTGTCATCAGCCAGTAGGGCTATGGTGTCTGCGGTGGCCATGAGGAGGTGCTCCTGGCTACAGTCCCCGGGCCTCTCCCAGGAGGTGCAGTAGTCGATCCAGGACCTCCCTTTTGATGGGTTGGCTCTGTTCTCAGACAGAACAGACGAGAAGTTGCATGCCCTCAAAGACTCCCGAGCCACCTGCACTCTTTAGGCCTGTACACACCACATGCCTCTAGCTGCCAGTTGCCCCAGCAGCCTCGCCAACAGCCTAGGCCACCACCTATATACTATCTGCCCAGCAGGGACCAAGATAGGAATAGAGGGTATGGCAGGCACAGCAGGCAGGCCTCCTTCTCTGGGGCCCAACAAGGACCCTCCAAGGGCTCAAACAATAAAAAGGGCCAGTTTTGATGATGGCCCGAGGGTAGCGCCTCCCTTGACCGTCTGGATCCATCCCACCCCTTTCTGAGGAGGCTGCACCCATTCTTCAGCGAATGGGCAAGCATTACCTCAGACTACTGGGTCTTGGACATAATATGCAGAGGTTATGCCATTCAATTTGTGGCCTGTCTGCCAAACCACTCCACCCCCTTTCCCATCCCTCTTCAGAGACTCCTCTCACAAGCAACTTCTCATACAGGAGGTCAACAACCTCCTCGACCTGGGGGCGGTGGAATTGGTTCCCCTGCAAGAAGTAGGGAGAGAATTTTATTCCAGTTACTTCCTCATCCAAAAAGCAAAGGTGGGGCTAAGACCCATTCTGGACCTTTGTGGCCTGAACAAGTTCATTAAGAAACTGAAGTTCCACATGGTCTCCCTAGCAGCTGTCACCCCAGCTCTGGATCCAGGGGATTGGTTTGCCGTCCTTGACCTAAAGGATGCATACTTCCATGTATTGATCCTTCCCAGCCACATGTGCTTCCTCTGATTTGTGGTATCTGGTTGCCACTTATCAATTTACGGCCTTCCCGTTGGTCTTTCATCTGCCCCCAAGGTATTCACCAAGTGCATGGCGGTGGTGGCTGCCCATCTCAGGCAGCTGGGATGCCAGATCTTTCCATACTTGTATGACTGGCTGATAACGAGCAGGTCCAGGGCCCAGGTACAGGACAGTGTGTTCCTTACATGCGCCACATGCAACAAGCAGGGTCTGCTCATAAACAAGCAAAAGTCCACGCTGTCTCTGGTACAGTGGATAGAATTCATAGGGGCCCCCTGGATGAGGTAAGGGCCAGAGCCTTCCTCCCACAAGCCAGGTTCGAGGCTATGGCTGTGATGATTGCTCAACTGCACAGGTCCCCCACAACAGCAGCCACGCATTGCCTCCAGCTGTTGGGTCACATAGCAGCCTGCGTGGATGTGGTCAGGGTAGTGTGCCTCAAACTCAGGCCGCTCCAAGCATTGCTGGCCTTGGTGTATGTGCCCAGCAGGCACTCCCTGCACAGAGTGGTCACAGTTCCCCCTACGGTTTTGGGCTCCCTGAATTGGTGGCAGAACCACAGGGTGGTGAAGGGAGTTCCCTTCAGGGATCTGGTCCTGTCGGTTACCCTGATCACCAATGCCTCGGATGTGGGGTGGAGAGCCCACATCAATGTCAACCTGAGTACCCAAGGTCTCTGGTTGGAGGAGGAGAGAACCCTCCATATCAATGAGAAGGAGCTCAGGGCAGTCACACTGGCTTGCAGAGTGTTCCTCAGATTCCTGATGGGCAGAGTGGTACAGATGCTGACGGACAATATTGCAGCCATGTTCTATATCAACAGACAAGGGGGGACATGGTCTTCGGACCTGTGCCGGGAGGCAGTTCGACTTTAGGACTTTGCAGTGAGGCATGATTTTCATTTATCTGTCTCTCACCTCCTGGGGGTCAGGAACGACGAGGCGGACCACCTCAGCAGCTTGTTTATATCCTGCCACACCTCTTTGCTGTATCCGGAGGTAGCGGCTTCCATCTTCCGGAAGTGGGGTGTTCCCCTGACTGGACCTGTTTGCATCGTCCTGGAACAAGAAGTGCCCGAGATATTGCTCGCTCCGGGGTCACGAGCCGGGTTCCATTTCTGACGTGTTCCTCATTGAATGGACGGGGATCCTCATGTACGCATTTCCCCCCCCATTCCGCTCCTGCCCCAAATCCTCTTGAAAATCAAGAGGGACTGAGCGGACATGATACTGATTGCCCCGGCGTGGCTGAGGCAACACTGGTACAGCATGCTCCTGGGCCTCTCGATTGCTGACTCACTGGAGCTCCTGAGATGGCAAGACCTGCTTTCCCAGGACCACGGCTGGCTGCTGGACCTGGACCTGGACTCCCTGCACCTGATGGCTTGAGACTTTGTGGCTGATGGAGGGAGAAAGAGCCTGCTCAGCGCAGGTCCAACAAATTTTGGGCAGCAGAAGACCTTCAACACAGGTCGTGTACCAGGCCAAGTGGAGAAGGTTTACCTGCTAGGCAGAGCCTCTCCCCTGTTCAGGCCATCCTGGAATACTCGTTACAGCTAAAACTTCAAGGCGTGGCCCTAGCCTTGCTGAAGGTTCACCTGGTGGCCATCTGAGCCTTCCATCAGCTACTAGAAGGGAGATCCCTATTCTCCCACCCTATGTCTATCAGGTTCCTCAAAGGGCTGGAGAGGCTTTACCTGCAGGTCCGTGACCCAGTGCCTTCCTGGGATCTGAACCTGATCCTCTCCAGACTGACAGGGTCTCCCTTTGAACCTATGGCTTCATTCCCGCTACTGGTTCTGTCATGGAAGGTAGCCTTCCTGGTGGCTATTACATTGGCTAGGAGGGTCTCCAAGATTAGGGCACTGACCTCAGAGCTCCCCTATACACTGCTCTTTAAGGACAAGGTGCAGCTGAGACCACACCTGGCTTTCCTGCCCAAGGTGGTCTCCCATTTTCATTATAACCAAGGTATCTTCCTCCCTGTGTTTTTTCTAAAACCGCACAGTTTGAAGGAGGAGCAGAGGTGGCATTCCTTGGCTGTGAAGTGAGCCCTGGCCTACTGCATCGACAGGACGAGACCCTTCCAGAAGACGACGCAGCTCTTTGTCTCCGTGGCTGACCGGATGAAAGGATCCCCAGTCTCCACCCAGCACATCTCCAAGTGGATCACCTCCTGCATCAAGTGCTGCTACGAGCTGGTGGGCGTACCACTTCCCAGAGTCGTCACAGCGCACCAGACGAGAGCCCAGGCCTTGTTGATGGCCTTCCTGGAGAAAGTGCCCAGGCAGGACATCTGTAAAGCTGCCACCTGGTTGTCTGTGCACACCTTTACATTCCACTATACTAGTGGTTCTCAACCTTTCTAATGCCGTGACCCCGCAATACAGTTCCTCATATTGCGGTGACCCCAAACCAAAAAATAATTTTGGTGGCTACTTCAAAACTGTAATTTTGCTACAGTTATGATTCGGAATGTAAATACCTGATATGCATTATGTATTCTCATTGTATAATGATTACACACAAAGCACCTTACACTTACACAGTATTGTGTGTATGGTGTGTGTACTGTTTTTACATTATTAACCTTTTTTACACCAGCAGGCTGTCTCGCAGGCTCTCTTGGCTCTCCGCCTCTTGGCTCTCCGCCTCCTAGGCTTCTGTCCTCCGGCGCTTGCTGCGTCCGCCCACTGATGACATCAGCAAGCGCTGGACACACGTAATGCGCTGCTATGGACTGTGGAGCGTTCCCCCCGCTTCCCCCGCCCCTTAGGCCCCGGACGGATGATGCAATCACGTCTGCGCATGCGCGCAGGCATTCAGTTTGGAACGCGCATCCATAACGGTGTGCGTTCCAGCTGAATAGCGCTGCTACAGATGGTAGCGCGACTTCTCAGCGGCTAAAGCCATCGGAAATATGTATTTTCCAATGGCTTTAGGCGACCCCTGTGTTTTGGTCGTTCGACCCCCGCCGGGGTCGCGACCCACAGGTTAAGAACCGCTGCACTATACCATCATTCAGAAGGTGAGAGAGGATGCGGGATTCGGCAGAGCTGTGCTGAGAGCAGCTTACCGGCAACTCCTACCCGTCTCCAAGGTATTGCTTTTTAATCATCTATACTGGAATGGTACGAGCAATCACTCGAAGGAGAAAACATGGTTACTTACCAGTAACTGTTGTTGTTCGAGATGTTGCTGTCATCCATTCCACACCCACCCTCCATCCCCGCTGTCAGAGTTGGCAGAAAGAAGGGACTGAGAGGCCATAGGGTTGGCAGTGCCTTATGTACTGCGGCATGAGCACGGTACTTCAGAGGGCGCCTGAGCCAACCCTACGGGGTCTGCTAAGGGGAAAAAAGTTCCAGGAACCTGTGTACGGTGGCGTGCACTCACCTATGCTGGAATGGATATGAGCAACACATCTCGAAGAACAACAGTTACTGGTAAGTAACCGTGTTTTTCCTGAACCCAGACCTCCTACCCCACAATAGGATCTGAATCTAATATTAAGAGGTGTGATTAGGCTGCCATTTGAACCCATGGCCTTTAACTCACCTTTTCATGAAGACAGTGTTCCTGAACTCCATCTTCTCGGCAAGACGGATAGGGGAGATAGCGGCACTGATGGCATATCACCCATTCACAGTGTTCTTTCCTGACAAAGTCATGCTCAAACCATATCTGAAGTTCATCCCCTAAGTGACTTCCTCATTTCATGTGAACCAACCTATTCTCCTTCCAACCCTTTATCCCAAACCTCACCAGAATAATAGGGAAGCCATCCTCCACACAGTCAACATAAGGAAAGCCTTGGCCTGCTGTTTGGACAGTTCCCTTTCCATTGTGGAAGGCACAGCGATATCAGCTCATACTCTCCAAATGAGTCTCGAACTGCATCAACCCTCATTACCAGACTTGCAATTTAGCAACCCCATCCATAGTCCGATCTCATACAGTGTGTGCGGTCTCTTCATTCATCGCCGCCTTCAAAGGTATTCCTATATCAGAAATCTGCAGAGCAGCTACTTGGGCAGCTGAACACACTTTTGCCAAACACTATGCCTTATTGGAGGACTCTGCCACAGGTACCAGATTTGGAGCCATAGTTCTATCACCTGTAAGACACTCGACTCCAAAGCCCCAGCCTCCAGCAGTGGGCACTGCTCAGGGTTTATCTACAGTGGAGCACCCATAGGGAAACTGCTCTAAAAAGAAGTTACTCACCTTGTGTAGTAATGATGGTTCTTCAAGATGTGTCCCTTTATGGGTGCTCCATGACGTAGCCTCCTCCCATCTGCTTTGGAGTTCTTGTCAATAGCTCTGTGGTAGAGAAGGAACTGAGGAGGGTTTGCCTGCACAGCACTGGTTAGCCTTGTGGCAGAGCACATGGGGAGGGGCAGCATATGGGGGGGACCAAACAGACATTGCTGTCACAGCTTTCTGATCAACAGTGCAGGGACCCAGACACACCTACAGTGGAGCACCCACAGAAGGACACATTTTGAAGAACCATTGTTACAGCAGAAGATGAGTAACTTCTGTTAAAATAGTTTAATTTTGGACTACCACACAATATTGCTGGCGTCATGAATACTATTACTTTTTTTATAATATGTTAGCTGCCAGCAGGAGACTCACCACTTGAATGAAATCCTTTTAAATTTAAACCAGTTTGTTCATGATGAGAGATGCTTCTCACTAAATTTTCAGAATGCTCTGCTGAGCAAACTAGATACTTTTTTTTATTGAAAAGAATTTTTTTTTAATGTGGTTAGTTTACACAATAAAGTGGTATTAAGTTATCTGTAAAAGTTGCTCTAAAAGTTGGAGCTGTGGTTTAAGAAAAGAAACTCCTGCTTGTACTTGATATTCTGTGTGTGTTAATATAGCAATATCAAATACCCGTTGCATTGTTTGTTACTTAAAGATGAATTGTAAGTTCTCATTGGACACCTAACTTTTAAAAAGGTTGAGTGACTAATAGGTGTTTAAAAAGTTGGGATAGAGGGGAAGAAAATGTTAGCTGGTGTTAGATACTTCTCACCTCTTGAATGAGGCAAGGAGACATATTTTTATGGCACATTAGAGCAGTAATAAGGAGGGAAGATAGTGTATGTCATTCGAAGCAAGACATAAAAGTTGAGCTCTGACCTTGGAAACAGTAGAGCTAGCTTCCAGGGAACCAAGAGAAAACTTCCAAAACCACTGCATTCCTTGGCCCTAGGTTACATCACACTACTGTTTGCAAAGATATTAACATGCCTCTCTTGGCCAGTATAAATATTTGGCATGGAAATAGCAAGGACTGTTCAGTTACTCTGGCTCTGAGTTCCCAATGAGAAACTAGCTTCCTAATTCTTTGTGTTTCTCCATAGTTGATTAGTTGTCTGTTGTAAGGGCCTCATGCTCTATGTAATAAGCTGAGTCTAAATTCTGGCTCTAAGATTCTACAGCAACTTCAAATTATTTCTGTATATTCTTACTTTACAAAACAGCACTATCATGAAGGGTGTACAACAAACTAAAGCAATCAATCAACCTTTATTGTAAGCTCTGTAAACTCGTTGGGACTGACTAGAATTTGTGGCTTGAACAACACTGAGTATGTTGTTGGCACTAAAATGATGGTAAAATGTAGCCCTTGTCCTTCCTTCCCTATACGCTTGTCACATTGTTTGTGACATCTAAACTTTGTGTATAAAGCAGTGGTTCTCAACCTGTGCCTGCAGGCCGCTTGTGGCCCAGTCAGCACACAGCTACGGTCTATGTGACATCTTCAGGGCCCTACAGGTGGATGTGGTCCACAATGGTAAAGAGGTTGAGAACCACTGGCATAAAATCATTGTGGCACCTTGTGTAATGCACTGTAAATGTGCCTGGCACTATAGGGAGTACTATAGCACTATATTAAATACTGGAAGATAAGAAATGGGCCTGCTTCTTTCAGTACTGGGTATAAGATCACTCACCTGAGTCTCTACTGGTTTCTCACAGACCAGAAGCTGCAAATAATTACAAAAAAAGCAAGAAGCAGAATGAAAAATGTTTTGAATTTCCAGTCATTCTGAGAGATTCAGCACATGGCTTTTCAGTTGTGCAGATCAGTATTACTAGATTGGTTTTCCCCCAATATTTGTCATCAAAGTCTTGTTTTGTCTGGAGTAGACAGTGGCAAGTGTTTGTGTGTATCCAATATATGTATGCACATAGACTTCTAATTGCCCTATTTTGTATTTCCCAAAGTCTGGGCACAGCATGGAAGAGTTAAGAACAGAGTTTCTGTTGTCCCCTCTGAATTTTTGGCTTTTGGTAGTTTAAACCAGTGTTTTAAAATTTTTTTCACTTGCAGACCCTTACAAAATTTCAAATGGAGATGCAAACCCTTTTGGAAATCTTAAACATAGTCTCTGGACCCCCAGGTTGAAAGTCGATGGTTTAAACCATCTCCTTAGTACAATTTACAGTAGCTTATACTGTGTGAATAAAACTGGAATGACTATTTTTAGATTGAAGTCTGATATCCTAGACAGTCAGACATAGCACACTCTGACCATTTTATTGTGTAGGGAACTACGCAGGTGTTGTGAGGGAAATTTGTTCAGATAAAATAGTATTGAAGAAATGAAAAGTCACTATCACGTCTAAGATGTGAAGGTTGTTTGAACAAAAGGCACAGTGTTGTCGTTCTTATGATAAGTAACGTTCATTTGTGTTTTAGGACAGAGAAAAGTAACTACAGAAGCTAGGTCTGTGAACAGAAGACGAAATCGTAAAACGGTAGTGTGTGACAGTGAAAGGTAAAGCAAGTAAATTAAAATCCTTTAGTCTATTACATGTTCTGTGTGTGTGTAAGTGTAATAGAATTAATCCCATACTTCCCAGCAAGGATAATAATAAAGTAATTAAAAGCTATCCATAAATGTTCAGATTCCTAGTCTCCTTCAGAAGTAGTTAGGTAAAAGTACTTTTTCCTTTCAAGGAAATAAAGGAATTTCTTTAATAGCTAAGACTTAAAGGTAATAAATCCAACCTGCATTAATTCTTTTCCAATGTATTTTCCAGTTTTGTTGTTGTCTAACAACTATTTAGGGAAAGGTTTGTAATGTTACCTTTGCTACACTTATTGCTACTACCTTGTTGCTCTTCTTCAGGTTTTTAATTTGTAAATTGATAAACTTTAGTGACCAACATTTGACAATAAATAATTGAACACCATGCACTTCACCTCATTATGCAGTATGAGGTATTTTAACTCTGCTGTTGTCAAGCACATAACACATTGACTTCAGTATGATCAGGCCCTTTAATTTGCCTAAAGAACTTGTGTTATGTTGATAGCCCCTACAAGCTAAGCTACTCTTTCTTGCTTTCCACACACTTTAACTACTAACATTTGGTTATCCCTTTGTGGTGGTCATGGATTCTAATTGATATAGATGTAGCTGTTTAAAAATAAACTTACAACCTATATCCAGAGTAGTGTCTACAGTAAAGAATGTGGTGTATTATTCAGTGGTTTCAAGGCAGTGCACTTAAATTTAAATTTGCTTACATCTTTTTTGTGGCCATTTTGAAACTTTTGTTTAGTGGTGATGAAGTTCCAGAACCAGTTACAAGTTCCAGACCTTCAAGACGAGCAAAAACAGCAGCACTTGAGAAAACTCGAATGAATCTCTCTAAACTTTTAAATAAAGAAGCAGATGAATGAAAATGAAAGAGAGGTGTCCTTCACGAAAGCCAAGTCATCACAACAGACTTCCAAAAATAAGATTTGTTTTGCTGTCAGTCCAGTTTTTTTACTCTTTCTATAATTGTTATAAAAACATGAAGTTCCCAGGAACTTTGCAATATTTTAAATTAGTGTTAATTTTGACAGTCACTCCCTAGTTACATGCATATTTTCTGTTTGTGTAATAAAAGTATAAAGTCTTACTACAACTTGATTTGTGGCTTTATTTAGTCTTAATAAAATACCTTAACACTAGAGCACTTTTCATCTGAAGATTTAAGTCTTATCTTAGTAGTATTGAGAATTACCTTTTGTATTTAAAGCCAGCTAGCTTTTATTTCAAGTTAATTTACAGTTACTATTGAGTGGCATGGCTTCAGTGTTCTTAAAGGCAGTACATTTTAATGTACTTATTCTCATTATTGACTTGTCTATAGCGCAAATATGGTGCGGGGAGACCTGCTTGAAAGTGTAGAAGGGGGTCTGAAGTGTGGTCTGTAACCAAGCAGCAACTTACATGTCCATGGGAAGTATACACAATATTGAAATTGTAAAGATGTACTTTGAACTCTAGGAATGATTAAAAGAATTTGGCCATGTTTTATATTCTTATATACATCAATATTGGTTTCAAGCAAGCATCGAAATAATTTTTTTTGTGGTTATTTTAGCACCTTGGATAATGAACCAGAAACTCGTGCTAGGTGCTGCAAAAACACAGAAAAGCATGGTAGGAATAAGAGCTAATAAGGAAGGAGTAGTAGTACAGAAAGGTAATAAAAAATAACATACTTTGAAATCAGATTAGTGGTATCCTCTTCAGAGCTGCATACAACTGCACTTCCATGTGTTCAAAAGATTCCAAACCTTTCTCTAGCTATGGCTGTTCAGGTGGTCTTATGTAGAAAAGTGGACATTTTTGTTACCTTTACTTTCTCTATTTGATGAACTCAATTCTCACTGCTGGTTGTGCAAATTCACATGGGACAGCTGCAGCTTTTTGCCAGGAAATATTGTCCAACAGGTCATGCCTCTTCCGGTTGCTGCCCAAACAAGTGCTTGCAAAGCTGTATGGATAACTCATATGTTAATATGTTGTGTGTATGAACTTACGTCTATTAGAGAAATATTCAAACATAAAATGGGATGTTGCTCAGAAAGTTAATAATTTTTTTGGGATGGTATGGGCCATTCGTTTAAAAAAAATCAGAAATGATCTATTTGAAGTCATACTTCCCTTCTCAAGAAAAGCACAGGGGGAAGAACATTGGGAAGCAGCTTGTTATAGACATTCTTTGCCTCTTTTGGCATTAAATATAAGATTTTGGAACTTGCTTACAGAATACAAATGAAATAGAAATGACGCCATTGCAGATCTTTTAGGTGTTGCAGACATCTTTCTGCCTGTGGATCTTGTGGTTAATGATCCTTGCTGGTGTTTAAAAGCTTGTAAACCTTTATTTGATGCATCATTTTATCCATCTCCTTAAAATTTTGAAACCCTCTGAGATTTGGATGGAAATTGATAAATAGATGGATTTCCTCAGATTCTGTGCTCTGAAGGTTTGTCAGAATCATTTTGTGAACCTCTACTTTGCCATATAGATTTTTGGCAAGTACTATTTTGTTCCTTCTGGAGGATGCTGGCAGGTTTTCTCATGCAACATAGAACTTACCTTGGTAAGGAAGTACACGCATCATTTCTAAAACTGTTTTAGCAAAAGAGCAATGAAACCAAAGAGGAACACTTGCTAATGCAAGAAACAACAAAACTGGATATAGAGTACTTGCCCCCATATTAGATAAAAATTGGCCAAAGGCTTCACTACTTTCAAAACTAAATGCTTAAATATATTCCTTCTACTTAGCTTTCCTCCAATAATTTTCAAAGCTAATCAAGCAAAGAGACAAAAGCCCTGCAAAAAAATCCAACTGTTTTTCCTGTAGACTGTAAAGTAAGAGATTGACGCAGCAGGACAAATATTGAAAAACAGGAACAGTCTGTTGCCTTGTTAGTCATCCCTCAACTTCTCATTAGGATGACCAAAGTTTGCACAATGTCTGACTTTTGTGTGCTCTTTTACCTGTTCAAGTAGACCACTGATATTTTGTCAGAATGTCCTTCTTTAAGGTTAGTGTCAGTATCCAAAGTGCCGGGAAGTTAACGCTTTCTTTTTTTTAATACTGGGACCAGGTAGCCTAAGTCATTACCTGGTGAGATATGCAAGTCTCTGGCTAGGGAACTTATGTTGTGACTGCTCTGTATTCTGGGTGGATGGAGAAGAGGGAAGATATTTTCCAATCTTATTCTCCACTGTTTGACATCTCAGTGACTTGAGTAGCTCCCTGTGAAATTTTATAAGGCTGTAGTACAGTTAGATACATATTTTAGCCAAATTTGCAAGTATTGAATTATAGCTACAACTAAGTCCTGAGAGGACTTCATCCTCATTATTTTTTAAAAATCTAATTTTATATATTTTAAGTGACATCCAGGAAACTGTTTTATAAAATTTATAAATATCTCACTGTCATTAAAGGACACACCATCCAGGCTATTGACTCTCCTGGCTCTATTTTATCAAGGATAGACAAAGTGAAGGAATTTTGCTCTGTCCATAAAATAAATGTATATAGAGAGGAAATGTGCAGTATAGGTTTCTTCTAAGTAACTAATGTAACAGCACACTACTACAATGCACTTTTTATTAAATGTCAAATAACTAAAGCTGAATCTGTTTTAGGCTTGATAAAGATGTCTACAAGGTAGTGAAAATGGAAACATTTTACATCTGCATAAGAGGCATACTGTTGAAGTGTGAAATTTCTAAAATTCAGTAAAGCAATTAAATTGAAATGTGTTTACATCCATTTTAATTACATCCATTTTAATTGGTGACAGGCAAATTCATAGAAACAAAACAAAAATAGACCACTTATCAGAAACATTAAAAAAGTGCAGATTACAGGTTTGTTGAATGACAGTTTTTCAAGAAATTTCTCCTGCTTTTCTTTTAGACTCTAGTTTTTAAAACACTGACACAAAAGTTCTCAGGTTAGATGAAAATAAACCCCACTGTCAACCCCCTTAGAAAAGGAAAATGTATTGTGCAATCTGATTTTGTTCTGTAAATTTTGAACATTAATGAATGAGATTTTATACACCTTTTGCCTTCTCTTTTTACTGCGTTGCTTCGAGGTAGTCAGTCTCCGCCAGAATTGTTTCTGAATCATTGCCATAAATTTTTACACATTGTGATCCATGTCACAAAATATATTAACTTTTGTGCACAAATATAAAACCGGGACACTATAATTAAACTTAAGACAATAGGAAAAAAAAATCACAAAATACTATTAAAAGGGATACATCTGATATAAGAGTTGTACTGCAAAATTCCATAATGGTCAGATGCAAACCTTCATGTAAAAAACATACACAGAGTACATCAAAATGAATAATGCTAATGATTTTAATATAAAGCCAAATCATGTGAGATCATTTCAAGATCAATGTAATAAATGCTTATTCAGCAGAAAAAAAGATCAACAATGTACAAAATAATAGTGCAAGAATAGCTGCAATCTATTTGTTCTCATCCGTTTTGAGATTTTGGTTAAAAACTTTACAGCTGGCAAGAGCTACTGCTGCAAAACTCAGATTCCACTCAGTGGGCTGATTAAGGCACTTCTTTACAGACTTCAAGGGTTGACTTGCTGTTTTCATGTCAAATAAATTCAGTTTCTCAGAGGCTTTCACTTGTATCAGGCTGGGGGGAAAAAAGGAGTTAAAGAATTTTAGTCTACTTTCATCTAAACCAGGCACATTGACATGAGCAGGGGCAGGGAAGGTGGGTTTTTTTGCTAGCTCAAGTTCACTGATTCATTTCTGTTGCAGTAGTCCCTAGAGGCACCAAATAGGATTGGAGCACTGCTGAGGCTCTGCACAATGTAAGATTAAATCAAATTATAACTCAAGCATTGCCCCCCAACTCGAGGCCTGTCCACATAGACCTTTACCTCAAATGTGGTGGTGCTTTAAACTTGAATTGGCTGGCCTCTCAGGGACTGCTGGCTACAGTTCAAATTAGAACAACTTATCAGCTGCTCATACAATCTCTCGGTGCAGTTTGTGTGTTTTGCAGTGCAGCTGCGCTCACTCAGGAGGCTACCCTGAGAGTTTGTAAATGTACTCAAGGTGCAGCCACAGTCCCTGTCCCCAAAATTTACTGTGTAAAACTAGTTTGCTTATTGCTAAATGACTCTAGGCTGTATGATACAATCAGGATAGATGCACTATTTCCATGGGTGGTTTACGGGAATGGGTGGGTTGTTTTTTGAGCCTTTCAAAAAAGAGCAGGTCACTGAACTCAGCCTGCAGCATTTAATTTGTTCATTACAAAAACTTCATCAGTCCCAGGTAGTGTATGCATTTGGTGGACAAAAGGAAGCAGCGCTTGGACTTTTGTCCTGTTACTTTCTAGAGCCCAATGCCAGCTCTCTGAACACATTCTTTGTCCGAGGAAAATGTGATGGGTCCATGCTAGCCAGCAACCAGTGTGGGATTTTCAAATGTGCTCATTACGGGTGTTCACGTTCACAACTGGTCAGCATTTGTTTGACCTACAAAAAAGATTCAATCTCTGGAAAGCCTGTGCAGTGAGTCTCGGAAAAATGCAGTCGCGGTGAATTCCTCAGAGTCCAGTGATACTCAGACAGCGGCTCATGAGCCACAAGTGACTCTTTAACGTGTCTCCTGTGCCGCTTTGCAACACCTACTAAACCAGTGATTTTAATAACTAACCAATGAGGCTGCTTTTACTATGTTAGGAACCAATTGTAGCTGATTCAAATAATTTTGGTGGGGAAAATGTAAATAAACAGTAAATGAAACAATGAAGTCACACTCCACTGTGGCTTTTTTGAGTCCTGCTGATCACTGATTTGGCGCCTGAATCCCTGATGTCTGAGTATCACTGTCTAGTCTATTAGAACCCACGTAAGGAAAAAACTGATAACCAACGGCACAGCGTTTCAGGGGCTAGCTGCTGCAGCTATACAAATTGACTGGAAATAAGCTGCAGATTTAGCCCTCGTTGCCACAACTTACCTAGGTGGAGATTTTGCCATCACCTGGTCTTAGATAGCCACTTGTGATTTTAAAAAAAAGTGCTCTCAGCCAACCAAACTTATGGTCTTGATGCAGGAATCAGTTGGTGAAATACTATGAGCTGTTATGGTTGAGGGCAGACTAAATCACAGGCCGCTTCTAGCCTTAAAAGGCATTAGCCTATTTTGAAATGGATCTAAATCTCCATATCAGCCTGGCAAGCATGGCACTGGTTTTTATGGTTACCATTTCTTTAAAATGCAATGGGCCCACAACAGCACTGTTTGGACTGGCTAGACACTCAAGGAAATTATTACAACTAAATGGTATTTTGCTGAAGATTAGTTCAAAGACTTGGAAACAGTGGGTCAGAGCCTATGGCTCCTAAAATCCTTCCCCCATGGTCCCTTGGGCCATGCCCAAAACAGTTGCATCTTGCTTCCTACTTCTTGTGTTGTTTTCACTTTTCCTTTGTGTTGCTTCTCCTTGTTTTTGATTCCACTTCCTTCTTTTTGCATTCTTGCCCTTCCTGCTACCCTATTCCTAGGTTATATAGTGCTAGGGGAGAGTGCAGTGCATTGGTGGCTCTAAGATCTTCTGGAGCTGAGCTGAGTTACAGAGATGCTTGAAACAAGGGGCTGCTTGAGCTCATAGCCTCTGCAGGGTTGACCACACCTCTGCCCACACTAATTAGGGATACATTTGTAGAACGTGGGAAGAGGATTGGGGTAGTGGTGGGAGTCAAGCAGCATTCCCAGCCCTTACTGATCCCCATGAGTAGGGTTCACTTGCAGCTTGAAACACTAGTTCAAAACTTAAATGCTTTCCGTATCTAGCCCACAACTGGTCAAGGAATATGAAGTGTTATATAAAATTAGACCAAGCAACAGTATCAGAAAAGAGGTCTTTTCACTGGCTTTAACCTAGGTTTTTTGGAGTTTAATGTGCACGTTTCTGTTCCTTTGATTAGTGTTGGGCAGGTGCTACAGAAAAAAGTTGCAGGTTATTGCTGTAGGAAATGGGTTTTAATTAAAGTATGTTCTTTTTACATAGCATGTATACAATTATTTTATACATAAGATGTAAGAAAAGATGGCACTAAGTAGACATACATGTTCCATTCTCTAGCTAGAAATGGTAATGAGAACATTCTGTACACTAGAATTTGGTGCATCATGCTGAAGATAAGGCCTGTGCTAGAGTCAGATTTTAAAAAAGCTGTAACATTTCAAAACCAAATTTCTTGAACCAATATTTAGCCTTTCAAGCCCTTTCCCGTTTCAAGAAATCATACTTCCCTTTATCAAGTAATCCTCAGACCAGCCCCAGATGTGACTTACAAGTAGTGTGCTCCCATTACAGATACAGGAAAGTCCAAGGCACAATGGGGATGTGCTGCTGAAATCAGTTTCTACAACTAAGTTCTGTTCTAAGTTCTGTAGGCCAGGCAACTCTCATGTTCAAAGCAAAGCCCACATCCCTGATGCAGGACCATATACTGTGCCTGTCAAATTTTAAAACAAAGCCATTGAGAGTCAGTTGAGTCTCTTACAAAAAGGGGAGGTGGGGAAGTCTTATGAAATTTTTTTTTTAATTTTTAAGTTGGAAAATGACCAATTTGATTATTGCATGATGGTGTCCATATGCACCAATTTTATTTCTCTAAGGGGGATGCACTGCTGGTATTTTTACATTGCTGGATCACCGAGGAAGCTTTTGGAGGAAACAGATGACAAAATCTGCTTTTGATGAATAAACTATATTAATGAAATAATATGAAAGCTTAATGTGGAAACTAGCCAATCATATGCTACCTAGCATTTGTCACTCGTGTGGCCAGAAGACAATATTTTCTTTTTGCAAAAAATTTTGAGGTATCAAAATTTTTCATTCTGGTGTGAAATGAAACATTTTGTAAGAAAAGCTATTCATATGAATAGTGAGCAAGTACAAGCTCAGAATAGCCTGGTCATTGGGCACCGAGCTGCAATGGAGGTGACCAAGTTTAAGCTCACATTTTGCCTGACTCAACGCAGGGATGTGAACTTGGGTGTATCTCTGTCTAGCTATTCCATCCTGCATCAAAGAAACCTTCCTGGGGGAACCAACATGTCCATGAACCATTTCAGGTCTGACTAAAAAAAAGGAGTGTTGTCGCCTTCCTAGGAAACCTAGTCATGCAACCTTTTAAAACTTCAGTGTCTTGTGCAGGTTTCTTAGGAGAGACAGGATTTAGATTTAAAAAAAAACAAACCCAAGGCCCAAAGAAGCAGCTGAAGCTTGCTATCAAATACGCTCTAGGACAGTGATTTTCTTTATCTGGAACCACACATAGTAACTATCATTGCCTTTTAACAGATATTTAAAAGCAGAACGAGCAAGAGAAGATGCATGCGATTTATTTTTTCAATGGGCATGGTTAAACACCTTTTTTCTCACTTCTTTCTACTATAAGATTATTGTGCTGGCCAAAACAGGTCCTTCATCATCTAGCTTTAGCTCTGCCTCTCACCTGGACTGATTTATCTCAAAGCTACCTGTGCAGCACCAGATAACGTATGCACCTATTAAATCTCACACATTTTTAAAAACCAAACAACCTGGTTGTTTTGGTACATTTATTTGAAATATATTTTGAATTATGAGATTTATGAAGAACACAAAAATAGTAGAATTATTTTCTAAATACCACTGTGCTTACACAGTACATTTTACAATAAACTTTTAAAAATGTTTTGTTCTCCAAGCAAAGCTTAGTATGCACAGTGCTGCACTCAAGTATTAAACACATGTGTTCTAAGTAATAGAAATGGGTGCATAAATTTCTAACGTATACAACTGTTTGGTGCTTTCACACAGACACCCTTGGCTGGGAAGAGCAGAGCTGCAGATTACACCATGACCCTAACAGTGGGCCTACTGTCTTCTCCCCTTCTGTCAGAGGAGTCACTTACTGGTTTGCTTATGAGTGGGGATTCCAACCTCCATGGCCTCATCTCCAGCTTTCACCGACCCCAGGAAACCCTTCCACAGGTGCGCCACACAAATACACAAAGTTCGCAATTGAGAGTGGCTGGGGAAAGGGTGACCCCACCAACTCAGTGGAAAATCGCAAATTACTTGCTTGCTGAACGCAGTCAGCTTTAATTTATTTGCTCTTCCCCTCCGTACTCTGACTATCCCAGTGCTCGCCAAGGAGAGAGATGCAGCAGTCACCTCAGGAAAAGCCCGTAGCAGCTTCTGGAACCATGCTCTTGCAGGCCTGGGCCTTGGCAGGATATGGGGGTGGGGGCAGTGCTGAAGTACAGGAAATCTATAGAGAGGGCTCTGCCATCCATTGAATCACTGAGATCTGCAAGTTCCATGTTCCAAGCAGCCTGTCAGATCCAGGGCTGATCAAACTGCCCTCTAAAAGGAATGATTTGAAGGAAGCTCTGGTAGTGAAAACTCTCAATTTCCTATTCCCACTACAAGAAAACCCCACGTAAGAAAAGATATGGCTCACTTCAGCAGTCTCAGTGAAACTGCAATTTCAGGGGTCTTCCATACCCACAGTAAAACATTTTGCCTTGCAGCAAAACCAGTAGCAACTTGCTGAATTTAAACTATAGCCAGTAGAAAGACTAAGTGTCTAGTTCTGATGAAGACTGTTTAGTATCTCCGCAAGGAGGTCTCAGTTTCATGTGCATTAGCAGTATTACACATTCTGAGGGACTAGGTGAAAGATGCATTCATTCATCTTACAAATACATGGGTTTTGAAGTTAGACTTAGGTGCTTCCATGAAGTGGCATTTGAATTGGGGTCATGGAGTACTCGGCAGCTCTGCTTGCAAATCCGCCCAGCAAAGACAGTCCAACAGGATTAAGAGGCCCTATGAAAAAGAAGCGAGGAATTAAAAACTGGACTTTACAAATAGCTCAGATATATAGATTTCAGTGTTTAATGCACAAAATTTGGCAACAAGGACCCACAGTGAAATGGCTTAAGAAAATTAAAAAGCTGCTCATTCTCCTTTAAAACTGTACTGTCCCAAACCAATTCCTGCCCTTCAGCTATAGTGCCACTAATATGGTTGATCCCTTTATTGTAAGGACCATAATTTTCTGACACAACACTTTAAAAGATTTCAAATATTCTTGGAATGCAAAGTAACCATAGCATGCTCATGCTTGCCTCTGCTCCTAAGGTCTGTAATTAAAAACCTATCATGGCAATCAGGCTATTCCTACAGCCTTTCATGATCTAAAGCAAAAGAAACAAATATTTATAGACCTCAAAGGGTTAAATCATGGCTTTATCACAGGGGGCACTGTGTGGTCACACTGCCCAAGGAGTTAAACTAGGAGGCAGAGGCACAAGAAAATAATGCTCTCAACGGTTATTTTCTATTGGTTGTGAATTATATTCCTCAGGAGAAGCAGATGAAGTGACACCTACAGTATGGAAACTAGAGAATTTATTTTAAAAAAATCTTCTGGCCAGTTATAGTCAACAGAACTGCTGGGTGAATTGTTGTGTAGCAATTGAATCCCTTAGACTAGGTCAGTCCTAGGCATCATTCTAAGTCAACCTGTGTTCTTTCTGGTTGATACATCAATCAGTAATCAAGATTCTGCAACTGGAACTCAGTAAAAAGTTCTCCTGATTATGTGCAAGCTGGGACAGAATTCAGCTTCCTCCCCCAGTGTCAACAGGAATAAAAAAGTAGGAAAAATGTAAGAGTTGACATAAGCAGATCTAAAAATTATGTTCTTCAGCCAGAAGTTATGGGCAGAAGTTACTAGATGTAATAATACAGCCCATGTTATGCAAGAGGTTGGACTAGATGAGCATAATGGTCCTTTCGGGATCTAAAAATATAACTCTGGATGGGCTGAATAAAATGGTGCAATTTTTTTAGCTATTTTTCACAGAACAGCTGCTTTTTAAACTAGGTTGTGTTATGGAGGGTGTTTTTGTGGTGCTGGCTTTGCTCACTTAGTATTGAATTGGGACCACATAATTTATTTCAGTTATCACTATCTTTACTTCAATTATAACTGAATCCATTAAAACTCTCTTGTCAAATCAAAAGTTCCTAGTTGTGTAATTACACAGAAGCATCAATTTATTCCCTTTGCCTGCCCCCACCCCTCAGGATTACTAGTGATATGATTTAATGGATGGTCTGCATGTTTCATGGAACAATACAGAATATCATCCTTTACTGTAGCCCCTTTCCCACTAATGAAGGGGTATGCAGCCTTGATGTGAAGCTTTTAAAGAGGTTTTTCGAATATCCTGGATGGAGTTTTGTGGAACCCTAGATCATATAACAAAATATTATCTTGGACAAAAGTCTTAGACATTTTACAAGAAAAATAGAGGACAAAATATGTTTTAAATCTACAACCACACCAGAATCAACATCTGTTCAAATATGCACAAGTTACATAATGCCTGGATGTTGGAGTTAGGGCAGTCTAGGCAGAAACGTGATACGTTCTTTAGCTGTGCCTGAAATTGAAAATCTTTTTGTCAGAGCTCCTAAACGCAACAGAAAAAAATTATAAAAAATTACCACCTGTGTGCCAATTATATTTGTCAGATGATTCTTACATGGATCAACGTTTTTGGTAAAAAGGAGAGGTCAGGAGCTAGACTAGGAGATTCAAGAGAGTTAGAAGGAAGTAAAGGGCCTTGGAAATAGATAGGATGCATAATGAGTTGGAGAAGCAATGCGAGATCCACGGAAGCTTTTTAAAAATAGGGGATACAAAATCCCCTAGTTATATAGTTAACAAGTGAGAAAAAGGGAGACAGAAGTTAGGAGGTGAGAATAGATGCAGCTGAGGAGACAGACAAGGGTTAGAGACTGACACTAAGAGTGCCATCTTACAAAACTAAAATTAAGGCTGGTTGGTGGGAGGAAATGGTGTAAAGAGTGGGTGGGGGAGAAAAAGAAGCTTGGAAATCTTTTTTTTAATCTTGAAAAAAATTGATGAGATCTTGGCTAGATGGGGAGGTTGGGAATATAGGCTAAGGAGACAATTATTTGGCATGCAAGGCACAGGAACCTGTCAGGAACAGAGAATTACTTACCAGTAACTTGTCAGAAAGCATACGTTGTAACAGATCCACATTCCATGTTTCCAGTCTGTGACTGGTAGAACTCCTATAGGTGTAAAATTCTAGGGCAGAAGGTCGCACGTGGAACCATAATACTGGCTAACCATCAGGTCCAGCTTCAAGCAAAAGGTGTCAGCATGAAAGAACGTAAGCATGCACGTGCAACTTTGCTGGGAAAGTGCATGAGTGGGTCTATTACAATTTATCATGTGTAATTGTTCTCTGACAATTTACAGGAAAATTTTTTCTCTAAATGGGTGCTAGTTGTAATAGGTTCCCAACTGTTAGAAACATAAAAGCTTCAAGGATGTTCTGTAAAAGGCCAATTAGCCAGAGCTTTTTGCCAAGAGGAAACGGTAACATGCTGCCTTAAGCTGCCACTAGTGTTTAAATTGAAAGTTTAAGGAATGAACCTAGAGCAGAACTAGGTAAGAGATGTCCAGTAACAGAATCAAGACCTTACACCTATTCTGCTTAACTATAGTAAGAATAGGCCAATGCTGTGCATTGTTGTTGTTTGTGGAACAAGGTGATCCATCCAAAGGGGCCTGACAGTCCTGCATGGTTTCTCCAGCTGTGATGGATGCAACTTTGTATACTGCAGCTTGAAGTGGATTAATCTAAACTCAGAACTTTCTCTGGACTATCAAGAAACTAGTTTGTCCTGGATGGAGATTAACTCAGAGATATGATGCATCAGTTCAAAGTGGCTTGCAACTTACTGAGACCCCTCAATAAAGTGAGGTGGAATAACTAAGGTTGAATACCAATTATTCCATTGACTGAAACATCTATGCTACTAAGTGCATTTTTTACACAAATAGCAGTGAAAAGACAGCAATGCAAAGTCTGAGAAGCAGGCCTCAGAGGCAGGAGAAGACTACTCTGGACCAGGAAATTTCTAGAGAAAAGGGACAGCAGGTCACTCTCACATTCTAGAACTTTCCATAGATAAATAGCAAAAGAAATACTGCCAGGATTTTAACACACATATACCTGAAGATAAGTCTCCAAAATCTTCATTAGTACCCTAAATAAGTGACTTGATTTTCAAAAGTGAGGTCAATGGGCACTGAGGACTTACGAAATTTAGAAGCCTAAATACAGACTCTCTCGGTAAGAGATCAACCACATTTTCTGGGTATGTGTGAAAATAGTACTCTAGCTAACAGGCCAGTCTGTAGCCAGGACTGTGATACGAGTCCACTAAAGAAACAGAGCCACACATTATAATGTGAAATATACCAATCTCATCACTTAGAAAGTGCTTAAGAACTTTATACATGGAGCTGCAAAGTGACAGTGGTAGTCCCTCCCCAAATATTTTGCGCACAGAACTGCATAGAAAAATGTGAAAGATTTGATTACACTATTCAGTAATTGGCCCATGAGTACGAAGGGCTCTTTACACGCAAAGTTGCACCCTTTTAACTAAAAGTGTGATTCAAAATTGATTGTGCAGCAATCAGGAGTGCCCATCTGCAGCATACCAGCTTTGAAGCAATAGTCATGTTAAGATGCACTCCATGACTTCCATTATGCTGTAGCAATGTCCATATGGGACATAACTGCATAGCAACTCAGGGCAGTGTAGATTCACACCCTGGCTTGCTGCATAGTAACTTGCCATGTAGAGAAGCCCTTACTTAAATTAATACAAAAGGTTGCGTGGACATTGTTAAATCAATATAAACTTGACTTTATTGACTAGAACAGGTTGAAGTAAACCTGTCAAACTGAAATAAGAGCATCTATGCAGGGTTTTGAACTGGTTTAATTCACTTTTAAGTAAACCGGTGCAACTTCCATGTGTACAAATGCCCCAAGTAAGACAGAAACCTGAAGTCTCTTGCCCCTGAAGAGAGTTCTGGAGCCAGTTCAAGGCATCTCTGCCTCTCATATCAGACAAACTATGCAAGGGACTGAGTCTCAAGACAGTGTGTAGAACTGACTAAGATG
Source organism: Mesoclemmys tuberculata (assembly GCA_007922155.1). Lineage (NCBI taxonomy): Eukaryota > Metazoa > Chordata > Testudines > Chelidae > Mesoclemmys > Mesoclemmys tuberculata. The sequence continues at coordinate 63,180,541 of ML675624.1, read as the reverse complement.
GGTTTTGTGGTAAGACACAGATGGAGCTGAATTCAGCTGGATAAGTCAGATAAGTTTCAACTGCTGAACCTGAAAGAAAAACAGGGAAAAATAATTTGTGAGACACAAAACGTAAAAGAAACAGACAGGATAGTAACCTTAAGCCTTAATGAGGCACCAGCTGCCTCACACCACAGTCATATTCTCTTAAACTTGAGAGACTGGGCCAAACAGATATCTTTACCTACATGAACATAAATCCCAGGAGAGTCAAAACAATCTTTTTGTGACCAACACAGTGGTAGTCAGAAGGAGTTCCTCTTCTATCAGCTGTGAAAACAAACTGAGAGGAAATGGGGGTTGCTACACCTCAGCAAGCACAGAACGTATCACCTGCTGGCAGTCTTTTGGGGGGAGGAAGAGGGGGCGGCGGAAGCAGCGGGATATTAGGTCCTCTAGCATTCTAACATTTTCAGACTAGCTGACCAAGAAGAAGAGAAACTAACAATTTGGAATCTACCACAAACGGTATCTTTGCTTAATTAGTATTTACTATGTTTAGTGCTGTACAAGCAAATGGTAAGGTACATGGGGGCCTGCAATGAGCTGGAAGTGGCTTAGAAGCTACCGGGGCTATGCATAAAAGGCTTTCTGTGTGTTTTGAGGAAAGATTTGAAGGAATTTGATTGTGAGAAGGAGGAAACAGTTCTCAAGCCTAAGGAGTGGAATGGAGACGTAGAGTTCAAGAAGGAAGAGTGCAAAATTGAAGAATGAAAGAAATTGGAGTGCAGGAAATGCACTTTGTCCCTGGACTTTCTCCACAGACACTCAGTGGCAGAAGAATGGGAGAATAGAAAACTGATGTAAGGGCTGAGAAGAGGCTGGGGTTTGATGAGATAAATAGAGTGGTAGGAGAGAAGAGTGAATTAATTAAACGGGGGGTTGGGGGGGGAGGGGGGAGGAGGAGAGAAGGTGCAATTGGAAGTTGAGACCATCATAGGGAATGGAGATCAGAAAGGAAAGGACTGAAAGCTGCAGAGGTCAGAGCCTGATAGTCCTGAAAGGAATATTGGATCGAACAGATTGCAGTGCAGGGAGCAAGCAGCAGCGGAAGAGATGAGATGAGATAGTGATCAGTAAATCAAGTACCAGAGTGAAGTCAGAAAGTGAGCAGTGCTTGGTGAAGACCAATATGAAAAAAGTGACCAAGCCAGTCAGTCAAGAGCTGATGATCTTATGAGAAAAAAAGCAAAATAAACAGATGGAGAAATTATGGAAATTGAAGTAATCCAGGATAACAACTGGTAGACTGAGATGAGAGAAAAATGAAAGGGAGGTGCCGAAGAGTACATACAATGTAGCAATGCATCACACTTTGGCCAATTAAGAGAAATGTTTTTATTTAATTTCTAATTCTGTTAGATGAGCAATAAAGCTTGCGTGTAATTCATTACAATAGTCTATTTTTCTTGCAGCATAAGGATTTGCCTCAATATTTAAAAAGTTGTCCACTGACCAGCACTGAAATGATATCAGCTTCCTTTGACTGCACCTCAATACTACACCTCTAAAAATTATTTGCATGTATCATGGCAACAGAACAGGCCATAAGGGACCATTGTGATCATGTAGTCTGACCTCCTGTATAACATGGACCACAGAACTTCCCCCAAATCATTCCTGGAGTAGTTCTTATAAAAATACATTCAATCTTGATTTTAAAATTGTCAGTGATGCAGAATCTACCACAACCCTTCGTGGATTTTTCCAGTGGTTATCCACCCTCACGGTCAAAAATTTATACCTTTTTTCCAGTCTGAATTTGTCTAGCTTCAAATGTCAGCCATTGGATCATGTTATAATTCTGTTGTGACGAAGTTAATTGTCTTGTTGATTTGTGTCCTTAATCTGAGCACCAACTGCAGTGTTTCAAGAGAAGGGATCTGCCTTTTTAAAGTAGTCCACTGGAAATTTCCTAAGTAGAACTAGGTAGAGACTTTATTCTTGGATTTATTTTATAGTCCTTTCAAATGTTTAATTTTGGTCCTAGAGGTTATCTTACCCCACTGCCTCCTGTTCTTATTTTTTTTAAAACTAAAAACATTATTTTCATAGCCAGACAATAAACCTTGCATGCCACTGATGACAAATATGCAATCTCATTGCCAGATTTCATATATAAGCACACCATTATTTCAATGCAGGTAGTTGTTCTAGATCACAACAGGTCCAATACTGTAAGATGCTACATTGTGTTGAAGGCCCTCCGTTCCCACTGAAGGCAAACATATAGGCTCTGATCCTACAATGCACAGCACACGTGCAGACTGCTGCTGCTGGGTGGAGCCCCACTGAAGTCCAAGGGGCTTCATGTGGGTGCAGCAGGTCATATGTGCACACTACCCATTGCCAGATCAGGGCCTTAATTAGGATTTGAGGGCACTCAACAGCTTCCATGAGGCACTCAGCATTTTATAGAATCAGGACCACTGAAAAGGATAAAGGTTTTTTATATTCCATGTTAGCCAAGAAAAAAGAAAAATGTTTAGAGAAAAATGTGTACCCTATGAAACTGCAGTACTTCAAAATTTTGCCACTATCTTAATTGCATGAAATCACAGCCCAGTTAGTTTCTAAATGGAGAAATTAAAGAAACGATCACATACAAATGAAATACAATTTAAGAAAACAACCAAATCTTTACCTGTGATACAAACACCACATCGTATAGATTCATAAGCACTAGCACAATGCTGCCATGTGAATGTTGTATTAGAATGTTTCAAAAATATTTGTATTGGTCTTAAATTTCATTTAAGCTTGGTCTAGCTCAGAAGCTCTCAACCCAGCATCCCATTTTAGTGGGTTTTTTCTTGCATTTCTTAAGGAGCTAACGGACAAATTACTTAAATCAAAATGCAAGTCAAACCGCACTATAAAACACCACGCATCTTCCCATTTGAGTAGTGCTGTGACCCTGTGCATCCGGTCACAATTCTGCTCATTCAAATTTGGCAAGGCCACCCCTCCATCATGCCAGCAGGGAAGTAGCTCCATCGTTACACCGTCCAGGTCTGGAAAGGAGCTGGGGATCTGGTCCTCCCATCCCTGTGCTCTTGCAGAGTTTAGGTTATCAAAAGTGAGGGGTCACGGCTCCCCCAATTTAAAAGTTAGGGCAACAGCCCTTTGGCCCCCATCTCTGGTGTCCATAGTCACCGCCCCCTGCTAGAAAGTTGGATATGCCCCCTAGGGGAGCATGTCTTCTTGTTGAAAACATGATATAGGTGATACCTTTAAGGCATAGCTGTTAGAGTTGGAGGGTTTTGAGGGACAATGTTGCAAACAGTGGTACTAGGATTTCACCCACTGGTTTTCTGATAGATTGTCACTTAGCTGCTTTCACTGATTTTTGAAATTTTCCCATCTTTCCTCCCCTCTGCATTCTTTTGTGTCAAAAAATAAAGACAAGGTTTGAAAATCTGTAAAGAATAGATAATGCAATAGAATACTTGGCTGGGTAGTGACAGCAAGGCAATGCTATCTCCTGTGATCTGTCTCATTCAGTTTGCACCTAAGATACGTACATTCATTATGTAGCTAAGTTAGTCACATATGAATGTTACCCACAGCTTAACTTCTCTCCAAATATTGGCTTAAAAGTGTTCAGAAGTCATAATGTCCCACCCCAAGATTTAAAACCCAGATTTCTGGATTTATAGCCAATACTTAACCCAGTAGGCTAATTATGCCTCTCAGGTAAGATGCTGAGCCTGTCTGTCTTAGTTACCATCCATAAAATCCCACTGTTTGTTCATCTCACAGTCTCAAAGCACTTTACTTCCTTTATACTGTTGACCTAGCTACACAGAGTTGAGCCAACTTGTATAAGAGGGGCTGTGGTCTAAATAAATGAAATATGGGTCAAAAACTGCAGATCCAGGTTCTATTCCCATTCCTGCTGCACCTTCCTATGTAACATTTAGGAAGTCACTTTAACACTGCTCCTCAGGTACCCCATTTAGAAAATGAACCTAATATCTAACGTAGGAATTAGTTTTGATGGTGAATACTGAAGATGAGTAAATTTTACCAGCTCTTTGCTTTCAATTTTGATATGTAGCCCTGGTCAGTTTCTCTGTTACCAAAAGATTCTTTTTGATCAGTTTAAAAATGACAGAATCATGTCACGTTTTCTAATAGCTAGCTATTATTTATTTAACTAGTTCTATCCTTGAAAAGTGCCTAGTTCTGCCAGGTTAGAACTTTTTAACCTTCCTGAATTTCTGTTAGATGATCTCTTATTGGTCATTTCTCAAATCAGTCATTTATCTGGATCAAATGCCAGGAAAACTCTGCCCGGGTGGCTGAGTTTGAAAGATGCAGAATGAGATAAAATACAGGAATAATATCAAAGCTTTGGGAAAAGAGTGAAAGATTTAGACAGGCATGTGCTGAGTTATTTTTTGCATATTTTATATAACTAATGTCACAATTCAAAAAAGCTCTCATGCACATGATTCAAAGTACTTTTCTGAATAAGGATGCTTTCCTGAATTACGGCCTAGAAATGTGGAAGTCCTTCACCATGTCTTGCCTCCATAGCTGTGTTTACAAAACAAAATGTAGTACTTTACAGTAATAGAAACTGAGTATTACACCAAGAAAATATATTTCTGTCAGCCTTGTGGTTTATGTCAGCAGAAATTCGTTTCAACAGTTTCTTTGCATTTCATTGTAGTCCAGCTGTTATAGTCAAACTTCTGTATACATAATTTTAAACCATTTTTGGTTCAAAAGATACAGTACTTGCCTACATTTAATTTTTTTTTAATAAAAATACTATTTTACACATATCTACACTCATAGTTTAATAAGTCTCTAATAAATGGATTTGGGAGCATTCTCAGAAGCCCAATTCTGCAAGTCACTGAAACATGTGAATAGTCCTGTTGACGTCAGGTGAATTACTCACAAATTTGTAGTTAAATATATGTTTAAATGCTTTGCTAAATTGGGGCTCGGGAGATTTTAAATACATTTCCTTTCTAGAGCACCATCTATAAAGCATTATCAATTCATTAAAAGAGCCTGAAAAACTTAACAGCAATTCTCCCAAAATTGAAGGACAGAAGACGAGGGTGAATCTTTCTATATTACCATATTTGGAAATCAAATGTTAGTATACCAGTTAAAGAAAAGATAATTGAGAGAATCCTAAAAGAAAAACTGAAAAAAAAAGAAAAAGATGTAAAATTATCATCATAAATTATATACAAAGGATGAAAAAACAAGACACCAAGATATAAAGAGACCCTAGCAGACAAAAGAAGTGGAGGTATTTAGAGTCAAGCCTCTCTTGAAAGAGCTCTTATAGTACAGGTAAGCCAAACTTAACATGGTGTCCTGGCCAATGACACATAGCCAACGGTTCTCTACAATGGGAAGATAAGCAACAGCCTAACTATGATGTAATAACTGTCCAAGAAAAAACCTGCCATTTAACATGCAGGCATGCAGACGTTAGCATGCACACGCATGCACAAACAGCCCACCCCGCACAGGATTTAATACTTATATATGTGTGCTGCCAGCAAAATAAGTCAAAATTTGACCCTTGATATTTTCACTTGAAGAAACGTACTTAATTGAAAGTAGTTATTAATTTTAATAACTGTTATATAAAATTTTCTAGTTTAAATTGTTAACATTTGTATGTCTCTCTGTGATCCTGGTAAATGATAAAATTGCTCCTTGATGGATAATAGTTGGGTGCCAGTGGTTCAGGTAATTATAGTTTATGAAATGAGCTGCACATGCTTGCTCTGCATATCTCACAGGTGGAAATAGCCTGAGGCCAGCTACTTTCATTAGCATTCCTCTGATGAGCTTCCAAAGGGAATACTTACAACAGAAAGATGTGATTACAACATCAGCAATTATTTTGCACTTAGTGTGACTGCATATACTAAAAGTATATGCTACATTTGTTCCACAGCTAGAGCATAGAATAAGCCTTGCCATGTGTTAAAAAGTTGGATGCACTGACTAATATTTTATTTTATTTATTTGTCACTAGCTCTTCAGAGGGCAGGGATTATGTCTTCCAATGTGCTTGTAAAATGCCTAGCACAATGGAGTCCTGGTGTTGACTTGATTATAGTACCAAAATAGAAATATACAGATAGCAGTGTAACTTTTAAAATTCAAGAATCTTTCTGGAATGAGAAGAGAAATTTGAGAAAAATTTTTGGCTATTTTCATCCTGATATGTTAATGCAGACATTGTTTTAAATTATAAGGGATTGTACAAAACAAGAGATTGAAACCAATTAGACTCTTGGAACAATATGGTCCCATTTTCAAATGTGGGCTCATTAAGCAGGATGTCCAAATCCTGCAGTTGTAAATTCTGTAAATTCCCATTTTGTCTAAATCCTCAGCTAAGTGTAATCCATAAAGGTACTGACATTTGAAAACCGGGCTCATAAATCTGAAAATAAATAAAAAGAGAAAATCAAACTACTTGTAGTTTTACACATTGCTAGTAAAGCCTTTTCAAACATGTATGATGATAGTTCTTCCAAAATCGCCACTCTACTCTCTTAGTAGCCAAACCGTAAGGGAGAAAATGAAAAAGTTCACAGTGGGATGAAGAAAGATATCCTATATTGCAGATAATCAGAACTGATCTTATTTTTAAGAGTTCTTTCAGTACCTCTTGCTGGAAATCTTTAGACTTTTCATCGTATGATGAAGTCCTTACATGGTATCTTCTGACTATCATATCACATTTTACCATTACGTGATTGTTCATCCTATTTTAACTTAGTCTCTCAAAAGCCTCTATGTGGATAGCTGAGCTAGCTCTAAGAATCTGGCTGAGGTCTATGATACACTGACAGGGAAAAATCACATTAGCACCTGTCTAGCAAGAACTATAAACCCTTTACTAAAAATGTATTTATAGGATTTCCATGGCTCATGTAGACAAACCCAATTCAACACTGCCAAATAAAAGGTGATTTTTTTTGTTTTTGTTTTTTTGTTTTTAAAGAAAAGCTAGAAGCATCATAAAGTTCAAACTATCTCCTATTTGCCATTTTTTGAACAATGTGATATGAGAATATCATCAGTTCTCTTCTGCAGCCAGACTGAGAATTGATCACGGGGACAGTTACTTTTTCTAGAGTCTTGAGCTGTAAGAATGCAATAGCATCCGCCTGTGTATGGTTATACAACAATCAGATTGTAGCAAAAATTGGACCCACAACTCTTCAGTATCAACGTTTTGCCCTTCCTTTCAGTTCTTCCACAGAGAGAATATCAGAAAGTTCCTTCAGGAATACTCAAGGTACCCCTTCTTCCTCAGTCTGATGGAGGGGTTAATAAAAATTGAGGAGAAAGTTGAAAATGTTGACAGAAATATCTATCTATATAGAAGTATTTAATGTACGGAAAACCTTAGCACAGCGATGTAGGTCTTGATATCACTGTAACATACACATGCAACCCAAATAATATACAGATAAATAAAGATGCTTCCATATGCGTGAAGCTTTCGGATGCAGGAACTGTACCAGCAAACAGGTATGCATGCAAAATTAGAACCTCATCTTGCAGCTGCATCCATCTGGGTGGGCAGGTTCTGCATCAGCTCAAAAGTCCACCAGCATGGATGCAGTTGTAGAATCAGAGCTTTAGACACCAGGTTGAGGCTGACTAAAATTTGCCTCTTTGAGATCAGTGCTTCTTTTGAAACTGTAAGTGATCTTTTTTTACATCTTTTCTATAGAGCCAATGGCTATGGGACACTATGAATAACAGAGAAGAGAAAATAAAAATAATGTAACAAAAGTCTAAAATGAAATAATGTAACAATATTAAAAGTGATCAGATTTTCTAAAGATGTCAAACTAAAAAGGAGGAAAGTTATCAGTAAAAAATTAGTCTTAAGCAGAACTAACATGAGAATATGTTGCCGTAATCATTGTGTAGAATTTTGCAATTAGAAAAAAGTAAACTTAGAAATAAATATAATTTGAATACAAACTTTCTGTATTGCAGCAAGAGAACCAGATGTTACTCTTTTCACCATGTATGCGTTTATATATTTGTTTTTTCTTTTGAGTGCACTCCAAAATTAATGCACTTAAAGCACACACAGAGAAAAAAAGGCAGTATAAATTTAGGTAGAAAATTACCTTTGCAGAACTAGGATTACATGAAATAAGCATGATATAAGAAAAGTTTCACACTGTTAATAATTTTCATTCTTTTTCTCATTTATAATGCAAGAAAGCACAATTACTTTCTGTGCTGCATTTTTTAAACTATGTACAACTTCATTCAATGTGTCAGTTTATAGCTAAAATTAGATTTTTCCCTTTACTCAGGGACAGTTTTCTTCAATACAAAAGACAAGGGGAGAAATATTAGATTCTGCTTCATTGTTCTGAATAATTTAAATTAGTTCTCTTTTCTGGGCTACCTGTACAGATAATCTAATAAAATGATAGGTTAGTAAATGTGTGGTTTTATTGTAATTATGGCCCCTTGCTACTCTGGTTAGCACTTATTCACCTTAGTAGTAGTATTGAAATCAGTAGGATTACTCATGTTAGTAAGGGTTTACCGACATGAATATGAGTTTTACAGTTGGACCCCATATTTTTAATTATATTAGGGCCATGATGAGATCAAATCTGTGCAACAATGCCCTATAACTATCTTACTGTTCTTTCTTATGTACCGATTGCATTTCACAATACAAATAAAATATTCCAGGGCAAATACATTTCAGTGTGATTACTGTACATCTTACTTAATTAGAATCACTCCACATCTGGTTTTGTACATTAAGGGCCCCCTTAAAAATCTATCAACTGAAATCTTTTCATTTATTTCAACAGGCATTGAATCAGGCCTTACAACAGAAATTCTAGTAAATAATTGTCCAGAAATACATAGTACCACCTGTCATATTTTACTGTATAATTATGAGTCCTATTATAGATTTGTATTTAAAAGAATGTCAAATGAGAAAAAATGCATTTTTTGTTTAACTCTGCTGTAATTTTGTATCTCTGTGTAAATATATTTTGTAGATAACATTTTCCAGACATATCAAGGACTATGCAGTATGGATGCAATCCCGACCCCGAAGAGGTTACATCAATTACAAAACTCCAATTGACTTGGATTTAAATCATGTCAGAATTTCACCCAATGTCTTTCTCAGACTGTGCTATTGAAAGTAACTCATTGCTATTTTGTCTTGTCATTAAGTGTATCTTCAGCCTTGATATTGTAATATGCTTACTGTAAAAGCATATGGTAAACTTTAATAAAATGATAAAGTATTTTAAAATTTTAACTGCACTTTCAGCACTGTGCTTTTGATGTTATAAATTGTTCCATTTTGTTACTTTTTGAGATTGGATATTTTTGACCCACATGGTATACATTTTAATATTGCCAGCTAGTCTACTTCTCCTCTTATTGTTATACTTGAATTTATAATTAGTATTTTGAAATTAAGGGGCAGAAGAACTTACCTAGTTGATATTTAGAATAATAGTTCGCCATTTGTCCAGTACTGCATGATTGTCTCTTATGCCTTTTTCTTATATTCATATCAGTGGTCTCCCATTGTGGTCTTTTTCTTATGTTTATTTTGTTAAGCACTTCAGAACTATCAGCAGAGCTATCATTGTTCATGCATTTGTTTGATTTTTTGCTGTCTAATTGGTCATCCAGCATTGCAGTCATTTTGGAAGGATTAGTTCCTTTACATGTCTCCACATCCTTTTCTTTTCTCTTTAATGCATCTTGCCTAGCAGAATTGGACCTTAAAGTGCGATGCCTTTTTTCTTCAGTAAAAGTCTGATTACTCCTACTTTCAACAGCTTCAGGTGAGTAAATGATAGTATTTAACTTAAACGATTTATGCTGTTCAATATGGTTGAGTTTTCTCAGAAATATTCTACAATCTTTAAAGGTTTTGGCTCTCCATGTACTTGGACTCATTTTAACCTGGTTCTGTGCTTCTTCAACATTTTTTTGGCTATAACTTGTTCCATTTCTCTCTGAATGTGGCTTTAAAATATTTGTTAAACCAGGATGTGCGCTGAAGTCAGACAATTCTATTGTCTGTGGAAGAAATGCATCTTTTACTTCAGCTCCAGTTGGCAAGATTCTGCTGTGAGATTCTACGATTTCAGTGGGCTGGATTTCTACTGTACATTTTCCTTGGTGCATGGGCACTTCATCACTGATTTTCCCACTTGTATTTTTAAAAAAATGGCTTTGGCAGAAAAATCTTATATTTCTCCTTTTAGATTTCCAATCACCTGTTCCATGGTTATACATTTTTTTCACTTGTCTCCACCTGTTGTGTTGTAAAGTCTTAAATTCAGTTCTTCTTACTCTGGCTAGTGTGAAATTACTTTTCAAATTTAAGACTGGAGCCTTGACCATTTTATGCAATATTTGTAATTTCTCAGATGGTTCTGAAGGAGAGGATAGTGCAAACTTTTTAAAGTGCTTTCTGAAAGGGCTAGTATTAAGATCAGATTGTTTACTTCCCATCTTAATCTCTCTAGTACTAATTACTTTCAAAGGATTACGAGCATTTGCCTTTCTTACTAGAGAGAGGGACTGCGTTTCTGTTGTTTGCATAAACCAACTACTAAGTTCATTCATATTACACTTCTTCTGAAAAAGCATTTTTATAGGTGATGCTTCAAGTTCTACAAAGCAAGTGTCTAAAGGACTTGACACTTCAATGCTACAATCTTGTTCAATATGATTCCTTTTTTCATATAAACACTTTTCAAATTCATTTCCACCCACTTGCAACCAGGTATTTGTTATCTGTTCAAATCGATTATTTAATTCTTCCAACAAGGAGTCACATGAAGTGGAAGTAGCCCACCACCTGAGAGAAGGATCTGATGAAAAAATGGGATCCAGTGATACTTCATTAATGGGCCTGAATTCATTTACCTCAGAACCCTTTTCTTCACCCTCTGGATTTTTAGTTGCTGAGGTATCTTTGGATATTATGCTCAGATTTGATTGCGTATGCTTTTCCTTTTGATCCTTAGCTTTTTTCATATGGATCTTATATGATTTACGTAGCAAGGCACTTCTACAACTAAATGGGCTAGAAGATGCTAACGAATGTAAGAAATGCAGTGATGGTCTTCTGTCTCTAACAGAATGCCTCAAAGGACTTTCATGTTTTCTTGATTCTCTAGTAATCACATTGTCCGATCCATCCTCGGTAGCATCATTCTGAATGCTCTTTATTTCATCCATCTTATTGCACAGTTTATTCTTCTCCTGTGATATTTTTTTCCCTAACACATGCTGTTGCTGCCATGGAGGCAGGCAGCTGCTAATACTTACTTTTCTTTCCTGAGGTGAAACTCTATTAACAGTCACTGATATGCCAGAGATTTTTACTTTTGCTGGTCTACCAGGCTTCCTAGTGATAGTTAAAGGCTTCTGATTTGGTCGTATGATATTGCTACAAGGATGTGGCAATACTCGATTATTCTTGATAGGTCTAATATGCTCATAACCAGAGCCAGAGCCTTCATTTTCTGTAGCAGAATTCTGTAAGGCTTTTACTATTTCAGCAAAACCACTTTCAGTTTCTCTATTGTGTCGGGGCTCACTAGAATCATTTGTAAAACTGGAATTATGTTGTGTAGGTATAGCATTAATTACATTGATACTACCTTCAGAAACATGCCGTTTAGTTCCTCTTGACCTTCCAAAAACAACGGTCACAATGATATTCTTGTTACTGATAACTTCTTTCATCACTGCCACATCAGATTTGGTGGTTTTCCCAGTACTGGTGTGCTCATTTCTATGGTCACTATGTTCAGCTGTGTCTATTTTAGGCTTTGGAGGTCGTCCAATTGGTCGCTTAACCTGTTTTACAATCTGAGGCCCTATTTTTTTAGGCCTACCAGGTTTTCTCTTTAAAACAAATTCATTGCCATTACTTGATTTTTCCACAGTTTCTTCACTTTGCTTAAAATAATTTAAGTCAGTTTCACTTGCTGCACAAGCATCTGCAATTGTCTCAGCATTAACAGAATTTGATTCCTCTTTAGTGACACTTTCATTACAATTATATCCAGAGTCTCCATCGCAGATTTCATGAACAAGATCTCTTGTATTGGATTTTTTTTCTGATAATGTGTCTGGATACTTCTGAAATAAACAAAGATTGGTGTTTGCTTTAGAAGATGCACTGGCAGCAGTTAAAGTATATTTGACTCCTTCGCTACTGTTAACCTCGGAGACAAACATAAGTTTTATTGGGCTAGTGTAACCTAAGAGAGATGCACTCTCCTCAGCTTCAGATCTAGTTTGTACATCCCCTTTACTGGAAGTCAATTTGCCTGAATCAAGAGATGAAGATTTTGAAAGGTTGTCACCAAGTCCTTGATCTAGAACTTCTTTATATTCTCTTGTTGGCACACAATCCGTTTTGCATGTATTGGTGCATGGCAAGTGAGACTGAGGGAGGAAACGCTGTCCTGCACATCCTGTTTCACCCATGTTAAAATGGGGGCCTTTCCTAGCAGTTTGGTTCATATCACACTCGTAAGCATTGTCTTTCAATTTTCTGGATATTTTATAACTATCTAGCAATGGACTTTTAGTTTTTTTGGCTAAGTTTATTGTATCTTCTAAGCGCTCCACAACAACTTGTAGGTTTGTGTTCCTTACAATCTTATTTATGTCAATAGACCTTTCAGCTTGATGATCTTTAACTATTTTCTCTCTTTCCAAATTTTCAGGTGATTTTTTTGCTTTGGAGGATTTTCTACATAAAAAGTCATTTGTTACATATACAGAGTACCATCCAGGAGGCACAACATTACGTTTGGTTCTGCCCAAGTTTCCATTATATTCCCCCTTTAAAGGACTTTGATCACTGTCTTTTTCAATTGTATAACCTTTTTGTGTTTTTGCAAAGTTAGTCTTGTCTACTATAGTAACATTGCTGTTTTCTGAAAATGCTACAAAACCAGAATTAGTTTCAAAATTATTCAGAGGTAGTCCCATTGAGTCTGCTTGATACACTGGCAAAGACATGGATTGAGCTTGACATCTCATATCTGGATTATTTTCAGGATTTTGTAAACCTTTGTCTTCTAACATGTTATAACTGTGTCCTTTGTTTGGTGACATTTTACCATCATTTTTTGTAGATTTCTTTGCATTTCTCTCTAAAGTTGACTTTTTCCTTATAAAAGTTTCATCAAGACTTGCAAGTTCCCTCTTGATTTGCAAAGACTGCCGTCTAATCAGAGGTGAATCAGGAGAATTATACATTGCAAATAAAGTTTCCTGACGTTTGCGAAATCTTGTTTGGATAATTTTATTTTCCACTTGCTTATCATGTTGGCTCAGTAACTCCATAAAAGTGTAATCACTTGCCTTAGCATCATGCAAGAGAGATGTTATAAAGTCCCCCAATTTTACATTATCATTTTCTGATACCTTGTCACTGTTAGACAATTTTACAAGACTGGTTGTTATATCTGTTGTTTCTATTGATTTTAATTTTTCATTAATACGATCCATTAAATCTTGAAAAATGGCAGTATTTTCACCTTTTTCAAACTTTTCAGAATTTATAAAACATTTGCTGCTTTCTTGATCTGTTGACAGCCAAGTTTCATTTGGGTGATCAAACTCTTTTCCTTTGCATAGTTTAACTTTATCTTCATACTCGCCATTGCTTCCTTCTGCTGGCAAGAGAGATGGAGGCTGGTTTATGGTTATTTCAAATTTGTTGTTGTCTAAAGCTGAAAAATCTGTAGTTGATCCTGCCAATGTTTCAAATTCATTATTCTGAACAGGTGACAATGGAGGGGGTGATGGGCTGCGAGATCTACTAGAGCTTTTAATGTTGTTTGACAGATCACAGTCTTCAGTTAAAGAAAAGGATGTACAAGTTGCTGCTGTCATAGAGTATTTGTTGTTACAGTTTTGTAATTGTCCAGTATAGCACCTATGAGGATTACAACTGTTAGCAATCCTTTTATTCACCACTGTTTGAATGCATCCAGTAGCTACAGTCTGGCATGACAAACAGTGAAAATCTTTAATACAGACAGATAGAGGTGGTAAACAAGTGTTTGGTTTTTGATTTTGTAAATGGCACCTTTTTGTCAGGATATGTCCATCACAACTACAAAATGGTATATGGATATCATCTTCAGTGAGGGATTTCTGAGTTTCTGAATGGATAATATGAGGTTGCAGGCAACTGCAAAGTGAAGGAACATTTTTGTCTTGGATTAAAAATTTCAAAATAGCCAAAATCTGTTGCCAGTGATAAGAGCACAAAGACTCCAAAACCTTGTTTAGTGCTGATTTTCCTTTTTCCAATTTAGTTGCTTCCTCTGATTTTGCACCAACCGTTGAACTTGAACTGAAAACAAAAACAAATCAAAACAAAAAATAAATTACAGTAAAATATGTCTGTTACAGTTTTAACTGTTAAACAACACTGAAACCCTGAAAAGATATGCAAAATCAAAACCAATTTCCTTTACATATTCACTTATCATATTTGCAAGTTTCTTATACAACTACTTCACTGCAGCTGATGTATATTTTATATGGAGAGCAGGCGGGGCCATACTGTGGCTCAGGAGCCACATGTGGCTCCTTTACAGTTAAAGTGTGGCTTGTGGAGCCCTCTGCACTCCCCCCGTTCTCCACCTAGCAGACTAGGGTTGGGAATTCAGGGCTTCAGCCCCATGGCGGGGTGGTGGGGCTAGGGGCTTCTGCCCCATGGGAGGCACCTGCCAAGGCTTCAGCACTTCAGAAAGGAGGTCTCGGGCTTTCTGTCCCATAAGCGGTGCCTGCCGGGGCTCGGGGCTTCAGGAGACGCGCACCCCGGGGCAGTAGTCCCGAGCGCTGGCAGGCATACCCCGCAGGGCAGAAGCCCCAAGCCAAGGCTTAGCAGGTGTGCCCCAGCTCTCAAACTTCTGAAGATTGTTGTATGCTGCTCAGAGAGTCAGTAAGTTTGGCCACCCCAATATAGAGTACATATATATATAGAGAGAGTACTATATTTCTATCATGTTAAGTAGGAAAATATTCAGCGAAAAAACATTTTATGTGACAAAGGAAAAATTGTTTGAAATCCAGCATTTCTCAGATATAATCATTATAATACTATTTATTTCATGGCACCTTTCATCCCAGTGTTTCAAATTTCCTTGCACACATTAATTAATTAATCCTCACAACAAACCTGTGAGATAAGTATTACTTTTACAAATGGAAAAATTGAGGCATGGAGAGGTTAAATGATCTCTCCAAACTCACAATGGAATCTCAAGGCAGAGCCAGGAACAGAACCCATCTCTTCTGACTCCAGGTCCTGTGCTTTAACCACAAGACCATCCTCCCTTATTACATGTGATATGGAGCACAGTCCATTAGATGTTCAATATGAACTTTAAACATTTGTTTAAAAGAACATTCAACCTTAATAGGCCACAGAAATATTTTTAGAAGCTATCACTGCAATTAAATGTTCTTTTAAGCTATAAATTCTCTCTCTCACACTCACACAAAACATTGTATATATAAGAAAAAAGAAACCCTGAAGTAAATAATTTGCAAATCTAATGAGATTGAATCATTTTAAATATCAAGTTAACTGAAAAATGTCTATCTAAATAAGACTTTAAAACAGCTGTTCTCAGATACTCAGCCAAAACAAAATCAGTTATGAAATACTATCTTCTTAACTACTTGGTTTCTCAACACAAATTTATTAAAACTTAAGTTACTACTTACCTAATCATTTAAATAGAAAAGCAGAAAATGTTCCACTGTGGAAATTAATACAGACCTTTCTTCAACTAAACTCAAAATCCACTGCTGAATAGCAACTACAACAAATTAGTTTTCTTGTATAATTCAAATCCTTTACTGGTACCAATAGCAAGAACAGCAAATAATATTAAAAGAATTCTGTTTTAGAAAAGTATATATTTGTTTAAACATATCACCAAACTCTGAACATGACACTAACTATTCACCCTATGCCTCTCGCCAATAATTTTCAGTACTTATATCTCCATTTTGGCAAAATTTCATTTTGATTGGCTTTACAACAACATTGTTGATCATGAAACGAAACATTTTACATTATAATATACCATGTATATAATTTATTATTAATTCATTAATTAGTTAGCAACTAATGTCACAAATTAGTATCACATCTTACTTATAAAAATCCATAAATTACTTAATCTTTCTTACTAAGATTTGGACATGCATAGTTTTGTATGTATAAATATATTATTTTATTGCCCCAGGCGAGCTTTAATTTTTATGCTGTAAAAGTAACTAACTATGCTTAATTCCTGACAAATTTCTTTCCCTCCTGAAACGTTTTATATAAAGGTTGAAGGTGTTCAAAGTGAGCCATCTAGATGGTGCTCTCTCTTAAAATCCTAACTAAATCCTGACATTATTAGCTGAAATTATACTTAAAATTCAGTTTAAATTTTAATGGCACGAGAAGATAAAATTATTTGCCTCTATCATCTAAAATGAAGCTCTACTGTATTGTGGAGGCTGTAATGGTATTGTTACCATGAGTGAATTTAGGACTCTATGAGCTATGCTTATTTTACATGAAACTCCATTTAGGGCAGTTCTAAAGAATAGAGCAACTTATCAGATTTATTGAAATACCAAAAATCAACCAGTCAACCAAGAAAAAAACCAACCAAACAAAAACCAAAAATAAGAAACAAACAAACAAAAAACGAGAGCCAAGACTGAAAGTGGAATAAAAAATAAGGTTAAAAATTGACTTATGTAATCTGACTAGATAAAAAGAATTAAAGAGTTTTCTGTATTTTTTTAAATTTAAGAATGCATTTTGAAACTTAAAAATAGGAATAAAAATGCATGATCATAGTAGAAGGCCTTTAACATGTTATTTAAAAATTTCTTCAGTAATATTATATGCTGCATTTAAACAACAGCTAGCAAATTACAAATTTGAAGAGCATTCACAATTCACAGTGATTGGTGTTGTGCAAACACTTCTATAAAAGTTTGAAGTCTCCAGATAGGAGTCTGTCTTTATACATTCTCCAAGGATATATATATGCTTTATCAATTATGGACTATTAGTGTTCTTTGTTAAGATTACATTTTTCAAACATTACATATTCAAATAAAAAATACTAGAATATCTGTCAAAAGAAAATATATGCTCACTAGAGTAAGAAACTTTAGTGTTCCTAAAGGTCTCTCAGATTTATGTGCCAAATCTTCCAGGGGTCTTTCTTAAAATTGGCCACTGAAGGATTTCCCATTGTCTAGAGTGATTTTCAGGTGGCACACAGCTACTATTGTTGCTCCTACACCACCCTTTACTGGCCATCGGAAGAGCGGGCGTGGCATACCTACAACCCAGTTATCCCTATCTGCCAGAACAGCTGTATAAGACCATATGCAGCTCATGCTGCTCTAACTTATGCCATGGACCAGGTGATCCCAGCTTCAGGGGAATGCAAAACGTTAGAAGTCACCTTTGTACCTCCCTGCACTGAACTGGGCTATGCAGAGTTTGGCTGCAGCTCAGGACATGGGCCTAAAAATCTGTTTAAAACAAAGCATTTCCTTTAAAGAGATACATACAATCCCTTTGTTAAAACATGCATATTTGTAAACAAATTCATTCAACTTTTATTTTTTAAATAGCTTTGCATACACTTTTTGCTAAGTATTAAAGAGTTGTGCTTCAATAAATACTTTCCTCCCTTTTTCTCTTTCATCCTGTTGTGTTGTCATTATACAGAATCTATAATATCACAGTAATTCCCATGCAAAAAGTGGCAGTGTAAAACACAGGCCCAGGTTACTAGTCCTGTAGATTCATTCAAACTTCTTCTTCCTGTGAGCAACAGTAGCTACAATTCATCCTGTCGCCACAGAACTCTCTTCATCTTTCTATGAATTCCAGGAAAGAGGTTCTGTGGTATAGGGTTCATGAAGAGGGAAGGGATAGAAAATGGGTTGGCTAAGGGCAAGAGGATCAATATAACTTGTTCCCCCAAGTCAAGCCCTGCAGAGATTCTGTGGAAATTATCATAGAACTTGGGACTGCATTATCTTTTCTGCTGAGCTCACCTGCTGAGTGCCAGGGGCAGCTATTGCCAAAATCTGGGGCTTGCTTGGCGGGGGGTGTGGGAGGAGGATGGGAGGAAGAAGAGTGCAGGAGAGGGTGTCAAAAGTTGGCACAAAGGCATAGGGTCATTACATGATGACCCACCAAGTTTGAAGGCTGGCATGGTGGCCTATATCTCTCAAAGATGTTCTCCCTTGGAGTTCCATCTTCAGCTTTATACCATGATTATGGCTTCAAAGAAGAAGTGAGCAGAAGGGAAACAGGACTTGGGAGGAACAAAAATGCTTTCAAGTAGTCATAGGGAGAATATAAACAAACTACTGGCAATGTAAATTATTAGCATAAATGTTCTCCCTTTTAATATGCCCCGGTGCATATATTTAATAAAATATAAATTATATTGGCTGAAGGTTTAACAAATTAAGAGAATAAAGCTTTCTGTAGATTATGTTAGTAAAATAAGCATTTGATTTCATAAAGCCATTAAATAGGTTTGTAGTTATAAAATTGTTTTATCACTTTTCATTTCTCCTATACTGTAACACATTTTAGTTTTCTAAAGTTTTCCTAATTTATTAGCAGACCATATTTTGAGAACCTGTCTCTTCCTTGTGGCAATTATTTTTGTTTTATAAATACACTCATTGTAGAAATAACTGTCAAAAGCAAGTCTATCATGCACTTATTACACTAATAGTGAATTTGTGCCTAAGGAGTAAGTCAATGAGCCAGTATACGGTCTTTTTTTGTTTCGTTTTCTTTTACTGAATGAGCAAAATCAATCACACATCAGTGTTGCTGTAAATTTATGTGCAAAAGCATTGAAGTGCTTTCCTACAAATTACAACGTAGAAACACGTTAACTAAACAATTAAATTCATACAATCAGATTTAGGTATATAACAACACAAAGAGGAAACAGAATTACAGTACATTTACAACACAAGACAAATACATGGAATTAATTAGAAAATATTGTAATAAATAATTCATGAATTATAGTGCAATTGATTTATGCATAAATATAACTAATTGCCTAAAAATTGGTTATTAACAAAATCTGTCAAAAATCAAGGCAGCCACAGAGTTTTACTAAATTACTGCGACAATGGAAATACTGCAATTAAAAAACAAATACAAGTATTTGTACTGTAAACAACTAAAAAAAAATCAGTCTCACTAAAGTTAATATACAATTTAATATAAAATTGTCATTAGCTACCAGAAATGGTTTAAACAACTTTACTGAGCAGTAGTTCTAAAAACAGAGGCACTGTTTTTTAATATAAAATACTTGAGAAACATTCAAATAAGTAGAAAGCATGTAGGGCTTGCTTTCGCCTTCATTTAAAAGTCTGCTGAAACATGAATTTTCAGAAATTGTCAATTACGAAGTAGTGACTGGTAACTGAATTTATAAAAACAGTTCAAAGGTACAACTTAAATGACATTTAAATGGAATACACTGGGGTTAGGGAAGGGGAACCTACACATTTCCCTGCCTTTCCTTAGTTGTGTAATCACAGGTTAGCCTAATAATTAGAAACAAATATTTTTTTTTCTTTTTAAACACTTACAGTTTGAGCATCATCTATAAACTATCAAAAAATATTTTAATATACTATTTCTGACCAAAAAATAAATAAATACAAGTACTAAAATGCTGAAAATTAATTATAATATTACGTACAAAACTTCTGATCACTGTTAAGTCCATAGTAAAATGATCCCTGATTTTATGAATCCTGTCAATTTTTGGTCAGGTCATTTTTTAAATGATATAAAAAGTGTACTGTAACTTGCCTTCAATATAAACTTCTGACTCAATTTATAATATTGTCTGAGGAATAAAAAACTTCAGTGTGGTACAAATATTAGGCAATACATTGAAGCCCCAAAAACTTTTGCAAGTAAAATTCTATATAAAGAGAGATTTTGAAACCTTTAGGTATCATCAATTTTGTTTACCACTGGGGAGGATACATTAACAAATTCATCTTTCTGGCCCTCACAAAATATGGCTTAATTCTTTAAAATGAGCGATGACATTGACATCTGCTCTTATGTATCCTATTTTTTATTAAGTACAATTCTTTTTACAGAAGGATTCCTTTTCTAATATGCAATTAAACCTTAATAGTTGAAGAGGGTACACTATAGATCTAAGAGACCAAAAGACTGATATGTTGGTGGCTGTGCAGTTTCATTTAACTTTTTATGGATTTATTTATTTTAAAATGTAAGCAATTACCTGTAATGAGGTTAATAGTCAAGAGCTAGATTTTACCATCTATTTTTAAGAGAAACTCTCCACTGAGTTCAATGACAAGTTTCTTTTAAAAGTCCATGATGTGGCCTTACATGTCTAATGTAGTCTTACATTCACACAGTATAATTAGCCTATACACAGGCAAATTTAAGCAAAAAACGTGTTTGACAACATATGTGTGTGAGAAAACATACAAAAGTAAAAAACAGGTAAGTGTTTCTGCATATATGTGATTTGGTTTAGAAAAACAATCTACACCTAAATTTTAATTGGAAAAAGGGCACTGATGTTGAATTTTGAATGTACAAAGCAAGCCCTCATTCTTCTTATGCAGACATATGCTTTATGACATTACACCACCAAATTTACGTATTATATAAAATCCAGTGTAAATGCTTGGAAATTAATTTAAAAACTGCAATCTGAAGACAACTGGTCTCTCAGAGTCTATTAAACATCTATTTAAAGATTCTATTTAAAATGAACTGCCTAGCTTCTAACTACCAAATTTATAAAGAATTTATATTACTGAAAGTTCAAACAGCTTCATTGTTTAATATTTGTGATTCTATCAAGACCCTGAACTGCAAATTTGGTTATTAGCAAAATGATAGTGTATCGGCCCATCAAAATGAAAACTTGATATTCATTTTGATAAACTGAAAAGGTTTGAAATGTCACAGCAGCAAATACATTACAGTTACAGTGAGGTTTGTTTTGTTTTTTTTAAATAAGGAGTGTGACACAATCCTTAAATAAATTTTAAGTAGTCATAACATTAACTAGCCAGCACTTTTAAATCCATTCTCAAGCTCATTCTGTGCACAGTATGAACATGCTCTATGTTGCATTCCAACTTTCTTCTTAAACCTTAAAGTTATCTTATTTTCCAAACTAAAAAGGAAAATGATGTTAATAATTAAGTTTAAATTATTTTATGCTTAGTATTCCATCTTATTACATATTTAATAATTCTATAACTACAGTAATTTGTCAGTTTTCATAAATGTATATTTTGTAAACACCAATTTCTTGCTAAACCAACAACAAAATTCTTTTTAAAATGAAAAAATGCAATTTTATGTCTGCTAACACACATTTTTATTAATGAAATGTTTTGGTTTTTTCTAGTTGTACTGGAGATCTAGTTATGAAGTATTTTTTCCCCACAGAATGTACTATATCCTACTAATACTTCACACATCCATTTCCTTGTAAGGAACTAACTTTGTAAAAGAAAAAAAATCCCTTGATTTATGTATTCTGAGTTACTTACAAAGTATTGCAAGTATTCTGAAGTATAAAAGTCTGCAAACCATGGGTCATGTATTTTCATAATAAGATGATTTATTCAATGGCTAGGTGGTTCTTTACCAATTAAAAATAATGCTTCACATGACAAATACTTGTTTTCCCAAAACATTTTATGCTATTGACTACTAAAGAAAACCTGAATCTTTTCCACCTACTTATACAAGGATTTTATTAAATACACACTATCAGAATTAAGTGAGAACTCTATAATTCTGTCCACAGTGAAAACCCTGAATAAAACTATTTTTCAAAAGGCATGTATGTGGTTTTTGAACTGTATAATTTCGTCTTCTGTCAGAGTGAGCTTATGTATTTCTCATATGTGTGTATACAGACAGACATACACACACACCAAACAATTTGCTAATAATTAATCTACACAGGCTTGCTGCTGTTTTTGCAGCTGCCAGTCCCTGAATCTGTCATATTAAATAACCCAGTGTCTGGTAATCGAAGTTTCTTCTTCGGTGGAGTCTTCAGTGTTCCAGATCTTTCTTTAACTTTGTATTCTAAAGTGCTGTGAGGTACCCCATAAATTCCTTGTGCTTTGGAAACACTCATTTTCCCACTCATTACCATAGCAATAGCTTCTTCCATTATTTCATGATCATATTGCCGATAGCGGCCACGTTTTTTCCTTGGCTGTTTATTGTCTTTGCGATCCAAACCATCTTCTGTATTTTCAGAGGTTCCATCAACTGTTCCATTCTTAACATTAAGACACAAAGGAGAGAGGTCCCCATGCAGAAAGTAGGAGTCAACACTTGAGTGAGTTACAGGTCCAGAACATTCAATTTTGTTCTGTTTAGGGAGTATGTTTTTCAATTTTTGAAGAGCTGATCCTTCTAAGACTGAGGAGGTTTTGGAAACGTGGTACATAACATCCAGAAGACCAGCGCTATCAGATTGTGGTTTGGACACAGAACTTATTCTTAGCTGAGGAATTTTTAACTGTACAGTAGGATTTGAAGTTTCATATTGTAGACTTTCACTTTTTTCTTTAAACTGAGTGACCATTCTCTGTAGAGTTAACTGGTGGAGGTAACTGGAAGCTGTTGGGAATTTTAATTCTGAGGTTTCAAGTAGACTGAGTTTACTTTTTTCTGTGCGCTCTGCTTGAGCTCTTGCCCACAAGGCTACTTTTTGCAGCACTGCACAAGTTTCTTTTCTGTCTTTAAATGAATAACTATCATTGAAATCTCGAGTTTTGTTTTTAAAAAGTGCAGGCTTTCCTGCTGGTAAGGCTTCTAAGTGGAGAAGTAAAGTTTTTTGAGGTATGCCATAAAGTATGCCTGCTTTATTTATGTCCAGTGCTCCAGACTGAATGTCTTTCAAAGCTTTTGAGAGCAAACCATCTGCAAACTCAGCACTTCTTTCCACATAGTCCTCTCTGTGTCTGTGTAGTCTCCTGGATGGATGGAATGAAACGATGGTAAACTGATGTATGAGAGACTCTCACACAGCTATGGAAGGGAAGGGTCCACTCCTTTATTATACTCCTTGCTTAGGTAACATCACTGCTTCTGATACTTTTAAGTCTTTGAGATGTGGTTGTTACTGATTATCATAGTAAAATGCTACAGTTCTGGTAGGACAATGTGTCAATCATACGGTGGCTTCTACAGCAGCCCTTCCAAGAACTTTAAAGCCTAGCTCAGGATTTGATAATATTCTTATGTGCTTGCTATATATTCCCTTTGATACATGCTTGCAGAGCAACACTTATAATTTTAGTTATGCATCCATTATCCATTAAGTACCCAAATCCTAAATGAGATTTTGTTAGTAGAAACGTGACGTTACCGCTAAACAAGTAATAAAAGAGTCAACCTCCTTATAGAAAATTTGCAGCAATAGGTACATTACTAAACACAAAAACCCCAGACTTCCACAAGACTAATTTTCTACAGCCATAAGATAAAGTGCTGCAATTAACAATTAAGTCCCATTTTGTCAATATACAACTCAGTTTTTAAGTTCTAATCACTATTTATATTTTTCTAATTATAAATCCCAGTAATTTTAAAACTTTTTCATATCAATAAATTACAAACAAAATTTTACACAATTCAACAAATAAAGCTAATTGTATTCTTATTTGGAACATATTATTTTGTAAGATGTACAGGTGACAAAAAGGGTTCTGCTATGGCTAGTAGATGGGAGGATGTCAAAATTATAATAAAATCCAACAGAACAATGTATTTCACTATTTTTGTTTCAGTTAACGTAATGGTAGCTTTCAGCACGTGAAACAACATTTTAGTTTTTAATGCTGAATGGACATATTTAGCAATTTGCCACCACACACCATAGGCAAAACCATGATGTAAATGTAACGATTAAGAGCTCTCTCTCTCTCTCTCGTTAAGAAATATTAAAGATAATAGCTGTTTAAC
This sequence comes from Mesoclemmys tuberculata, assembly GCA_007922155.1. Lineage (NCBI taxonomy): Eukaryota > Metazoa > Chordata > Testudines > Chelidae > Mesoclemmys > Mesoclemmys tuberculata. The sequence continues at coordinate 63,156,378 of ML675624.1, read as the reverse complement.
TTGTTCATGTTAGCTGAAGGATATTTTTAAAATCTAAATATGGATGTTATATTTTTTGTGCAAAATGGAAGTTTCCTAAATAAAACCTTGAAGAATAAATTTACATTTTCTTCTACTATCCTACTTTACTGTATTATGTAATTAAATTTTCAGTTCATTTTTAGTAACATGAACTAAAGTTTGGTGATTGTTCTGATAACTTTTCTTTAACAGAAAAAGAAAAGAAGGGAAAAGAAAAAAGAAATGAAATAAATGATATATAGATAGACACACACTTATGAGTGACAAATTCTTGAGCAAAGCAAAATATAAACTGAATTTGTGTGTCCATATATACTGTAAAAGTGTGTTATATATAAAAAATAGATCTGCTTTTAGAGATTAGAGATTTTTTTCAGTGTTTCCTTTTACATAAACTAAAAACAATTTAAATGCTGCTTACCCAGACAGTGAATTTTCAGAAGATGATGGATCATATGTTGACTCTTCCAGCCTTGCGCTTTTCTTTGTAGAGAGATCTAACACTCCATCCCCTGTGATAAAATAATCATAAGAACTTAAGAATTTTCTTGGAACTTTGCTACTAAAATTTTATATACATAGCACAACTTTTTAATATCTGATCTATGTTGTAATTCTGCTGCCATCTTAATTCAGTGTGAAATGTTGAGGAGGAAATGTTGAGGAGTTAAATTTTTGCAAAACTGATTTGTAGAGTTAAACAAGAATTAAAAAAAAATTAGTCAAAATGAAAAGTGGGCCCCTAATTACACACTGGAAACCTGGGGCTTAAAAGCAGATATTTATTAGGCCTTAAAATGGAATTCTCATACCTTGTTTCCTCCACAGATATATTCCAAACACACCAATAACCCATTAGTGATAATGGTTTGAAATGTGGCTCATAAAACTGAACTTATATAATTGAAGACCAAGTTCACATTAATAAATAGCAAATCAGTGATACACTAGTAATAAATACAAGGATCCAAAATGATGAAGGACACCAAAAGGATTATATCAGGGGAGGCATCTGTGTGAGAGTGCTGGAGACCAGATCAACGAAAGAACAGTTACTTAACCTATAGTAACTGTAGCACTTTAAAGACTAACAAATTTAATTTCTGCAGGCATAAGTTTTCGTGGGCTGCAACCCACTTCGTCAGTGGCATCTGGTGAAGTGGGTTGCAGCCCACAAAAGCTTATGTCTGCAGAAATTAAATTTGTTGGTCTTTAAAGTGCTACAGGACTCTCATTTTTGCTGTATGCAGACTAACAAAGCTATCCCTCTGGAACATTACAGTAACTGATTCTTTAAGATGATGTAATCCACTTGAATCCCGCTGTAGATGCACATGAGCGCTGTGCATGCAAAATCCAATTCTTTTAGCTAGCAGTATCTGTTGGAGCTGCACATTCTCCCATGAGGGCACACGGTGGGTTGGCTGCAACCCTCCCTCAATTCCCTTGCATTTCGAAGCCTGCATTCACCAAAAACTCTGAAAGTGGGGACAGAGGGTGGGATGTAGCAGCCATATTGACTACAACATCCTGAAGATGTTGCAGTTACAGTAGAATATCAGTTCTTTATTCTTTGAGGAAGTGTCAGTATGGATCCCACTGTAGATGACTGGTAAACAATATTTTCCTGAGATGGTGGGATTGAGGAGTCACAGCTGATCAGACAGACAGATGGTAGTACACTCTTCCGAATTTGGAAACTGCCATGGCTGCCATCTCAAATGCATACTGTTTAACAAAGGTCAGCGGGTTACTCCAGGGAGTTACCTTGCAAATCTCTGCACCTGGTACATTTCTGAAACAAGGAGGTCCTTGATCAATCTTGACATTTGCAGGGTTTAAGAAGACTGAATGCAACTGAACTGGTGTATGATATGCTGATATTGCTAAGTGGACTCAGAGCGATAAATTCCAATCTGGATTGTTTCAAGAGCAGCATGTAGTCTAGGATCTTTGGAATCAAGTCTTCAACCAATTCACATTGTTTTGGGTTGCCCATATGGAAACCTCTTCCATTTGAAGAGCAGATGCTTTTAGGGGAAACTTTCCTGCTGTGTTTAGAACTACCTGGAGCATTCTCTGTCCGCAGTGCTCATCCAGCCAGTATCCAGGCAGTCAGGTATAGCGACTGCAGGGCCAGATGTTCTGAGATACTGAGTTCATGCAAAAAGGAAAAATGAACAGGAAACTGACTGGACATCTGCAGTAGGTCTGGCAGCCAAAATTGACTTGGCCAGGAAGAGGAGGTCATGATAGCGGTAGCCTTGTCCCACCTAATCTTTTATATTATTCAGAAAATCAGGGGGATTAATGGTTAGGTGCAAAGGAGACCTTGACACCAGCAGAGCAGAAAGACATTTGGTAGAAATCCTAGGCTGACACCACCCCTACAGCAGAATCTGTTGCACTTGACATTCTCTGTGGTGGCAAACAGGTCTATGGTCAGAGTCCCCCACTATTGGAAGATCAGGTCTAGGATGAATTTCCACAGTGACTACATCTGGTTGGTTATCAGGTTTCTGCTTAAGGTGTCTTCAAGATCATTGCTGACCTGCCAAAAGTGCAGGGCCAGTGGGGGTCACTCTGTGTTGGTGACACCATTCCCAGAACTCTATGGCTTCAGGTAAAGTGGGATCGATCAAGTGCCTCTCTGTTTGTTGATACAGTGCATCACAGATGTACTGCTCATAAGGACTCTACAGAGTTCTGTGGAACTGACAGGCATGCTAAACAGGTCAATCTGATGTCCTCAGCCCTAGGATATTCACATGCAATTTCTTGCATTTGGAGGTGATTCGGGTGGGCTCCCAAACTCTCCATGATGCATCCATAATAAGGAGTTGAGAAACATGCCCTTTTTCTCACATTCAGGGGATTCTAGCCAACAGGCGAGTTCTCACAGGATTTGGGGTGTTACAGTGACCAATCTTTTCATACTGTGTTTGGCGGAGGGGAGCACAACAGGATGAGCATTCAAGCTAGGACTACCTTGCTCTTGATATGGGGCTTACCGTTGATCAGTCAGTTGTCCAGGTACAAATAGATGTGAAGTCCCTGTTTCCTTAGATGTGCTACTACCACTATCAGGCACTTGGTGAATACTCTTGGAACAGTGGAGATTATGAAACGTAGCACCTTGTATTGGCAATGATTATATCCTAATGTTAATCTGAGGTAATTCCTGAGGGTAGTATGCAAATACAAATCCTGCAAGTTGAGAGCCATGAATCAGTCTTGAGCTTGGAGTGACAGAATAATAGAAGCAAGTGTTATCATCCTGAATCTGAGGCACCATAGGTATTTGATGAGCCTTTTCAGGTCTAGAACAGGATGAAGGCTCCCTTTCCTCTTTGGAATGAGGAAACACCAGGAATAGAAGCCTCTTTCCTAGTACTTCTGAGGCACCTTACCTATGGCATCTAGACAGAGTAACAAGGCCATTTCAGTTTGTAAAAGGCTCTCAAGAGAAAGGTCTCTGAAAATGGATAGGGAAAGGAGGTTGCGGTGGAAAGGGAAAGGAATTAGATGGTATAGCTGCAGGTGACAATATCCAGCACTCATTAGTTGGTATAATGTCTGACCATGCCTCATAGGAAGAGGCAAGAATGCTTCCAAATGAAGTGCCCTGTTGACTATTTTTTGGTGCAGCTCTCAACTGAGTGGTCAAATTTCCTGGCATGTGGATGGAATACTGTGCATGGCTAAAGTGGTGGAAGAGAAGGTTACATATCTTATAGTAACTAGAGATTCTTCCTTATCTATTCCACTGTGGGATATCCATGCTCACCATGCACCCAAAGTTGGAGAATTTTGAAAGCAGTGTCTGTTGACCTGCGCATATTCCCTTGCTCTCCTTGTGTGTCCAACTGAGATGATAAATGGTGGGGTGGGCTGACCACATCTCCAGTTTCTCTTCTATTGCAAATCAGAGTAAGGTCCGAAGCAAAAAGGAGGAAGTGTGGGTAGTAGTATACAGATACAGACCACACATCAAATAACCACCAGTTACTATAAGTTAAATAACCACCTCCTCTTCGAATGCTGGTCCCTATCTGTATTCTGCTGTGGGTAACTGACAAGCAGTCCTTAAGGAGGAAGGTGCAAGGAGGCAGGTGGCAAAACCATTTGAAGGAGCACTGTCCCAAAGGATGCGATGCATCAAATGCAAAGTCCTGTTCCACAGTATAATGTCTCATGAACATATGGATGGAAGTCCACGTCACTGTTTTACAAAATGTCAACCAGAGGCACTTCTTGAAGTGATGCCATAGACGTTACTTGTACTCATTTAGAATGAGCTCTCGCTTTCTGTGCGGGAATAAGGTCAGACAATTGATAAAGTAAAATACAATCTGAGATCCTCTGAGAGGAGATAATTTGAGCTTAAACTCTTTTTGCTACAGTTATAAAAGTCTGGGAGATTTTCTAATCACGTGTCCTTTGTAGAAAGATGGCAAGAGCATGCTATATATCAAGGGAATAACGCTGCCTCGCCTCACACACAGATATATGTGGTTTTGAAAAAAATGCAGGTAAGTAGATTGGTTGGTTGATGTGAAACTCCAAAACTACCCTTGGAATGAATTTAGTTATGTTATGATGGGATAGTTTAATTTGAGCAATTGATTTTGGATTATCGGCAGATAAGTCTGCTCAATGGTCTGTGGGAATGCTGGATGGGATGGGAACTGAGTTACTGCAGAGAAATCTTTTTTGGGTGCTGGCTGGTGAGTCTTGCCCACATGCTCAGGGTTTAGCTGATCGCCATATTTGGGGTCGGGAAGGAATTTTCCTCCGGGGCGGATTGGCAGGGGCCACGGAGGTTTTTTGCCTTCCTCTGCAGCATGGGGCATGAGTCGCTTGCTGGTGGATTCCCTGCAGCTTGAGGTCTTCAAATCTCACTTTTGAGGATTTCAATAACTCAGTCATGGGTTCGGGGTTGTTATAAATGTGTATGGGTAGGGTTTTGTGGCCTGCCTTGTGCGGGAGGTCAGACTAGATGATCATATTGGTCCCTTCTGACCTATGAGTCTATGAGTCTATGAGTAAGTGGCCATAAAGAGACTTTGTGCTTATGGTAAATAGTATATAGTATATATAGTATAGTATATACTATAGTGCGTGTATATATATATGTGTGTATATATATATATATATATACACACACACACACACACACACTATAGTATAGTATATAGCATGGTATATAGTATGGTAAATAGTGTATAGTCTGGCTGAGGTGATGGCCCCAAGGAATGCAATTTTCATAGATAGGTGAGACACAGAACTGAAACTAATGGCTCAAAGGGAGGCTTAGTAAGAACCGACAGCACAAGGTTCAAGTCCCTATGACAGAGAAAGTTACTTATTGGTGGAAAGGTTCTAATTAGGCCCTTTAAGAATCTTATAATCAACAGCTGAGTGAAAACCAAATAACTATCTGCTGGTAGACAGCACACTGTCATGGCCAGGTCATGGGTGGCCAGATGCAGTAGTCAGAGCCAGAATCCACAGTCATCAGACAAGAGTTAGGAGTCAACTGGGTCAGGATTCTGGAAAGTTAGAAGCAGGAGACAAACTGGAGATCAGAACCACAAGTCAGATGCCAGGAGTCATGCTGGGTCAAGATGTCAGGAAATCAAGCTGGGGAAGCAGGAAGCACAAGGTACACAGTCCAGAACAGGATGGACCCCAGTTGTTCAGACAACTTCCAGTTCTTGTTGCTGCCATAAGTACAACCAATCAGCTGCTCTGGGACTCCACCAATAGGATTGCATGGGTGGAGCCTCAAACTAGGGATGAGCTTCGTGGGTCCTAAGTAACAAGCACCAGCAGGCTGCCAGGTGGAGGGCTGGGGCTTGGCTACTCCTATAAACCCTGATGACTCAGGTTCAAGTCCCATGGTTCATGACATCACTCCCACCCCTAGGGGCGCCATCCAGGTGACAGGGGCCTAGGTTTCTTAAGGTGGCTGCTAGGCAAGGCCCAAAACAAGGTGGGAGCATGAACATTTTCTGCTGGTTCCCAAATGTGTTCTTCTGGAACGTAACCTTCCCAGCTGATCAGGTACCATGATTTGCCTTGTTTGACTTAGAAGTTGAGGACTTCATGAACTATGTATTCCTCTTGACCCTGCACTTGTACTGGTATGGGTGGTGATTGGGCTCTCTGGGGAAATGTATTCTCTTAGAAGTGAGACATGGAACACAGGGTGAACACCAAAGGATTGAGGGAGCTGGGGCTCAAAGGTGACCAGGTTGATTTGTCACCGAATGTAATATGGGCCAAGGAACCAATAGTTTAGTTTCCAGAAGGGTCTGTCCGTGGGGAGGTGTTCTGTTGAAAGCCATACCTTTTGTCCTACAGAGTAGGTGGGAGCCTGTTGTCTATGTTTGTAGCCCTCCTTTGCCTTTTCAAGGTGTTCCTTCATCTCCTCTTAGATGTGAGGTACTAGATCCAAGGCAGATAGGCTAGTGGAGGATGCAGGTACTTGTGGATGAAACCGGGGATGGTACCACAGTTGATAAAGAAGGAACTGTGGCCTGCGGTTTCCATTACTATATGAAAATTCTGCATATGATAACAGTGAAAAACAGTCATCCTAGTGATGGTTGATGTAACATCCTAACTATGGTTGAAATGATCTGGTTGATTCTTTCCATTTGACCATTTGACAGGATAGTAGGCACAGGACAGGTGCACAGGGATTTATAATAAATGTAGGGCCTTGCGCCACAAGTGGGCAGTAAGCTGTAGTCCCCAGTTGGAAATGATTATTATCTGGGAGGTCATGAAGATGGACTACGCTGTTTATCCAGAGCCGGGCAGTTTCCTCTGCAGAGGGTAAACCTGTGCAGGGAATAAAGTGAGCAATCTTAGAAAAGCAATCTACCACTGTCAGGATGTTCATGAAACCACTGGAATCTGGTAGTTCCACCACAAAGTGAAAAAAAATGGCTTCCTAGGCTTAAGATAGGGTATTCAGAGGTTGGCGGATACTGCATGGTTTCTGGCTCGGGATCTTGGTGCAATCATACACCTGGAAGGAAACTATAAAGATCTTTATTGTTGGGCGTGTTTGGGGCCACCAGACAAAACGGGATGTTGATTGTTGGGTTTTATATCATCTTATGTGTCCTGCCAATGTGGGAGTCAGAGCACAATTGAAGAAGCACCACTCTTGCAAGTTCTGGGGGAACACAGATACAGTCCCTCACAAATATGATCACCTCCCAGGTGTAGTGAGGTTTTTGGTTGACATCAGGTGGAATTCCAGAGATAGAAGAAAAGTGGATGAGGGTAAGTAGGTCCTAGCAGGGAGTTGCATTAAGAAAGTTATGAGACTTGAGAATGTAGGCTGGTTCCAAATTAGGTCTCACGAGTCAGAACCATATCTTTGGGACAAAGCGTCAGTCTTGCCGTTTCTGGTTCCAGGGAAGTTGGCCACGGAAAAATTGAACAGGGAGACCAGGGTCCATTGGCGCTGTTGGTGGTGTAGGGCCTTGGCCCAGTGCAGGTATTCCAGGTTCTTGTGTTCTGTAAACACATGGACTGGATGACGGGCCCTTTCCAAGTAGAGTTGACACTCTCCAAAGGTGGTCTTAACTGCCGGGAGTTCCTTGTCCAAGATCTCAGTTTCACTTAGTAGGTGTAAGCTTCCTTGAGTAGTAGATGATGGGATACAGTATTTCCTCAGGACCATGCCTTTGGAGTAGGGCAGTGAGGGGCTCAGCTTGTTTTGAAAAACTTGAAATGAACCTCCAGTTAGAAGTTCACAAAGCTTAAAAATCCTTGCAGGTCACACACATTGCAAGGGGTTGCCCAGTTATGGACAGCCTGGACCTTGCACAGATCCCTATTGATTCTTTCCAGGGACAGAATGAAACCCAGGAACTCAGTTAAGGTCTCATCAAATACACACCTTTTCAGTTTAGCGTAGAGACCATGTTGTTGAAGTCTCTCCAGGATTGTTTGGCTATGACTTATATGTTGATCCAGATCATCTGTGAAGATCAATAGATCATCTCAGTACACTACTACAAACGGTCCAGTAGGTCTCATAGCATATTGCTAGTGAAGTGCTGGAACATTGCTTGGAGTTTAGGTCAGTCTGACTGGCATAAATAAATATTCAAGTGGCCGTAGCAAATCCAAAAGGCAGTCTTCCATTCATGCCCCTCTCAGATACAGATAAGACTATAAACTCCCCAGAGATCCAGCTATGTGAATATGCAAGCAGCCCCAAGCAATGCAAAAGCTCAGCTATCAGGAGTAGCAGATAACAGTTCCAGATTATCGGTTTATTATAAGGTTCAGTAATTGACACAGAGGCAGAGGCTGCCATCTTTCATTTTTACAAAAAAGATCAGGGCACCATCTGGTGAAGTCAATTTGCAGATAAACTCCCAGGCCAGGTTCTCTTGGAGATATTTGTGCAATGCCACCATAAGTTCAGGTTTATAAAACTTCTGAGCAGGAAAATATTAGTGTAGATGTCCATCCAAAAACCAAGTTGTGAGATGAAGCATCTTGGGGTTGGGATGCTTGATCCTGCCTCTCTCCTGGGTAAAGAGATTGGGAAACAATTACAGTCTGATTAAAGGGTGGGATGACAGCTATCGGTTTGATAACCAAAACTTTCTGGTCTAATAGGGGGCAATGAGGATGATGTGTGCCATATCTTGACAAATTCTCCTCATGACTCAAGGAAGGAGCAGTTAAGGACGAAAGGAGAATTCTGCTAGGGAAATTGGAGAACAGCACCTTGAGAGTGTAGCCCTACAGCACCTCTGGAGCAATGTGTTGTGCATTTCTTGTTTGTTTGGGAGGTGAACAGATCCCAGGTGGGAAACCCCCACTGAGCAAAAATGTTGTTTATTACTGACTCATGCAACTCCCACTCATGATGGCCACCAGCATATTCTGTGTCTATGGAAGGCAAGCAGCCAAAAGTGTGATTTGATTCTTGATACATGAGTTCCATAGGTGGACTGCTTCCACACACAGGGAGATTGAGCTCACACCTACGTGTTTATTGATGAATAAAACAGTTGTCATATTGTCTGATGTTATGAGGATGGTGGGACCAATTAATTATAGAAAAAGTCTGCAAGCTTCTCAAACTACCTGGAGTTCCAGAAAGTTGATGTGCATCCTGGCTTCTCAAGGTATCCAAGTGCCCTGAGCCATATAGCTAACCATGTATGCTCCACAGCCTAAGAGAGCTGCATCTGTAATGATCATCTTGTCTGGTGAGATAGTGGGAAGCAGATGCTCACATACATCTGATGTGGAGATTAGAGATGCTGTTATTCTGGAAGGAACTTTTACCATGGTGTTCACGTGTTTGATTGGTGAATACACAACATGGAGCGACACCTGAAGGCAACGTAGGCAAAGTCTGGCAAATGGGGTAATGTAAGTGCATGATGCCACATGCCCCAAGAGGGCAAGATAAATTCTAAGGGAAGCTCAAGGGTTGCATATAACAATCTAGCAGAGAAGCAAAACCTGTCCTTTAGCAGACAATCTCTTGCCAGGACTGAATCTAGGGTAGCCTCTATAAAGACTATATTCTGTCTTAGAGTAAGAAAAGACTTTTCCAAGTTGACTTTGACTTCTAGGGAAGAAAGCAGTTGAAGCATTAATGAGGTCAACTTGTGGGCTTCTTCACAAATCCTGATAACAAGCAGCCAATCGTCACGAGAGGAGAATAAAGCTGATCCATCTGAAATTAGGACTATGCCAGAAAGATCTTGCCGAAAGACTCTAGGGGTAGTGAAAAGGCCAAATGGAAGTGCTATGTATTGGAAGTGGTCAGGGCCCACCATGAATCTGAGAAAACGTCTTTATGCAGGGTGACTATCCACATGAAAGTAAGCATCCTTCATATTGACAGCTGTAAACCATGTACCTTTTTCCAGGGATAAGATTATAATAGATGCCATACTGTCTATGCAAAACTTCAGGCTTTGGATAAATCTGTTGAGTTTGTGAAGATTGAGGATGGGTCTCCAGCCTCCCTTCTTTTTGGGAAATAGGAAGTATGTAAAGTAAAAACCTTTCCTTTGCTGTGGGATAGCTACATGTTCTATTGTTACTCATTGGAGGAAGGACTCCACTTCCTGTCTGAGAATCTGCTTGTGATAACGGTCAAAGGGACAGGAATGGAGATTTTGACAGTACAGAAGTAAACTCAATTGTATAGTTCTATTGGATGACATCTAGTGCCCAGTTGTTCATGGTTGTGGCATTTCACTTGTGGTAGTGGAGTGCTAAATGACCCCCAAATAGTATGCAAGGATTGGGTAGTGGTGTTATCATTAATGGTTTCAAACTCCTATCAAAAATATTTTTTTCACCAGAGGATGGGAATGAGATGGTACTATAGATGCAGCAAAACGAGACAGAGTACTCTTTGCCTTTTACGAAGAGGGTCATAAGTTAGATGGAGATAAAACCATTGGGATGCTGGTCTAGGTCTGTAAGGCTGCCTGTAATATTTCATTTTCAGGGTAGATGCATGTATTCCCAGTGAGAAGAGGGTGGCTCTAGAGTCCTTTAAAGTGGGCAAGGACTCAACCATCATTTCATTGAAAAAGTGGGCTCCATCAAACAACAGGTCCTCCATGGTGTTTCGGACCTCCCTGGGAAATCCTGGTGTGTGTGACCATGACTCACAATGAATTTTGATGGCTGTTGCCATCAACGAGGATGATGTGTCTACTGCATCAACTGCTGATTGAAATGCAGTTCTGGCCACTAGCTTGCCTTCATCAGTAAGAGCCTGGAAATGAGGTCTGTCTTGTGCTAGTTTGTCTACAAAATCCATAAATTTTCAGTAGTTGAAATAGGCATACTTAGCCAACGGCACTTGATAGTTCACTGCACAAAACTTAAGGCTAGTAGATGTGGATACCTTTCTTCCCAGAAAGTCTAAACATTTTGCCTCATTGTCAGAAGGCACAGATTTAATGTGTTGCTGTCTATATTTCTCTGTGGCCACTTGGACCACCAGAAAGTTCTGTGCTAGGTGGGTAAAAAGTAACTGTGCTCCCTTGGCTGGGATAAAACATGGTTTCTCTGCCCTCTGGAGATAGGGACATGTGGCTGGTATATACCAGACTGCTCTAGCAGGTTCCAGAATAGGTTCACAAGGAGAAGATGACAATCTTGTCAGTACCGGTTCCTAGTCCTCATTTTCAGCAGAGTTAGGAAGAAGCTGACCATTTCCTCAGAGGGGAATGGTGGACAGATTCCCTGGCAGAACATATGAGTTCTGTATATCTGGCATACAGGTCTCATATTTTCCAGTATTTTGCATCTGAAGGGGGTTGTGGAGGTTCCCCAAAGCAGGGGTACCAGCTGCCCCTAGGTGAGAATCAGAGGGAAAGCTGGTACCAGTAGGCTTTGGATATCTTGTCTGGACTAACAGATTTCAGAGGAGGAAATGACGACTGTTCTTGTGGCTCAGATTCTCCTGAAGAACAGAAGAAAGGGTCTGGATCCACTAGGAGTGCACATGGTTCTGAGGGAGGAAAAGCATAGCTGGAGGAGTGGATAGATTTCTATCCAAGGTAACAACGCTTGGTGGAGCCGAAACCTCCCTTATTACTGAATGTCCCAATGGTGGAGGAAGAGCAAAGATATTCCCCAATGTATTATATGCCTTTAATCTCCCTGGAGTGCAAGAGATCCAATCCACTCATACCAAAAGAGATGGATAAGGGAGATTGTGTTTTTACTGCCAGTGGTGGCAGCTCCAACAGCATCAGAACTGATGGATCCTGAGATTTTGATAGGAATAGTGGAATGGGAGTTGTCAGTGAAGGATCCAGTACGAAAGAATCCTTGGTTTACGGGCTTCAGAGTCTGAGCCCTAGGACTTAGTACATCCTAGGTCCTTGGGGGCTGACAGAGTAAGTTTGCTCGATTTATATGGAGTTGTGTCGGATATTCTAGTAGCCGATTTAGAAGAGGAACTATTCTTATGTTTGTGTGTTCTCTGCTTTCCTGATGAGACTGTGACCAGGGGAGGGCGGAGAGCATACCTCCAAAGTTGGGGACTCTAATTAGAAAAACTTTACTAAAATCTATAAAAACTATTACAAAACCTAAAAAAATAACTATATACAGAAAGCCCTAAGAGACAATGTTTAAAATTTACAGAATGAAGAATTCAAAAGGAGAGTTCTGGACACAGGAGGTTCTGCTTCAGGCCAAGTGGTGGTAAGAAGGAAATGGAGAGGAAGTCAATTCGTCCCACCCTTTATCTCCTTGGCTGGAGGAACAAGGAGAGCAAGGATGCATATGCAGCCCAACAGATACTGCTTTCAGAATTCTCTGACTCCAGGTGCATGACACACATGCATATCTCACAGTAGCATCTTATTCAGGACCAGCACCTGAATAAGATAGCTGACATCCTCTACCATATCACAGCCACTTTTTAGACTAGTATTCAGGTTGTTTATGATAGGAAGCAGTCTCTTGTCTTTGCTGGTGCTGAGATTAAGAACAATGTGTTTTGCAATAAGCCGGAGTTGTAGAGATTCCAAGGATTGTAGGGGTCACCTTAAAGTCTTTTAGTAAATGTAGGATACTATTAGTTTTCTCACTAAATTGCCCAGATCCTCAATTGTGGCTTGTATTTTGTGAGAAATGCCCAAGGCTTGGAGACAAGATGCCCTCAACACAGTCACTATAGTGGCCAGGAATCTCACCAGGGTATCAGCCATCCATTGTGGTTGCAGGGACATATTTGTCACCACCTGTCCCTCTTTTACAAAATCCTTAAAACCTCTATAGCCTCTTGGGACAGCTTGTTAACAACACTGGACAACAAATTTTTTCAAAAGTGTTGCTTCCTCAGAAATTTTTTTTGATTATGCTAGACCACTTGAAGCTGAATACAATATAATTTCAGACTACTTGTATCACATAGGAATTTGGAGAAACAAGAAATGGACTTTTGTTGAATGTAATGTGTTTAATTGCATAACGATGCTGACGCTTTGCAATAGTTCAACTGAGCTAAAAATGTTTTGTTGATGATTTTCGTTTATGCTCAGTGTCTGAGGCTTCTCGTTTAAGTGTCCAACAATAATCAGCTAGCATTGATGGATTCCAGTTGCCCTGATACCGTTTTTCCATGATCGTAATGTCCTGGTGAAACCTTTCACCATGCTCGTCACTGACTGCATCAAGATTGCAGGGAAGAAGTCTAAATGCGAATGCAGAAAATGAATCTTTAGTGACATGTTGCACTTCATGATTTTGTATGCTTGAAGCATGTTGTCAACCAGCTGCATGTAGTTTGGTGCTCTGCAGTTGCCAAGAAAATTTTCAACAACATCCTTGAATGCCTTCCACACAATTTTCTCCAGCCCTACTAGAAGTTCTTCGAATTGCCTGTCATTGATGACCTGTTTGATTTTTGGACCAACAAAAACTCCTTCCTTAATCTTGGCATCAGTTATTCTGGGAAACATCTGTCTCAAATATCGAAATCCTTCACCTTCCTTGTTCATCGCTTACACAAAATTTTTCATCAGTCCGAGTTTTATGTGAACAGGAGGCAAAAATATCTTTGTTGGGTCTACAAGTGGTTTATGTGCCATACTTTTCTGCCCTGGAACCAACTGCTTATAGAGTGGCCAGTCCTTTTTAATGTAATGAGACTCTTTAGCATGGCTGTCCCATTCACAAATGAAACTACAGTACTTGGTGTATCCGAGCTGCATTCTTAGTAGCAGCGCGACTACTTTCAGATCACCACAGATGTTCCAGTTGTAGTTGCTGTACTGTACGTGTTTCAACAAAACTTCCATATTTCTGTAGGTTTCTTTCATGGGAACTGTGTAGCCGATTAGTAAGTATTGAAGGGTGGACATAGCCGTTGTGTACAACACAGCTTTCAGGCTTAACACTGACGAATCAATAAAAATACGCCATTGTTGTGGCTCTTGCTGGCAACCCAAAGCAGTGAACAGCCCATCAATGTCAGTGCAGAAACACAGATTATCAACCTGACCAAAGAACTGTGTCAAATCTTCTTGGCGGCTGTGAAAGACAGAAATTTTCGTGCCTGGTGACAGCAGACTCCATCCATGCAGTCTTGAACCCAGTAACTCTGCTTTTGCCTTTGACAAACCCAAGTCCCTGTCCAGGTCATTTACCTCAGATTGAGTTATCAGATGAAGCTCACTTGATGTAAATGGTTCAAAATCTGGATCAGTGTTGTTTTCCATTCCTGGCTCGTGCATCATGGCATCTTCGTCTGCCTCCTCTAAGCTCCATGACTTTGGTGCCTTCGGTACTGGAAGACTGTCGTCATGCAGCACAGGTCTAATGGCTGAAGGGAGATTAGGGTATTCAATGGATTTCTTGTTTTTAGCAGAGAACCTAGACACATTGGTCAGACAGAAGTAACAGTCTGTCACATGATCCTTCTGCTCTTGCCATATCATCGGGATAGCGAATTCCGAGTACCTCTGAGCCAAGTTCTAAGATCGACAGCACATGTTGCGCAACAAATGTAAGGAGCCCAGGCTTTGTCCTGATCACCAATTTTACAGCCAAAGTAGAGCTCATACACTTTCTTAATATGTGCAGTCATGCTCCATCTTTGAGGTTTAAGCATGTATTTGCCACAAATGTAACAGAACATGTTGCAACATTGGCAAGACATTTTGCTACCATGAATCCTCCTGAAAATACAATTGCTTTATTATTGTGAGTATACACAATATGCCATGTGCATAGAACATGCTCATCAACATGAATGCAAACTGATATAAACGCAATGCATAAAACGGTGTGTGCAAAATGCTTTTATAGCCTTTCTAAAACCTGTCCTGCCAGCATCCACCCTGCCTAAGCCTTAGCATTCCCACTGCATGTTGTTTGGCCCGCACTAGATGCAGTGTCACTGCATGCCCAGGCATGCTTGGACACAAGATAGAAAACTTTTCAGCTTACATTGTGGGCAACATTTTAATAGACAAATTATGAATTGAAATAACAAATATAGGCAATTTAAAAAAAACGGTACGTGCCAAGGAAATTTCATGGTGATTTTCGTAATCAGCAGCCCAAAATCCATAAGATACACGCAAGAGTATTCAGGAAGCAAAATCTTTGTTTTCCAGTGTAATTGGCATCACTATATCCCATGTCTTTGGCTACAAGAGCCTGGCAGTTCGCTACATGTAATTGGAGAATGCAGAAGATGAAGACCTTTTCCTGAACAGATCCAATTGTTCAAGATCTTTTGGCATGTTCTTAGCCAAGTGTGATTTCTCTTGAATGGCAGACTATTGGAGATTATAGAATCATAGAAATGCAGACTGAAAGGAACCTCAAGAAATCAAATCCAGCCCTCTGAGCTGAGGCAGGACCAAGTAAACCTAAACCACCCCTGACAGGTGTTTGTCCAACCTGTTCTTAAAAACCTCTAATGTTGGAGTTTCCACAACCTCCTTTGAAAACTTATTCCAGAGTTAACTATCCTTATAGTTACAAAGTTTTTCCTAATATCTAATCTCAATCTCCTTTACTGCAGATGAAACCCATTATTTCTTTTCCTACACATTTAGTGAACACAAAACAACTAATCTCCCTCATCTTTATATATTTGAAGATTTTTCAGGTTTCCCCCTCCGTCTTCTTTTCTCAGCACTAAACATCTCCAGTTTTTTTTAAATCTTTTCTCATAGCTCATTTTCTAAATCTTTCACCTTTTTTGTGGCTCTCCTCTGGATTCTCTCCAATTATCCACTGAAGTGTAGTGCCCAAGAATTGGACAGAATACTCCGAGGCCCCCCTGTGCCAGGCAGAGCAGGACAATTACCTCCCCTGTTTTATATATGTCACTCCTGTTAATATACCCCAGAATGAAAGCAGTTTTTTTTTTTTTGCAATTGCATTAGATGGTTGACTCATATTCAGCATGATCCACTATAACCCCAGATGCTTTTCAGCAGTACTACCTTCGCACTTGTCTTTACTGAATTTCATCTTGTTAAAATTCAGTCCAATTTGTCAAGGTAATTTTGAATTCTAATTCTGGCTTCCAAAGTGCTAGCAACACCTCTGAGGTTTGTCTCATACACAAATTTTAAAAGTATACTCTCTGCTCCATTATCCAAGACTTTAATGAAAATATTGAATAGTACCAGAGCCAGGACTGACCCTTGCGGGACCCCACTAGATATATCCTCCCAGTTCAACACCAAACCACTAGAGATAACTATTCTTTGAGTCTTTCAACTAGTTGTGCATCCATCTTATAATAATTTCAGCTAGACCACACTTCCTTAGTTTGCTTACAAGAATGTCATGCGGGACCATTTAAATTTAAATTAAATGTGGAGGCAACCTTTGGTAGGAATTTAGTGTGGTCTTAAGGTAACTTTGTCTCTAAAGAAAGATGTTTATGGAGGATGTGCCACTAGGTCACTTACTTCTCCTACGCATCTAGCAGACTTGACAGTGATGAGGAAAGCCAGCTTCATAGAGAGATGAAGTAAGGAACATGTGGTGAAAGGCTCAAATGGAGATTCCATGAGTTCGAATCAGACCAGGTTGAGGTCCCACATAGGAGCTGGGGTCCTTATTTCAGGGTAGATGTTTTAATGCCCTTGAGGAAGAGTTTTGTTGTCAGGTGGGTGAATATGCTGATACCATCCACCTTATCATGGAAAGCTGTGATGGCTGCAAGCTTGAGCTTGTAGAGAGCCCCAGTTTTTTAAAGTTCTAATATGTAATCCAGTACCCTTGGTAGAGGAGAGGATATTGGTATGATTTGTTTGCTCTGGCACCACGTGCTGAATCTTTTCCATTTATGAGTATATGTCTTTCTTGTATTTGGTCCACAGCTGTTTAATAAGATGTCATTTACGTCTTCTGGGCAGGTTTTTTCATTTTCTCTGAGTCATGGAGTAGCCAAGACTTGAGGGGCATCATGCCAAGTTGGGATGGTGGATGTGTTGCACGTCTTGGGGGAGGAGACAAGGTATTAGAGGAAGATTTTGAGGTGAGAACACCACCATCTGTAACAGGTATGGAAGCCAAGTTTCTCTGGGCTACATAGGTGCTATTAGGACGACTCTGGATTTGCCCTTCCTGATCTTGTGTTTGACCCAGGCTAGGAGCAGGACTGGAGAAAATGGGTACATTAAGGGCACATCCCATTTGATGAGGAAAGCATAGCCTAGGGAGCAGGGTCCCTGAACTGCTCTGGAGCAAAATTGTGGCATTTGGTGTTCACTGCTATTGCCAAAAGAGGTCTATGGTAGGGAACCCTCATTGTTTGAATATTGTGTGTAGAACTCCGGGGTCTATTTCCCATTTATGATTCTGTGAAAAGTCTCTAATTGGTGCATCTGCTATGATATTTTGACATCCTAGAAGATAGAATATTGATATGTCAATGTTGTGGCTGATGCACCAATTCCAGAGCAGCGTTGCTTCTATGCACAGGGAGCGTGATCGTGCCCTCCCCTCTTTGGTGGTATATATATAGAACATGTACATCACATTGTCTGTGCAGATCCTGATCACTTTATCCTTGATTAGTGGTGGAAAGTGATTGCATGTGTTACGGCCTGCTCATCATTCCAGCAAATTTATATGCAGGTTGGAGTCCGATGTGGACCATCAGCTTTGGATAACGTTGTTGAGTAGATGCATTTCCCAACCTATTAGTGAGGGATCCATGGTGACTGTAATTGTTGGAGTTCTTTGTAGAAAGGAAACTCTTGTACAAATGTTCTTTGGTTGTGTCCACCATTTTAAAGAATCCTTTACCTTGTTTGTCATAAATGAGGCCTCTCTTTAGACTGTGCCTGTGTGGTATGTAGACTGTTCAAAGACACACCTGCAGGCATCTCCTGTTTATTCTGGCACACTTGATGACAATGTTGTTGCTAACATGTGTCCTAGCAGTTGTAGGCACATTCTGTTTGTGGGCTGTCTTTCACTGCTGATCTTAAGTTTGATGACTGTGATGAAGCATTGTTGAGCTAAAGAGGCTGTAGCTTTTGAGCAGTTGAGACAAGACCTAATGAATTCAGGAGGAAGGATAGGAACGACAGACAAGCAAGGTGGACTACTCGTAATTCCAGGATGTTGATATGCATCCTGGCCTCTCTGGGGCCCATAGTCCTTGGGCAGTGTGGCCCAGATAAGTGTCCCAGCCTACAAGCGAAGCATCCATAGTGAGGATGGTACTTGGGCGTGGGAGTGTTGAAGGGGGTGCCAGTCATGACTCTGACCAGGTCGTACAACCATGCAAGAGAAGTCAAGACTGAGAGTGGGGAGAAGTATCCTTTTGTGGATGTGGTTTACTTCTGGGTCATAGACGGTACACAGCCACGGTTTGAGACATCAAATGTGCAGGCGTGCATAATAGGTGACCAAAGTGCAGGTCTTCATGTGGTCCAGGAGGCAGAGGAACTGTCAGAGACATATGAAAGGGTGGTGGTGGAGTTATGCAATGAGGGAAGGAAGAACTACGAAGCAGTCAGATAGCAGAAAGGCTCGTGCTGCAAGGGAGTTTAGTTGAACTCCTATGAAAGTGAGCTCGTGTGTAGGTATGAGGGTCAACTTGTTCTCATTGATGCAGATCCTCAGGCTTGTGAGGAGTGGGGTGCGTATAGTGGTCAGGAGATGTTTCCGGGACAACACGACTAGTAGCCAGTCATCCAGATACGGGAACAAGTTGGGGAGGGCAATTTGTGGGTCTTGAGGGAGGAATAAAAATGGATGCTTTGACAGGTGCTGCGGGAAAGAAGTGGATCGTTGTGAACATGGATGTTGATGCAGTTGATCCTGCTGATGTGAAGGGTCAGGTTGGTAGGCAGGGTACTGGGGACGGAAAGAGAACTGGTACTGGCAGTGCCCTGGGGCTAGTGTGTAAAGGCCCAAGGACCAAAGAGTAGTGGGTGAGTCCTTAAGTGAGTGTAGGTTCTCATCAGTTTTATCACTGAAGACCTTTTGGTTATCAAAAGGGAAGTCCTCAAGCATGGTCTAGATCTTCTTCAGGAACCCCAAAGTCTGTAACCAAGAGTCCCTGTGTAGTACCATCCCTGAGGCCAAGGAGCAAGATGCTGTGTCTGCCATGTCTACCACAGCCTGGAGGGGACTTTGGCCACCAACTTGTCTTCCTCGACCAGATATTGATATCAGCCTGTTTATCCAGGGGTAGAGGCCTGTAACTCTGCCAGTTTGGTATATGCCTGGAAGTTGTATTTTGCTGATATAGCCTGGTATCTTGCTGTGCAGAATTGAAGTCCCGCCGAGTTGTAGACCTTATCGCCAATCAGGTCAAGTTTCTTGGCTGCTCTATCTGAAGGGGTGGACTTGAAGTACTGTTGTCTAGCATGCTCTGTTGATGCCTGGACCACTAACAAATTTGGTGGTGGGTGTGTAAACATAAAGTCCATATCTTTTGCAGGGACAAAGTATCTACGTTCTACCTTTTTGGGTGTAGGTGCACATGATGCAGGGGCATGCCAGACTGCCCGAGGTGGTTGAAGATGCACACTGAGTATGGGAAGAGCGGTGTGTGCGGCTCCCGTCAACTGTAGTATGTCCAAGCACTCATCCTGGGGGTTCTTTATATCCTTCGTCAGTAGGTTAAAGATCCCTCATCATACGTTGGAGAAGATCTTAGTATTGACCATGATCATCTGGGGGAGAAAAGGATGGTGGGATAAGTGCCTCATCCGACTGGTCGTTCCATCAGTTCCAGCAGTGTGGCATCTTGGGATTCTTCATGAACTGAGGGAGAAGCCAGATAAACCAAGCAAGGGCAGTGATGAGGTGTCAGTGGTGCCCCACAGCCACGGTATGGGTCCCAATGGTGTCAGTAGGTCCAAACATATGGATCTGCCAGAGGACCATGGTGGTACTAGAACCATACGTAGGTGGGAGGTTCATATGCTGGTGCATATGTTGGTGCATAGGGCAGGCATCACTGTTCCAGACTGTAAGACTGTGCCAAGAAAAGGATGGCTCCGGTTCCAAAGACCACTCTGAGTTGGAAGGTTGGTCCAGAAATGGTGGTGCAGTTGGGATAGCTGGAGCCAGCATGGAGAAGCTCTGCAAAGATGTGCTCGCTTGGTGCTCTGAGAGTGCAAAGAGGAGTGACTCAGGGCAGTGGCTTAACAGGAGTGGTTCATCCACCAGTGATGGAGGGCACATGGTTCCCGGCAATCCTGAGGAACTGGCATACGGAAGAAGCAGCTTGGCCACAGGTATTAGCAATGATAGGTGGCCAGCTGCACATGGCACCAGACATGAGAATCCCGATGGTCCCAGCAGCGTGGATGGAGCCGGGGATGGAGGCAGTGGTTCAGCAGCAGAAGTCAAGGATGATGGTGGTTGGTCTCTATGATGTTTCGACTTGTACTCCGGCTAAGATTTTTTGAGTGGAGGGGCAGCCAAGTCCTCACATGGCTCAGGAGGCAGGGCTGTGCTTTGAGGTGGTCCCTCTCCGGGAGTCACCTTTGGGCCCATACATGATGCTGATTCGACGGTGCTGCTGGCACCATTGGTGGTGCCAGAGCCAAGGATGCTGCTTTTGACAGTGCCGGTGAAGTACTCACTACTGGTGAGACTGAATGCTCTGGTGGATCTGCCGGCATGCCATACGAGTGCATGTGTGGGCGCACTGTTTCTTCCTTGAGATGTTTAGAGAGTCAGAGCTCCCAAGCCTCACGGGTTTGCAGTGGGAAGGAGTGACAGATGGAGGACCGGACAACAACATGAGCTTCACCCAAGCAATAAAGAAAATGCTGGTGTTCGTCGCTCATGGAGGAGGAGCGCGGACACGACACACAGCTTTCTGGGGCAGCTTGATGGGGGCATAGTCCCCCTGAGTGGGTGGAACACCCCACATGAGTTAAACAGACAACTACTACTAAATTCCTAATTGCTTAACTACTAAAACTACATTTAACTGTGTAAAAGAACTATATACAATAATGCTAAGAAGACAGGAAGAAGGTTCCATGTGGTGGTAAGAGAAAACTGAAGGGATGTCTACTTGCGCAACCTCATAAGACCTTGGACGCACCACATGGCCAATGCAGGACACACACGCGGGTTGACAAACCCTGCCACGAACAGTTCCAGCTCCGGTGCATGCACACCCACGTTTGGAATCCCTTAGAGACCAGCACTCCAAGAAGAGTACATTCTAATGGAATGCTGAGGATGAGGAGCCGAACAAAGGTAGTGTGGGGAGATGCATCCATATGGAAAAAATAGTATGCATGATTCTGTAATTAAAGACTGCATCCTAAATCATATGCATAAGAGGACCAAATTAAGATAGCACAGACAACCTTAATCTGGCATATCCTAATTTCTGACTGACTGACTTTGCAATCTTCCGTTATTTTAGTAGTTAAAAAAAGTAGTAAGATGGTATATAGCATATATACAAACCTGTTCACATTTTCTGTTCGTTCCAAAGGTGTTATGAATGAATAAGGAGCCATGCATGTGCTTGTGAGGGACAAAGGCTGCATATGCCACTAACCTCTGAATTGCAACTGCCATTGCAGAATCATCAACTTCCCCTGAGAACTGCTTCTGGACCAAATCCAGGTCTGCAGATCCCAGGGAACTATTATGACTAGTGCCACCATCTTTGGGTGGTGGTGCTCAAACTCTTCATATAACTCCATCCCCCCCATCTCTCTCTCTCTCTCTCTCAAAAAAAAAAAAAGGTTTTAGTGAGAGCTTCAGCCTACAATAGCAGTTTACTGTAAGATTGCAGAAGGAAAGCAGTGCCTAGATTCAGTCAGAGGCAAAAAGGATATTCCAGATCTCTTCCTCCAGTTTCTTCTTTGTTCATCCACTCAAGTTACCCCTGGCACAGCAGATAGCTAAATCTGCTTTTCTGCTAGCTCCAGGGGTCTGCCCAACAGACTTAAGCAACCATCACAACCTTGGTAAGTTGGCCATCTCTATCCTTCTAATCTTCTTACCAGGGTTAAATGATTTCCTCAGTCCTTCTAGAGATCTTGATGTTGTTTTTATGTCCTTCAGGAGGAAAGCTGGGTAACCTAAATCCCACTAGAGCTATAAGAAACTTGAAACTCTCTACAGAGCCATTGGGCTCCATTCTTATATTCATCCTTCAACTGATGTTCCACTCTGTTAAATCCATACTGCCTGAAGCAAATGAGAAAGAAGTATCAACAGAGAGGTCAAACATAATAGCTGAGGTACCACTCTTGACTAATTGACTGGAAGAACAATCTATATTAAAACCAAGAGAGCAAAGGCAAAAGTAGCGTTCGCCACATGTAAATTTTATTTTTCCACACTGTGCCCTATCTACTTTCATGATCCTCGAACTTCTTTAAGGGTGCTTATTTTTAACTATAGCCAATAGTGTGTGAAGTCTGATCATCTGGACTACCCTAGAGACCATCCACATGATCCACATGACACTTGAGAGACTTGGCATGAGAAGGCAACCCTAGCCAGGCTGGACTGTGCTACTTTGCAACATAAGAAACTTATATTTGTTTTCTTCTTACCTTACTACTAGTCAATTTTTTATATTTCCTTTAAACATGAAACCTGACTACTACACCATGCCGAAAATTAACCTAGGGAAAATTTTAGCGTGAAAACTCAGAACTTTGACTGTCCATGAAGTATGAGACAAAATATGAGACTGGAGAAACTAATAGAAACTTCAAAATAACCTGAACTGGCCTCCCTGAATCTTGAAATTTGACTGATTGCTCATGCCTGCTTAAGCATGACTTATTCAAAATCCTATCTGACTGAAGACTGACCTCATGCACTCAGAGAACCCAAAACTAATTCAGTGCCTGTAAAGATAATTTAACGAGTCTATAAAAACAAACACAACTGTGATGCTGAGAGACAAGGTTAATTTATTATGTGTAAAATTATATTAGCATTCTCTCCCCACCAAATAAAAATACCAACAGAGAAAGATTGTAAGGACAGAAGCAGGTAAAAACACAAGGAGAGATATGGTAAATTAGGCATCAAAAATGAAAAAAAGAAGTCAGGCGAAGGGCTGGGATTCATACAACAGTTAACTGTATCTATATCATGATGGTCTCCAGTCATGCAACTTCAATTGTCTCAGATATTTATTCCTTAATATTCCACAGTCAGCTCAAACGTAATGAGCCAAATATATCCAAAAAGAACTTCTTGCCAATCCTAAATCTTGTCCACCTCCTCCCTACTTCAATCTATTTAAAATCCCACCATCTCGTGTCACTCTGCCACCATCATTCTACCTGATTTCCTTTACTAGCATTCTTAAACAAATAAAACATGCACACCCAAAAAACACCAATTCAAGCTCACTGTCCTCACTTCCAAGGTCCTGCAAAATCTCATCCCTGCATATACAGAATGTCTATTTACATTTCCTCCTACACACCTACTAAATTTCTATTCTTACTTTTCCCTTCATCTTTTCCTGCTCTTGGACTTCATGTCTCCTTTCATGCTGCCCTCTACACTTGGAACACCGTCCATTTATCCACGGGTATCTTCTCTCCCTCCCTTTCAGACTTCCTAAATCCTGGATGTTCAATAAAGTCATCATACAGTGGTCTGTTCACTTTTCTTGACAACCAAATAGGTATACCAGATACTTCCCTACTGTTAATGGTGCATAAAGTAAATGAGGGAAGCAAGCAGTATATCACACTTCAGCAGGTATACACTGCCCATTGGTGAAATGGTTTAAGAACTTTAGTGTTCTAAAGCTTGGGGAACTGCCACAAGACACTGAGTACATAGATCGAGGAGTAGGGTTATTTAGCTTTAAGGAAAATATGCCATACACTAACAAAAGATGTTTTTTGAAATAATTTTTTTCAAAGTTCTCGCATGAGATTTCTGCTGCTGTTTAGAGACCCATTTGTTAATGTTCAAAAAATTCAGAAAATCAGTCATGCAATCACTAATTTTTTTTCCTACATGGATTTTAATAGTCTACAACAGAATTCATTTTAATGTACTGAATGCTACTTTGGATAGACAAAATGCATTTAAAAAGTCATTTTGGATTCTTCAGAATTGGACAAATAAGACAAATCTACATAAAAACAATTTAAAAACAAAGCATATTAAAGAAACAGACACAAAAGATTTACCTTGCTGAGTTTTCTGTTCTTGAGTTCTATTCACAGTGAGGTCTAGAGGGCTATCCTGTTCTTCCTGAAGGGAGTTTTCCGTTTGGTTCATTTGGATATTTTTACATAACAGACTTGGTTCAAATGATGAACCATTTCTATTCTCTTGAATTTTGCTACTTTTTGAAATGTATTCAATTGCAAACTGACGGATCATCTTTTTCATTAATTCCTGAGCAACTAGGGGAATGTTAGGATCACAGTTCTGAGGAAGATCTAGGGGGGAAAAAACACATGGAACACATACATTAAGATAAATGAACAATTTTCTTTGATTAACTTTCTTTTAATAAGGCTAAAATGCTTACTCAAGACATTTAATCATTTTGGACCAGTTTGTTGAGCCATTTCTACCTTACTCCATGTGTAGTTCCATGGAAATCAATGAGATTACCTGGGAAGTAAGGTACTAATTAATGTGAGTAAAGATACCAGAATCTGGCCGTTTGGTTTTTAAAATATACTGAGCTAAAATTTGTCTTGTAGGCTTCTAGTTTGTGGTTTCAGGTGTGAAAGGTGTTTAAACAAAAATACTGCAAGTGAATTAAATAAAGTTATTAGTTACAGAGTAGTCCAAAAATATTACTTTCAAAATGAACAGCTTTAAAATACTATTTAAAAAATGCAGTTTTACTGACAATTAATCCTTAGTATTGATCAGAACATTCTGACATTTTTAGAACTAGCAAAAATTAAGTTTGACAAAGAGCTGTTTCACTTACACATTGTAATTTTTCATTTTCATTGTCCACATTGTCAATTCAGGATTGCCAAGCCAAGTTGATAAGATGTCATTAGAAATATTCCATACAAGTGGTAGTGCTGTAATAAACTAATATTGGATTTCTCAAACTTTTTCATGGTGTGTACTTTGTTCTAATAGAAGAACTATTGCCTTGGGGAACAATTTCCTTTCCCATTTTCAATAAAGGGGCCATGTCTCCCTTAATTTGTGTTCACATAACATCCCTATGGCAAAAACAGCAATTGCTTTATTTTTCCAAAACAGAAAAGTAGTATTAGGAAGGTATGTAACATATTTTAGCCATCTTTCAATGCAGTTTCCTAGCTGGAAAAAGAGTCAGCATCATGTGACTAGCTAGGTCTCGTCAGATCACTAGCAATTTTGCCAAATAATACAGTTTGAAGAACATCAAATCCCATCTTCTACTGAAATATTATAGATCTGCCAAATCAACAAAGCAAAGGAATTTTAGCATTGAATAAGAATACAGTCAGAAAAATTATTAATGACGTAGACCTCATTAATCCCTTACAGTCTCTACTCTTGCTGATGTAAGGTGAGTTCTCAATGCAACACATGGGATTTACCCTCAAATATACAAAAATCATCCAATGGAGTTGAATGGCTAAATCTACACATCCTATTCAACAATGAATACTTACATGACTGAATACTTTATTCTGGCAAAAAGCTGTTTCTATGGTTAATACCTTTAGGTTCTTTTTATGTTTTAATTGTGCTTTAAGCACAAGTATCAAGGCAAAGAGTGTGGGGAGCCTTATTAAGGGAGGATTACTTATCTTGTAATTCTGCTTCCCTGAAGATAGTTTTGGCAGAATTCTTACTTGTGCTTCCTAGCACCACTCCTCGAACTCTAAGACTTTGTGGTCCCTGAAGGCAGCAGTAGCTGGCTAGAAAGTCATCCTCTGCTCTTCAACCCTCACCTCTCCAACACCACAAATGGCACACGATACTTAGGAATCTAACCATTACCCTTTCTTGACCTCACAGGTACTTTGTGTGTCAGAGAGCTTTCATCAGTTTTGTCAAGATCCTATGACACCATCAACTTTTTGATGGGGATTACAATAGCATCAAGCCTCTCAAAAACTTACACTAAGGAATGCAGAGAAACTGGCCTACCCTTCAACTAGGTTTTGATAACCTGAAAAGTCTGCCAAATTAATCTGAATGCTGTTACTGCATGCTTAAGTTATTCTCAAACACATGATTAAGCAGGTTTAATTGGTGGGGACGGAGGAATTGAAAGGATTTAATGTGGGACTACTACATCATTGAACTTTTCCTTCACAATTGTAAGACCTCTAACAATTGGTTTCAAGGAGGCCAGGATGACACAGTACTCCCTCCTGCTCAGAGATAATATGCTGATAAAGCTCTACTAAAAACCATCAGTGAGAACTGTCAAGTTTGGATGGAGCATGGTATCCTGGTTCACAGTAATAATTCAAAGCCACACTCAACCTGATGGAAACAGTTTTAGCAATCTGCAACAGTTGAGACCATACTTGTCTGGGCCAGTAAAGACTATTAGAATCACTGAAACTGTTTCTTGAGTTCTGACATTTTAGCTGTCAAAGGTATTAGTGGAAAGGCACAGAGGAACATAATTCCCAGGTGGATGGAAAAGGCATCATTTGCCAGCATGGTCTTTTAGTAACATAGTAACTATCACACCAAATCAAACCACTGTCCCATCTAGTCCAACATCCTGTCTCTTAAATACCAGAAACAACTGATTAGCGCTAACCTACAAGAGAAAGTTACTCACCCTGCGCAGTAATGGAGGTTCTTCGAGATGCATCCCCCTGTGGGTGCGCCACTCCAGGTGTTGGCACATCCTTGATTGGAGATGTCAACCGCCATGCCTGTCCGGGTCACGCATGCGCTGTCCCTGTTTCGCGATGCTGTTGGCACCCTTTTCGGCACACGCGACACAGACACCTCTGTTCCTTCTCTACCATAGAGCCTTGTGTTTAAATCTGAAGTAGAAGGGAAGGAGGGTGGGTAGTAGAGCACCCACAGGGAAACACATCTCAAAGAACCTCCATTACTGCACAGGGTGAGTAACTTTCTCTTCTTCTTCAAGTAGTGTCTCCGTGGGTGCTCCACTCCAGGTGATTTCGAGCAGTGCCCTCAGTTGGAGGAGGAAGCTTCGGAGTTGTTAGTTTGAATAGAAAAGAATACTGATATTCCGATTGCTGCATCATCTCTTGATGCTTAGTCAATGGCATAGTGTTTTATGAAAGTGTGGGACGAGGCTCAGGTTGCTGCCTTGCATATTTCAGTAATTGACACGTTATGAAAGAAGGCCGTGGATGTAGTAACTGATCTGATTGAATGGGTCCTGGTGCTTTGGGGTGGTGTCACACCTGAATGTGTGTAGCATGGGTGGATGCAGGCAGAAATCCAATTTGAAAGTCTTTGAGTGGATAGGACGTTACCCTGGGAACGTTCTGTAATTGATATGAAGAGTTTAGGAGATTTCCTGAAAGGTTTTGTTCTTTTAGATAGAATGCAATGGCTCGTCTGACACTGAGCATGTGGAAGGCCGCATCTGGTGTGCTCGAGTGTGGTTTTGGATAAAAAGTAGATAAATGGATGTATTGGTTAAGGCGGAATGTAGACGTTAACTTGGGGAGGAACTTTGGATGAGATTGTAGCGTTACCTTATCTTTGTGAAATATTGTATACCGTGCATGGGTCATAAATGCTCTGAGTTCACTCACACAGTGTGCCGATGTGATAGCAACTAGAAATGCTATCTTCATGGACATATGCAGTAGCGAACAAGTCATTAAGGGCATGAACAGTGGCTTGATAATTGCCTGGAGGATCAAAGTGAGGTCCCACGCTATTATGGGAAAATGTATGTCTGGGTACATATTTTGCATACCAGTCATGAAGTGTTTGACAGCTGGATGCATGAAAATCGTGGTATCATCAATGAGATCATGGAAGGTGGTGATAGCTACTAGGTGTACTTTGACTGAGCTAACTGCTAATCCATATTTTTTTTACTTCCAGGATATAATCAAGTATAGTGGGGACTGATGCCGTTAGTGTGCTGACCTGCTTTCATTGACACCATAAGGAGAATCTACGCCACTTCTGAAGATAAATTTTTCTTGTGAAAGGTTTTCTATTGTTCAGTAAAACATTTCTTACTTGTTCCGAACATTGTAATTCAGCTTGTCAGAACCAGTTAGGAGCCATGCTGTGAGGTGTAAATTCTCCGGGTGTGGATGGCATACGGTTCCATTGTTCTGGGAGAGGAGATTGTTGACTAGTGGGAGAAGGATTGGTACGTGGATCTACATCTGTGTGAGGTAAGTGAACCATGGTTGCCGGGTCCATGCCGGAGCCATCATTATCACATTTGCATTGTTCCTGCTTATTTTGTGTTTAGTTTTTGCTATCATAGGGATAAGCAGGAATACATACAGGAGACCTATGCTCCAGTTGATGAGGAATGCATCCACCAGTGAGAGCGCCCCTAGGCCCAAGTAACGGCATTTGCGATTCTTCGTTGTCGCAAATAGATCTATTGAGAGGTAATCCCACTGATGAAAGATGCTTTGCAGGACTGTGTTGTGTAATTCCCACTTGTGATTGTTGCCGAACTTTCTGCTTAGGGTGTCTGCAGTGGTATTTTGGGTATCGAGTAGCTATGCCACTGAAATGTGGATGCTGTAGGATATGCACCAATTCCACGGTTTCATGGCCTCTGAGCATAGAGAGCCGGACCTTGCACCTCCTTGGCGATTGATGTAGAACATACAGGCGATATTGTCTGTCATTATCTTTATCATTTTCCCTGCTATTAGAGGTAGGAAACGTACACATGCATTGCAGACAGCTTGTAACTCTAGTAGATTTATGTGTAATTTCATTTCCTGTGGTGACCATTTGCCTTGAATAGTATGGTCTTGTAGGTGCACTCTCCATCCAATTAGTGATATATCTATCATGATCATAATTGAGGGTATCCATTCTGTTATGAATGGAGCTCCTGCTAGAAGGTTGTCGGGCTGTGTCCACCATTCCAATGATTGTTTGATGTTTTTTGGGATTGATACTGTTTTGTATACAGAGTGTGTGTATGGTTTGCATGCTGTTGCAAGCCACATTAGAAATGGCTTCATGTGCAGTTGCGCATTTTGCACTACGAAGGTAGCGGCTGCCAAATGACCCAACATTTGAAGGCATATATGGACATCCAGCTTTGGGCTGCTTTGTATTATAGATTCCAGATGTACAATAGTCTGAAATCTGTTGTTTGGTAGGAATTCAGGTGCGCCCCTCTAAACTCTAGTTGTTGCACAGATCCCAGGGTGGATTTTTTGTTGCATATCATAAGGCCCAGTGTGTGAAATTCTGACCTTGTAGTGTAAACTGTGTGTAAAGCTTCCATGTAGGAATGTGCTTTTATTAAACAATCATTGAGATAGCGGAATATGGTGACACCCAGTCTGGGAAGGTAAGCTCCTACTACAGCAAGGACCTTGGAAAAAACTCTTGGAACAGTACAAAGGCCAAAGGGTAGCACCATGTATTGATAGTGGTTGTTGAGTAGTGTGAATCCTAGAAATTTTCTGTGGGCTGTATGAATAGTCACATGAAAATACACACCCTGAAGGTTGAGGGCTGCAAACCAGTCCCCCTGTTCCAGCACCGGCAATACGGTAGCCAAAGTCATCCTCCTGGATTTTTCTATCTTTATGAACTTGTTCAATTTTCCAACCTCCAGTTTTCTTTTGGGTGAGGAAATAATGGGAATAAAATTTTTTCCTATGTGTTGGGAGGTAACATGCTGTATGGCACCTATCTGGAGTAAATGATCAACCTCCTGTTGTAATAGTTGTTCATGAGATGGGTCCCTGAAGAGGGACAGGGAAGGAGGTAGGGTTGTGGGTATGGAGATAGAGGGGATGGTATATCCAGATTGGATAATTTCTAGTACCCAATTGTCTGATGTTACGTTCGCCCAGCGTTGCTAAAACGGGCGTAAGCGATGGTTGAACAAGATGGAGTCTAGCTGTTGAAGGCAGGGGAGATCGCACAGACCCTTGACCAATATCTCAAAACTGCTGCTTTGGAAGGGAAGCCTGAGATGTTGATGGCTGCTGGTTATTTTTGTCGGCAGCGCTATGGCCTTTGACGGGAGCGTGACTGGTCATATCGTCTGTTCTGTAAATAATGTTGGTACCTGGAATTATAGGGTTGATACCTGAATGGTCTTCTTCTTGTCACAGGTGTATAAATTCTAAGGGTGCCTAGTGTAGCTCTGGAGTCCTTCATGGGGTGCATGACTTTAATAGTTTTCTCTGCAAAGAGCTTCACTTTATCAAAAGGAAGATCTTTGATAGTTGTCTGCAGTTGTTTAGGCAGGGCTGCAGAGTGAAGCCATGATGCCCTATGCATGATGACCGCAGTTACGACAGTTCTAGCCGCAGTGTCAGCCACATTAAGGGAAGCCTGCAACTCTGTTCTTTTGACCAGTTGCCCTTATCTGATCAAGGAATTAAATTGCTGTTTTTTGTCATTCAGGAGAAAGTAAAAGTATTTGGATAGTTTTGAATAATTTTCATGGTCGTAATTTGAAAGCAAGGCAGCATAGTTTGCTATTCTCAGCTGAAGAGTGGCTGAAGTGTACACTTTTCTTCCCATTAAGTCCATCCTTTTATCATCTTTCTCGTGTTGGGTTGACTTATGATGCTGCTGTTTATTCCTCTGGTTGGCAGCTTCTATAACCAGGAAATTGGGAGCAGGATGGGAACTCAGAATGTTTGATTTGGATATAGTACTTCGTAATCAGCCCTTTTACAAGTGGGGGGGATGGTGGTGGGGGTCTGCCACATATTATTTGCTGGCTCCATCAGAGCATCATCCATTGGAAGGTCGATTTTGGTGGAAGTTGAGGTCTGCAATATTTTAAGCAATTTATGTTGCATCCCTGCCACTTCCTGGAGAGGGATCTCTAAACTGTCT
This sequence comes from Mesoclemmys tuberculata, assembly GCA_007922155.1. Lineage (NCBI taxonomy): Eukaryota > Metazoa > Chordata > Testudines > Chelidae > Mesoclemmys > Mesoclemmys tuberculata. The sequence goes on along the minus strand of ML675624.1, from coordinate 63,125,394 downwards.
GCCACCCTCTTAAACAGTTCCGGGAACTGTTTGAAATCATCTGCAGCCATGGGGGGCTGGGGAACTATGATCTCATCAGGTGAGGATGATGAGTTATGTGTGGTAGGCAGCATTTCTTGCTCTACAGTTATGTGCTGTTCGTCGGCAGGGCCAGTTATATTTTAGGTCCTGTCTGAGTAGGTCTAATAGGGGGCCTGTCTCTGTGGTTTTATGAAGTTGGGGGTCTACTATGTGGTGAAGAGTAAGTAGACCAGATGCCCCAGGCAGGCCAGTCATAAGGTATCGCGGGTCAAACCAAGGAGGGGGAAACCATGGATATGGTAGTTGTCGATGATGTCCACAATGTCTGGATGGGTGGGCTCTGGGTGGTGATAGATGGGGAGAGAAGGTGGGGTGTTCATACACATCCTCTTCATCACTGGAAAAAGGGATGGGAGACATAGGCTGCTCCTGGGTAAAATGCACTGGAGACATTTTGGTGCCATAGAGAGGTGATGATGAGGAAGATGTTAGAAATTCCTCCTCATTATCATGGTGTTTGGTCTTCTGAGCATGTTTTCACAGAGTGGGAGTGGTGGGCTCTGTTGGAAACAACTGTACCATGAGCTCCATATCATTACCCAGTATGGATGCGTTCGTCAGCACTATTGGTGCCATCGGTACCCTCAGGGCTGTCTGTTGCCCAGGTTGTATTGGTGCCGTGGGGTTTTTCGGTGCTGATTTAGAGTGCTCAGAATGTGTCAGGGCTGTATAACTTGTTAGCGCAAAGGTCTGAGTCGGTCCTGCTGTGGCCCGTTTCCTTAGATGATATTGTGCCGCTTCTCGGTGCTGAGGTGCGAGCTGGTGCCGCAGTCAAGGCAGTTACAGCCGTTGTGTGGACTGTTGCTTTAGGTGGTGCCGTCTTGGCATTGGGCTGTTTGTTTTTCTCTCTCAGCTCCTTAGAGGAGCAATGAGAGTCTCTCCTTGTCAATGAGGTCATAGCACTGGAGGAACCTAAAGCCTCTTTGGTACCAAAATCTTTGTCCTTTTTGGGTGACCTCCATTTCTTGGCATGCTCAATTGTGGAAGGAGTAGAATGCCTTTTTCTGATATTTTCTTATGAGGAGACAACTGTTCCATGAGAATTAGTTTCAAGTGGAGGACCCTGTCACACCTGGCACTGGCTTTGAGATTTGTGCAATGGACGCATTTCTGGGCAACGTGTCCTTCATTCAGGCATTTAATGCACTTGGAGTGTCCATCTGAATCGGGCATAGCGTCCCTGCACAAGGTGCAGCGTTTGAAGCCAGGGGAACCTGGCATAATGCTATCTATAACTAAAGGGTAAGTCTGAGGGGAATTTCTTTTTTTTTTTTTAAATGGGGAAGGATTAAGGTAAGGTATACGAAACTATGGGTAAACTGAGTAACTTTAGGAAAATAGAAAAGACTAACTGAAGAGTTCTAGTGGGCTATGAAGTACTGCTGGGAGCTCCATCTTGGACCGCGGATAGTTGAGAAGGAACTGAGGGGTCCAAGTTGCATGTGCCAAAAAGGGCGCCAAGGGCACCACAAGACAGGGACGGCACATGCACAACCTGGACAGGCTTCACTGCTGGCGAAATCTCCGATCAAAGACATGCCAACACCTGGAGTGGAGCACCCAGAGGGACACTATTTGAAGAAGAAGAATTGGTTACTGCATTTTATTTCTGGCTCAGTGTACCCCTCCTCTTTATTAAAGGAACAATGCAGTTTTTCCAACTCTCATAATTTTGTGATATTTGGTGTTTTTTCTTTAAATTCCAGGCACTGGAGTTATCTGAATACATGACAGTCTCACTTTTCATTTTAAAAACAATAGATTTCACAACTTCATGGTTGAGGAGACAACCCTGAAAAGTTAGGCAGTTACATAATAACCTGCCCATGGGGGGGCATTTCTTCCAAATCATCTCTGTTAGAGGTTAGTTCTGAAGCACGGAAGTTGATAGAATTTTAAAAAAAATTTGGAGAGGTTATTTTATCAGTGCCATGAACCAAAAACAACAGCTTCTTGTTCAGGTCAGTAGTAAAGACAGTTACCTCCAGTATCAACATTGGAGGGAAATCAGTTCCATCACTCTGACTTGTGAGGAGGTTCCAAGACTGAGTCAGTTTGTGATTGTGTTCTCCTGTCCTGCCAGATACACGATGACCAAAAATGTTGGTGGGACCGTGCCTACTATTCCCACACCTCGAGGGCTTCTGAACATCAAGACATGAACCGGTGTCATTCTGCTTGTGCGTACAGAATGCAGGGGTCAAAGAGCACATTTGAATCAGCATTACCTTTTAGAGATAGATCTCTGAAAGTGCCTCATGTGTATATGACCATCACCTTCCTCTCCACAAGAATGATGTGCAACTGTTGTTCTGGGAGAGACCAACTCCCTAAATATGGAGTCCCTGAATGCGGACTCTAACCATAGTTGCTTCGGCCACAAGGTTCTTGTGGTAAGGGAGGAAGACATGACTGGTGTCACTCTTAGGGCAGATATACTTTTCCACAACTGTTTCCAAGAATGGAGCAGCAGAATAAGGTGTCTGCCACATTTCTGACATCAGTTGGTGCAAGACAGATAGCAAGGAAAATGCAGCCCTACTGGACTGCGATTTCTAGCCCACATATCATAGCCCTTGAAAATTCTTGGTCTTGCCCTATTTCAACATTTAGTCTACTGAGACAGCTTTTTAAGAATGCACTAGTAGTCCTGATATGAAGTCATTATCCTGTTGCTTCTCCATGCTCATATGTATTTGGTATCAGATGAGTCCTCCAGTTCCTAAGAATCCAGCTAACAATTACATCACCCTATCCCACACTAGTGGCTGAAGAATTGATTAGGTTGTATGATGGTTTGGTCTGAAGTGTCAGCACCACATTGGGATGCATCAATGTACTGTGCAGAGAGCACTGACACTAGAGGCGCCAAAACAGTGAAAAAATATGTTCAGGTTGCACTAAGGAACCTGACAGGTCATGATGCAGGATTAGAGGGAATCACTGAAAGCAAAACTGTAAAAAACGGAAAGAGCCAAATACTGCCGCTCATGAGTCTTAGCTCTATCTCAACCTCAAGTTCTGGAAACAAAAGGGAATTGTGGCTATCTGGATGTGAAGCTGCCTGGAGTTTGGGGCTTCGACAGTGAGGAACGAGAGGTCAGCTGGCTATCTCTAGCCTCCTGCCAATGCTTCTTACTCAGAGGCAACACCTTATCCAATAAGCTAGAGTTCAGTATCACCAATTTTCAAGTGCAAAGATCCCAAGGTTATTATGGACTCAGCATGAGGTGCAAGGCACTTCAGTGGTACTGTTAAACTTCTAATATCAGCAGTTGAAGCCAACTAAGACTCATGGTTTGAGAATTTCTCTTTGGATGCACACACAGCCGATATTGTGGGACACTTTCTGGAATCTTCAGGACTGAATTGAGAAGGACTTGAAGGCAATCCCAGGATGCCTGAATAGTTGGAGAGATGTGTGGGGAGAGATGTAATGCTCCCTACCACATTACATCTAACAAAGGCACAGAGCACAGTGAGCACAAATCTCTGTTACTGCTTCATGTTACTCTGTTACTGCCTCATGGGCATTGAATCAACTAAGTGATCTTTCTAGCTCCTTAAGGGTAAAGAAAGTGGATGATATTTTGAAAAGCAGAAAAAACACTCAATGCAAGTAGTTTGGAATTCAGTGAACTCTGAAATGCAGAACAGAGCCAAAGTCTTAAAGTAAGCTGAAGCTTTGAAAAAACAAGGTGAAAAAGGTGAAGGAGCAGCACGGCAATAAATGTCAAAATAAGGAAACAACAGACACTAACGCAAAAATGCTAATGCAAGGAAAAAGTAGAGAAATTAAAGCACTGAAGCATCTAAAACTACAACTAAAGGCCCTACCTATGGAAGTGAAGTTCCCAAACCAAGAGCAACAAAAGAGCTACTGAAAAATTTTACAGCCCAAAAGAACCAGACCTGCCTGGAAGTTATGGAGGAACACAAACACAAAAAGAAAAAGATATCTGGAAGCATGATCAGTAGTGAGCAGGCTATCAGCTGGAGCAGTAAGGAGAAACAGCAAAGTTCCTTTGCTGACTGCAGCCAAAGAACTGACTGGAAAAGAACTACAGATTCCAGGGCAACAGGTGACCACCAGTGGAGATGGGAAGGTAGGCTGGCATACGCCCCTACAAACTCTCTCTGCCTTTAGGAACCACAAAAAATTATAGAACTTGGGGAGGTCAGTCTGGGAGCACAAAACCCAGGAATGAAAAATCTGGGCATCTGGCATCTTTAGTGAAACACAATTACTATCTAAGTTGTTGAGCTAACATAATAGTGGAAGCGTAAGCTATATAGCAATATTCTTTCTGTATCTAAAAAATTACTGTTTCTTTCCAATTCCAGAATCTTTATTGCTAATCATGTGTAAATCACACACTGACAGTTAGAACCCAAGTTGAACTTGCAGTGCTGATGGCTGGAGAAGTCATCTTTTTACTCAGTATGAACAGTGAAGATTCAAATTTCCCATCAAAACATTTTCTCAAATAGTAGGCTTTAAAAAAAAAATTCCCTCCTAAACATTCTCAAATCTTATATGCCCTTTGGAAAAGATCCATTAAAATAATGCCAGATTTTCAACTGCCCACTTACTGTAAATTTATAGATTTAAACTTATTTACAGTAAAAAGCTAATATAGGGAGAATCTGCATTTGGAAGAGCTAGACCATGACTCAAGATTGTGCATGACTTGATTAAAAATGACCAGTACTTTCAATTTCACATTTTTGTTTGTTATCTTTATACTTAACATAGGACTACTTTTATTTGTTTTTCTAGAATTCATTAAAGAACACTTGGGACTCAATGCTAAACAAGCACACACAATTTTTGTGTGTGTCACAGAACCTAAAAATAAGGCTTGAAGGGCTAAACTTTCTGCTAGCCAGTAGATGCTACTTTGGTTTCACATTATCAGGTCTGGACTTTCCTTATTAATAATGTATCTTATGCAAGAGTTCTGCAGCTATTAGTAAAAGGTTAGGTGAGATTCAGGCCAAAAAGTACTGGATAATAAATTTGAAAGACTGGGTTCAAGATCAGAGCTGAGTGAAATTCTGTATTTACACTTCCAAAAAATTCACCTCTTTCACATCCTGGTGAAAAATCTTCAAGAAACATGAATTTCATTAGTCGAGACCAGATGGTTAAAATATATCAGCAACTTCCCTGGGGACAATGTGTATCTCATACCACACAAATGTTCCTCCTTGGTTAATTTATGTACACAACTCAATATTGACATAGTGAGACACCACATCTCAAACTGGCAGTAATCTGACCACGTCAGTATTACTGAAACAACATACAGAGATAGTGCACTATTCTACTATTTTTTCCAAGACAGATCACGTTTCTTTATCTTTTCATATGTTGGAGAAATCCTATTGAGTAGAAAAACTTGTTTTGGGGAAATTAATGAGAAACATAGTATTTCTTTTCAAATGTGATATGGAAGGGAACTGATTAGAAGCATTTTGGAGACAAAATAATGCCTCACAGCTCTCCAAGACAGGGTGAGGTAAAGTATTGTGGGTCTTGAGTGTGTCACCAGTCACTGAGAAAAATTCAAATGAAAACAATATATGAGCTGGGATTTATATAGGATATTCAAGTACATACTGTATACTTTTGCCAAGTAAAAATTTTCTCATGAAAAATACACTTCAATATGGAAGTGTAACTTTAAATGTAAATTGATGAATACTGAAAAAGATTTAAAAAGATAAATTCAATATTGGACTCCCTGGGCTGAAGTCCTCAAATTATAATACATATGCCCCAAGTACATTACATTATATGACAAAGTAAAAAACTTGTGTATAATTCTGCTTATAAAACTGTATTTTCTTACGACGAGTAAAACAAAAAAGTTAAATTTTCTACTACTTAGTGGAAGTGTTTCACTATACATAATAGTAACTAATTGTGAACATGAAAACAGTCAATACAACAAATACACTTTTGGGGGGAAAAAAACTGCACTTCTTTGTATAGTGTGATTATTGAATATTTTTTATCCTCAGCAGTAGCACCAAATACACTTTCATTGAACACCCTAGTAATACAGTGCAAAGATGTATTTTATTATTCCTTAGGAAGTCATGACTACAGCTACCTAAGAGCTTTTTTAAAGTGATTCCATCTCTATGTCTATTTACAGACGTGAAGCCAAGCCACTGTTTTTCCCAGCAACACTGGGCAACCGAGGATTTCCACAGTATGTGTGCATGCACCATTCCATAGGCAGCAGGACAGTCCTTAAGGGTTTGGCTTAAGGGAAAGTAGCTCTGTGGTTGCTCTAACCTTTGCCCAGGGCCACATAGGTCCCTCACTGGTACCAAGACCAAGGTAGGTATCGCTCCCAGCTTAAGGAGTTCACTCAAGTGTTAGTGTGACATAGCAGTGATTTTTCTGTCCATGATTTCTCAATATTCTAGTCCAAATACAAGGGAAGAGAATGACAGAGCTACTGAGTAATTCTAATTATTACTTTATATTATATGCCAGTGTCTGGAGTCCCCCAGAATTAGAACCCTGTTCTAGGTATTGTAACCATTAAGCAATGCTTCCACTAGCATGCCAGAAATATTCAAGTCCATCTTCTGAGCTGTACTATACAGGATTACTATACTGGGACGGCTCTCTGTGTACAAAATAGATGACTAGTTTAGTTGGTGGTTTGCATAGCCACACATTTTTAAAAGTCTGTAGGGCACTGGACAAGGATTTGATGGGTGCTGAAATAAAGCTGCATAGTACTGTTTTATTTCTCATAAGTTTTTCTTAAAGTAAAATACTAATTATTAAATTCTGTACTCCAGTGATATACAAGCGTGTGATGGGGTATACAAATCCCACACTGGACACCACATGGTTAATGAGCTATTATGTGCTCTGTCAGCCACACCCACTTGTGAGAGATGTCAGACTAGGAAGGAACACTTTACAAGTTGAGATCAAAGCATAATTTGTTTGGGGCAGATCAGAGGACCACAGCCTCTAGCACTCAACTCCTGGAGAAGAACTGGCTGAAGGCAAGAGTTTCTCAGATGACCGCTGCCCAACAGCCCCCTCCGTGAAGAAAGGGAGGGCCCAGTGTTGATCCATGTTTGGTAGGACTGTTGTTCTTTATTAAGTTGTGGCCATAACTGGACTCTCAGGCTACCAGAAGCCCTTTGAAGAAAGGTGCATTTACTCATCTTATTTAGTTACTAGTGTTCTTTGAGATGCATGTCCCCAGGAGGGTTGTCCACTTCAAGTGCACATGCATCCAGGTGCCTTTGAATGGAGATTTTCAGTAGCAATGACTGTTTGCCCCATACATATGCTCCAGACATCCTTGTGCCCCCTACTGAGGATATATAGAGCTGTCTTAGCAAACTGCCGTCATTTCCTTCTCTACTGCAAAGCCCTGAAAGATTAAACTCTGAAACAGAGACGAAGGAGGGCAAGTAGTGGAGTGCCCATAGGGACACATCTCAAGGAACTCCAGTTACTGCATAAGGTGAGCATATTCTCCTTCTTCAAGTGGTGTCCCTATTCATGATGCACTTCAGTTGACTCCCAAGCAGTCTGCCCAAAAGGATTAGGGAGCTTTGGAGCTGGATCTAAGACTGATGACAGATCTGCACTGCCAACAGCAGCTTCTGACCTGCCAGAGAGTATAAGAGCATTGTGTTTGGGAAAAGTATGTATGAAGACCAAGTTGCAGCTCTACAAATTTCTACAATTGGAAAATTTCTTAATAGCACCAAAGAAATAGACTGGGATCTTGCAGAATAGGCTAATACTCTGGAAGGAAGTTGAATGTTAGCAGCCTTATAGCAAGACATAACACCCTGAAATCCACCTTGAAAGTCTCTGGGTGGAAACTGTGAATCTCCGGATACGTTGGCAAATGAAACAAACAATCTAGGAGACTTTTTAAATGGTTTGGTTCGATCCAGATAGAAGGTTAATGCCCTTCTAAAATATAATGTATGGAGGACAGCTTCTCCCTGGATGGGTTTGGTTTAGGGGAAAAAACAGGCAGATAAATAACTTGGTTAATACAGATGTTAAAAGATATTTAAGGTAGGAACTTGGGATATTGTTGAAGCAATTCTTTTTCTCTAAAGAACACTGCAGAGGGTAAATCTGCCATTAATGCACCCATTTCTCCAGCTCTGTCAGGTAGAAAGTAATGGGCATCAAGAAGGATGTCTTCATAACCAAATGAAGCAGTAAACACTTAGCCATTGGTTCAAATGGATGTTGCATAAAACAATTAAGAACTAAGTTCAAATCACATGCACGAGTAGGCTCTCTAACTTGCTAGAAAAAATTAATCAGCCCCTTGATGAATCGTACCATGGTGAGGTGAGCAAACACAGAGAATCTCTCTATCTACTAATCTCTCTACTAATCTCTCAAATAAACTTGAAAGAATTCATGAAAAGAGCTGACTTTTTTTAGTTCCAATGGGTAATCAAGAATAGTGAAGAGGGAAGAAAGAGCAGACAAAAACTGTTACTGGACACACCTGTGGTGAAATCTTTTCTCACTTTTTCAAGGTGAGTGTTCCACATCCTCATCTCAGCCTTGTACTTTGGTTTTGTATTGCTGGAACTTGTTTGCCATCCTCAGGATCAACAGTGTCACCAGACATGCATAGAGAAGGCCCTTTGACCAAGAGGACAGGAAGTCCTTAGGGACTGAGGACCCAGCCCATTATTTGAACAAAGAGGTCCATTTCTGGAAACTCCCAAGTCAGAAAAATACATTTGAGAATCTGAAAGTTTAGCTCCCACTTGTAATTTTTGGAGAAGTACCTGCTCAGATTGCTGCTCAGATGGTGTTTTGTACCTTCCAGGGATACAAGGCTGAGATGAGGATGTGGTTGACTATATACCAGTTCCATAATTTTAGTGCTTGAGCACAAAATCAGGGGAATCTTGCTCCCTACAATCCTCCCCAATTATTTATATGGAGCACCTAGTCTATGTTGTCTGTCATGACTCTGATGGATTAACCTCTGATTATGGATACAGGCATTCCTGACTGCCATTAATTCCACAAACTTGATGTACAGAAGACACCCTTGGGCAGATGATTTGCCCTGAATGTGTCTGTCCCCCTTAAGTGATAATGGTGGTGGTGATGGTGGTGGGTGTGTAGGGGGAGGGAGTGGGGCCGGGAGGGGTTGTTTAATAGGAACTCCTATTTAGACTTTGGCAGGTCCTTCCACAAACTGAATGAGTTTGGCATCTGATGATCAAAAGACAGCAGCTTGTCTAGACAGCACTTGCTCTGGGAGGTAGACTGTTCTGAGTCATCCCTGGAAACAGCAAAGATGTAACCTGGCATGTTACATTACAAAAGTACAAGTTATCATGTGTCCTAGTTGTTGGAGGTAATTTCTGACCGACCTTTGGGGGTTTATTTTAATCTTGGAAATATGGTTTATTAGAGTTGTAAACCTGTCCACAGGGAGGTAAGCACTGGCTGCTACAGCATCTAGAGAAACTCTATGAATTTTATCTGTTGTACTGGTGTCCAGGTGGATTTTTTGTTGTTAAATTTAAGTCCTAACTTGTAGAAAAGGGATATAGATTTCTGTACTACAGAGAGAATGTCACTGTACGACTAGCCCTTCAGCAGCTAATCGTGAAGATAGGGGAAAATGGTTATAACCCAGCTGATATAGGTAAGCTGCTACCACTGACACGACCTTTGAGAATATGCTTAGGACACAGAAGAGAGGCTGAAGGGAAGCACTTACTGCTAGATGTGATCTTGGTTGTGTGAAACAGACAAACCTCTTGTAAGGGGGTGAATTACACAGAGAAAGTACATGTCCTGAAGTTCGAGGGCCGCAAACCAATTTCTGGATTCTAATGATAGCTATGAAGGTCACCATCTTTAATTTCTGTGATTTCCCATACTTGTTCAGGAGTCTGAGATCCAGTATCAGCCTCTGTCCTTTTCTGGGAACAGAATCTACTTGGAATAGAATCCCTTTCCCAGGTACAGAACTGAAACGAGTTCTGTGGCCCCTATGCATAAAAGATAAATGACTTCCTCCACTCACTTCAGCAAATGTTCGTGAGATGAATCTGTGAAAAGGGACAGGAAAGTGGTGTGGGACGGAAGTGAAATGGATGGAGTAACATGATGTTATAACCTCCAAAGCCCATTTGTCAAATGTAATCCGCTCCCATGCAGGTTGGAAAAGGGAGAGATGGGTCCCAAAGACAGGGAGGTGGGCAATATGGTGCAGCTGAAGACTCCTGAGTTAGGGTTTTCTAGACCCTCAACCAAAAAAATGGCCATTTGAACAAGGAGTGGCTGGCTGGTTATGGCAGTTGTGGTAGCAGGTCTCCCTATTTTTCTGATATCTTGGCTTCTTTTTGGCTGGCTCAGTAGATACATGATAGCTGAGAAAAGTGGGCTGTGGGGGATATCTGTGCCATTTGTGATCCACTAAATACCCCTTGTTTGCTGATGTATAAATATCAAGAGACATGAGTGTTTATCTCAACTCCTTCAGTGTGTGCAAGTATTCAGCCACAGATCCAGAAAAGAACTTAAGTCCATCAAAAGGGAGGTCTTCTATAGTATTTGGACTTCCTTAGGAAAACCTGACAGCTGCAACCAAGATATTAGACACATAACAACAGAGTAGAGATGAAACAAGCTGCAGTTTTGGCTCTACTCCATCTGTTACAATGTCCTAGAACTGATCACAATGTCCCATAGGAAGGTGTTCAATACAGGTGTTGGAATTTACTGTAGTTAGGGTGGTTATATTTTGCCACCAGTGCTTGATAATATAAGATCCTAAACTGCAGGGTGACAGAAGAATAGCTCTTATGAGCAAAGAGGACAATGAACAAATGGTCCTTATTATAAAGTGTAGATTTTGTATGTTGCTGGTTAACATGCTCACTCATTGACAGCTTCTACTATTAAAGAATTTGATTGAGGGTGGGAAAATAAACATTCAGAATGTCTGTCTAGGATATAATAATTTTGGTTGGCTCATTTAACTATCAGTGGTACCATAGGTGGCATCTATCAGATTGTCTTTGAAGGTTCCAGTTAGGCTTCATTCACTGGGAGAGCTACTTGACCAGAAGTGGTTGTATGTAAAACATCAAGACCTTAGTTGACCTCTTGGACTTCCTCTAAGGGGATATACAGTATGGCAGTAAAAGGTTTCCTCAGCTCTTGAAACTGCTTGAAGTCGTCAGCAAGATCATAGCCTCATCCAGTGAAGATGATGAAATATTAGTTTGAGGTGTCATCAACTTATCTGCTCTTGTCTCTCAAGAGACTTCTCTTGCAGTTGGGGCTGTTGAAGAAGAAGTGATGGAGCTGGTAAGTGTCATCCTCAGTGATCCCCACACAAGTACATAGAAGCCCTTGAGAATTGCTGACAATAGGCAGTCCTCAGGTCCCAGCATGGCCACTGAGGGAAACCATAAGGTAGAGGATGAGTCATCCAGTGCTGGTCAGACTAATGAGAAAGAACACAAGCTTGTTTGTTCCTTAGTATTTTTCTGAATGAAGGAGAAGGGAGACATACTTTTATGAGAGGATGACCCCTGCACAGATATCTAAGAATCTAAGGAGTCATCCTTGACATATTCCAAAGGGGGGGAGATAAAGAGGGTCAAGATGGTTATATGTCCTGTGGTAATAGGTACTGGAGAACTAGGAGATACTGATGAAGGATATGGTCCTGCTGATCCAGAAATCTCAGTATCGACAAACATTCTATATCCATGAAAAAAGGAGACTCTGGCTCATCCAAATGCAGTCTCTGGAATACATAAATTCCTATGAAATTTCTGTGGTATAGCAAGGGTAGAGGGCAGTAGGAAAGTTCTGGAAGGGCGACATGTAAGTTCTAGAATGATTCAGGCTTTATTCCCTATAGACTAGCCAGAGTCATTAAAGGGTAATTAGGGTCAGCTGACACCAATTAAGGCCCCACCCAGGTGCCTATAAAAACCCTTTACTCCTGAGAGAAAGGGTGGGAATTGAAGGAGTAGGTGCGTGGTGAGCAGAGGAGTGTGTGGAGTTGTGAAGAAGAGCAGAACGGAGTACAGTGGTGTGTGGAGTCATGAAGAGGAGCAGAACGGAGTACAGTGGTGTGTGGAAGACAGGTGGAGTCCTGAAGAAACTCCTGGGCTCAAAAAGCCAGAAGAATAGAAGGGGAAATTATAGCCCAGGGGAAAAGTCTGCAGCTACAAGTACAGTGCCAGTAGCACATAACTGCTACTCAGAGAGACCCTGGGCTGGGAGCCGGAAGAGCGGGTGGGCCCGGGTCCCTACCCCCCTCCCTGGGAAGACTGGGTAACCGGCAATGCCCTGGCCCACTACAAGAGGCAAAAGTGAGAGACCCACTAAGGAGAAGCTGGCCGCTTGCCACACTTCGTATATCTACATTGAGAGTGAATGAGGCTCCAAACTGGCTGGTGTCAGTAAAAAGGATGTTTGTTGTGATGGTATTTGTTGAATTAATTACGTTGGTACTAATGTTGATAACTTCAAAGGTACTGTGCTATGGTCTGAAACACCTGTTTTGGTAACAAGGGGTCTAAAGACAGTATAAACTTCCTTGGTATAGAGTACTTAAGAGCCTCTACTGGAGTGGTCATACTTAGACAGCACAACAGGCTTCACTGCAAAGGACGATTTCTGTGGCTCTTGCATGAACTAGAAGTCTTCAGCAAATTGCCTGTACCAGAGGAGGTTGGAGCCTCAGAGGTACCCCATCTAGGACCAGATTAAGCTAAAGGAGATTCTGGCAACAAGAATAAATGGATATAAACTGGCCTGGACTAAATTTAGTTTGAAAATTAGAAGACTGTAGTTAATTTAGTACAAATCACTTTCACTCTAATTTTTGAAGTGTCTTAATTATGATACTTCATTATGAATAATCACTCAGCTATATTATAGTCAACCATGTTGTTTAGTGGTTATTGTATTACCTTTTGCAAGATCAGACTCCACTCCTACAGGCCAGGAGGAGCAGAAAGAACTGCAGAGGCAGCACAATTAGATTTTGCTAAGACAGAAGTATTTCTGGGGTCTGAACCAAACTCTACAGGCAAGTGAAGGGTAGAATTGAGAAACATAGGAATAAAAGTAACTTCCTGGTTCATCGAATTCAGTCCCCTGCTATCCCATCACATAATCTCATTCTTAAATTCATCAAGCTCCACCTTAAACCGAATTAGGTTATTTGCCCCCACTATTCCTTCTGAAAGGCTATTCCAGAACCTCATTGCTCTGATGGTTAGAAACTTCTAATTTTCAGCCTGCATGCATTCATTGCCAATTTACATCAATTTGTTCTTGTGCCAATGTTGTCCTTCAGCTAAAATAGCTTTTCTCCCTCTCTGGTTTTTAATTGCAATGTATTTATAGAGAACGCTCATATCCCCCCTTAGCCTTCAGTTACTCAGGCTAAACACTTTTAGTCTTATCTCATAAGATAGGCTTCTCCATTCCCTGATCATCCTCATAGCCCTTCTTTACACCAATTCCAGTTTGAATTCATTTTTCTTGAACATGGGTTTTGGAGGGGTCCAAACACAATGAAATTCACCATGGGAATAAAGTCAGAGGAAGGTCAAGATATGTAGAGTTTTGGCAGTTAGGGAATAAGGGTTTGGAAGCACAGAAAGACTTCAATAGCTTACTGAAAAGACTTTGGTGTAAAGGAGAACTGCAATGGATGGTGCCGGTCTTAGGTTATGACTGCTTGGAGCAGTTGGAAGGACTTAGTCACCCTGATTGTACTGCTGCCTGCTCATCTTGTGACTTCACTTCTTAACCTCTACTACAACTATTATCCAGCTTTCCTTCTTCTCCTACAGAGAGTTCTGATTCTGTAAGGTGCTGAGCAGGGCCTCTTCAAGACCTATGGATTTCAGTGGGATTTGCTGGGGCTCTGTACCTCTGAAAATCAGGCCATTCTTATTTAGAAAACTAAATAGGAATTTAGATGGCTTTTTACTTGTACTTAGTTTGAAAGTTTTGGCCTAAGCATTTTGTGCATTTCCAGACAAAAATTGCATTAAGGTGGAGTTATGTTTGAGAGAACATAGCAGTGTTTTACTAAAATGAACATACTGGGATGTTGTAATTATTCCAAAACAAATCAAAACCAAGGAAATCCAGAGTTAATGTTAATTTTAAAAATATCCAAAGATATTAACTCTTCCCTGTAGCAATATCATGCAATAACTATGCTATTCTGATAAAAGCATTTTAATGTTTGTGGGTCGAGATGAGAGGAAAAAAATTTTTAAAGACACTTTTTTTTCATATTTCTTTTTTCTAATCATGTCACTACTTCCCCATAGCAGCTTCTCTAAGACAGGAAAAGAGAATGGATGGGTTTTGATACATAACCTAACTGAAGAAAGCACCTTTGTTCCATAACCTCTGGCACCCACCAGTGAGATAATGAAAACTATGCTTATAAAAATTAGTTCAAACAGGCCCCAATGGGGAGAGTGAAGGAAGAACTGGGCAGAATCTGGCTAACTCTCAGATTTGCTGCTTGGTAGAAAACAGTCATATCATCTCTGGCTTTTCTGAAATCTCTGACAAAATTTCCTTAACTGCTTAGATCAATTATTTGACTGAGCGTCTATAGACAAAACAGAATTTTTCAATCACAAATGCCTGTAAAAAAATAATGCCATAAGCACAGATCTAGCAATTATACTTAAGACATTGTAAGATGACTTGAGACCTACTGAAGTCCCTTCATAAGGTCTTAAAAAATTGTACCTTTGCTCTCAACGTAAGAGGACACATGTAATGAGTCTGATAAATTTGCTGCTCACTATTATTAGTATTACAGTAACTCCTAGAGGCTCTAATCCAATTGATCATATGTGAAGTTTGTGATCGTTCCAATCCAATTTCTCAATCATAAGACTATCCTTCCTTGTAACAGTAGACCTACCTACCAAGCTAAATATTTGGATTTTTTCCCCTCAAATCAAAGGCTTTGATCAAGAACACAATGTACCAAAGAACAGCAGAGAGTGATAGGAAAAAAATCCATACCCTTCTTCTGGAAGCGCAGTAGAAGGAGTTAGATTTCCTGCATGTTGATGGAACAGAGGCAGGATAATGCCATACCTCTTAAATTTGCTTCAGAAGTTCTTTGCTATGGGAGCAATTCTCTTTCCTGTTCATTTCCAAGACATCAGCTAGACCAATATCCATAAAAACAGCTGCTTTCAGACAAAACAGTTACTAAGCTTCTGTAACTGTTGTTCTTTGAGAGGTGTTGCTCACGTCCATTCCAAGTAGGTGTATGTGCACCACTTGCAGAGTCACCATAAGGGTTTTCACCTAGAGGTATCTGTAGGGTCGGTTCTGGAGCCCCCTGGAATTGTGCCTTCATGGCGCCCATATAGGGCCTTGTCGACCCCCCACCTCTTCAGTTTCTTCTTGCCGGCTGGGTCTGACAGAGGTATAGGCAGATGGGTCTTGGAATAGACATGAGCAACATATATCGAAGAACAAGAGGTACAAAAGGTCAGTAACAGTCTTTTCTTCTTCAACTGCTTGCTCATGTCAATTTCAAGTAGGTGATTCCCAAGCAGATCCATAGGAGGATGGTCAGAGCTCAATGACCTGCTGATAGCAGTTCTGCTCTACCAAAGGCCACATCCTCTCTGGCTTGCTGCACAGCGTGTTGTAAAGGTGTGAATAGATGACCATGTTGTGACTCTATAAATGTCTTGGATTGGGATCTGACAGAGGAATGCTGCCGAGGACGCCGGTGTCCTTATGGAGTGAGCTGTCAATGCTGGGGCTGGTATTTTCACTAAATCATAACATGTCCTAATGCACAATGTGATTCTTTGTGACAAAACCAGGTGGCCTTTCATCCTGTCCACTATTTCTACAAAGAGCTGCGTTGTTTTCCTAAAGGATTTAGTCCTTTCAACATAAAAGACCAAAGCCCATCTAATGCCCTGCATACTTAGCCTCTGCTCTCGGCTGTTGGTGTGTAGTTTTGGATAGAAAACTGGAAGTAGTATGTTCTGGCTTGAGTAGAATTGTGACACTATCTTTGGAAGGAAAGCCAGGTGTGGGTGCAGATGAACCTTATCTTTGGAAAAAAAAAGTATAAGAAGGCTCAGACATTAGGGCCTTGTGTTCTGAGTCTCCTGGACAAATTATGGCCACTAGAAAGGGTACCTCCCATGATAGATAGAGGAGCGAGCATGTCACTAGAGGTTCAAATGGGGGACCCATCAGCCTTGACAGTACAAGGTTAAGATCCCATTGGGGAATTGGCTGATGCATTTGAGGGTATAATCTGTCTAAGACCCTAAAGGAAATGCCCCACCATGGAGTGGCAAAGACGAGCAGCCTGTTATCCAAGGGTGAAGTGCTGAGATTGCATCCAGATGGTCCTTAATTGATTACACCGACAGCCCCCGCTGTTTGAGATGAAACAACTAGTCCAAGATGAGAGGTATAGATGATAGCATGGGTGAAGTACCCTTCTGTGATGACCAGATGGAGAACCTCTTCAACTCAGCCAGGTAAGTGAGCCTGGTGGATGGTTTCTGCTGCCGAGAAGGATCTCTCTGACCGGTTCTGAACATTCCAACTCTGGAGGGTTCAGCCATGAAGCTTCCATGCCATGAGGTGGAGGGACTCTATAGTGGGATTGCGACGGCGACCGTGATCCTGAGTGATTACGTCTGGCACTAGTGGCAGATTGATAGGAGTTTCCACTGAGAGCTTGAGGTGTGTGGTGTACCAGTTTTCATGCTGGGACTACCAGAATTACAGAGGTCCTTTCCTTCTTGATCTTGAGCAGGACCTTGACAGAAATGTGTAGAAAAGCTGGTCTGTTTCTGGAAGGAGTAGAACTGCGTGTACTTTCTGTTGCGCCACAATGCAAACAAGTGTATGTGGGGAATTCCCCACCTTTGGAAGATGTTGTTCACCACATCCAGGCAGAGAGACCACTCATGGTTGGAGAAAGACCTGCTGAGGTGATCCACCAACTTGTTCTGTGACCTGGGCAGGTAGGACGCCTCTAGGTGAATCGAATGGGCTATGCAGAAGTCCCATAATTCAAAGGCTTCCTGACACAGGAGAGAGGAACGTGCCCCACCCTGACTGTCTATATAAAATATCACTGTTGTAATGTCTGTCCTTACTGATACACATTTGTCTACCAGATGAGCTCAGAAGGCCTGACAGGCTAAGCAAAATGACCTCAGTTCTCTCACACTATCAATCTGCCAGAAGTTGCTTGTGAGATGGGTCCCTAAAGAGGGACAGGGAGGATGGGAGGAAGGGAGCTGAACTGAAGGGAGTATCCCAGTTTTACCATGCATAGCACCCAACAATTTGATGTGATGGGCCCACGCCCAGCTAACCGGATCTAAATAGAAAAGGGGTGGAGGATCTGAGTCCTAGGTTGGTACGCCGTCATCAGGTGCACCCTCAAAAGTTCTGCTTTGGACCAGATTGTCTTGTCAGACCCACCCCATGGCTGGTGGAAGGCTAGGAGGGTTTCCTACTATAATTCCTACCCTTCTTATGGCTGCATCCCTTCCTCTGTTGAGACTGATAGAATCGAGGTATGGTTTGAGGTCTGAAATGCCTCCTTTGTGGAACGGGAGTGTGGAGACCCAGGGACTTAAAGGTAGTTCAAGAGTCCCTACGACTGTGTAATTTTGAGTCTGTCTGCTTGGAAAACAGAACCAGGCCTTCAAAAGGGAGGTCCTGAATTGTCTGTTGGACCTCATGTGGGAGGCCTGAGGCTTGTAGCCATGAACTCTGTCACATGGCTACCACTGATGACACTGTGCAAACTGCAGCATCCACCATATCCAGTGCCCCCTAAAGAGAGGCCCTTGCAACAGCCTTGCTTTCCTCAATCAGGGCTGTGAACGCCACCCGAAAGTCTGTTGGAATAGAGTCCACCAACTTTAACTCTTCAGGGTTCATGTCAAAGTAGTATCTATTCAACACCACTTGCTGGTTTGCAATGTGGAGTTGGGGCCTCCTGTAGAATACACTTTTCTCCCAAAGAGGTCCAGTTTTTTTGCATCCTTTGCCCTTTGCGTGCGGCCCTGCTGACCTTGCCTCTCACATTCGTTGGCTGATGCAACAATAAGTTACCCATCCCCCACCAAGGTATAAAGGTATTAATGGACCTTTAGGGGACAAAATATTTCCTCTGTATTCTTTTAGCAGTTGGGGGCAGGGAGGCTGGGGTCTGCCACAGTGACTTTGTCATGTCATGTATGATTTTTATTAGTGGCAATGCTACCCTGGACGGGTCAGAAAGGGATAAAATGTGCACCATGGGGTCTGCATTGTCGGAGACCTCCTCCATTTGAAACCCCAGATTTTGTGCTACTCTCCTTAAGAGCTCCTAGTGGGCCCTGCTGTCTTCTGCAACCAGTGCCAGTGATGACCTCGCGACTGCCTTGTCTAGGGACAAAGATGATGATGCCCTAACCGGAGCAGTCTCTTGACCCTCTGCTCCCAGAGGGTTCTGTGTTACTGGCTCATCAAGGATGGTGCTGGGGTAGACGTCACACTTGGTGCCGAGTGCGTTGTCATACTTGCTGCTGGTTTTGGTGCCAAGCAGTAAGACATCCTCCAGTCACGGCCATTGGTATCTGTTCCTGGAGGCAAGTGACAGTAATCTACTAAATTGCAGCCCTTAGGCTTGGTGGAATGACCAAGGGGTCCAAAAGGCCACTGGACTGGCAAAAGAATGGGACTCGACAGGCCCCTTTCAGGGCCAGAGTCAATAACAATGTCACGACCGATGCTTGAGTGGCCCAATGCAGGCTGCCCTTCATTCGGGCCCTTATACCCCACTGTTTGGGCATTTTGGCAAGAACCTCCTGTCCACCTTCCTCTGATTCTTCTGTGGAGAGGGGAATAGGAACAGTGACACACCCATGAAGTGTCCCTCAGTGCCAGTGATCCATGACAGTGGCAAGGATCTCTAGCCACAGTCCTTCCTCAGCCCTGTCTTTTTCACGGATGCTGGTGCCCTATGAACTGAGGCCAACATACTGGTTATAAGCTTGGATGGGCCTGGTGTTGTCAGGAGAACAGCTTCCATAAGAAAAATCTTCAGTTTCTTTCTCCGTCAGGGTGGGAATTCCCTGCAGATCTTCCAGTGATCCCTCTGATGGGTCTCCCCAAGATACTTAGGACAAATGGTAGGGGATCACTTCTGGGCATGGGCTTTTACAAGCCCTGCATAGTTAAAATGGGGGTTTAAAAATGAGGCATGCCCTGGCCCTGGGGAAGGGTAAGTTGACCCTATAGGCAAGGTCCTATCTAACTAAATTAATAAGTAAGAACTATAACTAACTCGGACCATTTAACTATTTATAGGTGACAGTTCAATAACCACTAGAGAAGGGGACCCTTGCAAAGCAAGAAACAATAAATGTTCCTTCTTACCATCCATGACAATTGCTGGAACTGAAGAGGTGAGAAGTAGGCAAGGCCCTATATAGGGTGCCATGAATGCACAACTCCAGGAGTTGACTATGGATACCAATAGGGGAAAAATGTTCCGGCAACTGTGCACACAGCAGACACACAGTACTTGGAATCGACACGAGCAAGCACTCGAAGAAGAACTACCAATTATTGGAAGAGCCTTCAGTCACTCATTGGAAAGGTAAATGTAGTCAGAAAACAGCCTAACTTGTTCTGTTCTCCTCTGAATATGCAGAATGATTTTTCTGACATAGCATCACTGATTCACAGGAGATCAAAGGAGGAAGGTAAGACACTAAAAGACTGCACTTTTCAGGGAAGACTTGGAAGCTTTCTGCTGAAGGAGATCCAGATCTCCTCAAACACACACACACACACACACACACACACACTCTGAAAATTCCTCTATGAAGACATCAGAATATAGTGGGTGGAATTTTCCTACAGTTGGCTAGAATCCACAAGATATAGAGTAGCTCTATGGGGAGCAAGTGTTCCAGATAACACCACCAAGATGAAGCAGAATGAGTGGAAATCGAAGGCAAAGACCACATCCCAAGCCTAATTCAGAAGCAGCAGGAGGAACTACCCAAACAAAGGACATGGAGCAGAGCCCCTGACTAACTTGAAGCAGATGAGTCTCAGATGCACTGAGTTGGCACCAAAGCTGAGCTTTCTAATTCACTCAGAAGTGCAGTAAGACTGGCCTGGACACAAATGAAGCCAAGAAAAAAAAGCAGAATTGAAATCCTTCAGCTTCTGTTGTCAAAGCATTTAAAGGAGGTCTATGCTGAATACACAGCTCAAAAAGCCACATCAGTGCAGACAAAGGATCCAGCCCCCTTGGTTTCAAGGAGATACTCCTTATTCTCTCCATCTTGCAGCCAGGTAAGGGGAGAAAAGACAACTCTTTTCCTTTTTTATTTACCTTGGAAAGGAGGGAAACCTCTTCCAGCTCTTTCTAGTTGCTAGGAATGAGGTGCCACTCCTAGTTCCACCCACACACACGGAGATACAGACAGGTGAAAGAGGGAGATATTTTTCCATCACCTAGGTTATTCACTGCTCTGCTTGAAGCACAATATGCAGAATGTAGCTCAGACACATATGTGCCTGTCCTGGAGAGCACAGCATGCTTATGATTGGTGCTCTGTTGTGCACTTAGCTTAGTAGTCCAAGAAGAATATTAAGTGGAAGTGAAAACTACAAGGCAGGAACTGAACTCTTGCAAATATTTATCATTAAATTTAAGGGAGAAAATGAATTGTCTACCCTTCTGGCAGGTGACTACTTTATTGCCAAGTTAGCACCAAGAGCCAAGTGGATTTGTCATCCACACTACCTACCCCATGAAATTACTAGGGACCAATTAGTGATGGCAATCATAGAAGTGAAAACATGGAGTTATTGAATGCTATGAGATAACAAGTTTCAATCACTAACCTGGATGGATTTAGATTAGCAACTATGAGATAAGAACTATATCCCATTACTAATCCTTTGAGACATCCAGTTCCCCCTTAAAAAGCATTTTCTTGTAAAAATAGCAAAAGCATCTTAGGAGCAGAAAAATTTTAAATGCTTCAAGAATGCAGGGAGCAAAGGCTGTAGTTAGAGGGGAGAGGGAAGAAAGCATCATGGGGAAGGCAGAATTCAGGAACAGAACACAACAGGAGGGATAGCAACAGCAGGAAGGGAGGGTAAAAAGCACTGTGTCTGCTGCACCTAAAACAAGAAAGGAAGGAGAGAGAGACAGGAAAAGAAGGAAGACAGACACATAAAAGAAAAAACACTCAGAACTCAAATCTGGAATTAAAAAACTAATCTGGGATTGAAAAATTATCCCTAAATCATGTGACTATTCAAAACTTTTACTGCATAATTTAATGTGAAAGACATGATTCTATTACCTTTCTTTCGAAAGAGTGCATTTAGGTAATTTTCTGCTTGGCATTCAATCTTATCAGTGTTGGACTGGCCCTGAGATGACAGTTCCTCTGTAGGTGTTGACTGTGAAGAACCAATAATTGGTGTACGATCCTAGAAAACGTAAGATGGCAACAGATCTCAATAACAATTATTACTTGTTTTTAGAACCCAGGACATGAATGATCAGCCCAAATATGAGAGACCCACTAAAAAAGTTTATTTCATAGAGCCAACTTAACATTCCTCCCGTACACCCCATTTGTTTTCCACAAAACAAAAAACAAACAAAACAAAATAGTGTGACTCCATATGGAAAATTTCATTCTCCAAGTTCTATTTTTAGAACAAATATTTGAAAAAAAAAATCAGTTTCAACAATTTATATCACATTCATACTTACACTGACTGTTTCTTTGTGTAAGTTACAAAAGGAACATTTTTCATCCATAGACCAGTCAGTCAGCTCTTCTGGCTCACAGTCTAAAAAGAAAAACAATTAAAATGTTTTATTTAAAGATGAGCAAATATAGATTGGCTAAAAAAGGAACAAAGTGTGATCAATTTCAAGGTTAAATTTCTAATCCAACATGTATTTATTAGTATGATTTAGTTGGTAGTACTCTATCCTCCAGATCAGAAGGTTCTGAGTTCAACTTCCACATCAGGATATTTGGCTCATGCTCAAAGCTGAAAGTGGAGTTTTGGGGCATTATTCTTTAAATGAAAGGTAAAACCCATTGTCCACTTTGTCTCTTGTGATTATCTAACTCAAATTTAAAGACCCTATGACTCTTCTCAAAAGCAGCAAATTAACCTTAGAGCCTTTAATAACAACCTTACTTCCCTTTAATAACAAAATATTTGAATGCTAAAGCAACTTGTACGCTAATAATTAGGGCACACTGACTTTGCCACTGAACATAAATCTACATTCTACTTCTAGCATTGGATTAATATATAAAGGATACCATATACAGAATTACTGTGTTGATATTCTTCAAACAACCTCATTTCAATGTCAATGAATATATACAACTACTCTCTTCCTTGTTTAGTCAAAAACAAAAACAGAACTGCCACATGCCAATGTCTTGATTTTGCACTGCTAAATGATTCAGGAAGATTTTTTAAGAAAAAGCAGTTAAAAAGAACATTTTTATGTGAACATAATATTTGTGAAAAGCTGCCAGATTGACAAATCCAGAGACTGAGAGTGCCTCTATCAATAGATCAGGTACAGACAGCACTGTCATTAGTTGTGTAAACTTCCCATAAAATCATAGATATAATATGTAATGTGTAATTTCCTATGGGAAATATTTAATTAATGAAAAGCACAGGCTATTGAATTAAATATCAACATGACTAATGCAACCAGTACATTACTACCTGAATTATTTTGTATTTAGTTCAGTTTGTTTTATCCTTTCCTACAGTATCGATATGTAAGAAAATTCTATATTGGCATTTTGTTCTATATTTTGTATTTGTAGTATAAGTTATTGCGGGGAGGGGTAAAATGGAAGTTTTGACAGCTGGACCTTTTGGCAACCAGAAGGCACAGCAGTTGGTGGGATCTGGGATAAACGTATTAGCTGAATACTTCTGTTGGATGACTTTAGCAGTTCCTAACTTTTAGAGCTATTGTTTCAGGCTGTCTGCAGACTCTGGAAGACATCATCTCCTCTTTATAATCAGTTTATGTTTTTAAAACTGTCTTTGAAACCATAAAAGAGGTTTGTTTTACATGAACAGTGGGATTCTGGAGCTCAGTTTTGAGTCAGGGATTGAATTTTGTGTGAAATTCATCTACCTTGGAATCATGGAATATATTGGTTCCTACTATACGTAGGGCTAACTGGAGATTGTTCCTGGACTGGAATCATAGAAATGTAGGACTGGAAGAGACCTCGATAGGTCCAACCTCTAATCTAATCTAATACAGCCTCCTGGTCTGAAGCAGGACTAAGTATTATCTAGACCATTCCTGACAGGTGTTTGTCTAACGTGTTCTTAAAAACCTCCAATGAGAGATTCCACAACCTCCCTAGTTACTTCATTCAAATGCTTAACTACCCTCACAGTTAAAAGGCTTTTCCTAAAGTCTAACCTAAATCTCCCTTGCTACAATTTAAAACCATTAGTGCTTGTCCTGTTCTCAGTGGTTAAGGAGAACAATTTATCACCCACTTTTTTATAACAACCTTTTATGTAAATTAAAAGTGTTATGTCCATTCTCAGTTTTCTCTTCACCAGATTAAATAAACCCATTTTTTCCCCAATCTTTCCTCATATATCATGTTTTCTAGACCTTTAATCATTTGGTTGTTCTCCTCTTGACTTTCTCCACATCTTTCCAGAAGTGTAGTGCCAAGAATTGGACACAATAATCCAGTTGAGGTCTTATCAGTGCTGAGTGGAAGAACTACTTTTTGTGTTTTCTTACAACACTCCTGATAATACATCATAGAATGATGTTCACTTTCTTTGTAACAGCATTAGATTGTTGACCCATATTTAATTTGTGATTCACTATAAACCCAGATCCTTTTCTACAGTACTCCTTCCTAGGCAGTCATTTCCAATTTCGTATTTGTGCGGTTGATTATTCTTTCCTAAGCATAGTACTGTGCATTTTTCCTCATTGAATTTCATCATATTTCATTCAGACCATTTCTCCAATTTATCAAGATCATTTTGAATTCTAAACCTATCCTTCAAAGTGCTTGCAACCTCTACCAACTTGGTGATGTTTGCAAACTTTTAAGTGTACTCTTTACGCCACTATCCAAACCATTCACCAAGAAAGTGAACAGAACCAGAACAAGGACAGATTCCTGGGGGACCCAACTCGATATGCTCTTCCAACTCGATTGTGAACCTTTGATAACTACTCTGTGTATGGTTTTCCAGCCAGTTGTGCACCCACCTTATAATAGGGTCCTCTAGGCTATATTTCTCTAGATGGTTTATAAGAAGTTCATGTAAGATCATATCAAAAGCATTACTAAAGTAAAGATATATCATATCTACTGCTTCCCCCTATCCACAAGGCTTGTTACCCTGCCAAAGAAGATATTAGCTTGGTTTGACATGACTACCACCAAATTAGGCAAGCTCAGACATAGCTTGTCAGCTGAGTGTGATGACATCTTTATGTGGCTTATGACTGCCTACAAAACAAAATTCAAACAGGGTACACCATATAGAAACATCACAGAGTTAAGAATACTGTTGGCACCAAATAAAGTAACAATCAGAATAAAGAGTCAGTCATCACATTCAAGTGACAGATTACCTCTCATCTTCCCTGACAAGGTGGATATTCTTTCTAAAAAATCTGAACTTTTCTGTTGCTTGTGAAATGAGTGCTTAAAACCTTTTGTATTTTGATAAAAAGGGAGTACAAGTGCCCTGCCAAGGAGCTTTTTCCCTTGTCACCTAGTTCCCACTTTATAAATATAGGATGACTGACCCAAGAAAAAGAATTAGAGAGACAAGACGAGTGAGGTAATTACTCCTGGGGTAATTTTGCACCACAGCACTCAAGCAGAATTCATGTCCCCTCACAGATTTCTTTGCTTCTCTGTAGAAAATGATGGGGAAGCAAAGGAAAGTTGCAGAAGCGGTCGCATGCCCCCCACAGCAGTGTGGGCCTATGATTTCTGTGCCTCGTGCAGCTGGCGGGGAGGTAAATCACCACAGGAGGGTGGGGCTGGAGATACCCATGATTGTAGTTTGGGGAGGGCATTGCCCCCAAAAAGAGGCAATGCATATGGGGCACATGGGGTCATGTACCACTGCCCCCACTCCATTTCTGCGAAGGAAGAGCTGCACAAATGAGGGAGGGTGTCACTCCTGTTAGTTGACTCAGCAGCAGGATGCCACCTCCTGGATCGTAGGGTTGGTTGTGCTCCCCTTCTATGTGTGCAAGGAGTTATCCTGTTCTCTGTATAATGGTGAGTGCCTGCAGTGGAGCAGGGCAAAGGGGAGGTGGGGAAGAGGCAGGGGGAAGAAGGAGGGATGGGATAGGACAGGGGATAGGATAGAGAAGTGGGAGCCTGACATACATTGTTCCCTTGGCTGCAGAAGATAGGGGTACCACATTAAACAAGCCCATCAAACCCCCACCCCGATGAGCTCCCCTCCGCACCCAGATCCCCACATCACCAAGCCCCACTCCCCTAGCTTCCAGACTCCTCTGCTAAGTCCCCCACACCCAGACCCTTCCACCAAGCTCCATCTCCCCCACACCCAAACACCTCCTCTTGAGCCCCAACCACCTTCACCGGGACCCCCCTCCAGAGTTCAATTGCTCCTGCACCTGGAACCCCCCAACAAGCCCCTGTACATCCCCTGCATTTAGCTGCCTGCTCCCAGACTGCCCCACAGAGAACTCTTTCACCCCACACCTGGATTTCCTCCCACACTGAGCAATTCCATACTTGGATCCTACTGGGCTGAGCCTGCCTGCCCACATCTGGTGCTCTCTGGTGCAGAATGGCAGGACTCCAGGGTGTTTCTGGGGCAGACCCAGCCATTGTGCTGTGTCAGAGTCGGGTGCAGATGACTGCTGAGTCCCTGTCCTGTGGGTGGTGGGAGACAGGACCATCTCCTACCTCCATGCAGCCAGAGGCCTATGCTCCCGCATGCCAGGCTGGAGCCTCCACATTTAGTTATTTACAAATACAATTTGCAGAATTTTAAAATACTGTAAGCAAAATTCTTAATTTTTTGGTGTAGAATTCCCTCAGGAGTAGATAGTATCTTTCAATAGAAGATATTGTGCCTCACCCAGCTTGGCTCTTTAACATTCTGGGACCGACACAGCTTACAAGAGAAAGGATGATTTTTGCCTCTTTTGCCTTAGTGAGACTACATCAAACAAACGCTTCTCAGACACACAACAGATCTTTGTGATTCTGCTGAAACTCTGTATGAAAGCATGAAAAGTGCAACCAAATGTGCCTGTGGGCTCCAATGCCAGAGATAACTACCCTCTAATTCTGTATCACTAACATGAAAGGAGGTCTGGCTCCTCACATTGCATTCGTTAGTTTTACAAATTTAGTGTCCCTCTTTTGGAAGACAGCCCACTAAAGTCTTTTTTCCAGAGCTCAAAATGGCATTTATCCATGAAAGACAGTTGCCAGTGCTAATTGCTAGGTCAATGAACTGGTATACACAGTATCTAAATGCATCCCAGTATCTCAGGTCACTGTCCCAGGAAACTGTACTGTAAGTTTGATCTGCTCAGCTTACCATTGAAAGGCAACCACAATGAGACTATGAGAATCAGAATAATAGCTGGTGGGTTCTCAGGCAGAAGGTATTTTTCTGTTAACCATCTTTGAAAAAGAAGGTTAGTATGAAAATGATGACACAGCTCTTTCACCAACTAGTCCCAAGGAAGGAAGATAGCATGACAGTGATGATTTCAAGACAGAAGTTTAATATAAGTGATTCTGGTAGTGTCTGAATGCCCAATTTCATCTCAACTCTGGATAACTTAGACCACTGTCTTCCAGTCTAACAGGGTTTTAACTTGGGTGCAATATTCTGTGCATTTTTTTTCCAGGCATAGAAATTTAAGTAGAAATGCATTTTCCCTCTATGGATTTTCTCAGATTTGACCAATCATTTTACATTAATGTCAATATGAATTCTATAATACTTCCTTGAAATATTCTTATTTACTTATAGCATCTGATAGTTGATTTTTAAGTTTAAATCTGCCTTGAAGAGAATATCCAAAATGAAGTATTTCAATTCTTTCTTTATTCATGTTATGGTACACTGAAGTTGATGGTAGCATAAAAGAAGTTTCAAACTTTACTAAGATAAACTCTTTGAACTGCTTTTATGGCATAATCACTGTTGATCTTTGACATATTTTGCATGTTGAAAGATGAACAGAATGTGATAGTGAAGACTTGGAGGATGTCTGGAATACGAAATTTAAATCTTCATCCTCACAGCTATGTTTTGGTGAACATAATGGCATCAAAACTATCTCACTTCCTGTTCAAGAGACAGTGCCATTCAATTGCAAATGTGATCTTCATGAATTCAAAGACAGTGATTTTCTGTACTTTTTGAGATAAGTATGAAGACTTTCTATCTTGCTACTCAACAGTTCTTAATGTTTATCTATTAAATTATGAAATGAATCATTATATAAAAAACAGGTGGTTGAATGGACTAACAGTTCTTCCAACTTGAGATATGCTGAGTCAGATAAATGCATAAGTAAGATTGCAGTATCAATCAGCTGCTTCCACATTTACTTCAGTTAGAATGAGAAACAAGCTAATACATTTAATACTGAGATGACTAAAAAAATAAGATGGACTAGCCAGTTTTATATAGGACAACTAGTGGCTTCACTGCTCATGTTTATAGTTTTATGTTAAATATGAGTGTGGGTGGTCAATGGGTGTATTGTGCTATGGGATTTTGTGTTGATCTGTGCAGGTGGCAACTGAAGGGTGTATGCTGAGGTGAGAAACTATGCGTATTTGGGATGACTGTATGTGCAGAGTGGATTGTTGTGTGGATGGCTGTACGTGGGGATTCTGCATTAAGCTGTACAGCTTGCAAATCAACATTTGAAGAAGGGGAGGTTACTTAACTATAATTGGAGGTTCTTTGAGATGCGTGATCCCTATCTATATTCTACTAAGTGCTATGGACTTGTGCCATGTGCCCAGAGCCAGTGGTTTTGAAAGTGTATCATTCAGTGGTCTATGCATGCATCCGTGTATTGCTTCATGATTTCTCCTGAGGTGATGAAGGGTAGCGGTGGACTGTCAACATCTCCAGTTCCTTCTCCACTGCAGACCTATTGGATCCACAGCAGAGGGGAAGGAGTGTTGGTCTGGAATACAGATAGGGACCACACATCTCAAAAAACTTCCAGTTACAGGTAAGTAACCTTCCCCTTCTTCGAGTGATGGCCCCTATTGTATTCCACTGTGGGTGATTGACAAGCAGTACTTAAATAGGAGGAGAATGCGAGGGAGATGATAGAACCATAGAACAGAGAGCCACCACACCGAATGAGGCATCTGTCGTGAAATCACATAATAGAGTGTAGCAGGAGGGAAAGTGTGTACTGAACTCCATGTGGTCGCCTTACATATATCTGCAAGGGGCACATCTTGGAGCTTGGCTGTGATTGATGTTTGCACTCATGTTGAATAGGCCCATATCCCACCTGGTGGGAAGCCGCCCGACAATCGATAGCAGTATATAATGCATCCAGAGATCCATTTAGAGATTCTCTGGGTGGAAGTAGCCTGCACTTTAATTCTCTCCATTATGGTACCAAATAGCTTGACAGATTTCTGGAATGGCTTTCTCCTTTGTAGGTAAAAGGCCAGGGCTCTATGCAGATCAAGTGAATGAAGTCGCTGTTCCTCATGAGAAGTGTGTGGCTTGGGGAAGAAAGTAGGTAGATGTATTGGTAGGGCTGAGGTGGAATCAGGAAACTATCTTTGGTAGGAACTTGGGATGCAATTGGAGTAAGACCTAGTCTTTATGGAATGTGGTTAAAGGGGGGGTCTATTGTCATGGCTCCCAGTTCACTAGCTCTCCTCGCTGAAGTATTGGGAACAAAGAAAGGTGACCCTTCATGGAGAGAAGGAGCAGGACACCAGTGGTTCAAAGGGAGGATTCATTAATGAGGCAAGGACTAGGCTGAGGTCCGATTGGGAAGCAACAGGTTGAATGGGCAGGTATTTACATAAAAGCCCTTCCACAATCACACAGTCAAGAGGCTGGTAAAAATCAAATGCCCATTCACTGAAGGGTGGAAGGTGCTAATGGAGGCTGCATGAACTTTGATGGAGCTGAGAGGAAGACTCGAAGTTTTCAGATAGATAATTTCCTCAAAAGATCATCGGGATGCCCTTTGCCTGGGGGACAAGGCCTTGCTGTTGAGCCCAGGAAATAAAATGAGCCCATTTGGCTTGATAGGAGAGTCTTGTGGAGCCCTTTCACCTACTGGAGAGGACATCTGGCACTGCCTATGGGCATTTTCTCACTAATGGAGATATTTATCCAAAAACCAAGCTCTCAGGCATAGTGTCTGTGTATCTAGGTGCCTGAATCTGCCACTGTGTTTTGTCAGCAGTTCTGGAAACATCTGGAGCAGGAATGGAGGATGCTTTGACATGGGGAGGAGAGGGAACCAGACTTGGCAAGGCCAGAAAGGCCCAATCAGAATGGCTGTCATTCTCTCCTGCCAGAGTTTGTGGAGGGCATGCAGTAGGAGTGGTGGTGGGAGAAAGCGTAGTTCATTTGGTCTGACCAATCAGTGACCAAAGAGTCCCCCGCTAGAACAATAGTGGGTGCACTGGGTGTTGGTGTATGATGCAAAGAGGTCTCTGGCTGGCATCATCCAGCAAACAAAGATGACTACGATTACCATGTCACGTAACTCCCATTCATGGTCAGTTGTAAAATTCCTACTGAGGGCATCTACGATAACGTTCTGGGTGCCAAGTAGGTAGGATGCCAATAAAAGCCTATGATGTGCTATGCACCATTTTCATAGGCATATCACCTCCATGCACAGTGCCAGGGACCTTGTGCCCCCTTGTTTGTTTATGTAGTATACTGTGGGGGTGTTGTCCAACATGATGAGGATGTGGTAATAGCGGCTAGCCGGTAAGAATACGTGGAATGCTTTGCACACTGTTTGAAGTTCCTGTATGTTTATGTGCATCCTGGCCTCTTGTGTGGTCCAGAAGCCTTGTGTCATGTGATCTCACATGTGAGCGCCCCAGTCTGCAAGAGATGAGCCTGTCGTGACTGTCACACTCAGAGAAGATGGGAGGAAGGGCATCCTGAAGCAGACTTGAAGCGGGGGTCTGTTCACCACCAAAGTGAGGAGATGAATTCCGGTGCGATGTTAAGTATAATGTCAATGAGTAGGCGTATAGGGGAGTAGGCCCTTTGTAGCCATAGCGGCAGACAGCTACGGTGCAAGTGGGCAAAGGGCGTGACAACATATGTGCACACCACCATGTGGTCTGGGAGGGAAAGGCAAGTCCTGGACTAAATTGAAGGATTGGAAGTCAAGAAGCTATTTGGTCCAGTTGATTCTGGAATCTGTCCCTTAACAGATAAGCTCATGTGAAGGCCATGCTGATGTGAGCACCTATGAAACCTTTGTGAAGACTTGTGGAGCAGTAGTAAGTCTGACAGGAAGAACTATGTACTGAAAATGTAGAAGTCTCACCTTGAACCTCAGCCATTTTCTACGGTCTGGGTAGATGTCGATATGAAAGTATGCATATTGATATCCATAAACCACATGCCTTTTTCTATCAAGGAAATGATGGCCAAAAGCATAACCATATGGAATTTTGGCTTGCGAATCCAGTGGTTGAGGCATTAGAGATCCAAAATTGCGGTTGAGGACTCAGAGATCCAAAATTGGTCTCCATCTCCACTTCTTCTTGGGTACCAGGAATAGTTTGAATAGAACCCTATGTCCTGAAAGGCTGGAGGGACTGGTTCCACTGCTCTTCTCTACAAAAAGGAGACCACTTCTATAGTAAGAATACTGCCATGAGTGTGATCTGTGGGGGTGAGTGTGTGAAACAGGCATCATCAATCTCAATGGTGTAGCTGCATCAAATGACATCAAGGACATTGTTATAGCTCTCCATGCTGGTAGAAAGAGCTTGAGACAACCCCTAAAAGAGGTGGATGGTAGGAATGTTGGTGTATGCAGTGGTTGATGGTTCTGTAATTGCACTCAGGAAAACTGTTTTCATGACGATTGACTGCGTTGTGCAGAGGTCTGTGTTGCTATAATAGGCGGCCAAGATCTGTGTACCTTAGGGCGCCTTCCAAGAATGGTTCATAGGCTCGGTGGTGGTAGAAATGTGGTATTCTATAGCGTTGGCTTGGTGGTAGGTGATAACATTTTCTCTTTGGTGAAGGTGTACAAATACCCAAGGATTGTAAAGTGGCTCTAGAGTCCTTTAGTGAGTGTAAGGAATCACCAATTTTCTGACTGAAGGTGCGACTTGTTAAAGGGAAGGGCCTCGATTGTTTCCTGCCCCTCTTTGGGGAAACTTGAGGAGTGTAACTAGGATTCTCTCCTCGCAACTATTCTCATTGTTAATACACATGAGGATGTGTCCACAAAATCAATTGCAGTCTGAAGTAGCAACCTGGTGACCAACTTGCCTACTTGTAAAGTTGCCTGGAAGTGATTATGATCCTGCTGGGATAACTTGTCTGCAAATTCTTCCATGCAGCCATAGTTTAGTTTATAAAGTCATACTTGGCCATCAGTGCCAAGTAGTTAAAAAGCTGGAACTGCAGGCCTGCCAAGGATAAGACCTTTCAACTCATAAGTTCCCAGTCTGTCAGGAAGAAGAGGGCTGTTGCTGTTTGGTCCACTATGATGCATCAAGGAGTTAGATGGAGGATGTGAAAATAGATATTCTGATCCCTAAGCAGAGACAACTCTTTTCTCGGCCCCCTTCAGGGTCAATGCACACATGGCCAGGGTATGCCACACAGTGTGCACTGGTTGAAGAATGGCCTTATTGATTGGCAGAACCACCCTTGTCATTACCAGTGGGTGCAGAATGTTTAGTAACTGATGCTGACTGTCCTGCACCTCTTCTAGTGAGACTCAAAAGCATTGGCTATCCTCCATGGCAGCTCTTGAAACTGTCGGTAGTCATCTCCTGGGGAGGAAGGTGTCGATGACACAGCAGCATCTGAAGATGACAATGGGACTCTTTCCAGATCCACTGGAACTGTCAGAGCCAGGCTAATCAACGCATCATCTAATCCCATTTCCAAACATCTATCAGACAAAGTTTGTGGGGGAGTCCTCCAGCGCCAAACAGTACCACTGAGAAGGTGAATACTGATTCCATGAACTCCAATACAGCCAACCCAGTTAAGCATGCTGCTGTTCAGCCTATCATAGAACCATAGAATATTAGAATTGGAAGGGACCTCAGGAGATCATCTAGTCGTCTGCTAAAGAGGATAGCTCCAAAGGAGCCTGGTACCAGCTCCATGTGTAAGGCAAAGTAGGAAACTGCCATAGTGCCATCAGAACTCTTCAGCAGTTGTGCTTCTGGAACAGGAGTGGTGGGCTGTGTCGAAAATTCATATCCTGAGAATGAGGGGAATCTGTGACTTCCACAAATGGCAGTGCTGATTGAGCTGTCGGACTAGGGTGCGTCACAGTGGTATGGGTGGCAGGTAGTGCAGAGGAAGGAGCCCGCCGAGCAAGCGAGCACATCGAAGCATGTGGAGACCTCAGTCCCTCCAAGGCAAATAGCTTGGGGGGGCCAACAACACTTCTGAGTCTCCCCAGAGTCAGTGGTATCTAATCTGTTGTTAGGACTGGAACCGTCTGTCTCAGAATCGACGGCTGACAGGATGCCAGTAGGGGAAAAGTGTTTTCCTCATCACAATTTCTCCTCTATTTGCAAGAAAAAAGCAAAACAAAGCAAAGCAAAAAAAAAAAAAAAAAAGGAGAGACACAGACAGACACAAATACCTGATACAGCATCAAGTGAACCAAATGATTTGTTTGTGGGGCCAAGAGGTTCTCTAATGGATTGGGAGAAAAGGGAAGAAAACCTTGTTAATAATGAAAATAAAGAAAGATCCAGAAGGAGCAGGTAAAAGAGTAATGAAGCTTTGGGTCTACTGATGCAGTCAGAAATTGAACTGTTCAACAGGTGGTGAGTGAAGGAACAAAGTCTGAGGGATTAACTGATGCAAGAAGCCTCAAACTCCTCCAAGAGTCAGTACCTTGAAGGTACTCAAAAATGAATGTATTATTTCTAAACCTAAAACTGACAATAGGAGAAAGAAGTGTTGTTGCAACCATGTTGGTCCAGGATATCAGAGACAAGGTGAGTGAGGTAATATCTTTTTTTGGACCAGCTTCTGTTTGTGAGAGAAACAAGCTTTTGAGCTTACACAGAGCTCTTCTTCAGGTCTGGGAAACTTACTCAGGCCTGGTCTACACTTACCTTCGGGATTTGGCGGCAGTCAAATCCCTATTTCGTAGAAGTGAGATCACACTGTCATGTAGATCAACATATTCCTTTACCTGCATCACCTACATCTATCCTACCTATTATCCCAGAATTACTACTAACATTCTGAATTGCTTTCAATACACTTACAAATCAACTATAAAAAGGTTTTTCTTCCTCCATTGCTCCAAATTTAAAAATTCCATTGGCTAGGAATATTAAAATCTTGGACCACTAATAGGTTTAAAATATAGTATTTTGTGCCCCACTGGTAATTATGTCTAGAAAAGGGGTTATTTATGCCATTAAAAAGCCAGGAATGATCCTTTCCCAAATGGTGAAATTTATTTGTTTCTACCACAGTACATAGTACTCAGTTAGTACTGCATCAGACCCAAAACTGTGACCTTCTGAAAAAGTTATTTTTTGGAAGATGTAAAACTTACATCAATGTCTAATCTCTTGGACTGATGGCATACCTGGCTTTACAGGTGGAGGGAACACAAAGAACAGTAACAACAAACAAAAATTGTTACGATTTTAAAAATATTTTTTTCCCTGAAAAAATATGACAAACAAATTCAATAGCCAATAGCATAACACAACACGGTAACAAATTGTGAGGCAATGAAAAGTGAGACAAGGGAAAAGATTTTGAATGTCTAAGTGGTTTTAAAAAGAGCAAGTTTTCTTGGTAAAGTATGCAAATAGACTTGACAGTGTCCTTTCTTTTTAAAAATTCAGGAAAGTTCATGCAGGCTTCCCCTGTGCTGTTTTAGTGAGAAACCATTAATATGGATCCATCATTTACTAACATCACACCACAAAGTACATTTCTTTAATTCACATTGATAAGAAAAAATCATAACTCTTTACAGTTATGCCAGCAGAACTCTGCAAACTTGGAAAAAGATGAAGTCATATGGATGCTCGAAGAAGATTGTATTATAAAAATTAGGTTAGTCTTTTAAGAATAGGTGATTATGCAAAACAATTTGCTGTTAAGAACCTCATGATTCCTAATTAATTCTGATAGCAACAGTGTCAGAGAACTGAGCTGTTTGCCTTCCTTTTCTAAAAGTTGCTCACCAAAAACCAAAAAGACTTTAATAAGAGCTACTATACTCCAGAAAAGAAAATCTTTCCTGTGCCAGCTACTTAGGGATGCCTAGTTAATCCAGATAATTCATTACAAAGAAGTTATAGTTACTGCATTTGCTTGAAATTCTGTATATGTACACTAAGTACGAGGACTGGAAGGAGGCTAAGATGTAAAATGCATTAGAGAAAGCACAATAGTTTCATAGTTACAGATTTCCTTCTCAGAGTTCAATAAATGCTTAAAAGAAATTTTCTAACTAAAAAA
Organism: Mesoclemmys tuberculata; assembly: GCA_007922155.1. NCBI lineage: Eukaryota > Metazoa > Chordata > Testudines > Chelidae > Mesoclemmys > Mesoclemmys tuberculata. Next base: position 63,090,467 of record ML675624.1, on the reverse strand, counting down.
AAGCTAGTAAATAAAATCCAGTGCACTAAATACTGGGTCATTTACCTTCAAATAAACTGAGGTCTCTTCGTAGCCTTGGTCCATAGAGCCCTTCTAAAATACTTTCAAAACCTGAAAACAAGAGAGACATTTAAATGGATGAACAGAACCTTTACCTCAAAACAAATCAAACATAAAAGCCACAACTAGACAAAAATATTTTAAACCTATGTAGCAAGTAAAAATTGTTACAATTTATCATGTAGAAATATTTATTCTTTCATCTCTAGTGCTGTTCAACAGAATTAGAAGATCAACCGAAGACAAGGAAATTGCCATCTGTACCGAATCAGCCTTTTAAGCCATGCCCCAACAACCTAATCAGACTTAAAATAACCACTTAAAGGTGAGACGATTAACCTCATAGCGTCTCCACAAATGAAGTAATATCTTGATTTCACTGAGGTAGGTTCCTCCATGACAAAAATGTGAGCTTCAAAACATAAAGTTCTCAGCTTTGACCTTCAGAATTGCGTAACTTGAACATGCATTCCTACAAATATATCAATTATGCACTTTTCTAGATCAATAAAAAGCTTGTTTCCTCTTTTTGAATTATATCTAAAATTATACAATGGTGTGGGTTTTTCTGCATCTCCGAAGAGTTCTCCCTAGTCTCATACAAAAATATTCTAAAATTAAGGATGAGACAAATCCAATTATTTTCAAAATTTATCAAACAGTTTACCTTAGGTATCTGGAAATATCAATTCCATAATGAAGGAAAAAATGATGTGTAAGGAGGCGACTGACAAGAGGAAGCAGAAAAGGTGGTTCAAGTCTACTGTTGGAGGGTAGGGAGAGGTTTCTAACACTGTGCTTGGGTGGCAGGATGGAGTCGTGAGCTATGTGCATACTACAGCTTAAATCAGTTTAAGTTATTTTACCCATGACTGTGAATAAGCCACCCCCTGAATAATGTAAGTTGTACTGATCAAAGCACCGGTGTGGACAGCGCTATGTCAACAGGAGAACTGCTACCGCTGCTTACAGGGGCTGGAGTAATCAAGCCTCCAGTTGGCTTAGTGCATCTGCACTTGTAGATAAAACAGTGGCACAGCTGCATCTAGGCAGCTGCACCTCTGTATCATAGCCATTGCCATAAGTATTCTTAAAATGAGTACTATCGTGTTGTAACTGCTCCCAGTTGCTCTTTTTATCCCTTCTACTACAAACTTCTATATAATAAATTAATTTTACCTAAAGGGAATAGTAAAAGTAGTATCTGAAGCTTTAGTTATTTGTAGTCAAACACAGACCTTAATGAAGATGTAGTTGAAGCACTATTTTATCTTTCCACTCCACAGATCATACAGATCACTCTTATGATGTGATCAATTACCATCTATATAGCATAATCAGAATTTCAAACTTACTCTCCCCAACCTGGATGTACTACATGGCAATGTACTACAAATCAAAACCTTATTTTATTCACCTACTTCGACACTAGGAAAAAAGGTGTTTTAACATACGTTAATTAGTGTAAAATCTTAGTTTACGCAAGGCAAATTGTAATTTTAACACATTAGTTGGTCAAGATAAACCCTAGACTCCCCTCTAAGGCTCATTTCAACCAGCTAACATGATAAAGCTAGAAAAAAAAGATTGTAGTTGAAGTTTTCACGCTAGCTGATTGAGATAAAATTTAGGGGAGAGCCTATCCTGACCAGCTAACATTTAAAAAACACAGATTGCCTCATCTACACTAGAATTTCAACATTAAAATACAACTTTTTGCTTAGTGTAAACATGGCCATATATAGCAACATAAGGTTAGCTAACTGACTACATTATTGTCTTCCTCTTCAGAGATATTTTACCAATTTGGCAACACAAATCCAAAGTTACTGCAATTAAATACAAATAATTACACTGAGTAATATCAACTAACTGAGAAACAACGTAACTTTAATAGATGATGCCTTCATGTCGGTGTGAAAAACCCATCTGACTCTAAGATTAAAATTGGCAGAAAACCAACAAAAAGCAAGCAAATTTAACAGTAAGGCAGCAATGATATCCTTGATTAAGAAATGTGGGTCAATGTACTGTTGCATGTTTCATGTAGGATACTGTTACCCCATCTGACCCAAGTGATCAACCGTTTTTTAGGATCTTGTGATTGTTTACACTAACAGAAAAAAATGAGAGTGTCATGTATTTCTTTGATACAATCCTGTTTATTTACAAAGAACATACACAAAGTCCTGCTTCCCTGAACACAGCAGGAATCGAACTATAGAGACAGTTTTTTGCTCACAATTCCAAATCTCTTGCAGTTGATATTCTGCCCCAAAAGTTCCCTCTCTTTGCTCTCTCACAGGGCCATGCTACCAGTGCTTTCCTATTTTCTTCTCTGTCTGCTTCCCCCCTCGGACACACACAGTGTCACTAAACAATACTCAGCCCACTGCATTTGCATTCAGGACCCAGCAAAATTCTTGCACCCACACAGCTCCACTTCTGACCAACTCTGAATGTGGTCTCTGTTTTGTGTGGATGCCCCCTATTTTTTTCAGTTATCTTACTCCAGAAAGGAGCTTAACTGCTTCTTACATTTATCCCAAATGAGGGGAGGCTATTACACCCACCCGCTTCAAGAAGGTTTCATCCAGCCTGCTGCAGAACACCCCACTCCCACTCCATTCTCAGCTCTGCCCGTTGCTCCATTGGAGTCCAAAATGGTGATGCCCTGTATGATCTATCTAAACAAGAAAGCACAGAAATAATTCACAAATGACACAAGTTTATCTATTTATGTATTTACAGTGTTTTTGCCAAGATACTTGCACATGAATCCAAACTTGATTTTACTCCCACCCAAAACTCCTGGGAATTTCTCTTCCTGCCCAATTTTCAGTCAGCCACTCAGGAGAGGACTGTTTCATTAAGACATTGAGGAATGGCTATTTTTTTCTATGAAAAATGCAGCCTGGGACAGACACTGCTTGTGAGTGTGCAAGGATGGTGTGAATTTATGGATCTCTAGAATTTCTGCTTAAACACTTTAGATTCAAAGTTTCTCCCTTGTTCTGTTTGTAACTCACAAAAGTCAAATCTGACAAATAATCCATTCATTGAAAACTCTGCTACTGTCATAGATATTTGGTTACTTAGTAGCTAAGTTCAGGCCATTTTTGTAAAGCAGTCTGTGACTGCCAGCAAAGACTGATTTCTAGATTCTGTTTTAGGAAAGACACATACAGATCAATATCAGTATGCTCAATTGGTGCTTCCACAAAATATTGCTGGTATATAAGCTTGCCATCTTGGGAGGGCAGGAGGAAGCCTTCTTTACAATGCAAGCATTACATTTCTACATCCTGCTTGCATTTTATCCAAAGAATTTTTCTCTAACCTAAGCTAATGTCTTTTACAATCCCACAATGTCCAGCAGTTTTAAAATCATGACATAACCTCAGAACCTCCTTTTCAATATATCCGGCAAACCAGCTGATACCTGGCATCTGTCACTCACTGTTTTTCCGCACAAAATTTTGACTTTAAGTTCCAAGCTTTCACACTTTGACCAAAAAGTCCAATTTTTACTGTGGTATCTGGAGAGGATACTACATGCCAGAGTGTCTGTGTTTGTAAAATGATTTTCCAGTCAGATGTTCTGATGTCAGAATCCTCATTTAGGGAAGTTTTAACTGCTCTGGAATCCATACTTGCAATTCCACATCTACTCATCCAGTGGATGAACCAGGAACATTTGTACTTTTGCAAATTATGGGCAGAGAGCAGTCAACCATCACTTTCTGAGCACATTTATTCCCTTGAGCAACCAATTCCTTGCTCTTCTGCTTAAGGCAGTTAGCCTCAAAACGAGCCAATCTAGACTCAGGATCAGCATTACCATGTTTGTGTCCAGGATTGTGTGTGACTGTGAAATCATAACTCTGCAGTTCTTCCAACCTTCTAGCAAGTTGCCCCCTTAGGATATAAATAGCTATTGCAGGGATACATGGCCAGTCCTGATAAAATCATCCTCTCATTCAAGTAGTGGTGAATATGCTCTACAGGTTTAACCACTGCCAGGACTTCCTTTTGGATTGTGCAATAATCTGTCTCTGGACAATTTAAGACTTTTGTTGTAAAAGTCACCATCCTTTCAAGTCCTTTGTGTTCTTATGTCAATACTGCCCCAAACGATAAAACTAGCATCTACGTCCAACATGGAAAAGGTTTTAAAATACAGGCATGCTAAAATAGAAGTAGTCACAAAAGCCTTTTTCAACTCTGAAAATGGTAAATCACACTCTGTTGATTACTGCAATGGTTTCCCCCTTTCTCATCCAACCTATGCAAGGGATTTGCAATATTGACAAACTCACAAATAAACTTCCTATAATAGGACCAGAGCCCTCCAAAACGCTGAGCATCTGAAAGTGTCTGGCTGGCCAGTTCTGTACAGTCTCAATTTTCTTTTCATCATGGAAATTCTCCTCCGCCCCAACTGTGTGCTCAAAAAGTAAATTATCTCTTGGAAAAACATGTTTGGGGAGTACAATTTCACCTTGTCGCTCTAATATCTTGGTTCTAACATGGTTACACCACCACAAACAATTTCAGACTGGCAGCCTTAAGGTTATCACAGACCATTTTTAAATGCAACTCCTTGTCAAAGGTTTTAGCTTGCACCAGAATAGCATCTAGATAGCCCATTTATTAAGAACGTCATGCATTGCAATAGCCTCTCTATTACCCTCTCTAAAGTGGTTGGTGCATTGCACAAGCTGAAAGCCATCATTTTAGATTGCCACAGGACTTGTCCTGATGTGAAAGTAGTCTTTTCCCTGTCCTTTATATCAACTTCCAGTTCCTAGTACTCACTGTATAATTCAGTGTAGAAAACCAGATTGCACTTGTTAAGGAATCTTGGGTCCCATCTATGTGTAGTAATGGATGGGAATCAAAAGTTATTTCATTTAGTTTTCTGTAGTGCACACAGAATCTGTTGCTGCCATCTTTTTTCTTAAGCAGATGAGTGAGGCCCAAGTGGCAGCTGAAGGCTCAAGTCTTCCTGATACATGCCCTCAATGGCCTATAGCCTCTTCCCTCTTTTATACTCATAAATAAACGATAAGGTTATTGTTAATGGGCCATTTTCCTGCAGTATTAATCTTGTAACAGGGTAGTGCAGCCCAGATTATACTTTCGTTGAACTGGAAGAGCACTTTCTCATTTCTACCCAGAAAGTCTCTTAGACATTCCAGCTACTCCACACTAATATACAGCACTGTTTTGGAACAGAGTAAAAACTCTGCATGCTCATCTTTATTCCTTTCACCTTTATAGTTTTCTTCTATACTACCCTTTTCTAGATCAAATGGTTCACATTTTGCAGTTGTAGCTCCCTTTTTGTTGTTTGACAGAAATATTTCAGCAAATGAACAGGAATCTGTTCCTGCTTCAGTTCTAAACAAACTTTGGTAGTTAAAATTCCCTGAGATCATGGGCCACATCTTTCTGGGAATTCTACACACTGAATTTGTACGATACCCTTTCCTGGTAAGTGGCTGTATTTCTTTATGATTAAAAACAGTAATAATTAGCAACTAATGCACTTCTGGCTACACAAACCTCTTGCTCAAATTCCAGAGGTCCAATTTTCAAACCCAATTTTTGGATGGTTGCCTTTGCCACTGTCTCCATTTGAAACCAATGAGGTGGTTCAGTTTTGGATCTTCTATTACATAGCAATTTTAGCATGTCAGCTTAAATAACTTACATTTGAGCCAGTGTCCACTATTCCTATGCATTTCACAGGTCCTATTACACACAACAGCCAAACTACCACTGTTAACTGTCCAGAACTAAACCAAAACTGTGGGACTGATCCTCATACCTCAAAACTTTGCCACTTCATCTTGGTACATTTTCAACATGGAGCCACCCTCCCTACTCCTCCATTATCTGAATGTGGTGAGGTGCTTTAACTAGGCACATGTGATGTGCTACCCTGGCTAACCTTATATTTATAACAATCTGTTTTGTGGTCCATTTTTTCACAACATGAGCATTTAACTGAACTGTTTCCCTTAATTTTTTGAACTATTGCCAGTTTCTCGTTTTACAAACCAAATTTATCATTTTTTCAAATAGTTAAAGAATGTCAAACCAAATTAGAATAATCTTTTCCATAGTTAAGCACAGAGCAGTCTTACAGAACTCATGAAGATCAGCTCCTATTTTCCTCAGTAGCAGCTGCTTCCTCTTCTGTTTAACTGCTATGAGGAAAGATTCAAGTTCAATGGCAAATTTCACAGCCTCTGAGAGTGTCCTTGTCCTCCTTTTGCAGTTGTTAATCTGCTAAATCAAATCCAGCTGTGTTTACGACCGGGTCCATTGCAAATATATCTTACCAGTCAGCTTTGGTATCTGGATATGCCAGGTCCTCAACTTCCAGTTCAGATGGAGTCTCTTTTTTCTCATTCTAACTCTTAGCTGTGCCCATGCCAGATGACATATTGATGACTGGCTCCAAACAGTATATCAAAAGACTTGTACCAAATCTGGGTAAGTCGGTGTCTTTTCTGGAGGTAAGTTCTGCAGTACCATTAGAACTGGGCCACTCAAGTTGGCTGCTAGAAACTCTACTCTGTTCATTTTTCCAGCCATTCATTTGACTATGACATTAAACTGAGTCAAATATGCTCAAAAGACAGATTTTCCATAAAATATTTTGAGTTTGTGCATCAGCTCCAACAAAGTTTCACTTAACCTCCAGCATGATAATAAATATTATTGCTGCTTTTGTAATTCCAAAAGATATATATGTGCTGCAGTACTAAAAGATTTAAATCTGAAGAGTCCTCATTACAGTAAATATATGAACCCACAATAAAACATGATTAGCAAGAATTTATTGTTATTTTTATTTTGTTATTTTATTTTCCAAGTCTCTGTAGCTATTTCCCATATTGCCCCTGATATCCCTCCCTCACTGAGGCATCCTAATATACATTGGTCTGAAGCCAATAAAACACCACTGGTCACATCTGGGGCAGGGGTTTTACATACGAGAAAGGTATTTTTTAAATTCAGTAATGAGCAGTTTTACATAGTGTCAATTATATTCTTTTATATCTTGTTCAAATTAAACAAGCATATAAAATTAAAACAGTAGCTCAGTAATAAATTAGACTTATGGTCCTCTCACATACATAGAGTCCCTGCTTCAAAGCTGATTCATATTCTTAGAACATTATGAGTTCTAGTGTATGCTGAGATGTTTTAATTAAGGGAACTCAGAGACCGTAGGATAACATTTTTCAGGGTCCAACCAATAATAATACACTGAGGTTGGATTTTAAAAAAATTATTAAATGCCTTTTTGTTTTTAAAAATAAGCCTTTCTAAAATTAAATTTGACATTGCATCAATCTGTGTTAAGGTCTAAGCTTACTAGAACCTATTCAAACCATTTAAATTAAATTAAAAACTTAATATTAAACAATGCATGCTTGCTGCTGAAGTTTTGAAGAAAGTTAAACCATTGAACTGGTAAAAATGCTGGGAACCAGTCTGCTGAAATGCTAAAATAGCTTTTGACAGCAGTGCAGGTGTTCTTCTGCAATTGCAGAGGATCTTTTCTTCATTTCAGTTTATTCAGCTACTTCAGTTCAATGCCTAGTTCATTCAAAGTTAAAAAACTGACTGGGAGTTGAAAAAGCAGAAAAGTTTGTCTCACAACCAAAATGAATAAATATAAGATTTGAGGGGATGATATTTACCCATTCTAAAATCTTGAGGGGTAAGCTGACCAAAATCAATCATTTCAACTCTATTAACTACAGATTCCCTTGCTTAATAAGTTAGTTTTTATATACAAAACATGTTTTTCTAAACATTTTTTAAGATGTATCCACCACATTTAAGGTAGTTATATGTAACAAATGAAAAATTTAAATACTGTTTTTGTGCATTTTTAATTGAATTCCAATTGCCAACCAATTAGAGTTTGACACAAATCACAAATAAAAACTGTATCATCTAGTAGAAGTAAGAAATGCCCTATTCATGTTTTCTAACACCTTCTGAGTGCTCCAGGATAGAAAGGTAAGGAAGGGGCAAGTGATCCCAATGGACATGTTTTCCAGAAGGTTCTGGAGGCTAACAGTGTAGGTGCCTTAATCCTACAAAACGAGAACATGCAGAGGCCACTCGAAGAATTAACTTTTCTTTGGGAAAATAATTTAAAGATATACATGCAAGACAAGACTAAAATTAACAATTTAAAAATCAATCCACTCTAAACACAGCAAATTAGATGTGGATATTTTATTCTGGAATTGAGCAATAAATAACAACTGAACAACTGTTCGCTTTATGAGAACATTATAGTAGTTTTAGCATTGAATTCCAATTCTTTTAACTACTGCATACCAACTCTTAGGTTTAAGACATGCAAGATTTTTTTAAGATAAAAATACACAATAGTTTCTTCAAAAAAGTCTGTAAAACTCCAGAAAAATGAATCTCACTGTTATATGAATACAAATTTTAATCAGTTAAGAAGATTAATTTATTTTAAAAGCATTTTATTATGAATGGAGAACATGTATATGAGATCTTTCTCCGGAACAAATGGGATAATATGGCACTAGATCCACTCACTCTCATTAGCCAGCTGAGATGGACACCCACTTCTCATCATCCAAGTCTCTATCCTGGAATCTTGTGTATAGCTCAACACTATCCCCTTTCCTATAAGGCCTATATGAGATCATTCAGAGTAATCATACCACCAAAGATGCAAGTGTCAAGATTGTAGATGGCAAAAGAATGTCTCCAACAATGCAGCCTCTGTCACCACCAAAACACCTCAACATTTAGAAGAAATCAGTAGATGGATGAAGAGCAATTGGCTCAAGTTCACCCCAAGAAAAAACATTGTGAAGCAGGGGGAAAGGAGGGAATTGTTCGAGGAACTTACCAATGAATTCTGTTGGGCAGAAATTAAAACTGGTTGAATACAATTTTATTCAGCAACCACACTTCTGAATGACAAACTCAGTTTGGCCATATCTATATTAGAAAGAATTTGCCAGTATAGATATGCTGGTAAACCCTCCTAGGGGAGATGCAGTGTATAGTGGCAAAAGAGTTATTTTACTGGTATAGTTTATACCAGTTTCCCAAACAAAATAAGCAATGCCTACAAAAAAATTCATTTAGTCAGAATAACTGCATGTACACTTTGATTGGAATAGCTATATTGGTTAGGGATGTGATATTTCACATTCCTAACCAATAGAACTATGCCAGTAAAATTACTAAGTGTAGACCAGGCCTAAGTAAGTATTTTGAAAACTGGTTAGACTAAATTTTTTCATCTTTTGACTAACTTAATGAAAGCAAATACAAAATCCAGAGTACCCTATTGAATTACATCAGGCACTCATCACTTCATGAAGTCATTTACTCAATTAAATCATAGGGCCATTATTCTTCTGATACTGAAACAACACTGAAAAAACGTCTTGTGCTCAACTGTCTCTTTAAGGTACTCATGCATGCTGTGTGCTCATTGTAATTACTTTTTGGCCAATTAATTCTACAAATTGCAAGATAACCCCAATTCAAACATCTCTGAAGATTTTTAAATAGTGATGAGAGTTTTGCCATTTCTAAACAACAAACATAATTCTTGGATTTGCATAGTTATAGCTGTGTGAACAGGGTGTCAGACTAACAAACCAGAAGCCTTTTCTTTAATTACTAAATAAGCAAAACATGGTCAGTGTAAATGTCATTTTCTTCAGAGCAGTCTGTCAGTATGCTTCAGCTCATACCTGGAGAAACCAATAAAGAAGTAACAGAACTGGTCAAACATTTTTAAAGGACTTTTTCCAAAGAAAAATAGCTTTTTTATTTTTTTTTTAATAGAAAATTTATGCAAGCAAACTCGGGTAAAATGTCTATGTTTTTCCATTCCTGCTCAACTTTTCAGCAGCAATATAGGAAAGGGGCAGGACAGGAAGAAAATTTTTAAAATTCAAAAATGCATTTTTTATTTTTATTTTTTTTTGGAAAAAAATGTTCAACACCATGTTTTAATAACTGAAAAAAGTTATTATTTTTCTACACCTGCAAAATGAAAATGACTGGCATTTCTGAAATAGCTCTCCACCCATTTTAAAAAAAAATCATCTCTATAGCTAATTGAAATATGAATTCCTGTCCACCTACAACTGAACTAGGACCAATTTCACATACGCCACTGACTGATCATCAGACTATGACTTTCACTCACTATAGTATCTTTAATATGTGAACCTGTGATCTAAAAGTCGTGACTTAAAAGGACTTCACAACTCACTACCAATTCCCAGGGTTCAAATTGAGATGGATCATAGACTGCAGAGTTTTTTGGTGGATTTTTTTAAGCTGCCATATTGTTTTCCAAAATCTGAACTGAACTGAACCGAACCATGCTTGGAGGCATCGCATGTGTAGCCTGGCATGAGCAATAATAGATATGCCTGTGGCCATGTGTCCCAGAAGCTGGAGGCAATGTCTGGCCAAAGTTTGGGGGCTGGACTGCACTGTCTCTATCAATGAGAAGAGAGTGAAAAATCTGTGATTTGGGAGGAGCGTCTTTGCCTGAATGGAGTTGAGGTCGGCTCCTATGAATTCTAGTCTCTCGTACCGGTATTAAGGTTGATTTTTGTTCATTGATCTATAGACCCAGATTCAGAACAGGTCCTGTGCAACCTGAGTAATCTGTTGGGTCTCTGTGTAGGACCTTGCCCTGAAAAAGCAGTCGTTCAGGTAAAGATAAATCATTATACCTTGAGAGCGTAAGTGGGCCACTACAATGGAGAGGACCTTGGAAAACACTCTGGGGGCTGAGGAGAGGTTGAAAGGGAGTACTTTGTACTGATAGTTGTCCTGGCCCAGAATGAATCTGAAGGTAATGCCTGTGACTTGATATGATCGAGATGCAAATTTACACATTTCTGAGGTTGAGGGCCAAGAAAGAATGGTTACTTACATTGTAACTGTTGTTCTTTGAAAAGCATTGCTCATGTGCTTTCCCAATTTAGTTGTGTGTGCACATCATGTGCACCAGTGCTGGAAAACCTTTTTCCTTAGTGGTACCCATACAAGCCAGCTCTAGCGCCCTCTGCAGTGGCGCACCATGCACTGAGGGGAAGGAAGGAGGGTATGGAATGGACATGAGCAACACATCTCGAAGAACAACAGTTACGAGGTAAGTAACCATTCTTTCTTCCTCAAGTGCTAGCTCATGTCCATTCCCAATTTAGGTGACTCACCAGCAGTGTCTCCGGAGGTGGGTAGGAGTTCATGGACGTGACCCTCAAAGCACCACACTACCGAAGCCAGCATCGTCCTGAGCTTGCTGCGTCAAGGCATAGTGGGATGAGAAGGTATGTACCGATGACCAGTAGCTGCCCTGCAGATGTCCAGTATAGGGATGTGTGTTTGGCAGGCTGCAAATGATGCCTGCGCTCTCATTGAGTGGGCTGTTAAGGACATCAGAGGCACGACTTCAGCCTGCTCATAACAGGCCCAGAAGCAGGTCGTGATCCACTTTGAAAGACACTGTGAGGAAACCGGTAGACCCTTCATCCTGTCTGCAACTGCCATGAAGAGCAGTGTAGAGCAGTGGAAGGGCTTAGTCCTGTTGATGTAAAAAGCCAGGGACCTCCTCATATCGAGAGGATGCAGACGCCTCTCCTCACTGGAGAGGTGCGGTTTGGGGCAAAAAACAGGTAGGTGAAACTCCTGATTCAGGTGAAAATGAGGGACTACCTTAGGCAAAAAAGCTGAGTGCGGGTGTAGCTGGACCCTGTCCTTGTAAGAAACCATCTAGAGTGGTTCCGATGTTAACACTCTGATCTTCAACACTCGCCTGGCAGACACGATAATGACCAGGAAGGAGCCCTTCCAGGAAAGGTACGTAAGGGAGCACGAGGCCATAGGTTCTAAGGGCAGTTCGGTGAGTCTGGAAAGGACCAAGTTCAAATCCCACTGAGGAGAAAGCTCCCTTATTGACAGTAAAAACTTTTCCAGATCTTTGAGGATCCTAGTCGTCATTTCATGTGAGAAGACTGTTCTATCTCCCACCAAGGGGTGGAAAGCAGATATGGCCGCCATGTGGACCTTAACTGCTGAGAAGGCCAATCCTTCTTGCTTCAAGTGGAGCAGATACAGCAAGATTGTTGGAATCAATGCCTCTGTCAGGGACACTCAAAGTTCGGTCACCCAAGTAAGTGAAGCACTTCTACTTAGCCCTATAGGCTGATCTGGTCAACGGTTTTCTGCCTTCCAGGAGCACACGCTGAACTTGGGTTAAGCAGGCCTGCTCCTCCTGGTTCAGTCATGGAGCATCCAAGCAGTCAGGTGGACGGAAGCCAGCTCTGGGTGGAGTAGGCAACCTTGATCTTGGGACAGACGGTCCAGGCACAACAGCAGAGTCCAATGCCTGGGTCCCGCCAGCTCTAACAGCATTTCAAACCAATGTTGTCTGGGACACACTAGTGCCACAAGGATGACCTGCACCTTGTCTCTCTTCACCTTCAGGATAACTTTATGGATCAAAAGGTACCAGCAGGAAGGCATACAGGTGTCCCCCAGACCAAGAGAGAAGAAAAGCGTCCATGATGGAGCCTGTACTGAAGCCCCAACAGGAACAGAAGTGACGGCACGTCCTATTGGTGAAGAGGTCCACTCATGGATTGCCCCACCTTTGGAAGATGTGTGCTGCTACCTTAGGCTTCCTGTATGGGCTAGGTGAACAGGGTCACAGTGCCAGGGAAACGTGCTGTGAGTCTGTTGATCTGTGGTGCTCTGCTCCATAGCGATGCTCCGCTTGGTACTGGTCCTCTGGAGGGCAGTGCAAGGAGCCTGATCTGGCAATGTTCTGACCTGGAGAGCATGGCCTTGACTCCGGGGACTGCCTGCACACCAGTGAACAGCGCCTCAGTGATGGGGACTATCTAGCAGATCTGTCCCTCAATAAGCTGCCCAAGAGGCTGCTGCCGGATCTCAGTGTGGTACTCTGTCGTCCCTCAGTGTCTGCAGTACCGGCAGTGCCAGGAGGTCCTTGATAGCTTGCAAGGCCTCTGGAGTCAATGGCACCACTAAACAATGAGGGCCTCTACCACTAGCCAAAGTCGGGCCCAGTGCCGGGGTCAACACTCGCTGAGGTGAGGGACCCTTCTGAGGCAGAGAGGTTTGGCAGTCCAATGTAGGTCTTGCCAGATCCCCCTTAGTGTTCTCCACAAGAGAGCATCCCTGTTCCGAGTGGATCTTCTTGGACCTCTTCTTTGGAACTGAGGAGGGAGGTCAGTGCCAGGCAGCTGAAGCTGGCATCAGAGGGGCACTGCTGAGTCCGATCTGCTGGGCTCCAAGGGCCAACTCCATCAGGATGGCCCAGAGACAGATATCCCAGTCCTTCTTGGTCCGTGGGTGAAAAATTTTGCACTTGTTGTTGACATGGACTTCCCACAGACACTTTAAACAACTTTGATGAGAGTAGCTCCTCGGCATAGGCTTCTTACACAAAGCGCAGGGTTTAAACCCGGGAGAATTGGGCATTCTTTGACCCTGGGATTCTAACTATTAATGAACTAGGACTAGCTAATTCAAACCGTAATTGAAACAAGTAATTATATACACTAAAACAATGAATCAATTATGAGGGAGGCTGAGAAGAGACTTGCAAAGGCAAAAGCATTCCAGCACCATCATTGGTGGCAAGAAGGAATTGAGAGGGAGGGGGAGCCAGTGGCACCTATATACAGGGGGCACTAGAGCCAGCTTGTACAGGTACTGCTAAGTGAAAAAGTTTTCTGGTTCCCATGCATGTGGCTAGCACACACACCTAAACTGGGAATGGAGAGGAGTAAGCAGCTGAAGAAGAACCGATCTTCTAATGCTGGGGTGATCGTTGATAGGGTGACCATTTGAATTTTTGCGCTGACATATTTGTTGAGCACTCTGAGGTCCAATATAGGTCTCCAACCTCCCTCTTTCTTTGGTATCAGAAAGCAATGAGAGTAGAGGCCTCTGCCTCCGAGAAGTATCAGCACAGGCTCTATAGCTCCTACACTGGAGGAAATGGTTTATCTCTTGACATAGTAGAGTCTCATGAGAAGGGTCCATGAAGGATGGGGAAGGGTGTTTGGGAGAAGCATGGGAGATGTGGATAGCATACCCATTCTGGATGATTTCCAGCACCCACTTGTGAGAGGTTATCCGTTCCCAGGTGCTATTAAATGGGATACGACAATCTCCGAAAGGAGAAATGCAGTTTCCCAGCATAAGGTAGCAAAGGGGAGAGTTCTACCAGCACCTCAACCAACTTGTCAAAAACCTACTGCTTTGAGGTTGAGAGATGAAATAAGTTGGTTGTGGTTCTGCTTGTTTTCGCTTGGGGAACTTTGATTTCTTTCACTGTGGTTTTTACGATCTCTTTGATGAGTATTGAGATGTGTACTGTGATGACTGGGGCTTAAACTGCAGTTGAGGACTGTATTTTCTCTTGTAGGCTGGCATGTATATCCCATGGGCCATAAGAGTTGCCCGAGAATCCTTCACTGTGTGAAAGACTGCATCTGTCTTTTTGGTGAACAGCTTTGTTTCCTCAAAGGGGAGATCATCTACTGTGGTTTGGACCTCGTTAGGGAAGCCAGACAAATGCAGCCATGAAGCCCTTCTCATAACCACAGTAGTGAAACTGAACACGCCACAGTGTCTGCTGTGTCCAATACGGACTGAAGAGACGTTTTTGCCACCAGCTAGTTCTCATTGATTATTGCCATAAATTGGTCTTTGAGAGTTTGGGAGCTGATAAATAATGGAATCTTGTTTCACATAATTCTAGTAGTCATATTTGGCTAACAAAGCCTGGTAATTTGCTACCTGGAACTGAAGGGTGGCTGAAGAATACATATTTCTGTCAAATAGGTCCAAAATGTTTCCCATCTCAATCATATGGGATGGATTTAAACTGGTATTGGCAGCCCCTAGAATTAACTGCATCCACAATGACGGAATTTAGAGGCAGGTGGGAAAATAAAAATTCTGTGCCCATCGCCGGTACATAATGCTTCTCATTCACCTACTTGCATGTCAGCAGGATGGACACAGAGGTCTGCCACATGACTCTGGCATGGTCCAGGGGCACCTCATTAACTGGGAGTGCCACTCTGGCAGACGTAGAAGAGTATAGAATGTCCACCAGTTTGTAGTGAGACTCAGTCACTTTACACAACTGTATTTGCAGGGTGTCCGCTACCCTCTGAGCTAAGTACTAGAATGATTTAAAATCATCCACCATGGATGGCAGAGGGGGCATCAGCGTCTCATACAGTGAGGGCAATGAAAGAGGCTTGCCAGTTTTGGCTGGTGGGAGGCAAACCCTTTATTCTCTTCTCTTTTCTTTTTTTGGCAAGGGCAACTAAAAATGAAAAAGATACTTAAAAAAAGGCTTCAAGGGAAGCTAGCATTTGCAAAACTAGTAAGCCTTAACCATCTGTCTCTAGCTAGGGGCAGTTGAGGAGGAACTGAAGAGAGAATGCGCATACACACTGGCTAGTCTCGTGGCAGGTACAGAGCCACACATTTGCCAGGGGACGGACTGTTATTGAACTTCTCCAATTAGCAGCATGGGGGCACACACCTACAGTGAACTGAATATTCATAAATGTGATCAAGTCATGGTCACTTGTACCTAAGCCACCATATTAGTTTTTAGTTCTGTGATTAGTTCCCCTTTATCTGTTAGAACAAAATCTAAGACAGAATTCCCTTGGTTGCAACACTTTTTGAGTTAGGAAATTGTCATCTATAATGTTTAGAAATTGCAAGGATGTTTTAATACTGGCAGCATCAGACCAACAATATGTCACTCAAATTAAATTTCCTAAGATCACAGGATTTTTCCCCCTATACATTATTCTTACTGTAATGATTTCTACCAGAAAGAAAGCCTGGGTTTTGCCACCATGAAACCATAGTGAACCCCACAAAGCACCAAATTGCTGTACTGTTTTTTAAAAAGCCTCTGTGTGGTAAGTTCAGCCAAAGAACAAACCTACCTAATAGCAGTAGGACCAAAAATGTGCGAATACAAACTGTCAGGAGGAAAGCCCTGTATGAAAGTCAAAGGTATCACCCTGAATGTAGTAAACTGTGAAAAGAAAGGTCAACTTTGACAATTTGAAAGATCTAGACTATAGCAGACACCTAGAGATGAGGAGAACATCCCTAAAGCGACAGAGGTGCTGCAGCCCTCTATCTTAAGGAACACCCGATGTCACCATGGACCAACTGAGGAGCCTATATAAATCTGCCCCGACACTAGTCTGCTGCAGATTTATATTTTTTTTGTGGGACAGAGATAGTAGAGATTGAAAAGTAAGGGTTTGCATTGCAAAAATGTGTAAGTATTGTTATACTTCTTTTAAAACTTTGATATTCTTCTGGAGCTTGTGTTTTTATTCTGATCTGATCCAGAGTAGAAGTTATAGCTCAGTAAACAGTATGTTTAACCACGCTAAGCTTACAAATAGACAAAATACATACTCATCACTGCTCATTTATTAGTTTATAGTGCATACCATTTCGTATCGCTCTTCTGTCCAATATCTTTGTTGACTATGAACCTTCTGGGGCACGGATGATTTCCACATCCAAGAAGTATCTTTTACCACAAAGACAAGGATTTTTAGGTGGAAAAAGTTATGGCCTCTCTATTCCAACAGGGAAAGAGGACCTTGAGGTTCTATGTAGAATTCTTTAGGACCCGAGCTTCCATTCTTCGTGCACTCACTATGTCAACAAGAGTTTTACACAGACAGCAAGGATGGCATAGAATTTACCAGAGCTGCTTTTTACCACCCCAGGAAAACCTAGTTAGCCATAGGTTAGGCATTTTCTATTTTAAAAACGGTTTCATTAATGCACAGCACATTACACTTAGTTTTAGTTACATATACAACTTGCGATTACACACACACACTCTCTCTCTCTCTCTCTCTCTCTCTCTCTCACTTTTGGTTACATGAAGCAGTAAATTCAGAGACTAATTTAGGATTGTACAAATAAAAAGTAAAACTGCAGTGGGCACACTACTAATATATGTAATTATAATACTGAACATCAGAATGTACGTATATATTTTGGTTCAGTATTTTCTCAAGGAAGTTATACATGTTCACTCATTTCAGTTTTCATTATAATATATATAGAAGTCAAAACATTTGTTTATATGAAAATGACAATAGAGAGTTGCAGGCTTTAAGTATCAAGTAATCAGAAGCATGTAGAGTTTGACAACCAGTCCATTTGGCCGTCCAGCATTCTGTAGCAGAAGACCAACTTTGATACAGCAGATAGACCAAGCCTATTCCTCAGTTTTGAATGGATGTATCCAAAGTTCCAAAAGATTCATTTTCTATTCTTGCTGAACTTGCTGAACACAGCAACTGCACCACCAGTTCTATTGGAATACCCAGTATTCTTCAGATTTTTCCACAACGTCACAGGGACGTTCCTTGATAGCAGATGAAAATATTGATATTAAATATTTATTTAAATGCAAGAATATATAGCATAAGTTGAGATTTTTGCTGAGCAGCCACTGCCTTCCAATTTCTTCTTGTTCAGCTGACATTTTTTCTGAGTATTTTAGATGAAGATTTGCCAATATGCGTACAGGAATACTTTCCTCTTTAAATCTCTTTTTGTACTTTAGCCTTGTATGATATAAGATCTTCATTTTTCATTAGATCCAACCATACATACTTCAAATGCAACTGCAATTGCTGACGTGTCCCTTTGGAGCATATCAAGTGGCACAGCAACTGTTTTCAACTGACTGATCAAGTTATTTGATTCTCAGATAAAATTCCTTGATAATTAAACATGCAGACCACCATCTTCAAGTTCTGTCTCAAGATCACTCACAATCTTGAGCTAATACAGTCAATATTTACAGTTTCCAGGCATGGTTATTTGACTGTTCCACTGTGTCTCACCAGTGATCTAGCCTTTTACAGATCCATGGCATCTGATAGTGTTTACAAAAATATTTTTGTAAATTTACATGTTTTATCAAAGCACTTGTAAGGTCTTGTCCAAATAGACTTAGTCAATATGCTATGCATGCACATGTAACTAAATTGTTATCTTGTTCCAAATCGCTCCTCATACTTCACATCTTTTTTTCATCTTAACACTTCTCCATGTAATTTGTTGCATACTTCCACCCTCAAGTCATTGATACCTGTATCTAACAATTCACCTGCTACTGGCTTTAAACTGGTTGCTTTGCAGCCTGGCTTTAGGCAGTTGACCATTGCTTGAAAAATTGGATGCTCATTTTTTTATTTCTGCCATAAAAAAGTTACGCGATTTTCAAGTCTATCTTTTCTTTCAGTTCTGGAGTTGTTTTTGGTACAAACATATCCTTTTATGGCTGAAAAACCATGATTCCTTCTCCTTGTTGTCTTCGGCCAACCTGGATCTGTCTCTTTTGATATATTTGTCAAAGGCAATGCAGTTTTAACAGTACCTTCATCCTCACAGTCTGATTCTAATACTTGCATAAGTTTAACCAACAGCAATGGTTCTGGTGTGTCTTTATTCTTTCGCCTGCATTTTGTAAAATGTTTTTTCAGATGGTCTGCCTTCCCACTCATTTTTTCTTTGCAATTTCTGCCTCAAAGACTCTCTTGCCATCTTCATGAACTTTCTCAAAATAACCATGAATTAGGTCAAGTAGTCTTCACCGTTGCTCATGTTGAAACATTTTTACTTGAATCACTATACTTGAAGTTCAGGTACAGCAACTGCTCTCCAGCCAGCCATATCAAGAGATGGTACTGACCTGGACAGGTAGTTCTGCAACTGACCTCAAACAAATAAACAAACAAACAAACTTCTGAATTTGATAATGCCCCTTCTTTTGCCAAACAAATATGCATTTCATTGGTGAAGAAAAAAGAGGAATTCCCAGATTCATAAGTTTCTTTTTGAAATAGCCAAGGAAATAACATATAGCTTTAGATTGAGGTGGTTCTTTGTTTTATTTTATTGCCTTAATTTAAAATTAAACAGATTGTATTACTGCAAAATGATTATCAAACCACTAAATATTTTTCAGTAATATTCATATAGTCTAATGATTTTATTTTTCCGGTTTAAACTGGTATTTATCAGTGCCATGTCCTAAGACAGATTTTCCCAGGTAACTGACAACCCTGATAAACAGAAATTCATGCCAAGTAATGAATTCTTATCTGCTCAAGTTTCCGATGGTCTGAAACTTGCTTTTCTCATTTACTAGATAAACTATGTATTCCCTCCTCCCTTGTTTGGTTCTGTTTTATGACTCTGTATATTTATATTATTCTTGTAGGAGAAATGATACTGAAATTTCAAACAGATTAAATTGTTTTTATTTCATTTTATAAATGCTTTTGTTTTTTCCCTTTATTTTTGAAAACTGAACTGTAGATCCAGAAGGTCATTAGTGAAACTGCAGTAAATAAAAATACTGTCCACAACTCTAATTTTCTGAGCAAAATGAATGGGAAGAGCAGAACCTAAAGGAAAATTTTTATATACTTTAAACAACTTTAAGTTTTTCAAGTTAAATGTGCGTTTTTCAATAAAACTGTAAAGTATCAAGATAAAGTCAGTAATCCTGAGGCTAATTTCTACAGGACTGCAAAATTTAACAAGTGGTCTTTAAAATATAATTAGGAAAATCCACAGGATAGGATTAAAATGAATAAAATTGCGCTGACTACTGCCAGACAAAGAACTGAAATAAAGCTTGCAGTTGGCATTACAGTGTACTGAAAGTTCCCCTCTCTATTATTATTTTTTGGTTTGATTAACAGACTGGACTACTGCTCAAGAATTCAACTCCTGCCTCTGCAACAGTTTCCTGTGTGACCCTGGGTAAGTAACAGCTTCAGTTTCTCAGATGTAAAATCTATTTTAAATACTCATGATCCTCATTACCATAGGTAACTGAGCATGTCACAGTCTTTAATGTATCTCACATTATCTCTTTAAAATAGAGAAATATTATCATCCCCATTTGTAAAATGCAGAGGCCAAGTGACTTGCTCAAGGTCACACAAAGCAGCCACAGGTGGAGCAAGGAACTAAACACAGGTCACTAACCTAAATGTTGGACCATTCTTCCTTATTACTACCACCTTTCTCCCACCCTTTATCTTTTTAAATAGCGAGCACTTCAGAGCAGGGATTGTCTAATACTCTCTCACACACACACTCACACAGTGCTCAGCACAAGGGGTCCTGATCTGAGTTGTGGCCTTTAGGCACTATTTTATTACAAAAAACAATACAATTATTGTGATATGATTCCAATGTAATAGTACATGGGTGTACTTTGCAAATGTTTTCATACTGGGAAAGACAACTTGTGAAAAATGTGTATATGATGAGTCTTGAAGTAACTTAGAAGCATTTATTTAAAAATGCATGCATATCACATGTATCCAATCAATTAAGCACTTTTTTAAAAAGGAGAGATAACTCACCTTCTGCAGTAACTGGAGCTCGAGACACGTCCCTGCGGGTGCTCTACTTCAGGTACCCATGCATCCAGAGCTTTGGATTTGAGATTTTTGGTAGCAATGCCTGTTCGGCCAGCACATGAACTCTATAGATTCTTGTGCTCCATACCAAAGCTATACAAGGTTGTGCAAGTGAATCAACCTCAATTCCTTCTCTATCACAAAGTCCTACAGAAGAAACTCCTAAGCAGATAGAAAGCAGAGCGGGTAATGGGCATGCACAGGGACCCACATATCGAACAACTCCAGTTATTGTGCAAGGTAAGTAACCCCTCCTTCAAGTAGCATCTTTGTGAGTGCTCCACTTGTGCTGACTCCCTAGAAGTAACACCATAAGGTGGTAGGTGGTTTGGAATGGAGTCCAACAGTGAAAAGAGAACTGTACTGCTTATTGCAGTATCCAATCCAGTAGCGCGAACCAAAGCATAACGGCTAGAAAAAGTATGCGCCAAAATACATGTTACAGCATTACAGATCTCAGCAATTGGTCTGTCCCTGAGTAGGGCTACAGACAGTCATCTAGTAGAACGAGCAGTCACTCATAGGGGAGGCTGAGCATCAGTTAAACGAAAACTGGTAATAACAGACCTAGAGATCCATTTAAAAAAAGGTTTCTGCGTAGAGACAGTGGATCCTCTAGGCCTAGACACAATAGAAACAAAAAGTCTAAGGGGTTCCTGAATGGTCTAGTTCTGTGCAAGTCACTGTCCAATGCCTTCTTAACACCTAGTTCTGGAAGGTAGCTTCCTGTGTAAATAGATGAAGGTAGGAATGAAAACTGGAAGGTAAATAGTCTAGTTAATATGAAACTCAGAAAGTCTTCAGTAAAATTGGATGGGTCATAATGATGCCTTTTTCTTGGAGAACAAGGTAAGTGAAGGTCTTACCATTAGATCCATCTCCCAAATCCTTTGCATAGAAGTGATGGCCACCAAAAAGACTATCTTCATAGACAAATATAACAGAGCACATAGCAGCTCAAAAGGTTATTTTATGAGACAGTTAAAAACAAGGGAGAGATCCCACAGAGTAGGATCTCTAAATTTGCATTAAAAGATTTGTAAGACCTTTCAGAAACCTTGCTGTGGTCAGATGTGCGAAAACTGAGAAATCTATTGGTGAGTGAACCTTGTGCTAAGTGAATCTTGATGGACCTCAGAGAGAGGGATCTAATGTTTTCAATTCCAACAGCTAATCCAAGACTTTGGAAAGATACGACTGGACAGGTGAAAGATGACAGCAGTTACACCAAAGATGATGATATCTCCATTTCTGGAGGTAAGTGTGTCTTGTAGATGGATTCCATCCTACTATTAAACAGCACATGTTGTACTCCCAATGAACAGGATGCCTCTAGTCCTGAGAGCCACTGAGGGGACAACTGAAGTTGAAGAATGATCAGAATGAGGTAAACATTTAACCAGCATTCTCAGACAACAGTCAAGAACTGATCAGGAGCCACCACAGAGAGCAAGAGATCAGTCTGATGAGGTAAGGAAGCCAAACTTGTCTTGACTAATTTGCAACAAATCAAAACAACTGTGGCTTGGTCCAGTTTGACCTTGCTGACAACATTTAAAAGCAGTGGAGTTGATGGATACATGTAAAAAGGAGCCTTATAACAAGAAAAGTATCTCCTATAGTCCTCCTATGGAACAGAATTTTCTGCACTTTTTGTGGGTTGCAGTGGCAAAAAGGTCAACCTCTGGAAACACCCAAGCTAGAAATATTTTTTTGAGGACTCGAGTCCAACTCCAAATCATAATTAAGGGGAAAAGGTCTGCTGAGGTCATCTGCAATGATGTACTGTATACCCGGGAAGTAAAAAAGCCAAAATGACTATCTGGTTGGATGTGTGCTAATTTCAGAGCTTTATCACATAGGTGCAGAGCAAAGAGGAATGTGTTCCTCCCTGACAATTGATAAAATACATGCAAGCTATGTTATCTGTCATGATTTTGATTGCCTTGTTTTTTATTATGGGAAGAAAGTGGAAGTATGCTTTAACCACCACGAACTTCATCATGCTGACGCGCAAACACTGTTTTTGTTGCAACCTTCTGCCTTGGGCTGCGTGAGGACCTAAATGTGCTCCCCATCCCAAGAGGGAAGCGTCTGATGTCATCATGACCGTAGGAGGATGCTGGAGGAATGGGATTTCTGTACAAATCTTGAAAGGATCCTTCTACCATGTAAGTGACTGTAGGACCCAGCTGGGTACAGACACCTGTTTGCTGATACTGTGCTAGTTAGGTACATAAACTGTCCAGAGACATCCACAGAGATATCAAAGATATAATTTGGTATTTTATGTTAAACATGCATGCTGCCATATTTCCCAGAAGTTGCAGACATGTCCTTGATAGAACTTGAGAGCTGAGCTATGTTCTTTGAATAAGGTTCTTTTGAGCAAGGAACCTGTCAAGAGGGAGATAAGCCCTGCCTGTCACTGAATCCAGAATTAGTCCTATAAAAAGTATTCGCTGTGTAGGGGTCAAAGCTGATTTCTCAAGCTCTGCAAGCCTAAACTGCAGAATATTAAATTCTCATTTAAATTGCCAACAGCACCACCTGGTAAGACCTGCCAGAGAGCACCCAGTAATCAAGGTGTGGAAAGACTGTTATTCCTAGATGATAGAGGTGGGCAGCTATAACTGACATGATGTTTGAGAAAATCATTGGGATGGAAGAAAGGCAAGAGGGTAGGATCTGGTCCTGTTAGCGATTGTAATGGAATATGAGACAAAAAAAATCTTTTATGAGAGGGATGAACTGCTATACGGATGTAGGCATCTGTGAGGTCAAGAGTCACAAACCAATTCTTGGACTCAAAGGAGAGAATTATAGCTACTAGAGAAACCATCCAGAATTTCAGATGTCTGACATTTTTGCTCAACTGTCTGAGATCTAGTATTGGCTTCCAATCCCTGTTTTTCTTGAGTATCAGAAAATAGCTTGAATAAAACCCCTTTCCTTTGTGTTGAAGTGTAACTGGTTCTATGGCCCCTATATTTAGGAGCAATGTGATCTCCTGTCTAAGCGATTGCGAGAAGGGTCCCTGAAGAGGGTCGGAAGGAGATGGAAGGGTGGGATGGAAGTAAACTAGATCATATAACCAGGCGTAATGGACTCCTATACCCATTTGTCTGATGTTATAGCCTCCCATGCCTACCAGAAGAGAGAGAAGCAGTGTCCAAATTGAGACACGGATGGCACACTGCAGCTAAGAAACAGACTATACTCTCAGTTTTATACTCTCAGCCAAAACTGGCATTTGGAAAATGTTGATACCTCTTATCCAGCAGCTTCAATGGCCTATACAAAATGAAAAATTGAACAGGATGGGATCTTTGTGCCAACTGACATTTGTTCAATAACCCAGCAGATCTCAGTACCAAAGCTGTCTGGAGGTAGCAAGGAGGGAAGATTCAGGTTCATCTGGTACCATGAGTTCTTTAGATCACCAGAACTCCTGCAGTACCCACAGCACAATAGAATTTGATACAGATATCAAGGTTGCTCCTGATGCCACTAAGGCACTAGTGCTAGTACCAAGGATACCACAGATTCCAATGAGGCTGCTCTCTTACTATCATGGGTCCTGATCGTGGTAGTACTTGTCTTTGGTACTGCACCCTTTACCACTGAATATGAGACTTAAATGAAATTGTAGAGTGCTTCATCATACCAGCCGTACTCAAGAGTCTGCTCTCCTCCATAGGCCTGAAGTCTCTGGTGACTGAATTTTCTTTCAAGGACACCTCTCCTCTTGTCCTTCTTCTGAGTAGGAAACTCTCAATACTGCTGGCACAGTTGTAGGTCTCACTCTCACAGAGTGTGTCAGAAATCCCCCAGGGTCTTGATGCTGCTTTCAGCTTGGAAGTTCTTAGTGCCCTGTGTATGTCAAGAACTCGGTCACCAACAGAATAGAGTGTCCCTATACAAGAGGACTCTCTATACTTAGGTCCAAAGACAGTCTTAATGTTTACTACATCATTAATAGTCTATACTTAATTTCCTTGTTTTTACGGGATCTTCCCTTAAAAGAAGGGCAATTCTTGCACTTGGTGGGGATATGCATGTCTCCTAAGCAATGGATACACTGAGAATGCCTGTTGCTGATGGGAATGACTTTTTTTAAAACCCAGGGGGCCTAGCATCCCAGCTACAAGAAAAAACTGTAGACCTGTCAATGGCAGGGGGGAGGGGACAGGGAGGAAAAAAACAGAAACAGCAGCTCAAACATCTATAAAGTACTACATGTTATATAAATTACTAAATAACTAAACACTATACATGACTAAGTCTAAAGAGAGAATAGGCACACACTAAATTCTGTCTCTGGCCCACGGCGGTTGAGAAAGGAATGAGAATGGTTGGTACGCACAGCCCTTTATAGCTTCGGTATGGGACACGAGGATGCGTCGAGAGCACATGTGGACTGAATAGGCACTGCTACTATGACAGGATTTCGAGCCGCTCTATTTTGTTTCTTAAGCACAGCATTGAAAACATTGCTTTGCCACCACTAACTGAAAACAGGGGAAGAACTGAAATAAAATTAACTAAATTGGTAAGAAATGGGGTGGCAACAGTACACCTTAGAATTAAGGTGCATAAATTAATTACTAAGTATATACTAAAGAAATAGGGTGATGGTTTATAACTTAACAGTTGGTAATTTAAGTGTGTGTACAATGTTGACACAGCCAACAACAGTGAATTGGCAGTTTTGATCAGTTTGGTCTATGGCTAGTGTGGTTGGTAGGCATATGTAGACTGTGATTAGGAAAAGGTCACTCCGAAAACTGAAGGAAGGGGTCAGTCAGACACACTCAGTCCAAAACTAGACGAGTCCAAAACTAGGTACCATAATAGTAAACATCCCAGAATACTAAAATTTGTCATGCAACAGCTTTGATTAATAGCCAGATTTAGCAGTTATGATCGGTCTATAATCAGAGAGGGTCTGAAGGTGACTGGAGAATAGTATGCTAATGGTAGGATAGAAAAATAAGCAAATCAGAACAGGTCACAAACCGTACATATGGCAGAGAGCAAGCCCACAAAAGTCAGTCAAAACAGAAGTAGAAGAAAAAGGAAAACCTGAAGATGATTAGAAGAAACCTAAAAGAGCAAAGGAATCAGAAGAAGCAACTGCAGGGTGACAGCAGCAGCAGGCTGCTGAGACATAGCAGAGGGAAAGACGACTATGGAGAATAAGCATGCTAGCTATAGTATAAGCTATAGAATAGAAATAGGGTTAATGAATGTGTATGCTTGAGATAATAAAGATGAGTATCTGTGGTGTGTATGTTTGTGTTACTATATATAAAGTTTAGAGTTTATTAAGGTTGCTGTCAGGGTCCTGCATAAGACTGATCACCAGCTGCAGAACATAATCACTTAAACCATTCCAACTGTATGACATTACGGTCTTGGCTGTTTTAGCTTGTATACCTGTGCTAAGGAATTTATGTTTATGTTTTAATTTAGGTTTAGATTGATTGTATAGGAAAGATTAGTTACACTACATAAAGAACACACTTTATTTTGGAAAAGTACTTCCTGGGTGTCAATTCTTTGAGTGGAAGGCTGTATCTGTGTCCTCCCAGGGATGACCAGATCTAGTCTCTTCTGGGGAAATTTCCTGAAGGGCATAGGGAAATCCTGGGTATACCTTGGCAATTTTACTATGGCAGTCCCCCTCATTTCACCTTGCAGGAACGGATTAATAGGTCAACATCCTGAGAATGCAAAAATAAGCAACAGAAAGGTGACTCTAGGATCCCCGAATCTGTTCTTGGGGTAACACTACTACCACCATAAATCTCTGATCAAAGGAGTAGATTAGTCCTGCTTTGAGCAGAGGGTTGGACTAGATGACCTCCTTAGGTCCCTTCCAACTCTAATATTCTATGATTCTAAGGTACATGTACACTTCAGGTGGAGCACCCAGACTCACAGTGCTCGAAGGAGTTAAATCTTTCACAGCAAACCACTCACTTAGGAGACTGTCTTTTTGCAGCACTTCATCTGCTTTAATTTACACTTAATCAGGAGTTAAATGTGTTATGCATAGTGAAAATTTAAAAACATACAATCACAACTCTAATGAAGTCTTGATTGAAGCACATTTTCCAGAAAGGAATCTAGTCTTCAAGTGAAGACTTCAAGAAATGAAGAATCCACTACTTTTCTGTAGTTTGTTCTAATGGTTAATCAGTTTGTCAAAAATTTCTACCTCATTTCAAATTTGATTTTGCCTGTCTTTAACCTCCTGACACTGGTCCTTATTATAACAACTTTCTCCATTAGATTAAAAAGCCCTTTACCTTCGCAGGGAGAAGATACTGGGTACTTCTTATACATCATAAGAACATCACCCCTCCATCTTTTTGACAAACTAGAGAAGCTCAAATCTCTCACTACAAGGAACTTTTTCCAGCCCTTGAATAATGTTTATTGCTTTTCTCAATACCTTCTTTAATTTCTCACTATCCTTTTTAAAAATAAGGATATTAGAACTGAATAGAGTATTCCAGTATTGATCTGATTGCTACCAATAACAGGGGTAAACTCACCTTTCTACTCCTGCTCACTACAACCTGTTTATATATGCGTTAGTCCTTCTTCCACAGCATCACATTAGGAGCTCATGTTGAGTTGTCAGTCCCCTATGATCCCTAAAACCTTTTCAGAGTCATTGCTGTTCAGGATACAGTCCTCCATTCTGTACATATGGCCTGAATTCTTTGCTCTTATACCAAACTTTGTGTCATCCACAATCAACATTTTATATATATAAAAATCACTGATATGGAAATGATTTCAGGCCAAGAACTATTACCTGCAGAACCCAAAGAGATACACTTCCGTTTGATGATACTCACCACAGATGACTACTTTTTTAGATCTGTCAGCTAGCTAGAACTTGATGCATTAATATATTTTATTGATAGCATAGTGCTATTTTTTAAAATCAGAATTTCATGTGGTAGTAAGTCTAAGCGTATTACATGTATGTAATTTTCTGTATCAACAGAAGTGTGCAGAGGATATTAAAGTATTAACAATAGCAGTCTCCTTGTTTTGCTTCTCTTCTGTCTTTGCTGATGTGCTAGGTTCTTCATAGGTGACCATGACTCAAAAACCTTTTCATGCCAACTGGCATGAAGTATTTTAATTTTGTTATTTACATTCTGGTTCATCGAGAATGTCATGTGAAAACTCAAATGGAAGCAAATCTCTCACTGGTTAATATAGATATGAAATATATATCCTGAAAATATGTTCTTAGAAACTGTAGAGTCACCAAAAAAAAGAAAAAAAAAACAAACAAACAAGTGAAAAACAGGTTGTCAGACGAGATATTTATTCACTTATCTTGTTCTCAAGATGTAAATTAAGCATTGTAAGCTAACAATCGTTGTCCATTTACATATAAATGGAACTATTAAGCATTAATGAAAAGATGTGAAATCAACAGGAAAGGAGCACACACAGAAAACAAGAATCCACCCCACAGGAGTGGGAGCAAAGACAACATCTATGAGCAAAGACAATGAGCTTTGGGGGAATTTCTAGAACGTAAAGACGACATCCCTTCAGTCTGCAGCTAGGAAGTAAATGGACTGCGCATTTACATTAACGAAAGTGGGGTCTGAGCCAAACTGGGTTAAAAACAATGAAGACGACTCTCGGTGCAATAAACCTCTTTAGACAGGAGATGCACCTGTTAAATTAAATATCTAGAAAGGATATTATGATTTTATTTTAGATGTAGCCAATTTTTTCCAATCTTTGCTTACTATCACGTGAATCTCTAGTCTTTAATAATAGACTTATTCTTGTTTTCACTATAAATATATCTCAGTGGTGTGGTGTTAAGCAAAGTCCTGGTCCTGAGTTGAATCTCACTAGTTGGTGTGTACTCTTTCTTTGGGAACAGCAGACCTGTTAATTCTGTGAGTGTTCAGTAGATAAGGGACAGGACACTCCAGAGAACCCTCTGTATATTCAGGGATTAGCATCTGCCTGCACAGATAGACGGTACATCTACACTGCAGGTTTGTTTTGGCAGCACATCGTGTATGTGCATAGGTTGTACCCCTAGCACAGGTAGGAACAGTAGTGTAGTCTGTGAGGCACTGTTTAGGTGAGTAGAGTAAAGGCATACATGAGGAGTGTGAGTATGCATCCAGGTACATACCCTAATCAGCTCTCTATTCACCCCAGCTGTCCCTCCTTGTCTACATGCTATTTTTAGCAGTGTAGGGTCCTGTTGCTGGATTGTTGCCTTGCGTCAGGAAAAGGCTCCAACAGTGGGAGGCAGTGGGGAAGGCTCTGGTAGCAGGGAGCTGCTGAAGCATTTCTCCACTGCTCTCTTCTCCCACAAAATTTCACTGACGTGTAGCAATACACCAGAGCGTGGACACAGCTTGCTTTTCACTGCAGCATGTAATTACACAAACTACACACTGCTGCCAATAAAGTGTAGTGCAGATGTAGCCAGATCAAGTTCTGCGGAGGCCTAGAAGGTAGTGTGCTTGCATTGCCAGAGGCCATTAGTTTCAGGGACCAGCAAAGACAAGATTCATTCACGCTAAGGGCAGGTGGTGGTGAGATGCCTTCCAATCCTGGGTATCTCTAGTGAGTGTCACAGTGTCAATAACTACATTCCTATATTTTCTAATAAAGGGGAGCGTATGTTGAAGATATTTTAATGTCTAGGATAGTTCATGTTTGCTGAGAAAACTTTACATTGTTAGTGTGTCCCCCTCTCCCGAACCTGATTAAGAGGACAAGAACCCTTCACAGATAAAGATGCAAATAATTTCTGTTATAAGACTGATTTTGGCTGCTCAGCCCTAATCCACAAGAAAAAAGTCATATCAGCCTCCAATATAGTATGCTGGATTTGGTAACAAGATAAAAAAAATTCTACAAGACAAGACTTGAAGTGAAGTGGAGAAGGGGTTCTGAATTATAATACCCTAAATGCTAAGGTTAAAAAAAGCTAACAAAAAGCCCAGAAAACAAGAAATCAAATACATTTAATTATTGACTGACTAAGATCTAGTGTACAACACCAAAATTAAGTTGATTAAAGTCTTATTTCAAAACTTAACTTTCAAAATTTTAATGTCACTATGGAATATGTTCAGGGAAGCTAGTATCAGACAAAGGAATGCTGGAGACGTAGGTTCTTGTTTTAAAAATGCATTCCTTTTCTTTGCAGAAACAGACCTCCGAATGAACAGACGGGCTTATTACTAGAAACATTTCAATTTTTCCATTATAATACTTTGTCTACCTGAATCTACTCTTTGACAATAACAGTCTGGAAAGCACTAAAATAATAACAGGTACATATTTCAGAGGTCTTCCTAAAAAATATCCTTATTTTCTATCTGAGTGACTGAAATACCCAAGCAAATAGGAACTAACAGAACAAAAATTCCAATATGGTAAGAAAGGAAATACTCTATTCAGGCTCCAACTCAAAATGAGAGCCACAGTGCCCAGCCAGTTGAAGAACTTTTCCTTGCTTATGCAAACATATCTCCTAAAGATTTTTGCAAGGAGAGGACACTGAGGAAGACACTGTAACTGCTCAGTTGAGATTAGGTAACTAAAAGTCACCTGCCTAACCAAACAGATATGGAACTGCCCATATCTGTAGAATAATTTTAATATAAGTAACTGTTCATCAGTTAAGATAGCAACTCTTGCTGCTCACTCCTCCTGCACTACTGCTAAGGTGGCACCAAGTACCTAAAACAGAGTTTCCAAGCAGAGGCATAACTTACACAACGTGATAAATACCAAACCTGTTATATATTATAAAGCTTAACTAAGAGTACAGAGAAAGGAGCAATCTTTCGATGTTGATGTTGTGCTAGCCATGCCTTTGAAAGGCAGCCATGAAGAGAGATGATTCTGCTAACAGGCTGCCAAACTGCTTTTACAACTGGGAAGACAAAAGTGGAAGAGGGAAGTAGAGCTCAACAGGTTGGGCCAGATGCTGTGAGCACTTGTCATAATATTAGGGAAATTATGATGGCTGAAAAATAACGCTCAAACTCTGAATTATAAAAAAGATACACATTCCTCTTTTGGACAACAGTCGTAAGGTTCATGGATTGCAGGGCTGCAAGGAAATAACGGAACCCAGCTCTAGAATCCTGCATAGATACTATGGTGATAAATACCAATTACCGCCTACGAATTAAAAACAAATATCAATTTCTCTGACATCCCAGTAGATAGAAGCAACTTTTTTTTATTAGGCAGGTTTTTCTCATATATCACATACAAAACAAAGTCAAGTTAGAGATGGGTTATGCAGCTTTTCCAGCCGAGTTTTCCAGAGTCTAGCTTCAGGTTCTTAAAAATTCTCTTTCCTGCCCTCTGTGGGTAGTTTCATAGTTCCAGTGATTATAAAGGGCAAGTTTTTCTCAAATGCTGCTAATACCAATCCCACGGAATACCAAAACAGATTATGAATTTAACTCTATTCATTTGGGAGTCAGTGCAGAAAATACAGCTGCAAGCTGATAGGTTCACGATGACCAATGTTGTTCTTCACCTTCCTCTGTAGCATGGAACATGGGTCACTTGCCGGTGGATTCTCTGTACTTTGAAGTGTTTAAACCATGATTTGAGGACTTTAATAACTCAGGTCATAGGTCAGAGGTTTATTATATGAATGGGTGGGTGAGTTCTGTGCCCTGTATTGTGCAGGAGGTCAGACTAGATGATCATATTGGTTTCTTCTGACCTTAGAGTCTGTGAGCCTAATATTCAGAGTGACTGCTGCCTTGCTTTTTTCAGGGAATGTGGAGTTGCAATGAAGCATAGAGAATGAATAAGCATGGGGTCAAACTGAAGCCAACCAAGCAAGATTATTAAGATGCATCAGTCCCTAAAACACTGTGATCCCTCCAGGGCAGATTACTAGACAGCAGGCTGAAGATTCAATAGTTTTTCAGATGGAGAGGGCAGTGTCAAACTGGATAACCCCAGTGGTTTTTTGATCTTTCCTACCCTTGTTTAATTTGGGCATTCAGTATGAGAAGGACACAGGGGCAGGGGGGAGGAAGACTGTCAAGAGTCCTTTGCAAGCACAGGCAGTATATTGCACCTATTTTGCTTCCCACTCTTTTGCCTGTGCGCTTCAAAGTAAAAGACTCCTCTGCAAATCCGATGACTCACACCTCAAATGTATTGCCTTTTTCCCCCAACATAGTCTTCATCTGCCAAATCTTCAGGTGAGAACTCTGAGGAATGCTGAGGACTCCATGAAAGTCGCAGTATATACCAGAAGCTTCAGCAGATGAGTGGGCCTGAGCAGGAACAAATAGGCTTTCATTCCTATGTTCAATGCCACATGTTGGCACCCCACAGACCTCTTTGGGGAAAGAGCTATACTGTATGAATGACAGAAGAAAAACAGAACTTGATGTGAAGGAGACCTTGACTCTTTATTCACCAGTGGGTGCTGAAGATTTTTGAATTCCTTCCTCTCAGACAATAACTTTCCTTGAAAGGACAGAGCTACCAACTTGGCTTTGGTGGCGTCATGTGCGGCCTACTGATCCAAGCATCTTATACAAATATGACAAATATTTAGTATAATCATACTACCTAAATTCCTAATTCATGCCTCTTCTCCTTAGTACCCAAGAATGAAACCGCCACATAGCAAGACGTTACCATGTGCCTTCATATGTGGCATTGGACACAATAAGGTCAAATCAAAATAGTACAAAGTCTTGACCAACTGACTATTTGTTTCAGGCAGCCAGAGATTTATTCTGTTTCTGCAGCCATCTGACAGCTGACAATGAATCTTAGGCAGCAAACTGAAACCTGCACAGAATGCCCCAAAGACTTAATGGAGATTCAAAGAGACTTAAGATTTACTTGCAATGAAACCTTAGTGCTGCCCCAGGTTCGAGAGGAAAAGCACTTCCTCTAGGATTTCTCAAAGTCTCTAGGAGAAGACATAGGGACCTTGGGAACTTTTGGGGCATTATATTCTATCAAAAGGACAAAAGGCCAGCTAACGTATCCTTCATATATCAGTGCATGGGAAGAGGTCTGAGCCTGTATGAACTGCTAGTATTTTATGGACACATCATTAGAGTGGCTTTACTCCTCCAGTTTTAAGGTCTGGAAATTAGATGAAAGTTTCTCTTTTGCTATTGGGGATTGAGAGTCATTCCACTTTCTGAATCACATCCCTCCTGAGGTTCAATGACCTCACCACAATAAATGCCTTCCTTATCCAAATCATTTAAGAGAGCTGCTTTCTAAGCAGGAGAACTGCTTGCCTGAAATATATCTATGAGCAGGAGGGCAGACATCTTTCCCAGGCCAGCAAATCATATTCTCTTCTGAGATTTGAGCCTGCTTCTCTCAACCTATTATACTGGATTAGGTAATCTACAATAGAAGCTGTGGACCATAATGTCTCTTCCGGTTAGGACAAGGCCTGTGCCCACCCTGGGACTAAGGATCCAGAAAAGGATTGACCTAAAATACTATATGGTGCACAAGGGAGTGGCTGTATTGAATGCTGCAGCCTGAAGGGGGGAAGTTTTCCTTAATAAATGAACTGGACCCTGGAAGTATGATGGGACCTTTTTGCATCTTTTCTTCTCGTGCCCACTGTGCTTTCTATGACGCTCTAAGCAAGGGCTGGGCAGGCATCTGGACCGCTGTTGCTGTGCTAAGGCAAAAGAGACTCAGGTTGGTTGCCTGAAAACCAAAAAGAAAAGTCACTGTCCCTTCCTTTGTATGGATCACAAGCTAGGACTCTTCTCTGTATCACCTTCTTTTCCTCAGATATCTTTCAGAATCCACCTAAGAGCCGGCAACATTTGGCAGCTAGTACACTTTAATTATGTCTACACTGCATGCTAAGTCCAGGTATATGGAACCCAGGTTTGTGGACTCACACTTGAACTTCCAACACTGCATCATAACCCAAGATTTACGATTTCTGGACCCAGGTCTCACAGCCATGCTAATGTGTCCATACCGCACTACGCAGTCCTTCACTCAAGTCTGCAGCTTAATGTGCATCCACACTGCAAACTGAGTGGGCCTGGACCAGAGTCACAGCAGGACTCATGTTCTGCCCTACCCCTCAATAGGGTCCTAGGACCCTGGGCCTGAGTGCTTGCTGATCTCAGTTAGACTGATGTGTTCATGGATGGAAAGGAGGCTTGCACTCAAACCTGAATCAGAGTCCAGGCTTAGTGTGCAGGAGTCCTGCTGATTTTCCAGGACCAGTGAGGCTGACTCATCCGAGCCAGGGCTGGGACGTGGGGCTGGAGGCAGCAGAGTACACTCCAGACCAGCCCTTCACAACGGGCAGAAGTCAGGGCTGCATGAGGCTCTGTGTTCCTCAGAGCCTCCTGCCCCTATGCGTGGTGAAGGGCCAGCCCGGTGCCCCCCCACAGGCCAGTGCCCGGGCCCCCCTCAGTATGCCACTGCCTCCTAGATTATTAGAAAGAAAGAACAGTCACCTTATAAACAGGAAAAAAAGATCTTCAGAAACATTGCTGTGCCACTAATGTAAGTTTTTTTGAACTAATACATCTTCATTTAAGCCTCAATCCTGCAATGGACAGTACCCATATGGAGGCCCACTTAGGTTAATGATACTTCACAGTTGCAGGGGTCTGCCCATTTTGATCCCTCTGGAAGATCTGAGCCTCATAGGTTAGAGGCATCTTGTTCAATTGATGTGCACTTGAGAATTCTTAATCCCACAAAGGCACTGACAAGAATATAATTACACTTGAAAGAATTAGATTTATTGGTAAAGGTCGATAAATGTCAATAAAACCACACTCACACAGATGATATTTCCATCAATAATAAAAGTTTACAGCCAGACAAAGAAAGAAAAATGTTGCTTGAGAACTTGAGTTTTTATAGTTAGACATGCAATACTGACTACTCATGTTTATACAGTTACAAAGCTTTAACTTTAATTGCAACGTCTGTTAAATTGTGGAACCTCTCAGTTTTCTGCAACTGTGTAAAACAAATATTTAAACAAATTATGTTTGAAGCCCACACTTTTGCACCACTGTGAAAATTTAAGTTTATAAAAATTCTTTAAAATAAACATTGATATTATCCAGCAAAATGATAATAAAAATAAAATTCTACCAAGCCTAATTATGTTCCAAACTTATTACATCACACTATATAATATTAATCTGAATCCATTTCCTTGAACACCACAGTGAACTGCATGATTTTTTAAAATAAATAATCTTTTTGATAATCTATTCCATGATAATTCCATGTTGTTTGCTACAGATACACGGGGTTGGTTTTACGCTTCCTACCGGAACAGTCTCTAGGGGAAAACCCTCAATTTGCCAAATCCCTAGCAGCTCTCACTCAAGCTCTCACTCAAGGGCAGACATGCTACTTTACTGCCTATGACTGAACCTCTGGGTCTTCAGTGCTCCTGTTTCATTCCGAAAGCCCAGACTCTTTCCAGCAGCCAACTTTTATCCCCACCAATCAAACCTTTCCAGTCTTTTATTCTCAAGCTTGGACCCTTGCTCAACTGCCCTGGTGAGAAGTGAGGAAATCTCTCTCCCTCTGGTTACTAAGTGCCAAGGCCCCAGTGATTGTATTTGCCATTGTCTTCTCAGATTCTCCACTGATATAGGATGGCCTTGGTCAGTCCTTTTCAATGACTCATTCAGGTTCAGACAGCTGGGCATCACTTGTACCTATGTCTCAGCCTACCCTGGGAGCAAAACAGTCCTCACTCTCTTTCATCCCCAGTAACAATACAACACATAATGGAAATTGAGGCCCACATAAGGGTTACAAAAATATTTCAGAAAAATCACACTGGGTCACAATAGCTTATCAAAACAATTAACTGCTTAAAATATTAAAATTGCATATTTTTTCATTACTTTGTTCGGTTGTGAATTTCTTTAGTACCACCTTTTTAAATTGTTAGCTGATATTTGGCAGTTCTCTCTGTACCAAATTTAAATACAATCATAAAATGAAAAGAATTAAGTTTGGGCTGTACAAGTTTTCAGTCTTCACTTAAAAAAAATCGCTTTTCCCATAAGCAACAAATAGAATTATGGACAGTTACTGTGCCTACAGAAAAAAGTGTCAGCCATTTGTCAACAAATGTACAGTTATTAACACAGAACAACACTACTGAGGGGAATTTGGTGCTAGCAACATATCAGCAAGTTCCAAAAGCATCAGGCAATCTCTTACATATAACAGCATCTCTTGAAAACCTATTAAATGAAAAGTAGTATTTTTTTAAGCTAGATCTTACCTTCCTCCATTAGACTCCCTTTATCCAGTTTGAGGCTAAAAATTGGCAGGTCCACAATGGTTTTAGCTTGATCACAAACACTAGCATTCAGATTAATGATGATCTCAAATCTCTGCTTAAGAACTTTACTAGCAGACTAATGAGCTTAAATCAACAGCTTGAAAAACTTATTAGCATTTTCAGGAAAGTACACACTCCTCAATACACAGATAACTGTACATAGATCACAGAATCAATCTCAAATCTGCTTGGTATCAGAAAGTATCCACATAAACATCCCTCAACACACATGCTAGTTACATGGATTTCTATGGAATCTTATAACAGATATGTGTATATAAATGCCTCATCAACATTTATAAAGAATACACATTCTGCTGAAAAGAGACAATCTCTAATGGAAGACTTGAGGGAAATGTGTGAGAAAATGGGAAATGTGTGAGAAAATTTTAGAAATTCTGTAATTTGACATTAAACTGTCTTATACCTAGTACCAAACATATAGGTCTCAACTATATTTAGGCTTGGCAGATTTTTTTTTTTAAATAATTCAACAAATATAAAAGTTTATTTTTAAGCTTTTTTATTTTTATCTATTTAAATTTTCCCAGTTCTAGGAATTTATGGGGGTGGTCGGACAATTTAATAACCGTAGATGTTTAGAGATTCCAAAAGTTGAAGCTTTAACACTGTTCATAACTTGTTTGACATCTCATCTCAATA
Source organism: Mesoclemmys tuberculata (assembly GCA_007922155.1). Classification (NCBI taxonomy): domain Eukaryota; kingdom Metazoa; phylum Chordata; order Testudines; family Chelidae; genus Mesoclemmys; species Mesoclemmys tuberculata. The sequence continues at coordinate 63,053,762 of ML675624.1, read as the reverse complement.
TATACAAAGTAAATATAATTAAGTCAAACTAAGTTCTCAAGCACCATTTTTCTTACTTTGTCGATCTGTAAATTTTGATCATCAGCTACAGAAACATTTTTTCCATTCTATCTGTGTGCGCATAGTGAAGTTGACATTTACTGATTAAAAAACTGAATCCTTCCAAACCTATTTATACCAGATGTTGTAGGCCTAGTACAATCTGAGTTGCTTGACCACTGTCCTACAGGCCTAGCATAGCTTCAGTTACTTTCTTGGCTATTTTGATCCCTGTAGCATGACATCTTCCAGTTGGCAGAGATGAATAGGACTACTGAGTAACCTTGTGGATGTCTCAGTTTCTGCATACCACAGCACATAAGACAAAATACACAACATGTATAGCTTGCAGCTGCACCTAGATAACGGTGATGGGAACAAGTTATCCTTGAATGTCTGGAATACACTGTTCCATTATCAAGGGGAATACTTTTACTCCACCCCACTTATCACCAGATGTTGTTTTGACAAACCCAATTATCCTGGTGAGAATGGAATGTAGTTAAGGGTGAAAACCCAAAGTAGACAATTAGCATATATGATAATGAGTAGAGAGAATTAAGTGAAGGTGGTTTATGGAAGGGTATAAGAAGTTACCACTTAGACAAAGGGGTGCGCTTCATCAACACCTCACTCCATGGGAGGTGCTGCCGATTGGACCAGAGGATCCACTAACTCCCTTGCGGGGCCACTGAAAAACACTGTTCCTGTATACAGCCTTCTGAGTAACTGCTTAGATCTCCAGGCTTAGTGAATATGATATATTGTAGTTAATTTTAGGCTTTGTATTTAACTAGTATATTTATAGAAAACCTTCCATATTAAACCTTATTAATCTGCAAATTGGACATACCCTGTCTCACTGGTGTTCACACTGATCAAAAAGAATTCAGTATCAACACTACAGAAGAATAGTAAGATCATTTTGTACCTCTTATTCTGGTTTTTAGCGTTTGAAATGTTTTCAAAGACAAGCAGTGGAAGGGAAGGAGAGCATCACTAGTATTCACCACCTAAATAAATGAAATTTCATCTCAGAACTTAATGATCTAGTGATGGCCAGCTGATAAACTAAGGATAAAGGCTAAAAGATGGAACAAATTCAATTTGCCAACTGCTCAGTGAGTTCAACATTGAGTGCTGTTCTTACTAGACGGGTATTCAAAAGGAGGAGAGACTACAAGATTCTGTTTGCCCCATATATGAAATGCCTCAATCTATTTTGAGAATTTTCTGGAAACAAATGGGAAATATCTTTGATAAAGGTGGTCTGATTTCTTCCTGTATTTTTTTTTAAACAGCAATCTGCAAAATTTACTAAATAAAAAAGTTCATCCTAATTTGCAAAAAGCGTTGGAAGAAAATGAAAGGAAATTTTTTTTTTTTTTTGTTATTTACACCACAGGATTCTGACTCTCTGGTCTTGGGCCCAAATGATAGACTTGTAGCAAAATTTTTCACCAAAGAGGCAACCTTGAAGTTTTAGTAGTCACTCCCAGACACAGCTGCAATGGACATTATTTCTTGCGCACTCACATTCCAAAGTCAGCTCTTTTTGACTGAGAGGTGAAAAGGTCACTCACTCTGTATAACTACTGTGGTTCTTTCAGATGTGGGTCCCGCCCTGGGTGCTCCTCTCTATTTCCACTTGCATCTCCTGCACCTTTGATCAGAGATTTCACATAGCACTATCCTGTAGGTCTATACATGCATCCTTTTCAGTCTTGTGCACTACACCATAGTTATATACCACTGCATGGGCAAATCGTCCTCAGTTCCTTCTGTACCATAAAGTTTCATAGCAGAGAACTTCCAAGCAGAGAGAAAGGAGGGTGAGTAGTGGACTACCCATAGGGTAACAACTCAAAGAAGCAGTTACTGCAGAGAGTGACTAACCTCCTCTTTTTCCAACAGTCTCCCTATGAACACACCACTCTAGGTGACTACAGAGTAGTTCCCACTAAGGGGGAAGGGGAAGGGAGGGCATTTCAGAGTCTAATTCAAAACTGAAGAAAGCACAGCAGAGTCTAGGTTACTGCTTAATGTTCAGAAAAGGTATGTCTAGAGGTCCAAAGTTGTTGCCCTACATATTTCAGTGATGGGAACATTTTTCAGAAAGGCCACTGAAGTAGAAATAGATCTCACTGAATGGGTTTGTATGCCCAAAAGGAAATTGGAGACTCCAAGATTGATAGCAACAATTAATGCAATCCAATATCCACCCAGAGTGTCTTTATTTGTAGGCTGCTGATCCTTTAGATCTGTCCACAATGGAGACAACTAGGAAGATTTCCTAAAAGATTTAGTCCTGTCAAGGTAAAAGGCCAGAGCCCTCCTGACAAAGTGGGCAACAGTGCCTCTTCCTTATACAAGGGAGGCTTAGGGTAAAAGATTGGGAGACAAATGGGTTGGTTAATATGGTACTGTGAAGATACTTCTGGTAAAATATTGGGGTGTGGTCATAACATGATGTCATCTTTGAAAAATATTGTGAAAAGGGGAGATGCCATAAAAGCCCTCATTTCCCAAACCTGTTCAGCAGATGTAATGGCTACCAGGAATGCTGGTTTAAAAATTGATAAATGGAGGAGTAGGCAGGTAGCTATTGGCTCAAACTGCCATCTTGTAAGGCATTTAAAACCAAGTTGAGGTCCCAAGCTAGGGTAGGATGTATGACTTTTGGAAAAGGACATGCAAACCCTTTGAGGAACCACACTGCCATGGGGTGAACAAATATGGAAAAACCCTCTATCAGGGAAAGGAAGGCCATAATGGCTGTCAGAGTGACCCTAAGGGAGCTCAGTGACAACCCTGAGTTTTTCCATTCCAAGATGTAGTCCAGTACATCTGACTGCAACGAGGATGTTGGTGGAATATGTTTTAGGTTTGTCCATTTTTGCAAGTCGTCCATGCACTGTTTTCTGCTACATAATCGTACTCTTTTTACATCCTCTGAACAGGTTGTTTCTAATTCTGCAAACCATCAGCCAGCCATACTTTGATGCAAAGAACTCAGACTGGGATTATGGACTTGCCTGTCTTCTTGACAGAAAAGATGAGGGACTGTATGGAGAGTGATCGGTAAGGAAGCTGCCAGTTGGATGAGGTAAAGTAAGATCTGTCTGGGCCACATTGGAACGATTACATTCATGCTAGCTTTTGTTCTTCTTGATCTCGATCTGACTTTTGGATATGAGAGGTGGAAGGAACATGTATAACAGACTTGATGACCACTGAAGAAAGGCATTCCCCTAAGGACTGATGACTTAGCCCACCTCTCAAGTAGAGCTGTGAACATTTATTGGGGGGCAAGCCAGCATCAAAATATGTGGTGAAAACTGATGGAATCTATTTCCCACTTATGATCTTGAGAGAAGCATCTGGTGAGTGTATTTGAGTCATATTTGAGCACTGGGAAGGTAAGCTGCTGTGATGTTAATACAATTGTGTATGCACCAATTCCAAAATCTGACTGCTTCAACAGATGTAAGGTGATCTTGCTTCTGCTTGACAGTTGATATAAAACATGCATGACATCTGTCAGATTTTCACATATTTGCCCTAATCAATGGTAGAAATTGGAGAGGTATATCCGATTGTCCTGAATTCGAGCAAGTTGCTGTGCCGAGTGGCCATGAGAGGTGTGCACCTGCCTGGGCCATGTTACTACCTAGAAGTGCACCTAACAAGGATGTGTCTATCATTAATTGAGGACTAAGGCTGGACAAAAACAACTCCTACACAGACATTCTGAGGGTGTTTCTACCAATCAAGGGGAGAGTAACTTGTTTAAGACTGCCTCATTAAGGAATAAATTGTCCTGAGCCCCCCTTGAAACCAATACATCTGCAATCTTACATGGCCTAATACAAAAGTACCTGTTGCCATATGTCCCAGCAGCAACAGTTCTTGATCTATATCTGTGGGCTGATCTGGACTGTATTGACTATACTGGAGCTACTCTATCACTGTTATAAAATCAAGGTAGGCTCCTAGGAATTTGTATACAGGTTAAGGTGGATTTTTCCATGTTCAGGCATAGGCCCAATTTGAGGAAGAGGTCTATGGTCTTGTGAGTAGCCACCGAAGCTGCTGTTTAAGAATGACCTCCCAGAAGCCAATTCCTAAAATTAACTTTCTGTAGAGATGAGCTGCTACTACCAAACAGCTTTATAAAAGGATCTTGGGACCAAGGAGAGGCCATAAGAGAGCACCCTGTATTGAAACTGATCCTACCCTACAGTGAAACGTAGAAACCTTCCATGGGAAGGGGGGATTACTATATGGAAATGTGTGCTGAAGATCAATGCCCTTGGTCCAATGATAGACTATTGTTGCAAGTGTTACCATTTTGAATTTCTGTGCCTTCACTAAAGTGTTGAATAGCTTTATGTCCAGGACAGGTCTCCAATCACTGTTCTTTTTCAGAATCAGGAAGTACCTAGCATGAAAGCCCTGCCCTCCTTGTTACACAGGAACAGGTGCTATGGCACACAGGAATAGGAGAAAGCCTATTTCTTATTTTAAAAGGTGCTTGTGAGAGGAGTCTCTGAAGGGGGATGGGGAAGGAGGGAGGGAAATAAAGTGGATAGAGTACACATGGAGATGACCTCCAAACCCTATTTGTCCATAGTGATAAATTCCCAAGCTGGAAGTGGTAAAGGTAGTCTCCACAGACAGAATTGTTGCAACGGATATTGGCCCGGGGGTGGAGGGGTATAGAGCACGAAGGGGAGGAGAGGGTGGCTTAGAACCTTGACCACCCTATCAAAACCGGTGCTCAGAAACTAAAGGGTTGTGAGGTCAGAGACTGAGATGTAGACTGTTTCTTCCTCTGGAGACTTTGAGGTGGGATTCATAGAGCCTCCGGGAACCAGAGAACAGAGTAAGAATTGAGTAGGGAGAGGTCTCTGTGCTGTCTAGTGTTTAGTGCTGTCCCACTAAATTTTCTTTTTTAGAGTAGGAGTCATGCTGTCTGGAGTGGCTTATGACAGAGTGCCAACCTCAGTGCAGGCTGTCAAAAAGCAGGAGCAGACACCCCAAACTAGTGGTATGTTCTATAATTAAATTTCATCAACCCCCTAACAAATTTGAACTCCTGAAGTACTACAGTCTTATAAGCGGAGTCACAGACATACCCTCAGAACAATGATATTCAGACCTTAGGGTTCAGGGCCAAGTTAGTGATCAATTACCCTAAAGAGCCACAGTAGTGTGAATCCATTGTTTTATTTACTATGTTTATATAATTCTCAAAGCAAAGTGGCTGACCAAGTATTATTTTATCAATTACAATTGGTTAACACAGTAAAAGCATCCTGATTGTGATTTAATTATTAACCAGTGTTTTAATATGTACTGCAAAGAGCAGCAGGGGACACATTAAAGAGCCACTTGCACGTTGTGTATCACTGCCTTAGACACTCCAATCTTGCCTGGGTAGCAAGATAGGCAGACTATGTGATAAATGGTCAAACACACAAAAAACCACCCCCCCAAAAAATATTTAAGTTGCTCCTAGTCCCAAAAGACCAGTCCCTTACCCCAGATCATTTTGTAATTTAGGTCTCACACCAAAGACAACACTGGCAGCCAATCCTGTAATAAAACTAAAGATTTATTAAACTAGGAAAAAGAAATGCAAGTTAATTACAGGTTAAAGCAGGCCACATATACAAACAATTGAGTTCAGTTTATGGTTTCAAAAGGCGACAGAAGTAATAATCTGTCAGCACTGGATGTCTTTTCATGACTAACCCATGCCAAGCAGCACGTGGACCTCTATGCTTATGTTTAGAAATCATTGCCCCTCAGAGTCCAGACCCCATAAAAGAGATTCAGTTTCTCCTTGTCAGGGATTTTTATCCCCGCCTCTCCAGAGTCCAAAACCAATGGGATAAGTTCATGCATAGGTCTCTCCTTCCCAGAGTGTGGTAGGAATGCAGTCCATGAAGTCTGTCCTTTGATGCTACAAAATATGTCAATTACCTTCTGTAGGCCATTCTTGTTTGCAGGGCGAATACTTTACATTAATCAATGTTTCTTCTCCTGTTTGCTGAGTTACACAATTAGAGAGGTTTACAATGCAAAACAATCAGTATAAAACTTCATAGCATTGGCTAGAGAGAGAGTACATGAAATCAGTGTGGCAGCATCCTACAAGCACTTTATTCAGTCTAAACACTAAGGAGTGGGAGAAGAGATGTATCTGCTCCCTCAACTGGGCTCTGAAGTGGAAGCGGGACACGTCTGGTATGGTGGGCCCCAACATAGCCCTCTCCAGTACCGTCCATCCCCCCCCCCGCCCCCAAATACTGCCTCTAGCATCCCCCAACTGACCCTGGGTCATCGTAAAGGTTTTTTAAATCTCTACTTCTGGTAGAATCATTTTTGTCGTCTGTATTGTTTTCATACTTGCTGACTGGTATTTTGAAATAAAATTACTGAGATAATTGAAACTTGAGTGATTATACTGTGTTTTGACAAATAAAATATGCAGAATTTTGAAGTATTATGCACAGAGTTTAATATTTGAGCACAGAATTCCCTGAGGAGTACTAACAGGTAAGGTGATCCAGGCAGAGGACTCTGTATGGAAGAGGTCAAGCAGCTTATGATGCGACTTTAACCTTCTGAAGGATCTACAAGGAATCCGCTATCCTCTTAATGAGTTCCTGGACCTCCTGGAAGTCATCAGCCGGAGATGGTGGAAGTGGCATAACAGCTTCATCTTGGGATGAAAAAAAAAAAAAGAGGTTGGCTGGTGGGGAGACTTCATCAGCCCCTGCTTCCTGCTCATTTAAGATTTCCTCCTGATGTTCAGGTTTCCTGGAGAAAGGATGATGGAAACTATCTGCCGCTATGGCAGATGGTACTCAATGCCCGCAAGAATTGCTGACAGTACGCTGCCCAGGGATCCCAGGATGGCCAAAAAGGATGTGTGCGAGAAATAGGTGAAGGCATCCATGGGTATTCATGCCAGAAAGATGGCGGCTATAAGAGTTTCTGATGAATATTATGGCTTCCTCAGACACCTCTGGAGATGAAGGAGGAGATCCCTGAACTGATATTTGAGAAACCAAAGCAAAATCTTAGCCAGAAACCTCCTCTTTCACATCACTTTGGAGTAGTGGAGCACTGAAAGAAACAGAAGGTAAGTCTGTCAGTACCAGATGAGTGTCTGGAAACTTGGAGGTCTTCAGTACTGAGAATAGGTTGGTACCAAACAATGGGTGAATCAGGTGTTCTGAACACTGCAAAGTCCCAAGGAAAATGAAATTCCTGCAGTACCGATAGAGTTGTCAATACCATAGTGGTGGACCGGGCAGTAGTAATTGTGGCTGAGGAGGTCAGTAGTACCATAGGCCTTGCACACTCAGTGGAGAGTCCACGAAATGTCTGACCAGTGTTTTTCAGTACCAAAATGAGAAGTAGATCTTTTTATTACTTTGCTCCTCTGATGGTAGTGATCGCCTAAAAACGACAACTTGGAGTCCTTTGGCTTAGTGATTCTTTTGCTACCAGATGGACCAGAAGCCTCATGGGTACTGAGCTGGGATGAATGGGTGCCAAAGTGGCTGGTGTCATTGGCAACTATAGCTTCTTTGAGGAAGGTTCCCTACCTGGATGGCTTTAGAGACCTTCTAAGAGGAATCTTGACTTTCATCTTAGGCCTTGTCTACATTACAGAGTTTTGTTGACACAAGTCACACTGACATACAGTCACCACTGTAATTAAACTGCTGTTGCATGTCCACACTCCTTGTCAGTCAAGTGCATCCACAATAGCAGCTCTTGAATTGATACAGACAGCAGTGCCCTCAGAGTAGCTAGTACACTGTGCAACTGGGTACATTGGGAAGTGTTTGCAATGCATCATGATGCTCTCTCTCCCCATGAAGGTTTCTCAATCCCATCGTTCCATGAGCATCCTACTACATTGGCAGCCGCTTTTCAACTGCCCTTGTAACCTGCAACCCAGTCATCTTCATAAGAAAGCATAAATCCTGCACTGCTGTTCATTATTGTGTTGTGCGTTATGAACACAAGACTATAAAAGAGGAGCCCAATGGAGCGGCTATTCAGCTGAGTGATACCTTGAAGGAGCATCTTATCACTAAGCCATAGTAATGTGTGTTGCTCTAGTTGCTGAGCCTGGCACTGTTTGCACTGTTATGAACCTTGCAATGACTGATGCGTGCGCCCTAGAAGTAAACAGACATGAAGGGGAGGGGAGTCGCACATGTACACACTGCTTCTAAGTTCAGAGAGCAGCCAGATGCAACCTATCCTGATGCAGAAGCAGGTGCACAGACAACTGGTCCTCTTGTCTCTGCCGTCCTAGTCCAGCGGAGACCATTACCCCAGCAGGAGGAGGTCGATACCCAAACATCAGCCACAGCCTCCTTTCCTGACTCTCTCAGAGTATCAGGAACTTTCCTCGCCACTCCACCAGCCGCAGCCTGCCCTGTCTGCCTGCTGCTGCAGTCCAGTGCTGGGGAGAGCAGGATTCCACCTTAATGTTTCAATTCTTTGATTCCCTCTGAGTTCTCCTACAGCCTCCATCCCACACAGACCAAGGAGATTCCTGCCTGGATTACAGGGAAAGGTGTGTGCCAGAAGCCTGAATCCTCAGCTGGGCAGTAGTTATGTGAGCTCTCCATGCTGACAATTTCAAAAGTTCCCCCAGCTTTGAAAGTGGTGGGGGACATGCCTGTGTAGCTGGATGCAGGACAGTGGAATTCAAAACAGTGAGCAGAGCGATCATAGTAGGCATTGTGAGATACCTCTTGGAGGCCAGTTAGTGAAGTAAGAGTCAACACTGATGCTTCGCCACTAACTTTACCACAAAAAGCTCTACACCTCTTGTTGAGGTGGTTTTATTTTGTTAGCAAAGTCAGAGAGTTATGTCAGCCGGGGGAGCATTGTAGTGTGTACACCTCCACTCTTTTGTTGACAGAACTCTGTAGTGTAGATCAGGCCTTAGATGCCCTCGGTGAGTATGGTGCTCAAGCAGTGGTAGCGTGAGACCTGTACAGAGATTGGTGGAGGAGGGTGGGTGTCAGGGTCCTTGCCCGGATCAGAAGCTGGGTGAAGATAGCTCTCCATTATGAGGAGATGTAGTTTGAGTCCCTGTTCTTTTCTGGCTCTAGATTTTAATGCCAGACAAAAGCTGCTCTGTAGTGGTATGTGAGGTTTCCAGAGACAACAGATACACTAGGATTGCTCATCACTCACTGGGATTGCCACCTGGTATAATAGACAAGGCTGGAAACCGGGCATGCACCATCAGTAATAAAAAGCTCCCAGAAAAAGGAGAAAATTAAAAAAAAAATAAAGTCCTTAAAAAAAAAAAAAACACACAACCACCAAACAACTAGGCATTACAGATCTAAGTCTCAGGCCAAAGCAAATGAGCAGGAACTAAGAGTGGTTTGCCTACACAGTGATATATAACCATGATGCAGTGCACCAAACTGGAGTCCATGCACCAGCAGAACTAACATTACTATGTGAAATCTCTGGTCAAAAGGGAGCAGAAGGCACAAATGCACCTAGAGTGGAGCACCAAAGAGAACACTACTTGAAGAACTAATAGTTTGACAGAAAAAAATTGCTAACTCAATCCCAGGAATCCCAAACAGTTGCAAGCCTTCTTCCAAATATGATAGGAAGTTTGGGCAAATAAGAATCCTCTAATATCTTGAAAGAAGAATTACAGGGTTTGTTTTTTTTTTGTTTTTTTAAATAAATTACCTTCCCGGAATCCTCACTCTTGGAAATTAAGCAACTCAAAAGAAGTCTGTAAAGAAAAAAAAACCACCGATATGAGAAGGAAGTGCCACAAACAGCCACGAGCTCTTATGGAGGAAGTCCATGTGATAGTGAAAGTGAAATACTTAAACACTAAGTAGGATGAATGAGACCTCCAAGGGAAAAAGAGGTCTTCAATGTGTGGAACTGAAATATCAATATGCCCTGTACCCTCAGTCTTCTTGCTGTCTCAGAGAAAAGATGACACGATCTTCACAGGACCTCCCTATTCCTGATTTCAAACCCATGAAATTTCCTTTTGTTCAAAATGGCTACCATCTCCCATTATTTCCAAAATATCCAAAGCCAGGCTAGATGACCACCATTTCCCTTCAACACCTCCATGTGGAAGTGAGGTTTCCCCAATAAGATGGCCACTTACACCCATTGTTTCAATTGAGTCTGAAGCCTGACTTTTTTTTTTTTTTAGGACAAAGAGTTGGAATGCCACCCTATGATTAAGAAACTCAACAGGATACTGAGGCAATGGGGATTGTGAACAGAAGAGAAGATCAAAAGCTGCCAGCGGACACTGAAGGGTGGCGCAAGGGAAGGAGGAGACCAATTATGTTGGGGTACAAAGGAATAAGGCATGGCCAAGAGGGAGAATGTGAGAGGAAAGAAAACAGGGAGATGGCACAGTAAATTCAGGGGGCAAATGAAGGAATACAGAGGGAGGATGCCTGTGGGACAGCTGCCTATCCGGTCTAGTTAGGGAAAGAAACCAAATGAGAGATCCCCACATCACAGGGATAAGAAAGTGTAAGCAGAGTTCCCTCAGAGTAGCAAACAGGGAAAGAAAGGCATTTAAGAATATTTCAGGATGAATTTTGAACCAGAGATTTTCACACACATTGTTTTCTTGCAGGAGCAGCCCTCTGCATCAATCAGAAGTGAAAATGTGATAAAACACAACTTTGAGGGCAAGAGAGTGTGACTCAGTTTTTGAATGCTTGAAATTCACATTACTGAAGCAAGGTCCACACAGCTCAGGTGGTGATGTTTGTGTTTGTTTTTTAGGATGGGACTGAAGGGGAATGGCCTATGAACTGTTTTCAGGATAGCAGTGTCAGGAGGCAACCTGTGGATAGATGCATAGGATAAAAGTGGGGGAGAGAGAGAGAGAGAGAGAGAGAGAAAGAGAAAGAATGGAATAAGTGTGCAAATAAATAAGGAGAAGAGGTGTGAGTGAGTGGCTGAGTAGTTAGACTGAATTTAGGGCAAGTGTAGGAGAGAAGGAAGAAAATAAAGTCAGCATGATTGGGAGAAGGATGAAAGATGCTCATTACTACTAAACTTGCACTCAGCATAGCATGAGAAAAAACAATCAGACCAAATGCATACAAAACTTCTATGGCCTGGCAAAAAAAAGCGGACAATGAAGTCACTTTGATAAAGTGCCACTATATGCACTTCATTTTCTGCCTAAAATACAAGGTACATTCAGATGAACATTTCCTATGCAACAGGACAAACCTTGCATGTCCTGATGTTTCACTACTATGATTCTCAGCCTTTTCCACTCCAGGAACAGCTCATGACCCCCTCCAATTTAATTAGGATTAGCAAAATGGGGTGGACAGGTTGATTCATCCATTGTCATATTCCCCCGGGAGAAGCATTCAGTCAATGCTGATCAGAATATTTATCAAGTGCAAAGCCACATTCAGCAAAAATATCCTTGTGTCTTCTGAGCTCAAACAAGCTATTCAAAACTTTGCCATGTGAAAACCAGGCAACTTTGATGTGGAAGACGACCTGCCAATGTTGGAGTATCCATTTAGTCAAATCAAACTGATGTGGAACATGGCATGCACTGAGATCACCTTTAACAAAGTTCACAACTTTCACAGTCTCATTAAATATCCTTTAGTTCTACAGGTATCTCATTATTGAACAATGTATCCAAAAGGCTTGGTGGATTAAAAAAAACTTGCTTTGAAGTGACATAGCTGCTTGGTTACCTCCACACACAGTTGTGTGTGTCTGCTGCTGCAACTACTTTGCCCTGTGTAAGAGTTTAGTCATTAATAGTAGACCTCTCATCACCTGCAGTCGCCCACAGCTCTAATCCCTCTGGATCAATTTGCAGTTTAGTTCTCCAATACGTTTGCTACCTCTCCAATTTTGTTAGTGTTTGTTGAACTATTACTGTCCTGAACTAGGCAACAGTTAGTTTTTAAGCATCACTGGATTGAGGACAGATGCTTTATCTTTGTAAAAAGAACAGTGCCACAGACGACTTCTACTAAGTGCACTTTCCAATAAAGTCAGCAACAAAGGAGCAGAGAAAGAATAGGTGAATGGTTTCACAGTGAAAGAGTTAAGGCGAACTGTTAAGCAAGATAAGTACCCTTTACTACTTCATTTTACTCTCTCTCGCATGCACGCCTTCAAAGTAGTTTGTTTTGTTGGACTTTTTTTTTTTTAAATCATTAGAAATATCACTTCCTGACTTCTCATGTTGCTTAGATCTTTGGCAACATCCACATCTTCCCTTCAACCGGAGGAAAATGTGAGCAATGGCTCAGATTTTAGGTTCTTGTGATACCATCACACCAAGAGGTTAGGTAGTGGCACTCTTCTGAAGAACAGATGTGAAAAACCCTGAAAGGTTGCGTACAAATTCTTCTACCATGCAGCTCATCCAAGGATGACAAAAAAGGGACATTTTTCCATGTATTTTTAGTTTTCCTAGATCAGGAATTTCTGAACTAGATCAGATAGTTGGGAGGAACTATAATCCAGGTAAGATGGACATAGTACACAAAGTCTTGATGACATTGCACCCCCATATAAAAGGGTTTAGCCACCTCAAATCTCAGCTAAACACTTTGAAAGTTGTTCCATTAAAAACTAGACAGACAAGATTCTTTAACTAAAAAAACAACTTTAATGATAGTCAACCTCAACTTAACATTTCAATGAACTACAATATCAAACGGGCCATGAAAATTAAAAACTAAACTTCAGAAAAAGGAATTAAAGACCAATATAATAAAATACCAAAAGAAAAAGATTGAGTGGGGGCATTTTGGTCCCTAATGCAGGCTAAACTGACACCCTTAAGTTCAGCCATTCTGTCCAGTTAAAGCCACAACATTCTGTTAGCATACGAACACTGAAAACCTCCCCCTTCTTCCGAGTCTTTGGATTTGGGTAGAATGGCAAAGGCAATTTCTTGATTCTGCTTGAAAGCTGACTGGGCCTTAAGTTTAATCACCACCTTTCTCTAGAGGAAAGATCAAATAAGACTCTTTAACCAAAAGACACTTCAATTCTTTAACTCTGACTAAGCATACACTACAATGAAAGCAACTTTTAAAGATATCTATATCAAAAGGTACCCCAGCAGCTTGGGCACTGGAGGAAGAAATTGTGAGGACGTGTAGAGCACGAGTTTCAGATCTAATGTAGGAATAAACGTGTGTGCTAATGACTACATCTTATCTTCAACTTCTAGTAACCTGGAAACCCCAGGGTGACTCCTTATGGAGGTCACTACTTGAATGCTGCAGCTGTGCTTACAGTATGGTAGATGCTTTTGAAATAAAGCTAGTAATCTGAAGACAAAGGGTACAACACGAGTGGTCATAAGAATGGTCCAGCTAGCCCAGTATCCTGTCTCTGATAGTGGCCAGGGTCATACGCTTCAGAGGGAATGAACAGAACAGGACAATTTTGAGAAGTCAATCCCATCTTCCAATCCCAGCTTCTGGTAGTTAAAGATTTAGGGACATCTGAAGCATGGATTTGCATCCTTGACCATCTTGCCCATTAGCCATTGATGGATCTATCCTCTATGAAGTTACTGAATTTTTTGGAACCCAGTTACACTTCTGGCCTTCACAACATCTTACAGCAACGAGTTCCACAGGTTGACTGTGAGTTGTGTGGAGTACTTCCTTATATTGGTTTTAAACTGCTGCCTATTAATTTCAACACGGTCAAGCTAATGATGAGCAATGCTTTGATATTATGGTCTTAACACAGTTCTCTTTATTCTATGGGGATCTTTATATGTCTAAGTCCAAGACAGCCACAATCTTTTATATACAAGTATCACAATAGAAGATTTAGCATACTGTCTCCCTCTGATGGGTGGAAAAACTGTAATACAAGTTCTGGACAAGGTTCAGAGAAAATAACCTTTTAAGATTATTTTCAACCTCAAAACGATTTCTATGTTACAAAAAAAAATCACATTAGGGAAAATTAAAGTCAAGGAACATTTGATATTCGACCTCATTCTAATAATTTCAACTATACATGAATAGTGTAGTTGTCAAAAAGCAGCTTCAACAGCCACCTGTATAGCTAAGGATTTAAATAGAATACAGAGTACAAGATGAACAGTAGTTACACCCACTGACATGCACATTAAGCTCCTAATGTTTAAGGCACCAACAACTTAAAAAAAGTCACTCCTGATTTCAACCTATTACTGCAAGTTACAGTAATTAAGTGTAATTTAGAGGACATATTTTCCTCCATTTTTTCATTTGTTTACTTTGCATAGGATTAGTTTTACTGTTTCACCAGTATAGGCAGCTAATTTCTCTTTGCTGTTTGTGAGGCTCTTTCAAACAGGGGAGAGAAAACATTTTAAGGAGGTAAGAAAAATTAGGAAAGCATAATTATATATCTGTTAAAATTAGCTGGACTTCAAGTTGATGGCATCTTTTGAAATTTGTTTTTCTATTTCCTATAGTACAGGCAGCAGTATTTTTTCCATTTATTTTATCTTTTCCTGACAATCTCCAATCTTAATTCCAGGAAGGAATTTCAAAGATGTTTTTATTATTAATATTCTAATTTAGTAATTTCAAATGAATTAAGAAGAGAAAATCCTATAAAAAAATTTAAAAAGTACCAGCTTTTTTAACAGGAGCCAGAACAGTAGCAGCAGCGATTCACTCTGAGCACATTCATTACACTGCCCTCTACTGACTTATTTTACTAGTTCAGCAGATTCCTTACACACAGTACAGTAGAACATCACAGTTATGAACATCTCACAAATGAAGGCTGTTTGTAACTCGAAACAAAGTGCTATGGTTGTTTTTTCAGAGGTTCCTAATTGAACATAGCGTTGAAACTTTACTACGCAGAAAGAAAATGTTGCTTTTAAAACACCTTAATTTAAATGAAACAAACACCAAAACAGGTTTCCTTATCTTTGATTTTTTTTTTAAACTTTCCTTTTTTAGTAGTTTACATTTAACTCAGTATTGCGCTGTATTTGTTTGTTTATTTACTTTTGGTCTCTGCTGCTGCCCAATTGTGTACTTCCGGTTCCTGTACTTATTTTTAAACTAGCATTCAGATCATTGCTACTAAGGTGGTTCAAACTGTTCATTTTTTCAGTTTTGATCACTCCTCTGAGGGAACATGGGTAGGAGAAGGAAAAGACAAATTCTTTTAAAAAGTTACGTGTAGGTTAATAAATATCATTTAAAAGCAATACTAGGACACTTCCAACATACTAGTATGCTGAAGCTGTACTAAAATATAGTATTCCTTCATTATGACTTTGTTCATTAGGTGACCATAACGTGATCAAATTTGTCTCTTGTATAATTCCCACTGCCTTCCAATATGCTTATTGACCTTAATGGCTTTGCAGTAAGAATGAGGCACAAAATGGTAATAGAGGAAAATCATCAGACTACACAAATGCAATTGTTCCTAATGAAAATCTTTTTTGAGGAAGCTATTGTCACCAGCTTCTGATCTTTTAGAGGCTGCACAGCCAATAAGTATTTTATAATATAAAGTTTGCATTTACCAAAGTTTCCTCTCCCCACCCAAGAAGGACCTAAAGTCCCACCTTCCTAATTTTTAAAATCTCCACAGTTTATGTCATGGGGTAGGTTGCTGCCAGCCTGCCACATTGCAGTAAAGGTTCAGCTAAGCTTCATGTCTAAAAGATGATTTTTTTTAAAATGCTCTAAAAATCTACATATATATTCAGATTGCCGTAAAAATTGTTGCACGTTCTCGAAGCCTAGGGTAGGGCTAATGATGCATGCAGATTTGGGGGTCATTTAATCAAAGGGTTCCTTAGATACGGACTTCCTCCCCTCCTTTAAGGCGTTTATATTAATATTCTAAAAAACCCATGTGCATGGACAGACTGTCTTGAAAAATGATATGGCACACAGCGGCTGAGGAAGAGCATGTGGTACAAGTTTAGGAAAGCGCTCCTGGGATACAGCTACAACATAAGCTGCTTTTAAGTTTTCCAGATTTTGGGGGCGGGGGCGCAGAGCTTGTGGAAGAAACAAAGACTGTGACGCTCGTAATATGCATATAATTACACTGTCGCTGAGCTCAGCTATTCAATATTACCAGGAACGAGTTCATAAGTTTTTCAAAAGGTCTATCACCTCGGCTAACAGCATGAGCGATTTGTGCCTCTTGAGGAAGTTCAGTACCAAGCACACAATGCCTATAAAGGTTACATTTAGGTGTGAATTAGTAAGCAAAGGTAATTAATCCTGACACTTGACCACTTCATACAAACTCCCAAGACTTGCCAGATGTTAACACCTGTTCATCTGGCTGGAACATTAACTTTTATTACCCATGACTGTGGTACACTGAATGCCACTAAACTGCTATAATTTCCCAGAGCAATACATTGTGCAGCGGAGAGGACAGAGGACATGGCAGTGTATGAATGCCAGTGTAGATGAGGAGTTCTGGTCATTTCAGAATCTGCAAAAAGATATTAGAATGGGATGAGGCTTTCACATTCTCCTTTCTTCTTGACATACCTAGTGGAATGTCAGCCTGTGAAGGTGACACTATTTTTTAAAGAGGCCCTGAAACTCTAGTCATTCATACAGCTTTCATGTATTCCTAGATGTCAGAGACAAGAGGACCATTTTGATCATCTACTCAGACCTCCCATGGAACAGCACAGAAAATAAGGATTCCTGACTCCTCAGAAGCCAGTGCAAACTCTGACCACTTGCTGCAATTGATCCTTGAATCCACCTAAAGTGAGAGTCAGAGTGCATGAAGAGAAATGATGGTATAGAACTGTATTGCACATAACTTGGTACAAACACAGAAAATGGCAGATTTTGTTAGAGATAGGACAGGGTTTGGTTTGGATGGAGTGCCTATTGCCAGATTCAGAGAGGCAAAGTTAAGATTTCGGGCTGGGGGTGAAAGGGAAGGAAGAGAAGGACATGTACATGAGAGACATTAATTTAATTCCATACTTGCTGGTTTTCATAGGTTTAAGTTTGGCTATTCTTCAAACTTCTGGAAAAGCATATGACAACACCAGTCAACTTTAACATGGGATTGAAGTTTTTCCTAGTGAATTAAGCTAAAATTCACCACCACAAAAAATGTGAATAGTTATATTTGCCTGTTAAGATAAAAGCAAGGAAATTCAAAATATACCTAAAAATCCAGGCTAACATACAAGTATGAGTTGTTTAAATGTTACAAAACTACAGGCTTTTAGGCATAAAGGGTACTTAGATGATTTCAAACCTTATCTACACTACATAATTTGACTACTGTAATTTGCACTTGTGAGAGTTTACTGGCAAAGTACATCAACAGAAACCATTCTGTTTTGAGTGCAAATGGTCCACATAGCACTCCCTACAAATGTGGCAGCGTCTTTTAATTGTTCCTTCGAGCAGGTGCATATTGTCTGTTCACATAACATCTATTTACACTTCTTCACACCCTTGCTCTGCTTGAATACCTGCTTCAAAACAGTTCTGTCCTGCATAAGGTTTGTGAAGAGTAGGAGATAGGTCTGGTATGGAACCTGATTTTATTCTCTTCCATTTAGAAAAATAGTCAAAAAATATTTTAAATTTCTAGGGGCTTTTTTGTAATTGAAATAATGGTTTCCTTCTAGAAAAGGGAGACAAGAGTAGTGAAGAGGTAGGACATCCCTCCAACCACATCAATGAAGGCATCATGAAATGTACCTCTACTTGTGAGAGATGGGAAGGGGATTAGCAGATGCTGGAACACCATGAAGTACAATTATTTGAGGATGAGAGAATGCAGCAATATTCCTGCCTGTGTATCTTTTAATTAATTTAATGCCCACTGACTCTGAAGCATTGCAGCCTGACAATTAATTCTCTTTTAGATCTCAGGATTGGCAGGCTGTGCAAAGGCAGAAGTGGCCAGCTGTAGCAATCCCCAGTTGGATTTGAAGGGAGACTCCAAAAAGAGATGCCTCTCCAGGCTAAGAGGAGCCATACATTCCTTGAGTAAGTTAGTACTGCTAGCATTAGACCTATTAAAAGGTATAGTGCTGAAACCTCAGTTTTATAGCTCTATGCTCATAAAGCTATAAAATTATCAAACCCTCTCAACTGATTGGAGTGTGATTAGGAAATGAATGAATGTCAAAGTTTTCATTCAAAAAGGTAAAACCATTTTGATATCTGCCTATGCAGAATCTCTTTTGCAGTTTAAAATATGTATCTTCCAAGTTTACATCCTTCAACAACTCTTACTAAACCAATTTAGATTTTCCATATCTCCAGTTTTTTTAAGGTGGCGAATTTTATTCAAGACTCTAAATGGTCTGGTATTTTCGCTTAGAATTGTATCACTTGTTTAATTCCTCAAACTCCTAAACATCTGAACAAAAACAACCCTCAAACATTTAAAATTATGTCCCAACTGTTCACTAATGAAAAAAAACAAACAGTGAAACTCCAACCAGGGGTTTGATTCTTTCCCCTTAACTTCACAATGAGCAGTATCTTTCTCTCAAGTAAGTAGATATTTGTTGAAATTAAAAGATAATACTCAACATAGACCAAGGACCCGATTCTGCCATCCTAGGTTGTTAGATCAAATCCCTTTAGTCTGTTGCTCAGTTTACCAGTCCTCTAAAATTAGTTTAGGATTACCCACATTACAAAGATAATATAGTGCTGAAATAATGCATACAAAGCACTTTGAGAGCCTTGAATGAAAAAACACTACACAGAGATGATAAGGACCAAGTTTGGCATCAATAAATGCTGCAATGAGATATCAGAAACAAAGTGGTTCTATGTCAGAGTTGGAAAAGAACAGCTAGATTTGTTTAGGAATCCAGATTTCCCTCCTCCTCCTCCATATGATCTTCCCAATAAGTTGCCAGATATGTATGACATGCTAAAGAAGTTAACCTAGCTGTTTTGCTTCACTTTTCATATTTTGTTATTTCCTTCAATTGCTCAGAATCTCTTCCTTTTCTTACCAACATTTGAGCCTCTCAATCTGTGAAGTTTTACCACTTGAAGAAAATCCTAACTACCCAACAAATTAATGGGTTCAGCTAATAACCATGATAATTTGTTGACTCAAACTCCATGAAGTTTCAAAAAGTAGGAAATGCCTGAAAGTGTACTATTACCATTCTCGTCCATCCACTGTCCTACCATTTTGTTTACGCTTTCTCTCTTAGATAACTGTTCAACAAGCCCAAATAACAGTAGTTAACCGAGATAAGGTTTGTGACTAAACATTAACCCTATAGCAATGTACTTCCTCCTTAGCAATGTAGGGATACATACAATTACTATTAGTTCAATATCAATAGAGTGGTTCTGCACTGCAGAGAACAAAGAATCTCCATCCTAACGAATCCATAATCTGAGACAAAACTAAAAGCAAAAAGAATACTAAGTGACAACATGGCATGGAGGAATCTGTTTAGGAGTTCAGTAGCTGTTTTGGTTTTGCATTTTGTGAACCACAGCACATTGACAGCTTTAAAACAAAGGGAATTCAAAAGGGCTTTTTAAGTAGAATAGAATTAGGATTTGCTGCACCAGCCTAAAGAGGACAAAACAGGCATGAAGGCAGTGCTGAAAAAAATTACAATGAGAGTAGGGAAAAATTACAAAAAGCGTGATTTAAAAAAGTAAGAAGTTGGCAAAGCACGAAGGAGGAATTTTGGTTATTCTGTGTCTCTGTAGTCAAACAACTGAAAATTGTAAGTATTTCTAGAAACAGTATTTTTGCTAGAAATAAAAATCACAGAAACAACTTTGCATGAAGTTGGGTGAACATTAGCGCAAACATGACAAACTGAGAAAGTTTGTTTTTAAATCAGTGTTTGAAATTCAATTTGATTTGACAAGTTTCTATATTTGTTTTGCTAGGACAGAAGCATGCTGTCATGTGGGGTTTTCCTATCACCAAGCTTCATCTTCTATTGGATCCTGTCATGAAGATATAATTTAGTGTTTAGGCCATCACAATAAATTCATGGAATAAAAACAAGTGAACTGACTAAAAAAAACCCACACACTATTTGAGAACTTATTTTTAAAAAGTATTAAATCTGAGCAGATAAAAACACGTATGCCCAGTTTTCCCCAGTATTTAAGTATCCCACTTAACTTCAATAACTCACACTATAATCCTACTAAAACTAAAAGATACCAAGAAAAAGTTGGGTGTTTTTTATACTTAGAACGTTTTCTATAACTAAAGCTATAACTTGGGGGGGGGGACATAAGGACACACACACACACCCCCAAAAGAAAATCTCATTCACTTGAAAGAGCATCTTCACCTGCTAACACCAACAGATCAGGAAAATTTGCAGTTTACTTTTAAAATAACAGATTCCTGCAGGGTTATGGAAACAATTCCTTTGCAATGCAGAAGACACTCATCATGTAAAGTACATATCAGTCTTGGTCTCGGACACACAGAAATGCTCCGTGAATTCAATCCTATCATCTCAGTTATCTAGGTGTTTTCATGGCTCAGCCATCGGGGAGATCAATGCAAACTGAGTAAAGAACCTGCTATGCCGTTTAAAGACTGTTTTACCTGCCTCCCTGACAAGCAAGATCTTAGTGTGTGTGGACAATACAAATGACCACCATCCCTCCCTCGCCATTTGCTAAATATTCACCAACATGCAAGCCAACTACAAAAAAGCCTATTAAATATGATAGAGCATATAATACATAGGGAAGGGGGCAGTGTCACTCTCTATTATCTCATATTCACCAAGCGCAGAACAAATCCCCTCCCCGCACCTAGGAGCGGTCTCCAGTCGCAGGTATCCATCCAGCAGCAGCCCGGGCTGGTACAGGACTCTCCCGCAGGCCGACAGAGGGTGCTATGGGCCGGGGCGACTCGCTCGTGCTCTCCCCCCCGTGAGGAGAGAAGGGAATGTCAGCGCGGAGAAGTTCGAAAGGCACCCGACCTGCTCCCCCTTCACCCCCCCGGGGCCCAGAGGTCACGTGACAGAAGGGAAGCGCACGAGAGCCGCTGGGCAGCCTCGCAGAAGGGGGGGGGAGGAAGAGGGGAGAACTGCCGTTGCCATGACAACTTCCAAGGGGGAGGGAAAACTTCAAATCCCAACCGTCAGGGCAGGAGCTGCTCCTTCTTAAAGGCGCAACATACCCGGATCCCCCAAACACTCACCGTGGGGAGGAAAGGGCAGCCGGCGCTCCTCGCCTAGACAAAAGGACCCGAAGCGAGAAAGAGCGGCCAGTGTCCCCAGTCCCCACGAGCTCGGCCCTAACGGGGGATCGCTCCCCCCCTTCCTCCCGCAGAGAAACGCCGGCGCTCCGGGCCCTCCCCTTTCCCGGACGGAGACCCTGGGGCTCCGCTTCCGTCCGCCGGGAAAGGCTCCCGAGCCGCTCCGCCGCTCCCCGCCCCACCCCGCCGGCAAAGACCCGAGCTCCGCTCGCTGCCCCCCTCCCCCTCGGGCTCCGCGTTGGTCCCCGCCCCCCCAAGGGCCCCGCTCTCCCTCGGCAGGGGAGTCTCCCCTCTCTTACCCACACAGTGCATGAGGCGGTGCCGCCAGGAGTCGAGTTCTCGGCGGACTCCCCTGCGCTCCGCCGTGCAGCGGGGGCTCCGGCACTGGGGGGAGGGGGAGGAGGCGGCAGCGGCGGCAGGAGGAGCGGGAGCCGCGGCGGCCATTCTGTCTGTTTCCTTTTCCATCTGCCTCTGACCTCACGCCGGCTCATTTACATACGGACGCGCGCGCCGCCAGCAGAGCGCGTGCCCGCGTCTCCCCTCCTTCAGCGGCTCCGGGGCGGGGGAGCGCGCCACGCCTGGCGGCGTTCGGAAGGTGATTGACGCGCGTCCCCTCCTCTGTCCAGGCGAAACGGGGAGGCGGGTCGAAGCCTCTTCCCGCCCCTCGGGGAGGTCGGGGCGCCTGCCCCAACTTCGTCCAAATCGCTGAGCGGCTTTGACAACGGGCTGTAAAATGGGGCCCGCGGCTGCCCACCCTGCACTACGAATCCCAGAAGGGACCGCGGCACCTGCCCAGCCCAAGGCCGAGAGCCCGCCGCAGTGCCTCTTGGGAGCGGTAGTCCGTACCTCAGCCCTTCCGCGCTCCCCGTTAGACGGCTGTCCGCACAGCGCGGCCGTGGTTGGGAAGGACGCGTGGGTTGCTACCGACCCCTGGAGCCGTCAGGCGAGGCTGGCTGCTACCAAGGTAACAGTGCGACCTGACGCCATGGTGATGGGCGTCTGACAAGTGGTTCACACAGCTGCACCCTGCCTTCGCCCCAGCACAAGGAGGGTGAGAGCTGTCGTCCTTCCTCCACGGCCACCCCCGCCCCGGCCCCACTGCTGGGAGAAGCAGGGCCAAACCCAGGTAATCTCAGGCTCTGGCTGGGCACGTGGCCTTCCTACAGGTCTGCCCTGACTTGTCTGGAAGGGTGGCGTGGCGGATGTCCCAGAAGGAGCGTGGCAGGGAGTCGTCTCCCCACTGCCCAGAGGAATCGGGGCTTCATTTCCACCTCCATGCTGGGGGAAGCAGTTGGAGGACATTAGTACTTACCTCAACAGCTGGGGTATAGCTGGTTGGAGGGGTGGACCAAGCCCACTGCACTCCTGCCACACACAGATCACAGCTGGTGTGTTGGTGAGACCCTCCATTACAGTGGGTCTTGTAGTTAATGCCTCACTGAGATACATGAAGTAATTCATATGTTCCCAAGCTCTTGTTTCAGGCTCTCTGCTGATTCAGGTAGACATCACATCATCAGTTACACTCTGGTCTCATTTCTTCGCAAACATGAGGGCTAGAAAGTTGCTTTTTAAAATAAAAGCTGAGGTTCTGCTTTCTGAGGTTCAACTATAGGAGCTAAGAGTTTAATCTTGGATATATACTGCCACCCACCCCCATGTTACCTGTGCCTTAATCTAGATTTGGGAGCGACAGAAATCTCCCCTTCCCCCCCACAATCACCTCTCTCTTACTCACTGCAGCATGAGTGAGAAACAGAACTGTCACCCCTTTTCCCTACAGCCACCTCTCAACTGATCACGGCATTGGGAGAGAGTGAACTGTCCGCTTTACCCCCATGCCAACCCTGACATAGTATCATGAGAGGAAGAAGCATCACAGTTCTCTCTCTCTCACTGACTTGCCCAAAATCCCACATCTAGGTAGCATGAAGTGTAGTTGTAGCCATGAAGAAGAAGAGCTCAATGTGGCTCAAAAGCTTGTCTTGCTCATGAACAGAAGTTGGTCCAATAAAAGATATTACCTCATGCATTGCGTCGCTTTTAACTAGTGACACAGTTGGCGATTTTCAAGAGTTTCCAGGCTATTGCTCAGTCTTCTACAACAAACTTCCTTAAATGGCAGCCTTAACCTTTTGCCTTACTGCTTTTTATGCCAGCCAGGTCCTGGGGCCAAAAGCAGATTAGAACAAGGAGGAAGATTTAAAATAAGATTGTAAGGATCATTGAAATACAGCAAAACTGTTCATTCCCTACAATTTGAGAGTATGACTTCAATACTAGTCCCCAATGAAGGAGTGAAAACTAGCTGCAGGATTATGTACCTCCGTACATAGTACTTGAAGGATCCCTATCAATTTAAGAATTACATTTTTTTATTAGTCTGTTAAAAGTAACAACTAAAATTATGCTAACTGCAAGATTGTAGAAAAAAATCATTTTTATATTTTTGTTTACTTCGTGCACTTGATACCACGTGGATCTAGTTTCCAGTGTTTAGTATTAGTAGTTTCACTTCCTGTCTCTTGCACTAATGTGAAGATTCACTCAGCACTGTTTAAGACTCTACAGGGAGCTCATATGAACACCGCTCTCCTTGTCCTGCCAAAGAGTGATTAACTGTCTTGAGTTTAATAGCCAGGAAGCGAGAAAGGAGTGAAAGAAGTCAGAGAGAGCCCTCAGTTCACTTCTCAGACCCTGGTACAGGGCTGGGAGCCACTTTTTCCCCACTCCTTAGACTCCTCTATAGATATGGGGCACCTAACAAGTGACAGATGCCCCATTTTCCCATCACCCTCTGTGGGTCCCAAGAGAAGTTAGGAGGCACTAAAATAAAGTTTGGTCAATTTCAAGTTAACAACTCTTTAATTGGAAAAAATACTAAAAATAAATCTCTGCCTCCTAATGTTTAGTGCTTAATCTGTACTGCTGTTGCTCTTTATACAAAGGTTTAACATGCTTTTGAACAAGCTTCTGCTTTAATCAGTTAGGGATATTGCCCTATGAATTTTAGAAGGTAGTTGTTTTGTATTCCCTGTGTGTAAAAGGAATATTCAGTGACCTCTTTCAAAATGGAACTATAAAGATCTGACTCTCACTGAAGTGAAAGGAAGTTTTGCAAATGACTTCGGTGGCAGCAGGGCCAGGTCATATGAAGGAGATTTTTCTAAAAGGAAATTTTCATAAAAATATATGTTGTTGCTTCTGCAAAACTAGTACTTTTAGATGACATATAGATCTAAGTATATACAATATTTTAAAGTTACAAATAGAATAGGTTTAAATAATAATAAAAAAGGAACAGCTTAAAACATCACTCTCATTTGAAAATTTTGCACATGATTACCTGTGATTACTATAAATAGGATGACTAGAGGGGAAACATTTTTCATTGTTTTTCCAATGTGTTTACTTTGTTTGAGAACACTTTTGGATAGTCAGTTCCCTTGTTGGAGGGAATTTTTCAGGCATCAACAAAGGAGAGAAAAATAAATAAATGTGAAACAAACGAAAGTTGGCAGGGAGATTCAGAGAAAGATCCATTATCTGAAACTACTTGTAATTCATTCTTTGAAACGGAATAGATTTTAAGTTTTTGGTACTCTCTTAAATGCTGCCTTAAACTAGATGTGCTGCAGAGGCCAGGTTTTAATCTTGCAAAATCCTGTCATTAGAATTTTGAAACTAGAACTAAGTGGAGTTCCAGATCTAGGACCCAATTTATTTAAACCACCAAAAGATGAGGTGATTTTCTTTTTAAAAAATGTCCTGGTTTTGCCCTATCTCTTCTTAAAATTACTCCTCAGTGAAGGAATCTATTTTTCCACTGCGTCCTTCACCATTGAACTCATTAGGATTTCTTTCCATTGACCTCAGTGAGAGAAGAATTAGCCCTTTAGTGAATAAGCCTTGGGGCAAAACTCTTTTTGTTTCTCACTGATCATTAATGGGTCAATCCTGCAAATTGCTGAGTGCCACCCATGAGATACTGAGCACTCAGTTCCCATAGGAGTCACACAGCACTTCTGAGGATCAAGCCAGTGATGATATCAAACCGGTTCTTAAAATTAAAAAAATTTAGCGAACCGGTTGTTAGCGTCCTCCCCTGTCGCGCTCTGCAGGGCGCTGGCGGGTTTCGCGCGAACCGGTTCTTAAAATTAAAAAAAAAGCAGCGAACCGGTTGTTAGCGTCCTCCCGTTGCGCTCTGCGGGGCGCTGGAGGGGTTTCGAATTTGGCAGCGCAGAGCGAGTTTCACAGCGGAGATTCTCGTCTGCGATGCCAAGTCTCCCTCTCCGCCGCCGAAATTGACTTTGCCTTGTCAATTTCACGGCCGAGAGTATTCCCCAGCTCCGCCGCTGAAATTGACCATGGAGGGTCAATTTCACGGCGGAGGGTGCCCTGAAGTTCTGGGTGCTAGGTTGTTGGGGTGCAGAGTGTCGGGTGTTGCGTGCATGATGTTTAAGAACCTATTCAGAATAGGTTCTTAAATATCACCTGCCTTTATAGAACTGGTTATTGGAAATTTGGGATATCATCACTGGATCAAGCACTCTAGCTGTCTTCAGAGGTCCAAATGTGTTTACCCAGCTTTTGACCATGGGGATTATGCCTTCATTTCTGGAAGTCTGAGTAAATCACTCACTATCTTATATTGCACCTCTTTGTGCAAGCAACTTCAGAGAAATCAGATTTCAGGAGGCAAAAATGTCTGCATTTCTTCAGCAGATCTTGGACTCTGAGGACCCTATCTCCTCTGTAGATAGAGAAGTGCTGAATATTTATAGTGGCTAACTTGTGCTAGGTTTTATGATGTAGGAGGTCAATAAAGAGATTTTTTAAATTCTGTAACATCCTTAATCATTATGTATGACAAGAAATAAGGAGTTTAATACTTTTACTAAATTACTAAATCTCCCTTGCTGCAGATTAGGAAATACTTTCTAACTAGAAAGGACAGTTAAACTCTGGAATAAGTTTCCCAAGGGAGGTTGTGGAATCCCCATCATTAAAGGCTTTTAAAAAAACAGGGTGGACAAACACCTGTCAGGGATGGTCTAGATTTACTTAGTCCTGCCAAGGCACAGGGGGCAGGACTTGACCTCTCAAGGTCCCTTTCAACCTTACATTTCTATGATTAACAAGTTACTTATATAACCTTTAAAATAAAATATTTTTTTAAAAATTAATTGCAAATCTTTTTCTTTACTTGCCTGCTGAGACCTGAGTTAAGGGTTCTGCTTGCTATGCAACAGTTCATGTCATTTAATACCTCAAGTGTAAGAACGTTATCTGCTGTAGGTGT
This sequence comes from Mesoclemmys tuberculata, assembly GCA_007922155.1. Lineage (NCBI taxonomy): Eukaryota > Metazoa > Chordata > Testudines > Chelidae > Mesoclemmys > Mesoclemmys tuberculata. Next base: position 63,027,121 of record ML675624.1, on the reverse strand, counting down.
TTGTGCTGTCATCAACTGTTTGGGGAAATGTGAACTCTGAACTCAAATCATAAGAGTTAAAAATATTTCCATTTCATACACAAGGGAGGAAGCTGCCTTAGCAGGTGAATGGTGATCATGTGATTTACAGCAAAGTACTGTGAGCCAGGCAATCTCAATTCTACTCCCAGTTCTGTCACAGACACTGTTTTGAGTCACTTCACACCTTGGAAGAATGAGAGTTGTGCATGCTCATCACTTGTCAGGATTATTCCCTTAGCTGTCTGTGCTCCTACTTCTCCTTCTATAAAATGTGCATAAAACTAATCTATATCGTAGGGGTGTTGAAAGGTTAAGTTAATTAATATTTGTAAAGTCCTTTGCAGACCATTTGGAAGGTGCTATAGTAGTGAGAAGGATTTGTATTAATTATGATTTATCCCAAAACCACTATTAAAATCTGTGCGTCATATCACAAGGCTCAATCCTCAGTGCTACTGTGTGCCCACAACTTCCACTGAGTAGGCTGATGTGGTCAGGCCAGTCCAGGAATATGATTTTTGCAGCTGGAATTTGAATGGACTTGAGAAAGGCAGCATCTTAAGTCATTCTCTAATAATTCCCCTCTGACTGACATGAGGAGTAGTATTGACAGGCCCCAGTGGGACTTGTATCCTGCTCTGGAGAAAGGAATACTGTGAAATGGACTTTATGAGTGGCGACAGAGAGGATGGTTGGGGCCCTGAGGCTACCTCCCACATAGAAAAAAACTCCTTGTGGTTTGATATTCAATTTTCACACAAGCTTTTTTCAACAGAGCAACCCACCACAACCACTAGTGTTTCTTCCATCAATTTACATTCCAAAAACCTGATTTAGTCATCGTAAAAAGCCGCTTTAAGCTTTTAGTCCATTGCAGAAACTTCCTTCAATATATGCATATAGAGACAGAGGGCAAGCACTATGTATATAAATATCAAAGTGAATCAATAGCCTACAAATACAAATTCATATTTTACAAAAGTCTATTGATGACTATATGCAGAAAAGTACAGGGGAGTTGTCAGGTCTGAGGTCACTTAACTATAAAAAAAAAATGCTTCTGTGACAAGTATTATAACAGTCCCCACTGGAAATAGCTATAGAATGGACATTGTCTATTTTACATGATCAGGATCACTGTAACAATGTGAATAGAGACCACAGTCCATAAAGAGTTTTCATCGTTTATTTTTAGATGTTATATTACTGCAGTCGTTTGAGAGGTTTAAAACATACAAAAATCTAATTCTGTTTTCCTCTTAGTTTTTAACTTCAAGAAGGTTTAATAGTTTGCGATATGAGCAAAAGAAAAAGAATTGTTTTCCTTTTTAAGTTACTCTATTTTAATGTTTGTGGCTTGCAAATATTTTAGGTATGTTCTCCCTGAGAAGGAATTCAGTACAAGACGCCAGGCTTCTGTACTTCAGAAGATTGTGGAAGATACCTAAGCTAAACAAAATCACAAGCATGTGCTTAAATATAACAGTAAGAGATTGAGTAAGTAATGGCTGAGATTATTTTTGGTGATATAAAGAGCAGAGCTCATTGCTTCGTATCCTAGCTGAGTTTATAGGACAGAGTTAGAAAAAATATTATCTTACTTGTAAGTGGAGCACATTTGATATGACAATCATAGATAGACAACAAACCTGAAAACCATAATTCCAGTTTTACAGAGTCACTTTTTAAAATGAAATCACATTTTAAACTGGAGATTAGGAAAGGAAAGAAACATGACATTTGTGCTTGCTTAAACAATACCATACACAAATGGTAAAATAAGAATTAAACTGGTGTGCAAAACCATATGAAGCATATATATTATCTCAATTATTTGTTACTACTGTCATCTATTTTATAATTTCAAGTGAAAACAAATTTTACTATCACCTACTTTTTATCTGTATAGAATGCTTATTATTTCTGTGATGGTAAATTCAAAATAATGTTTAAAAAATTGTATTATTCAGATAACATTCTTCCTAAGAATATATCCCATTACTAGCAAGTGCATAAAACTATGTAAGTCAACTTCCTTAAATATGATATTGAAATTATTTGATTGATTTATAAACTAGAACATCATGTTTCAACATGTCATTATTTGACAATTTAGGGGGAATGTAAAAATCTTTAAAATATATATCTATATGAACCTTCAAGATGCAATATTCCAGATGCAATATTCTACCACTATATCTACTTATTTGAGTATGCTATCTCCATAGTCGTTATTTATCAGGAATGGCTGATTACTAATTTTAATGTGTGTTTCTGTTTTCTCAACAACTGCGTAATATCACTCACTCACTATAAAAGTCGTTGTCCCATCCCGTCGTGTGTATCTCTCTCCTCCCTCCCCCCCGTGACTAAGTAATTTAAGTGTGTCATCACCAGAGCAACTCTGGAGCTGAAAATGTACTGCTGTTAACCCCACAGAGGATAGATTACTAATTGCAGTTTAATATTAGAGATGGACAAAATGTAGATAGTGATCCACTAGAACATCCACAGGTATTCCAAACGAATACTATAATAACTAAATTAAAGTCTCTTTTCTGTTATGAATAGCTGCTGTAATTACACTAGCAAAGACTGTTAATCTTCCAGTTGCAGATTATAAATAAACCACCAGCTAGGATAAAGAAGAAATTTGCACTAGTGATATAGTGGTGGAGTACTGCATCATATGGGTTTACAATCTTCTTATGAAACCGCTGGCATAGGCTCTGTAAGTGACAGAATATTAGGCTACATGGGTCATTGTTCAACTTCAGTATAACAATTTGATTCCTGTGGCATCACTTGCACAATTCCGACCCCTAAAAGTAGTCCTTCCACAGGGGAGAACACTGTGTCTACCAATCAGCATTTTCATCTCTTGGCAATGCACCTGCCAGGAGTGACACCTCAAAAAGACCAATAGATCAGATAATTATGTGTCTTGCGCACAGATTTTTTTGACCTGGATATGTCTATATTTAATGTTTAGATTCCATTATCTCCAAAATCCTGCTTCACAAATTTAAGGGCTGCATTCACTTAAAAAATACATACAGCTCTGGTACTCCAGAAGCTCTCAAAGGCCATGAAAGCCAGATAAAATCTGTTTCTTATTAACTAGAAAATTGTCTTCTGCAATTGGGCCACAGAAATCTGCAGTGTTAACTGCGACAGTGTTTTAGCCTCTGAATTACTCTAAAGGCAACCGGGTTTGCTGGGATATCAGTGAGAATGGAAGGAAAGATATTGCCTAGTTTTGAATGCAGAATAATTCAAAGTAAATTAAAACTAAACAGTACCAAAAGACTGAAGTAATTAAGCACTCAAAAATAAAAATAATTCCTCAAGTTTCATTTCTTATAAAATCATGAGAAGGTATAACAATCCATCCCTAACTGGATAATTTCTAAGTTTCCTTAAACTGGATACAGAATACCCTTATTTGAAAAATGCATATACTTGTGCGTACATCAGAAAACAGCATCAGTACTTGTAAATAATCCCATGAAAACTCTTCTTGTTCCTTTTTGCGTACCACACAAAGAAGATTTCTTAATTATTTCACAGGTGGTCTCAAAAATATTACTGAGGGTGTCAGCTCTCCTCTTGACTCCTGAATGAAAGAAGAGTAAAGTAATAGCCAATGTGCATCTGAAAGCCTTTTTATATATATATATATTTATTACACAGCCCAGAGCTTGTACTTAACTAAAACAACAGATCAAGGATATATATATATATATATATATAAAATATATTAAAGGAAGTGATACTGAAATCTTTACTATACGCACTGTTGGCACAGGAAACAAAAAAAGGGGGGGAGGGTTGCTCTGCTATATCATTTTTCAGGCTAGTTATTTTGGCTCTGAAAGGAAGAGAAATAAGAATCCAGGTTACTTTTAAAACATAGCTAATGAATAAGTTTCATCATGATATGATGGGATTTAATTTGCTATAACCGTATGTTTGTCAATGCACTTATAGCCATGAATCACTTGCTTAGCTTCTGCTCGCTCTCAATAGGTATATTTTCACATATGTTTAATTCAGTATTTTTCAAATGCGCCTACTGTGGTTGCATGAAGCCACCAGGGGCTTTTCTTGCAGTCACAGCCTCCTGGGCGGTGATTGGAAGGGGAAGGGGCAAAGCAGTAGACCCCTCACTCCCCAGGGCTGTCAGAAGGGGTTGGGCTCTGCCCCCTTCTGAAGCCACAAACCATGTGAGTTCCATACCCTCCTGGGGGTGGCGGGACCTGGGTTTTGGGCTTCAGCCTGGGGGTGGCAGGCAGCAGGCTCTGGTCATGGGGTTTTGGGCTCCAGCTGTGAAGCAAAAGGCACCAGACCCAGGCTCTGGCCCCTGGATCACCCCCACCTCCATCACTCCTGGTCCCCACTGCCTTCCCCTGGCCTCCCATCTATCCCCACATTGTCTTTGGACCCTGCTGCATCCCTATCAACCTCCCCATCTGGGGCTTAATTTGTTTCCCCTATTTGCCAGGGCTGAGTAAAGCTTGCTGTGAAAATTGATATTTGTATGTTTGTTAATATCATTTTTCACAGCAGATTTAGTAGCTAGCTGGGAGACTGGAAAGTGATATTAACAAACATACAAATATCACTTCACAGCAGCAGACTTACTAGCTAGCAAGTCTAAAAAAAATACCTACCAAAAAGCAAAAGAAACAACAAAAAGACAAGAACATACAAAGCACCCTATTTGTTTTTCCATTCTGATTAAGTCCAGTAAATAATAGAGACAGTTGTACATTATTTTTATTATTGAGTCTGCAAAAAAACCTCTATGTAAATAAATTACATTGATTTGGACGCATATATGCATATTTATTTGTTTTTTCTTAAAATTAATTCAGTATTTTAGAAAAAGTTGTCAGAACGGCCACCAGCAAAAGTTGATGGTCACACTCTGAAGCTACCAAAAATTTGTTGTGAGAACACATGGTTTAATCAGTTCCAGTAGTGCCAAAATGGGACTGATGAGGTTTCTATTATTAAGTCCTGAAAGTGGAGTTCGTTGCCATTTAGGAAACTTTCATTCTAAATCTCTGTTTTCAGAGGTTTAGGTTCTCACGCATTTGAGGTGAATCTTTTCTTACATTTGCACTCAAGTGAATTTTTTAAAAAACTTTAATAAAAATTCATTTGGTGACTTTTGAATTATGTGACCACACAATACGTTTTCACACAAAATGTTTGTATTAGCCAAATATGAAAAATGTCAAATACATACAGATAATTTAAAAAAATTAACCTAGACATGTATGAGGAATTATCAAGTAGCCTGCGAGTTTTGTTGAGTTTGACACATTTAGTAAAGAACCAGTTACAATAGATTGAAATATTGCACATTTCATAGTGCATAATTTTCCTATTCCTTGACCATCCTTACATAATCTTCCACCAAATTAGTTTGTTTATTCAAATGTGCATAAAATGATTAAAGTTACACAAGAAAAAGGCATTAGGTCACCCATTCTATCTCCTTGATAATACAAATACATTTTGTACTGTTTTATTTCCCCCTAGTTAGTTTAAAATTCCAAAATTATTGGGCATCCGCCACTTCCCTTGAGAAACTGTTCCACAGCCAAAAAGATCTCACTGTTAGAACTATATTAATGAAGATTAAAATTACCATAAGACCTTAGTATTACTTCTGTATATCTTTACTAAAACTATTTGTTTACTGGTTTAAAAATAATCTGCTGAAACTTGGTCCAGCACTCAGTTCAGGAGCTAAATTTGTTTTTCAAATCTGCATAATTAGGGTTCTGATAATGAGACAGTCTTCCCCTTTTTAGTCCCGAGTTCAAATCTCACTCCAGGTCAGCAATTACAGATGGCTGTGCAATGGGCTATGTGAATTGAGTTGACGAACACAGCTATGCACATCACCAGAACTATCAGAATTGGCCTTAATTGGCAGTCTGGCACTCTCAGAAGAAAGGCTGTATAACTGCAGGGTTGAGTATTTTGATTGTAAGTGTTTTGGTAACCCCAGCTGTTCAAACATCATGAGTAAAGCCCCAAAATCATGAGATTGGCTTACAAATAATGCAGTTTATAAAAAATGAATTTGGGATTTTTTATTTGCCTTCTGTTTTGAAGCTTTAAAGTGCATTCAAGGCTCATGTTCAAACTTATCTCCACTACTGTGATAGCTAGAAATGTTAAAAAAAGCTAAGATTCTCATGTATTCTGACTCCAGGTTCTGTGGCTCTAAGAAAGACACCAAATATCACAAGACTTGTCATAAAATTGCAAGAGGTAGCAACGCTGCTGCAAGCTCTTTGGGGCAAGGATCATAGCTTCATACATGTCTGCGAAGAACCTAGTACTTTGTTGGCTCTATTTATTAATAAACATAATTCCCCCTCTAGTCTCTACCCATTGACAGGTGATTAAGGGCAATGTTGAAAAGCTTGTACTGTCACTACCCATTCTATGCCTATTTTGTGAACAGAAGATTTACAGAAATAGATACAAAGGCTGAGTATGTCCCCTGATTCGTCCCATTTCAGGATTTTGCCCTACACTTTAGTTCACTCTAGTTTTAAGATGTCGCTAGCAATTAGACTGCTGCCACTTCACTAAAGAGATTTTACACAGTTGCAGAGCTCAATGTCCAAGTTTTGCCTGATATTTGGTCTAATTCCCTGTTACTTAGTTTCATACCCTTATTCCTAATTTTTCTTTCTTATACTGCTCTGAACAATTTTCTTCCTACTTATCAATCTCCAGGGTTGTCATACTGGTATAACTTATTTACAAGGACTAAACTTCCTTTAAAGAAAGAAAACAATCATTTTGCACTTTTACAAGTCTTAAGTTAGTCATTTTGGAAACACTGAGCTTGCAAAAAACCCTGCATGAATTTGTTTTAAAAACAGGTGTTATTAACTGATAGTATAATGCAACTGGATTCAGAAATATTTTAAAACATTGAATTGATTGTGATGTTTAATTTGGCAAAGTGATCAGTGTATATTACTATCTGCTTATCTTAAAAAATTCTTTTTGACCAAGTGGTTGAGACACTCAACCCTTCAAAAAAAAAAGTCTTCAATTAAAAAAAAGTTTGGGTAATTGGACATTATCTTGATGTCTGGTCAACGTGGGGAAAATAAATAAATAAAAGGAATTTCAGCTGCTAAGCTTGCCCCTGGGTTCCCCTGCCAATTTCTGTGGCTTTAAACTGGTCCACCTCAGCCAAATTTGTTAACATAAGCAGGCTGCACAGCTCATCTTTTTTTTCTGGGAAATTGGCAACAGCGTTGGGTTGAAGAACTGAAACATAGGTGGTTTTTATACAATTATTACAATGCAAGCCTCTGGTATTATTGTAACAGCAGTTCAGTTATTGTTTTTGTTGAATATTGTCTTTTTAATTTGTGAGGTACTTAGAGTATGAGAAGTGTTAAACTCTAAAAATAAATAATAGGATAAAATTAACAGTGAATGTATACAGTTTAAGAAATGACAAAGTGTGTGTGTAGGGGGAGAAAATCTGCAAATATTTAGAGAATAAACCTCAAGGATGGAAAGGAATTATCTAGGATGGAACATGGTAGAGAACTAGAAAAATAGGATGCAACTAAGTACTGGATAATTTACATTGAATACCGGGACAACTTCTTGGCAGTGAGATCTGTCAGGCTTTGGAATAATCTCCCAGGAAAAATGATGGAAATTCATCACTTGGAACATTTAAGATTAGACTAGACAGGACAATTAATTCAAATATAATCTGTGCTAGTAAGAGGATCAATTGGATGACATAGCAGTTCTCTTTTCAATTTGTACTGTATGCTTATGTACAATAAACAATAGACACACGACTCAATTCTGCCATGAGTTGTCCAAATAATCCTAATTAAATAAGTGGGAAGTATATGTACATACCACAGGCTGATTAAGACAAATCAGGGCTATAAGGCTAAAAAATGTTAGGTGCCTCCTATAAAACCAGCTCTTCCAGCTCCATCTACCCCCTGAACCAACTCTTCCTCTAATCTCAAATCCCCTTCTCCATAGATGTTTTCTTCTTACACCAGTTTCCTTTCTGCTATTCACACCAGGATAAGATCTCATCCCATTTCTTCAGTCTTGCAGGTTTTAATCATTTGTCCTCTTTTCACCTTCCTTTTTGGCAGTGCCACAACATAACTTTCTAGCCTAACTTGTGTATTACCATACATGCAGGAAGCCTTAGAAAGACTGTGTAGAGAGTGGGCCATGCACTGGCCTTACAGAGGAGTGCTTGCTTCCTTCAAAATTAAAGATGTAGGAACGACACCCTCCCCCCACTAGCTCTTTCTCCATAGCAGCAGGAGTGTGAAAAACTCTTTCCTATGTAGAGTGTTATGGTGACGGGGAAAAGTTCCAGAGGGGTAGCCATGTTAGTCTACATACAGTAAAAATGAGTCCTGTAGCACTTTAAAGACTAACACATTTAATTTCTGCAGGCATAAGCTTTCGTGGGCTGTAACACATTTGTTTAAGGAAAAGAGAAAGAGCCTCATGCTTGGTAAGGATCCAGGGGACGCTCTGGGTCACAGGATCTAGCCTTGATATGCAACTATGCAGCCAACAGGGGCAGAATTAATTCCAAGCATCTCATGTATTCTACTAAATGGATTTTCTATCAGCTACTCAGCTTGTGAGATAGTTGACCATTAAAATCAGAGTTTAAAACCAGAAGGGACTACCAGATCATGTAGTCTGACCTCCTGTATATCATAGGTCGCCAACACCACCCAAGTACCTGCACACTAAACCTGATGTGTTAGAAATTTAAGCTAGAAATTAAATCATTAAATAGTTTATTCAGAAAAGCACAGACAGTTGCCTTGAAAAAGCCTATGCCATCAATCATATTCACAAAACTATACTTTTATGGGTCTAGTTTGGCTAAAGCTTAGCAAAAATATTTTGTGGCCCCACAATCATCCATTGAAGAGAAAATCTAGGCTTCAGAAGCTTCCATTTCGTTTCAGAAAATTTCTTGTTTTTAAAATGATTAATTTGCTAATATAGTAATAATTTTAACATGAGTTTGTACTTCAAGAGTACTATACTACTTCTAAAATAAGCATCCCAGCTTGATCTCAATATTTACCTTGCACAAATGTCTCAGCATATCTGGCAGCAATAGATGCTTATTTGTACTCCAGTAATAACCTCTTACCACTATTGCTTAATTTACTACTGCTTATTAGCCAATAAAAAGGCTTGTTCTTCTTTGAGTGCTTGCTCATGTCCATTCCACTATAGGTTTGTGCATGCGTCTGTGCACAGTTACCTGGAACTTTTTTCCCCTTAGCAGATCCCGTAGGGCCAGCTCTGGTGCCCCCTGGAGCCCCGCACACATGCCACGGTATATGAGGCATGCCGGCCTCATGTTCACCCCCTCAGTTCCTTTTTTCTGCCTGTGACAGTTGCTGGAACTAGCTTTGCTAACAGCAAGTACTCTTCCCCTTGTTTGGGCTTGTTTTGTATTCTGAGTTTAGTTTTAGTGAGGCTGGGTCCACACTGATGGTGGCAAATTCACCACCGTCAGATCGACCACTCTGGATTGACTGAGCGGGTCTACACAGACCCAGGAAAACCACCCCAGTAAGTGACGCAGCACAGTGTGGACAGCGCGCAGAAGAGACACTGCAAAGTCGATGGGAGATACACAAGTGATTTATGTCACTTGCGTATCTCCCATCGACTGCTGCCAAATCACAAAGGTAAGTGTAGACCGGGCCTGAGTTAAGTAGTTGTTAAATGTAGTCAGAGGTAAGGCAGTCCCTGCTGGGACTTCACGTGGCCAGGCCATGCCCCCGATCACCGGGCTTCAAGCCATGTGCCTCCTGCGGGAATGCCTTCCTATTCAGTGACCCCCACAATTGCTGCCTTAAGTGCCTGGGGGAAGCCCACAGAAAGGACAACTGCAAAATCTGTAGGACTTTCAAACCGAGGATTCAAAAGGACTGACAAATCTGGTTGGAAGCCCTGTTGATGGAGACAGCGCTTCACCTGGCATCTGAGCTGACCCTTTCCACCTTGGTACTGAGTGTGGCTTTGGTACAGAGCGCACCGTTGGTGCTACCCTCAACTCAGCACCATGCAACATCACCGGTACCGAAGAAGAAGCAGCAGTGTGCGGCATGCGGACACTTCTCTGTGCCATTGGTATGGGCAGGGTCGAGTACAGAGATGCACCGAACACAGCCTGTCGAGACTCTTTCTCTGGTGCCTGCATCTCCAGTCAGGGAGTGGGAGAGTGCCCCTGCCGACACCGTCGACACCGGAGGCTTTTCAGACAGCAAGAGCCTTGTTGGCCTTGCCTACACCACCTCCACCCCTCCCTCCACCAAGGGACAAAGGGCCGGTGTCACTGGGGAAACCCGCGTTGGGTCCCCCTGAATGACGGAGATCCCCAATATGGGGAGGAAGATCTCCCGCTGGATGGTCACCTAGAGTATAGCAGAGCTACTCCCCTAGTAGTCGCTCCAGGTTGGTGTTGTTGGGCCGACCTGCACCGGAATGGGATGTGGAGTCAATCCCAGCACTGGAAGCAGTGCAAGCCAGGAGGCAGCACCGGTTGAGGTCTGCCAGGTGGTGCTCGGACAGCTCCTGTTCCCATTCCCTGGCACTGAGGAGTTTGCCTACATCCAGCACAGAACCCGGTCATCGTTGGAGGACCCAGCACTGATGAGTTCGCCCTCTCCGAGGCGGCGCAGAACCCGGTCATCGGAGGAAGACCAGGCACCACAGAGTTAGCAGTGCAGAACCCAGTCGCCGGAGTCTGGCTCAGTACCGAGGAGTTCGGGATGGTGCCAACCTCAGTCACTGAAGGCTTCTGCAGAGCCGCAAGGCAAGTAGCGTCAGAAATCATCAGTACCAAGATGATGCTCCAGTACCTTTAGCTCTTCGGAGTGTGACCCCGCTCGTCGGTACCACTCACGGCAATGGAGGCAGTCCTCATCGTCCTCCAGGTCGGAGCTGTCGAGAGGGCAGTGCCTGGCATGAAAAGGTGCCCATGACCGTGGACGAACATGGTACCGCAGGTCCAGGGTCTCTGACTCTGATGATGAACCCAAGGTCTCCCGGGGAAACAGTTGTTGGGCAAGTCGACGCCCCCATAAAGTGCCAGAGCCCGTGGCGCAGTAGCCCCAGGCTGGCCCCAGGGACAATGGCCGAAATAATGGCCTTATTGGGCCCCATGGGATCTCCAGGTGGAACATGGACCCCAATCCATCAAATCGTTGGGGGTGCAGTCCATGCCTCCTCTACAGGAGAAGGCACATCGACATCACTCCTTGGACGAGGAGTTGGACCCCCAGGAAGGAACCTCAGCGAGCACAACCTTTCGCCAGGAGGGGGCACACCCGCAGGCTGCACCACTGCAATCCTCCTCCTCTTCACCTGACAAGGCAGTCTCCCAGGACTACTCTGTGCCACTGGATGATTTCAGGATGCACCAGAAGTTGCTCAAGAGGGTTGCCTCCAACTTGGGGTTGGAGGTGGAGGAGCTAAAAGAGGCCGCACATAGCCTCTTTAATGTGCTGATGGTGTCTGCCACAGCTCTGCTGGCCCTCCCAGTCCATGAAGGGGTCCTTAAGATTGTGAAGGCCCTGTGGCAAACCTCTTCCTCATTCATCCCAACATCAAAGGCAGCTGAGAAGAAATATTATGTCCCAGCCACAGGGTTTGAGTATTTGTTCACACACCCCACCCTGGGAACCCTGGTAGTAGATGCTGCAAACCAGCAGGATAGGCAAGGTCAGCCAGGGTCGACCTCAAGGAACAAGGACCATAAGAAGCTGGATTTGTTTGGGAGAAAAGTTTATTCCATGACAAGCCTTCAGTTTAGGATTGCCAACCAGCAGGCTTTCCTGGGCAAGTATAATTTCAACCTCAGGGACTCCCTCAAACGGTTCACTGAGGCTCTGTCCCAGGACCAGGCTTCAGACCTTAACACTATCATGGAAGAGGAACCTGCGGTAGCTAGAGCAGTGCCCCAGATGACCTGGGATGCTGCTGACTTGGCAGACAGGGCTATATCCTCCGCCATCTGTATGTGAAGGTGCTCGTGGCTGCAGTCCTCGGGCCTGTCCCAGGAGGTGCAACAGTCTATCCAGGACGTCCCCTTTGATGGGTTGGCCTTATTCTCGGACCAGACCAATGCAAAGTTGCATGGTCTGAAGGTCTCCAGGGCCACGCTTCGCTCCCTTGGCCTTTACATGCCCCAGTTTTCCAGGCATCAGTTACAGCCCTAGGCACAGCAGCAGCCAAGGCCTCAGCCCAGGCCTTTCCAACTCTATAGACAGAGGGCTAGAAATAGGGGGTTCAGAAGAAGAAATCAGCCCCCTAGCTCATCCTCAGTTCCCCAGCAAGGGCCCCCCAGGAGGTCAGGCAATCAAAGGAGACAATTTTGATGGTGCGCCCGAGGATGGCACCCAGACTGCTCTCCTGGATCCGTCCCATCCCTTCCGAAACAGGCTAAGGCCTTTCTATCCCAAATGGGCAAAAGTCACTTCGGACCATTGGGTCCTTGGTATAGACTCAGGTAGCTATGCCCTGCAGTTTACATCGACCCCCCCCCATAACCTGCCCCCAATGTCCCTCTTCAGGGATCCCTCTCACAAGCAACTCCTCTTACAGGAGGTGGACACCCTCCTCAGTCTGGGAGCAGTGGAAATGGCCCCTCAAGGCAGAAGGGGAAAAGGGTTCTATTTGAGGTATTTCCTCATCCCCAAGGCAAAGGGGAATCTGAGACCCATATTAGACCTGTGTCATCTAAACAAATATGTCAAACGGCTCAGATTTCACATGGTCTCCCTAGCTTCCATAATCCCTTCCCTGAATCCAGGAGACTGGGATACTGCCCTTGATCTCCAAGACATATACTTTCATGTGTCTATCCTCCCCAGCCACAGGCGCTTTCTTTGCTTCTTGGACACTGGCTCCCACTACCAGTTTACAGCCCTGCCCTTTGGCCTATCTTTGGCTCCCAGGGTGTTTACAAAGTACATGGCAGTAGTGGCTGCCCACCTGAGATGTAAAGGTGTGCAAATTTTTCTTACCTAGATGATTGGCTGATCAGAGGCAGGTCAAGGTCCCAAGTTCAGGACAGTGTGACCCTCACTTGCTCCATATACCGCAGACTGGGGCTACTCATAAATGAACAGAAGTCCACATTGACCCCAGTGCAACGCATAGAATTTATTGGGGCTACCCTGGACACTTCCCAGGCCAGAACCTTCCTGCCTCAGACACGTTTCAAGGCGATGGTCTCTATCATCTCCCAGCTGCACCGATGTCCCACAACAACAGCCAGGTACTGCCTACAGCTGTTAGGCCACATGGTGGCCTGCATGTATGTAGTGAGACTAGCTCGCCTGAGGCTCAGACTGCTTCAGGCATGGTTAGCCTCAGTATATGTTCCAAGCAGACACCCATTAGACTGGGTGGTCACAGTCCTAGACTGGTGGCGGACTTCCCAGGCAGTGATGAAGGGCATTCCATTAGAGGAACTTGTTCCGTTCATCACCCTAATTTCCAACGCTTCAGATGTAGGTTGAGGAGCCCACATCAGCACCAACCTAGGCACTCAGGGGCTCTGGTTGAGGGAGGAGAGGCAGCTGCACATCAATGTGAAGGAGCTGAGGGCCATCTGCCTCGCGTGCAAGGTGTTCCTCCAGTTCCTGACAGGCAGGGTGGCACAGGTGCTGATGGACATCACTGCGGCCATGTTTTACATAAACAGGCAGGGGGGAGCATTCTCCTCAGCTCTCTGCAAGGAAGCTATCCATCTGTGGGACCTTGCCATGAGGTACAATTTCCACCTGACAGCCTCCAACCTTCCAGGAGTGAGGAACGACAAGGCGGATCACCTCAGCAGGTCGTTTCTACCTCACTATGACTGGTTGCTACAATTAGAGGTGGCGGCTATGATCTTCCAGAAGTTGGGCATTCCCCAAGTGAACCTATTCGTGTCAGCCTGGAACAAGAAGTGTCTGAGGTTGTGCTTGCTCTGGAGTCACGAGACTGTTTCAATTTCCAATGCGTTTCTTATGAACTGAACGGGGAACCTCATATACACATTCTGCCCATTCTGCTCTCGCTCAAGATCCTGCTAAAAATAAAGAGGGACAGAGCAGACGTTAGACTCAACCTACAGCCTGGCTGAGGCAGGACTGGTTCAGCATGCTGCTGGACTTTTCGATCATCCCACCCCTGAAGCTCCTGAGGCGGCACAACTTTCTATCCTAGGACCATGGTTGCCTGTTGCACCCAGACCTGGACTCCCTGCACCTCACGGCCTGGAGGGTCTGTGGCTGATGGAAGGAGAAAAAGCCTGTTCAGTGCAGATCCAGCAAATCCTGCTTGGCAACAGGAAGCCTTCTACACAGGTCATGTAGCAGGGTAAGTGGAGGCAGTTTACCTGTTGGTCGGAGTCCCGGGGTATCCCGCTCAGCCTCTTGTCTATGCAGGCGATCCTGGAGTACCTGCTCCAGCTAAAGCTCCAGGGTCTGGCGCTGGCCTCATTGAAGGTTCACCTGGTTCATTTTTGCCTTCCATCAGCCACTAGAGGGGAGATTGCTGTTCTCCCATCCCATGTCGATCAGATTCCTCAAGGGGGTGGAGAGGCTCTGTCCTCAGATCCATGACCCAGTGCCTCCCTGGAATCTCAACCTGGTCCTTTCAAGACTCACGGGGCCCCCCTTTTAACCCATGGGTTTGTGCCTTCTGCTCATGCTTTCATGGAAGGTAGCCTTCCTGGTGGCCGTTACCTCAGCTAGGAGGGTCTCCAAGATTAGGGCCTTGACCTCGGAGCCCCCTTATATCGTGTTTGATAAGGGCAAGGTTCAGCTGAGGCCGCATCCAGCCTTCCTGCCAAAGGTGGTTTCCCAATTCCATTGTAATCAGGATATTTTTCTCCCCGTGTTTTTTTCCAAACCTCACAGTTCGGAGGAGGAGAGGAGATGGCACTCACTGGACGTGATATGAGCCCTGGCCTTCTATATCGAGTGTACAAAGCCCTTCCGGAAATTGACGCAGCTCTTCGTCGCAGTGGCTGACCGGATGAAAAGTTCACCTGTCTCCACCCAGCGCATCTCCTTGTGGATTACATCATACATCAAGTTCTGCTACGAGCAGGCGAGGGTGCTGCTTCTGGGAACCATCACAGCGCACTCAACCAAAGCTCAAGCCTCGTCTACAGCCTTCCTGGAGAGAGTGCCCATGCAGGACATCTTCAAAGCCAGCACCTGGTCTTTGGTGCATACCTTCACATCTCACTATGCCATCATCCAGCAGGTGAGAGAGGACGCTGGATTTGGCAGAGCAGCGCTGAGGGCAGCTCACCAGTAACTCCAACACAATTCCAAAGGTATTGCTTGTTAATCACCTATAGTGGAACAGACATGAGCAAGCACTCGAAGAAGAAAACAAGGTTATTTACCAGTAACTGATGTTCTTCAAGATGTGTTGCTCATGTCCATTCCACAACCCACGCCCCGTCCCCGCTGCCAGAGTTGGCAGAAAGAAGGGACTGAGGAGGTGTAGGGCCGGCAGCGCCGCATAATATACCGTGGCACATGTGCGGGGCTCCATGAGGCGTCGGAACTGGCCATACAGGGTTTGATAAGGGGAAAAAAGTTCTGGGTAACCATGCATGGAGGTGTGCGCACACCTATAGTGGAATGGACATGAGCAACACATCTCGAAGACCATCAGTTACTGGTAAGTAACCTTGTTTTTTAAAAACATTCTTCACATGCCACACACGATAAATGGGAAACAAAGACCAGATGAGGTAGAAGTTAGCCCATTTATTTAGTGATGGAATGAGCATTATGCCATTTGCAACTTTGAGGGCTTCCAGTTTTTGAATGCTTATCCTTTCAATGTTGTCTTGTCACTGAAGTGTATGGCATTCTTCAAGCCAAACCTCAGAATGCCTTTGTGGTTCCTTTTTAGATTGTTTCGAATTATTATACAGTTGGGCATGGTTTGGAGTTTATTTTCCCACTCCCATTTTTAGTTATAGTATTTAGTTAGCCTAATTTCCCTATTTGTGGTAAGTTATGTCTTTGTTAAAGTATCCATAGGTCTTTGAGTACAGGTGTTCAAATGCAAAATAACTTGCACCATAAATATTAGCATATTTGTATCTCTTATTTGGAAGATACTTTTAAGGGATAGTATGCCGGTACATTTCAAGTGCAATGTTTTTTGTTTTGTTTTTTAAATTACCAAATAAAATGAATCAGCCCTTGCATTCTATCTGCAGTGGATCCAAAATATGCAGCCTAGGGGATAATACGTTACTTTAGAGTTTTACACCATATTTCAGGTAGCACATGAGATGGGAACTCTTGACTCACAACAGGCTCAATTGATTCACCAGAAGCTTGGACAAGTTGTTAGGGGAGCATGAAGTGTTTGTTTGTTCCATAGATGTAGGCTATGAATACCTTATTTGTAGTTGATGAGTTCATAAAAATTCATCTCCTCCTGACTTTATCTGATTTGGGTGAACCTGAATTGGTCTCAGTTGTAAGAGGAATTTAGGATGGCGAAGTATAACGTAAGCATGGTCAGCCCAGATCCCTTATATTACAGATGCAGAGTTACTTTATCATCACAAAGTGCTAGATGGGTGCAAAAATTCACACTTGCTTACAAGCACTTCAGTGGCTGGGAGTTGTATGCAACCCTCCTAGTGCTTGCCAGAGATCACCTTCTTATTTGTACAAGTGTCCCTTGCTAAACTTCTTAGAATTCTTGCAAATATGTACAGATTCCGGCACAAGCAGTTGGGTCTACTTCTGTGGCAATAGGCTGGCAGGAGGCTGCGTGGATGAGAACTAAAGACTCTCCCCTCCCCTCTTTTTATGTAAAAGGAATTAGTTACTTTGAGTGAGTATTTAAAAGACTCATTTACTAACTATTCCCACAAAAAATTTTCTGGCCAGTCCTGTGCATAATGGCATGATCACGGTGAACAGGAATCAGTTATATTTTGGGGCATGGAGGAATGAACATTTACAAACTATTTCTTAGGCTTATCCGAACACACTAAGGTGAACGCTGTTTGCTTCTCTTTTTCTCAGTACTGTCACAGTATTCAGTTTCTCCTATTACATACATTCATTTTTCATTCCCAATTGCCATGGAAGCTTCTGCTGGCAACATCCACACTTTCTCCAGTTAAGGACACCTAGCACCACATTGTGTTTAGTGTTTAAACAGCTCCATGTGTACCTAATTACAAAAGCAATTAATTTAGTCAAAGATTAGATTAACTGCCATCTGTGGCCTTGTTTATTAAATCTGAGTGCTCAAGTGTGCTCCATATCAAAACCATCATAATAAATGCTTACCTTGTATGTGACCCAATAACTAATCAAAGTTGACCAAAGACATGATTGTTATCTATTAAGTATTATTTTACGCTATTAATAGTGCCAACGTGTGCAGATTAAAGTGACTAGAGAAGACATTTTATTTGTTCTATAGAAGTTAAATTATACATCAACATTCTTTGATCAACGAAAGGTTGGTGACAAAAAACAGAGAAATGTGGGTAAAAATCCAAGATAGAAAGATGGAAATGCATAGCAGGAAAGAACAGAAGTTCTGGGCACAAGGGGTGATGATACAGCATCAGTTAAGAGGCTGTATTCATCATATAGTCACTGCAGAGGAAGAGAAGAACAATCCATAAGAAGGAGACACGATGGGAGTATAGCCCCCAAAAGTTGTCTTTTGCTGCTTGTTCCAAAGTGCATCCACACAGCCAAGCTTTTGTAAAGTCATAGGCAATGGACTTTACAGATTTGGTGATGTAAGGACATATGATGAGGATTTAGGATTGCAGTGCTTTGTATACACCTCCTGTATGCTACAGCAGTGTTTCTCAACCTTTTTGTTGTCAGGAACCGGTTTGCTGCCTTGCCAAAGTGTGTCAGGGAGATCTCAAAGACTGGTGCCAATCCACAGATCAGTTGTTAAGAAACACTTAAGTAAACCAAGAACAAGTACACTAGAAGAGCTGGAATACTACTCCATTGCATATTAAATAAGCAAAACTTATGTATCCTTATGAAGTCAGATTGATAAGGCAAGAAAAGATCATTATGTCATTTAGTCTGACCTCCTGTATAACACAGGCCACAGAATTTCAGCCAGATAACCCTGTATTGAGCCCCAAACCTTGTCTGGCTAAAGCATAACTTCCAGAAAGTCATCAAAGCTTTGATTTGAAAAGAAGAAATGGAAATTCTACCCCTTCCCTTCGTAATTTCTTCCAGTGGATAATTATTCTCACTGTTAAAAATTTGTGCCTTATTTCTAACATGAATTTGCCTGGACTTAGCTTCCACCAGTTCATGTTATGCCTTTCTGTGCTAGATTAAAAAGCTCTGGTATTTTCTACTTGTCATCTTTCAGTTGTCTTTTCTTTTTCTTTTTTTTTTTTGAAAATTAACCCGATTGATCTCCAAGTCTCTCACTGTAAGGGATTTTCTCCAGCCATCAAATCATTTGTGAGATTCTTTTATGTACCCTCTTCAATTTTCAACATTATTTTAAAAATGTGGACTCCAGAACTGTATGCAGTATTCTAGTATCAATCTCACCAATGCCATACACGGAGGTAAAAAAAATCACTTCCCTACTCCTATTAGCTGCTTACATGTTTATAAATCCAAGGATCGCATCCGCGTTTTGTCACTGTTTTGCATTGCACACTAATGTTGAGTTGCTTATCCACTATGAGCCCTAGTTCCTTTTCAGAATCACTGCTTTCTAGCACACAGTCCTCCATTCTGTAAATATGGATTACATTATTTTTTACTAGATGAGTGAGTTTCCATTTGGCTGTATTAACACAATTTGAATGGGCCCAGCTCACCAAGCGATGCAGATCACTTTGTATGACTGCTCTGTCATAATCATGATTTACCACTCCACCAGTCTTTGTCATCTGCAAATTTTTGAGTAGTAATTTTATGTTCACTTCCACACCATTGATGATAATATTGACCAGTGTCAAGACGAGTACTAATCCCTGTGGATACCCTGCTAGAAACACCCCATTTAATGATAATTCCCCATTAACAACTGCTTTTTGAGAGCTGTCAGCTAGCTAGTTCTTAATCTGTTTAACACATGCTTTCTTGATGCTGCATTGTGCTAATTTTTTAATCAGAATGTTGTGCAGTTCTAAATCAAATGCCTTACAAAAGTCCATGTATATTACATCATAATATTCTACAAATTACTTTATTATTCCAACAACCAGTATGTTAATATAATTTACTATAAGGACAATAGTAAATAAATAAAAAGCACAAATATGATTATTAAAATAAATACAAAAGCATTTGTGGAATTTTGTTTATCATTGGGAAACTCAGCTTGAGTGTAGTGATACCACCAAATAAAAATGCAGACAGTAACATTAAATTGCATTCATTTATTTAAAACTTTTTTAACCAAATTAATTTTAGTAACTTTTGATCAGTCTTCAGCTTCTCCACTCCTACCAAAGAATGACTGTTACAAATGAATATGTCTGAGGCATCATTAACTACTATAATCAGAATCAACTTAAGAAGAATAGAATGTAAAACGATTCTTTATTTTCAACTATTCCATCAGGGATTATGTTTTTAATGGAGGAAATCTGAAGCTAATTAAATATCATAACAACTTGGGTTTTCATTAGTGCTGTAAAGCAATCTCAGATTTTAGAAGTAGTATTCCTTTGTCTGTTCCCCCGCCCGCATCCCTAGCCCATTTCTTTATCATTTTCCATCATGAGAGATCATGCATCATCTTCCATCTTGGATGCTGACCTGGATTAGTCCATTTTTTGTAACTAACATAATATCAGATTATTTTACTTAATTATTTAAGGTCTGAAGAATGAACAAAATGTATTCTACAATAACTAATTTCATATTAATTTTCATCCCTGAGGATCAGAATGATTTTACTATAGTTGGAATCTTTAGAATTGAATAATTTAGTAGGAAATCATTTAATCTGAGTGTTACAGAACAGATTAAAATTTTTCAGAAGTGATTAATTTAGCTTTATTTAAAGTCAGACCATGTATTCCACTGCCTTCTTCCAAAGCTTTCCTATGATACTGCATTGTGAAGGTTAAAAATTGTATTTTAAAGGATGCTTGCTTGTTTTACTAATGTCAGAGTGCCTGATCCTGCAGGTCAACATAGAAATACTCCTATCAAGTCAAAATTAGGAGGGCCTGAGACATAGTAGGATTTCTCACATGAAAATTTTATTGAAGTGTGTGGGACTGAGCCCTGTTGTTAAAGTATTAAAATGGATCATTTAAAAAAACTGATTACACTTTATTTAGCTTCTTTATTTTGCTTACTTAACTCATCTTGGTGTTAGAGACAGTTTTGCTTTGTTGTTCCCATACATGGACAAAAAATACTAGTGTGTTTGATTTCTCAACACTGCTGACTTTCATGAACAGATCCTGCAAGCTTTGTTTTAATGTCAAAGCTAAGTTTTGGCTCTTATCTACTTCACAGTGACCATTTATATGGTAACTGATATAGCTAATATAGCAGTCATCTGCACAATACACTAGTACATTTACTCTAAAGATCATACCTGTGCTGGCACTAGATGAGTGGAGAAGATGACCTAATAAGTCTTATCTAAAAAAGTAGGTTTAAGTGAAAGGCACAATTTTGAATACGTGAAAGCATTCACCCATTTAGTCATCTCGAAAGATATTTCTTCCAAGTCACAGATGTGAAAAATCAGACAAAAAAATCAGGCCTTAGTGTAGGGAAATAACATTTAAAATCAAGTTTCCCCCACCCTATGTTTCTTTAAGATTTCAATTTGTTCAACACTAGACCAAAACCTTCCTCTTCCCTGGAAGATCTTAAGATAAACTGTTTACCCCCACACAGAATCCAGATGACCTACAAAAGATTTGCTCTCTCATAAACAAAACCTTATATGCGGATGTAAACCAGTAGCAAACTGATGCTGTCCAAGGAGAGCTTTCTGTGAAAACAGATATAAAAAGTATGCTGTATTAAAACATTAAACATTATTTTTGCCTCATTCATATCGCCTTGGACTGCAGATGAAAGGTTTGCAGACAAAGTTGAATGAGGTTCTTGTTGATTCAGCAAATGAACATGGTAAAAAAATTGCTATCAGGATCCTATTAATATAAAGTGAGAGGATGTTCTGCCTCCCCAGGCAAGTGAGAGTGGAGACTGGTTAAAGAATGAAGCCCCAAGGTTCTCAAGAGAGAGACTATTAGGCCTCTCTGAGTTTTGGAGTTTAGTCAGTCCATATTAAAAGCATTCCTTTTACTCTTCCTAAAAAGGGAGCATCTACAAAGAGATAACAGGACATTTTCCTTTCCTCAGTGCATCATTCATTTAACTAGATGTGTTACTACTATCACTGGTGGCATGGCATATGACTTTGGCAAAATGTTCCTGTAGTGTCCTACGAGCATGAATGTGAACCTATGGAAACTTCCCTGATAACTTTTAGCTTTCCCCTAGCAATACTATTACTCACATTTCCAACCACCTTCTCTTTATTATTTTAAACAAACTACTTTTGGCCTTCTTCAGTCTGGTGAGTCTCTCTAAAAAAAGCTGTAATACCACCCCAAAAAAACAAAACTCCCCAGAGAAACGAAGAAAAGGGTGAAAAAGCCAAATCCTTACCAAATAACAGAACTGTAATTTGCAACAGTCAGTTATCACTTCCAAAATGGCCATCATAAGGCAGCTGCTGCCTTCTTCTCTAAAATTTAAAGGGCTATCTTGAGTAGGATGGAGCAAAAAGATGGAAAGGGGGTAAGGAAGCTTGACTTAAAAGTGATCACAGAAAGTTGGAGTTATAGCCAGTCGTGTATTACCTAGGGTGGTCGATAATGGATGATCTGTTAACTACCTGCTTTAATTTTTGCTTAGCAGTCTGTATCTTCAGCAAACTTAGGCCTTGATCCTACAAAAGGATCTTTGCAGTCAGGCCATGCACCTATGCAGAGCCCATCAAAGCTAGTCAGGTTCCATATGAGCCTGCTTGCAGGACTGGATTCGCCTTTTTGTGCTTTAGTTTCCCCATCTGTAACAATGGATATAATAATATTGAGCTCCTTTGTAAAAGTACTTTGAGATCTACTGATGAAAAGCCCTGTATAACAACTAGGTATTATATTATTATGGAACTTTAATTAAAAACCATTACAGTTGGGGTGTTTGTATCTGTGCATCTGAAAAAAAAATCAGATAACTCTTTAAGAATGCCTGCATCCTGTGTTTCAAGTCCCTATTTACGTCCACATATGAATAATACAAGTTCGCGTCCTACAATCACTTAATGTCTTTACTATACTCATGTGAGTAGCCGCACTGAAGTCAGTGGGACTACTCATATTAGTGAAAATAAGCATGGGTTTAGTCATTTGCAGGGTTAGAGCTTTATACAGTACCCTTTGTTCTGAAGGATCACAGAGTGCTTTATAAATTTAACCTGCTATATAATCCATAGGCAGGGATGACACTGCTACCCCTTGAGTGAAACGCGTTAACTATTTGACATTTACAACAACACTATACAATGATTTAGGAGAGGAAAAGAAGAATAACTGGGAATTTAACCCCCATTCCTGCACCTGTATCTGGATTGCTATAGTTGCAGGATTTGGGTCTTAGACAGGTAAACTGTATTTACCAAAAGTGGGATTTGCCCTGTCTCTACTCTTAGGACAGATTTCTTGGGATCTTTACTGATCACAAATGTCAGGACCTTGGTTTTATATTAATCCAATGAGTTTAAAATGTTCTGTGTTGAACCATGAAATATCATCATGAGTTGCAATGTCATCATGATCTGTGGGATTATATGTACTCAGTGTTTTGGATTTTCATGTTAGTGTAATAAATCTAAAAAAAAAATCTTTAGACAAATTTATGTACAAAAATACATTTATATTAACATTAAGTATCTCATTAATAGATTTCAGACTAGTCAATAATTTATAGATTAATTAAACAGTTTTCTAAAGGTTCTGCAAAGCATAATAGGCATTAGAATATAAAATTATGAAGCAGATAGTTTAATAAAAACTGTACATCCAATTTTTTCATGAATATTTATTGAGAAAGAAGTTGTTTTCCTAACAGGGCCAAAGGGAAGGGCAAAGGAAACAACTCCCTGACATACCCGTTGAATACTCACTGAGGTTAGGATCACAGTATACCTAGTAATTTTATCAATTTAGCTTCAAACCAAGAAAAAAAAAACAAGGGATCATAATGAAAGGAAAAATGAAAATGTCCGTAAAACCCAAAGGGGGAAAGGAAGAAATCCTCTTATTTCAGGGACTAACTGGAGTTTAAAAACATAGTAGGAAGAAACAAAGTCTGAGCTAAATCCAGAAAAACTATAGATAGGAGTAACTGGAAGGATATTATCCATAGTATTATTAAGATAGTTTTAATTAAATTCCATTCCACTTCTTTTGTTCTACCAGTGTTTAAGTAATTCCCCCCTCCAACCTACATATAATGATAAAAAAGTCCAAGTGAAAATAAAGCATCAGATTCTGCTCTCTGTTATACTAATATAAGGTTGCAGTTCAGGATGGATTGAAATTAAACACATGCTAGAAGTGCTTTCCTAAATTGGGCTTAGATGTGGGGTAACTTGTGTTTGTAGTGGAGTTGCTCCAGATTTGCCATGGCTATGGATATGGTTTTTAATGATTAAATTATGCATAATTATTGTAAAAATAGCCATCTAAATAGCTTTTAAAATCCGGCCCAAAAACTCAAGAAATACTGAAGGTTTGAAGGGGGACAATGAAATCCCTAGTTAAGTAAATATTTGTTATTTAAACCAAAATTTAGCCATCAGAAATGTGAAAAGCTTTCTCTTTCAGAATAAATTGTACAGCTTTCTAGTAAAAGGGTTATAGTAATTACATTTAATCTGTGGGAAGTCATATACAATCTCAGTTATGTTTTCTGGGGGGCCAAACAATGCCATTATACCATATGGTGGGCCTGAACATTTCCCCAGCTGCAAGAGCTGTTACCCCCGCAAGCTCTGGTAGAATTGCTAGCTTTAAGTACATCTTACGATGGATCTCCAGTGTTAACTCAGGGATCCCAGGTCGTTAGGAGCAGAACCGCTGGCTGGGGAGAAAGGGATATCTCCCTTGATGGAATAAATCCGGCAAAATTCTGTCAGGGGTAATTCATGGAGTTTTCTTCCCTCGAGAGTGTTGTCCTAGAGGAGGGTCACTCAAGCCTGTTGTTGCTATCAGTTTCGCTCACAGCAGTCCTGATAGTTAAGATTTTTTTTAATTATTATTATTTCTCAGTGATTTGTATACTATATATATGAAATCTCACATTGGACATTTATGGATATGATATTTTCATTTTTCTTCAGTAAGAGAAAAGAATGATTCAATCTGAATTTGTTAATAGCAAAACACTTCAACTTCATGTATTATAATATGGGGTAGAATTTACCCATGACCTCAGATATCTTTTCAGTGGATCTGAAAGAACAATTTAAGTAAAGTGAAGGCATAACAGCAGTCACATTTTACAGTAGATTGAGACCATGAATGAAATTACTGGAAACTTAATTTTCATTAGACCTCCATTATTTATGACAATAAAGAGGTAAAATTTCTCATGATAGCTCAGTGCCTTCTCACAGACAGACAGACAGAGAGGATGGTTTTCTAACCTAGATTTCTGCAGTCTAAAAATATTGACTGAAATTTTAGGAAGGCCCATTCCAATGAGTGTTTATTTCAATACTGAACAAGTGTGCTATTCTTTGCTTTTTAGTACTAGGATGTCAAAGAGTACAGTGAAGTTGCTGACTAAATACTTAAAATTAAACAAGGAAGCCCCCTTTCTGGCTCATTTTTCTTTTCCAGATCAATTTCTGTCACTTTCCGTAGAATTTTAAAAAACAATTGAAGATCAATACAAGTAGAAGGGAAACAAATAGAATAGGCCCTGAATTCATCCCTATTCAAGCACAGCACTTCATCACGGACTTAATTTTAGATTAAATCCCATTCGATGACTTGGAAAAATGTCTAATATTAAGCATGTGCTTAAGTATTAAAGGATTTGCTGAACTGGGGCTGAGATGAGGCAGTGTGACCTTTGTGACAATGAATAAAATCCTAGCCCTACTGAAGCCAATTGCAAAATTCCCATTGACTTCAATGAGGCCAAGACATCAAAAGTTAATAGCTCATTCAGATATATACCATTTTTCAAATTTGTAGGACATTTGATTAAGAACTGAGATAAAGTTGGCCTGGTGCAAATCTGTTCGAGTATTAATGTAAACTGCAAAGTTGATGAGTTTAATCTTAATATGTTTATGTGTTTTCCTTCTACCTTTTGTACTATTAAAAAAAGGTAAAGGAAGTCTCAGCTCTTATACAATGTCTGGTTTTCAGAAGACCCTGCTTTTTACCCAATTACGCAATACCATCAGCTGGATGGACTGATGCATGCAAGGAAATCAATTGACTTGCTAAGGGTCACCTAGTGAGTGGCTTATTTTGAATTATAGTCACAGTTTGTACCGACCATTGAAGCCACTAGAGCACATAAGACCCAGTCCTGTGAAGTGCTTAAATTGTTTAGTTATGTAAGGCCAGATTTGTAAAGGTATTTAGGTGCCTAAAGAAACAGGTAGATACCTTGTGGGATTTCAAAAGTGCCCAGATACCTAACTCCTAGGGAGAATCCCCCTAGGCACTTATCTACTTTTAAATACGTCTGTCTAGTCACTGTCTAAGTGTAAAAAGCGGATTCCAATCCTACTTTAAGATTGCTCGAATCTGATGAGGGGAGTCTTCCAAAAATCTGCATTTTTAATGACTTGATCTGTCAAATTATTATTGTTTCTTATTTTACATAATTGAAAACTGTGCTACAAGCTTCCCTGTACATATAAATGGCATAAAGAGTTCCGTCTGAAGGCTTTATAATCTAATTCAAATCTAATTTTGCATGTGGTGCACTGAAGAGGTAACCATGCAGTAGATGGAGAGCAATAAAAGTAGTTATATAGCAAACATGTGCAGAGTGGCTGAATTAAAAAAAAAATTCTATATAATATAAAAATGTCTTGGTTGACTCAGTTCTTATAGGCAGCTCAAAAGAAGCAGGTCTTAAGGAGAGATTTAAATGATGGGAGGGAACTTGGGAAACCACCTCAGGGAAGGCATTCAATGTATAAGAGGTAGCAAGGAAAAAGTAAAAATGCCTGAGAGAGAAGCAACAAACAGGACTTTGACAATCTGGCATCATTAGCAGAGCAGAGTATATGTGTGGGACAATCCAATTTATTGCTGAAAAATAATAAGGCCCCAATGATTTGTGCTCCCTCCTGACATTGCAGTCAAAGGGAGCTGATGGGTGTTCAGTACTTCTGAAAATCAGGTTGCTTATTTAGGGCAATTCAGGGTCCCAAATTCAGTCTCTTGTTTTTGAAAGATTAGTCCCTAATTTTTAGGTAGAGATAGGCTGAATCACAGGTTAGATCTAAACACCTCGCAAATTCCGTTTGTTATCCGATTCAGGGACTGAATTTTTCCTATGTTTAAAAAGAACTGAATGAAAACCACAGATCTAAATTCCCCAAATTTAGGAAAGAGAATGTTACTCACACTGTGAAGTAACTAAGGTTCTTCAAGATGTGTATCCCTGTGGATTCTACTCTTCAGGTGTTGGCACGTCCTTGCATCCTCAGTCGGAATGATTGAGGACACGATGCCGTGCCAACACCTGAAGTGGAGCACCCACAGGGACACACATTCTTGAAGAAGAAATTTAAAATTTGTATTTAAATTCAATATCCGGATTCAAATTTTGCAACTTTGCAACTTGACCCCCATCTGTATTTTTAAAACTACACATATGCAGTCAGAAAAAATCATGGCTTCTTTTAAGTTATTGGGACTTTTGCCTTTAATAGCATCAACAGCAGTAGAATTTGCTCCAACATTTCTTATTCGGAATCTTACACTATAAACATTTAATTTACAAAAGCTTTTCCCCCGTTCCAAATTCACTTTCCAGGGTTGGTTTGTTTCCCTCACTCTTCTAAGCCTGCATAGAGACATGATGCAAGGATGGTGTGTCAGTTTTAAACTGTAACCAGGTTATTGGTGGTTTGTTCCTAACAGTAGGATTATTCCAGTGTATTGTATTGTACTCAGTACAGTAGAGCATATTCAAGTCAATGTGAATCATTAACTTAGTAAGAGACATATAAAGCAAACATGTATTTATATGTGATATTATAACTCATAGAAGATACTGAAAATAGTATACATAAAAATAACACTCTTGCTGGACATTTGTCTGTTACTGAGCTATAACTCTCATACCTCTGTT
This sequence comes from Mesoclemmys tuberculata, assembly GCA_007922155.1. Classification (NCBI taxonomy): domain Eukaryota; kingdom Metazoa; phylum Chordata; order Testudines; family Chelidae; genus Mesoclemmys; species Mesoclemmys tuberculata. The sequence goes on along the minus strand of ML675624.1, from coordinate 62,999,612 downwards.
TCCAGGTCCCAACTGAAGCTACAATATACATTTATTTCTAATGCACTGCATGCAATTACCTATGGCTTATAGGTGATAACTGAGACGATTTAGAAAATTACTCTATATAGGGGGTGCTAATTTAAAACATTTTGCTTTTGTTCTCACTATCAAAAAGATATCAATATAGTATAAAGTTGTGCATGGTTTCTGTTACAACAGTTTCTACCTCATTTCTGGTGTCAGGTCCAATAAAGAGCAACCATTTTACTTCTGCAACAAACCTAAAGTCCTGATTCTGTCACCTTTGCTCACACTGAGGCCTGGTCTACACTAGGAGATTAGATTGGCATAACTATATTGCTTAGGGGTGTGAAAAATCCACACCCCCTGGGCAGCATAGTTAAGATGACCTAAGTCCTTGTGTAGACAGTGGTAGGTCGATGGAAGAATAGACTACATACACTGACCAAAGAATCCCTTCCACTGGCTTATGTAGTGTCTACAATGAAGTGCTACAGCACTTCAGTGCTACAGTGGCGCAGCTGTGTTGCTGTAGCATTTTAAGGGTAGACATATCCTGAGTGTTTCTTACTGAGTGAATGGTTCCATTGAAGCCAAAGGCATTACTCATGTGAGTTTAAATTACACAACGTAAGAATTGAAGAACTGGGACCTTAGAGTTAAATTGCCTGTAAAATAAAAATATCAGTTCACTGTTATTTCATTAAAAAAAAACACAACAAGAGTCCTGTAGCACCTTAAAGACTAACAAATTTCTCCCGGCATAAGATGCATCTGATGAAGTGGGTCACAGCCCACAAAAGCTTATGCCGGCAGAAATCTGTTGGTCTGTAAGGTGCTACAGGACTTTCATTGTTTTTGCTGTATGCAGACTAACATGGCTATCCCTCTGTTATTTCATCGTTTTATCACAAGGCCAAGTCTCCCTATGATAGGAAGCTACTGAAATTTAACTGGGTAACATTACACAATACTTAAATGTCCAGTAAAGATAGAGAGATTGTCCTTACTTTTTCATAGAAGGGTGGGGTACATACATTTGGGATTTTTCTTGTAGGCACATTTTAGTTTATGCTTATCATGGCTACACTAACACATTTATTTTTAAAACCACAGAATCTTCCTTAAGAGTGACTTTAAATAAACATATATAGGCTGATACTTGGAGTCAGATTCTCTGCTACCTCCAGCTTGCACTGGACTCAGGTGAGAAGGGAGCTATCAGATAGTTATGCCTCCTTTGTTCTCTACTCTGGTTACAATGCCGTTTAGTGCAGCCCACCACCAGTTGGCCATATGGTTCCTCAGAGACCACACATCACTTGGGGATTGTCAGCATATTGTGCTCCAACCGCTCCCCATGACTGTCTCTCCCTACCTCTGATATCCTCCCTCTGCTGGGGGCCGTGGAGACTGGAGTGTAGGAGCTGGTTCTGTTGGCTCAATGATTACTGGGGACTCCCCCATACTAGTGGTAGATCCAATTGGATTTCCATCCATTTGTGCAACAGGACTGGAGGAGATTAGTGAATCTAGATGATATCTTCTTAATTAATTGTGTCCAGTCCTACTCCTGCTGAAGTATCTTTGGACCCAATTCTGCAAATGCTACTTGGCATGGTTCAGATTCAGGGTAAGGCACACTATGGCAGACGATAAGTGTTTTCAGGATTGAACTTTAATCTACTATTCTAAGAATCTTGAATTAAATGCTATACATTATTTTCTGTAGCAAGTATGACTATTTTTTAAAAATGCAAATACAAGTTTTTTCTTGATTCAGTGTCACTGGCACTGAAGAATGGGGATAAATTATTTTTAATAAATATCTTAAACTGCTCTGACTTTTTGGGTTCCTGGGTAGGATTTAATTAATACAATGGTGTGGTAGCTGCTTAAAAAGAACAAACTAATAAAATACAAACTATTAAAATATTCAAACCTATGAAGATAAATATGATATTCTGCTTCTAATAACATTGGGTAATTTAAAGATGAAAATTGGACCTAAGATACAAGTTGTTAAATACTTTAAATTTTCATCTGCGGTTTTTTGTGTCAAAAATAATCTTAATATTAAAGGACAGCTGTAGACTCCTAATGAGTTGAATACAGTTTGACTGTTTTCATGAAGTGCTCTGTGGGATGTCAGAATATTTAATTCAGGATGTTAAAAACATCCCAAAATGTCACAATAATTATATCACAGCAGGCAATTAAAACACTGGAAAATGCCAACTGACTAAGTGTGTTCCCTGTTATTTCGGAAACTAATGAGTGAGTGACACATAAAGAAGAAAATACAAATTATAACCACAGATTCCAATATATAGTATAATTAATTTTAATGTAAAATGTATACTAAAATAAAGTGACCTGCCTTAAATTAACAAAAGCAAGGAAACTTTTTGCTGAAGCTGCTACTTGAGCCTCAGGCTCTAGCAAACCTTACATAATATGTGATGTTTCATTATTATAATTATTTATTTGTATCATCATATCATACCCTGAACTCACTCCTGAAGCCCTGACTCACCTGAATAGTGAAAGAACCTCTGCCAAATTCTCCACATACCTGCAAACACGTCTATCAGGAGGGTCCTGAGAAAGCTAAGGATCACCATGGCTGCATGCTTCCAGCAAGATCTGTGCGGTGGAATCCACAACTTACTACATGATGCAACAGAAGGCACTGCAACCCACCTTGACCCATCCAATTAGAGAATCCACAGAAAATTCATGGAGTTTCAACTTCCCTATGTGGGTTATTTCTGTCTAGGTGGCACAGGGACCTATATTTCTAAATATTTTGGACCTTTTTGCACATTATATCAAAAAGATGAAGGGTGAAATCCTGGCCCCATTGAAGTCAATGAGAGTTTTGCTACAGACTTCAGTTTTCATTCATAGTATTTAAACCAAGGTACTAGTCCTGCAAGCACAATTTCAGTCAACTGGCCATGTTCAGTGATGAGGAAAAAGTATAATCAGAGACAGTCTATCTACAAAAACATAAAAGGATGTAACAAAAATGACAGTGGCCAATTAATTCCATTAATTAGTGAGGAAAGAATAAGCATTAATAAGTTTATTCTGCAGCTGGGTAGGTTAAATAGTCAGGCAGTGAAACAAGCTTCCAAAGGTAGTTGAGGAATCACCATCATTGGAAATATGCCAGGCTATTCTAGACAACATTCTATTGCACCCATCATCATAGTATCTAAGACTTTGTATTGCTGACATTCTGAATTCTAAGTCAGAGAGGCTGGGTAACTGTTGAATTTACCATTTCCCTGACAGGATATAGTTATCATTCCTCTCGATTTGTTGTAACTAGGGGACCCCCCAGGCAGCATTGATAGCTTCTACCTTCCTATTTCACTGAGAGGCATTTTCATCCAGGTTCTGAAATCTGTTTGGCTGGAAGGTCTTCTTCAGGTTCTGGTATCTGTTAGCCCTCAAAAATGGTTCAATGCCCCCATTGACTCACCGATGAGAATTTGGCCAAGCATCATCCTCCTCCTTGAGTTCCTTCTCTGCCTCTGATAGGCACCAACCTATAGGAGATAAAGTGAAGGTCAAGAATTGCCTTGGACTGTAGTATAGGCTCTAATTGGAACAACTATTGGATCAGTCCCTAGACTTTCCTCTGTATTTTCTTCTCTAGCAGGACCTTATGACCCAGCATCCGGTTCATCACAAAGACCCCCGTCACCAATTTCTGTTGCCATGCCTTTTGAGCGAGCTTTTTGGACCAGCTGATTAGCATACTATAACATGTACAAAAAGCCATCTACCTCTTCTGTAGAACATCAAGTCTGGTGCAAGAAAAAAAAAAAGAAAAGCTAAATCCTAACTTTCTTGCCTTCCTTCAGGATTGTCTGGATGAAGGTCTGCATGCAGGCTTCCTGAGAGATTAATCCTGTCCCCATTTAAGTAAATGGCAATATTCTAATTGCCTTGAATGTGAGCAGGACCAGGCCTGGAGGATCTAATAATGATATGATCTAATAGCAAATAGTGGAGCCATAAGAAACAAGGTGGAGGGTTGCTCTTGGGATTCACACACACAAGCAGTCAGACTGTTTTTAGAGCAAGTGATAAACTAAGGCTGAGACTTTGAATGCTATTTTTAGCTCTAGGGGACCTCAGTCTGGTTATAAATGCCTTCACAAATGTTTCCTTCCAACCCTTGAGGAAGATCTCAGATCCCTTACTCTTAAAGCTTCCTGTCTTTCTGGTGGCAATCTCAGTCAAGAGCAATAGAAAGCTACAAGCTCATTTGAGAGGGTTCAGTATCTGGAGAAAGATAGCAATTAAACTTGTTTACAGTTTCCTTCCCAAGCTAGCTTTTTATTCCACTAAGATCAGGATATTTCTTTCTCCACTCATTCTGCCCAGCCACCACAAAATGGGAATTATCTTTACCCTCTAGATTCAAAGAAGGTGACATTTCTATCTATTCCCTGCCCGCAAGGAAATTAGAACGTGAATCGTGTGCTTGACAAGGCTTGACATGACAAGGCAAGGGATGGATCACTTGATGATTACCTATTATACAAATTCCCTCTGAAGCACCTGGTATTGGCCACTGTCGGAAGACAGGATACTGGGCTAGATGGACCATTAGTCTGACCCAGTATGGCTGTTCTTATGCTCATTCTTTCTATAGACTCCCAAAAAAGGTTTAGCAGCCTCCAAGCTTCAGTAGCTTGTTGCGTTAGTGACTGCGTCAAGGATGGCAATAAGGCTGATCAAGACTCATTCCATGAGAGATGCATTCTATACTACTTCAGCCTGGCAGAAGGGATGTTGCTTCCCTTTAGAACACTAAAGTATCCATTTCGATATTCTTTCATATCTTTTTATATCATTACAGATTACATGTAGAAACCTCTGAGGAGGGTTTCTTTTGAAGGGAAGTCTTGCGCTCTTTAGGACACTCTGTTTTTCACCCCTGTGTCCGTTCAGGTATTGGGAAGGACTACTGACTGGGCAGGTGAAAAAAACAATGAAAAACAGCAGTCTGGCCTGTTTTCTGAGTTCCTTTATGTCAGTCCAGAGACATCCCTCTCTGTTTTACTGTATTAATTGAACCTGCTTTATTTTCCCCCCTGAAATATTTAACACAGTCGTAAGAGATTTCTAAATAACATCAGCTAGCCCCTTTTATAGAGGAAAGCAAGGCACAGAACTTTGCCACTAAAGCTTTTTTCCCTCTTTCTATTTGGTAGTAGGATTTATTGTACAGCATGTCAGGGGACAGTTAGAGAAACTAAATTAACAGGTAAGAAATTACCAGTTTGTGATATCAGTGAAAAGAAAATCCTGACAGACAAGGATTGTGCTCATTATGAAGCTATTCTCAGTCGCAATGATATTAGGAAAAAAGATATTTATAGCTGACCTTTCAAGATTCATAATTCCTTTCAGTGATAAACTACAGAATTTTGCACTAAATGTTCTATCAGATGCATATAGTAGAAAATGAAACATGTATAATAAGTTACAATACATATTTCTAGTCATTTTCATTGACCATTCAAACAACATCAGAATACTTAAAAGTTCCCTATAGCTTATAAAAATAGCATGATCCAAACAGATATTTACAGAAGGTGCGAAAAGCGAAAAATTCATGATTAATCAAATATTTGAGATCTGAGTTTGTGACTACTCATTTGAGAGAACAGAAACTCTGTCCTGCTGTCATAAAATATATATATATTTTAAGTTGTCTTTAGAAAGGAATAGCTTTGTGGATACAAAACTGATACAGAAAACTATTAAGCAAAGAGCTCTGTTCTAAGTAAATCATTTCATCTTGCATTCTGTGCCTTTAGAAAAACAGGGAAAGATCCTGCAATCATTGTCTACAACTCCTTTCCTGTCTAGAGCTGAATTTTTAAAACTACAATAGCAACAGAAGAAAAACAATTCTGCAAACACTTATGCATGTGAATAACTTCACTCACATTGAGCAGTCCTATTAATTTCAGTGCTATTACTCAATGTGGGTACAGTTACTTGTGTGTGTTTGGAAGATAATGCCAACTGGTATTAGTCAGGTTTTATTTGGTGTCCTGAATACCTTTAGTATTGGGTCAAAATAGGTATAGAATTAAAAAAGCAGATACAATTTCTTCTTTTCCAGATGTCTCAGGAAGTCTTAGTATCTTAATATTGGTTGCTTTAATATAATTTTGAGATATCTCATTGTTCCATTGTATAAAGGAATGTTATTTTTTTTAATAATACAGACATCAGGGTTTTTATATTAAGTTGTTCAATTTCCAGTTCATTTTTTCCTGTACATTTTCAAAAATTGTTTTTAATTACTTCTGCTGTTTTCTACTTGAACAAATCCATTAGAATATGGACCTATACTAGAATTAGACACATCAAACCTTGCCTCCAGTTCCTGAATTGCAAGAAATATGGTTATCAAAGGAACCTTAGAATTTACTTCTTCCTTTATATTTTCTCCATATGATCTTAAGGATTTTCCAGGAAAATTACCCTGCAAAATATGTTTCCACTACAGAAGTTAATTTTTTATGTAACTTTAAAAAGACAAAAATTAGGTATTCTCTGAAGAGTTATTGTGCCAAATTTAGAGACTAAATTTGATCATTAAAGTGTAAAGCAAAGGATTTTAGTTTAAGTGGCTATCTAAATTCAGCCTTAACTCTGAAGTCATTACCATCACCTCCATATTCTTGCTATCTCTTTTGCAAACATCACCGAGTATCAGAAAGTGTACATAAAATTAGAGCTGGCTGAAATTTTTCACCAAAACATTTTTAGAAGAACAAAAATTTGTCATGGAAAAAGTGGTTTGTTTTGAAATTTTCAACAAAAAACAAAGCCAAAAATTCTTTCCATTTTTGGTCTTTTAAAGATGTGAGGGAAATGGGAAAAAGGGAGAGAAGAGCTGGGAAAACGATAATCTAACATTTTTTACTTTTCATTTTTGTCAAAAGAAATTCAGTGAACATTTTTGAATGACACAAAATGGTTCTCCTCATTTGAAAATATTCATAGAAAAAACCCACCATTTTTCAATGTGTTCTACACACAGCCTAAGCTACCAACATCTTTAATCAGTCTAACACGTTTGCTTTACTCACTATTGCTTTACTTAAGTCTCTTTCTTGAGTGTTACAGTTAAAGTAGAACCTCTCAGTATGTATGACTAGTTCAGTTTTTCCTTTTCATGTGCACTACATTGTGTCTCCTTGTTCACCCTCCCTTCCATATTATTAATAAATATTAAACAACACTCATCCTGCCGCACATCCTTGCGGTAGCCCTAATTTGCTTCCCTTAATAATAAAAATAAATGGTCAATTTTCATCCTTTATTTTTCATCTCTTAACCAGTTTCCAAAGTATAAAATCTTTATCTCTCACACTGACTACTTAGTTTCCTTAACAGAGTTATGTGAGGGATTTTATCAAATACATTTAAAAAGCACATATACATTAGATTTTCCTTAGCTGTTATTTTGCTGGCTCTGTCAAAGAATTCTAGTAGGTTGGAAAAGAATGCTGTTTTGAGAATATATATTCTTTCCCCAGACTGGTAACTTTCTAAAAGATGAATACTCATTGAAGAGAAAACAAGCTTAATACACTCTCAGAATTATGAAGGACACTGGTGTAGGTTCCATTACTACATATACTTGGTAATTTATTTTTTAGGCAATTTATAAGGACATATTCCTTGGTGATGATAATGTTCTGACACCTAATGCAAGTAGTTGCTTGCTGACTAAGTGACAGGTCTCAGGAATCTGCCACTCTCTTATTTGCCTTGATTTCTAAGGAACCTTAACCTGCTGTTTGTATTCTGCTGCTGTTCATCTATCTCTTGGTAGAGACAGAGAATGATGAGAGGCAAGAAGAACAAATTAACCACAACCACGGAAGCTGGGGCAGATAGCAGTGGTAGAAAGACCTGTGGTATTTTTCAGGATGAAAAGATACATGGCTATGAAAATCCTTTGCAGTTCATTTTTTTGGGTTAAAAAAAATAATCATTAAGACAAAAAGCAAAATTCCTAATTATGTTTATTGATTCTTTTGCATTCCCATCCCTTCTCATTTCCTATTGCAATATTGAATAATCACTTCAGTTACAAATAAGCAGCACAGTGAAAAATATACATGTATTATCCCCTCCTGTATACTAATGACGTTATTCAAAAGAGATTGTGTTATCCTATTGGCACCTAATCCAACTGACTTCACACGTCTTTTTGGAAGTGAATGGAAATCATTTATCAATAATTTTTCTTGCTATCAATCCCCATCTCACCTGGTGACAGAAGAAACTTCAAAAATGTTTTAATTTGGATAAGCTCTGCAAAGTTGAGATGTTCAGCTAAACCCTTTGAGCTTTTAATCATCCTTTCTCTCATCCCATATGTCTTCCATTTCCACAACCCAGCAGACCCCAGTAGGCTTCCATTACTTGCATCTTATTCCTGATCCTTCAGAAGAAGCTAGTATGGTTATGTGAGGAAGCAACATAAAAATGAAGAAACTCCACAGTGCCAAAATAGCAGCATGAGGAGCCATTTGGGAATTAATAATTCTGGTTACATAAAATAGTCACCGTGGCCAGATTTTTCTAACTCAAGTACCTAATGTAGGGCACCTAAATCTATAATCAGGCACCTAAACAAGTGGTCAGCTTTTCAGAGGTCCTGAGTGCCTGCAGCTTCCAATGAAACCACATCAATCTCTCAAAGGGTCAAGAACTAGCTCTAAATCCAGATGGGGCCTGAGCACTTCAGGGTTTTTTTTCTTCTTCACCTGCACAAGCTATTATTCTCTTATCTTTGGCAGTGGGAATTGCAAGACCAGTAAATAGTTATGGTTCTATGTTTGTTCTCCACATAACATTCCCAATGTGCCTCAACCCTGCTCAGATTCCATGCCCATTCTGCCCTTGCCCTGTCAGAGACTGCTAATATGTATGGAAAGTATTGCCAATAATGGTGGCAATTTTGGTGATTTCGGTACTTGACTACTAGAAAGTGATTGAGACCCTCACATGCTTCTAGGTTGACCAGATAGCAAGTGTGAAAAATTGAGATGAGGGTAAAGGTGCCTATACAAGACAAAGTCCCAAATATTGGGACTGTCCCTATAAAATGGGACCTCTGGTCACCCTACATGCTTCATGTAGGCCAAACCGTCATGATTGTCAATTGCTACTGATCTGTTCCAGATTCTAAATAGTGACACACAGATAAACAGATTTCTATCCTCATTAAATAATTTCCTGAGCCATCAATGCTCGCAACATTTTAAAATGATTAAACAGAGAAAGAGTAGAATAGCCTCCTCTGTTTCCACAGTCCATTTCTGAGCCTATGTCTTGGTTACCTAGGGAACCAGTGTGGAAGTGATCTTTATTAGATGCGAGTTCACTGTTGTCAGAGCTGATGGCACAGTTTCGAGTGGTGGCCTTTATAGTGATTGAAAAGTTACTTTTTTTTTAATTTGTAGAAGGATTAAAGGTGGCTGTTTTCAAGGCGTTTGTGGTAGAAGAGTGCTTTCTGGAGTAAAGAAAAGAGAAACAGTTTGAATTAGGAAAGTGAATGAGTGCATAAAAGGTTATTAAGATACTTCTGACTGCTGTGGGAAATATTTGTTAAGTGTTATGCCCAGCGGTCTTGATATAAATGTATTTATACGAATATGGGGAAAAAATCTAGCATGTATGCTGCATTTGTGGTTATGAGAATCCTGGATAAACACTTTTTTTCTGCAACTGTGTGAGAAGCTGCTGGTCAGATGCTAAAGATGAGACTGACATGTTCATGAATGTTTTAGTGGGATGAGTGTGGGTGTCTGCATTAGTTGAGTTATGTCAGGATCACAAGTGAGCTACCAATATTTATGTTAAGAACATAAGAATGACCATACTGGGTGAGGCCAATTGCCCATCTAGCCCAGTGTCCTGTCTTCCAACAATGGCCAATGCCAGATGCTTCAGAGGGAATGAACTGAACAGGTAATCATCAAGTGATCCATCTCCTATCACCCATTCCCAGCCTCCAGCAAACAGAGGCAAGAGAGCATGGTTTTGCATCCCTGCCAATCCTGGCTAATGGGTTATCTAGTTCTTTTTTGAACCCTGTAATGGTCTTGGCCTTCACAACATCCTCTGCCAAAGAGTTCCATAGGTTGACTGTGCATTGTGTGAAGAAATACTTCCTTTTGTTGTCTGGTGCCTACTAATTTAATTTGGTGATCTCTAGTTCTTGTGTTATGAGAAGTAAATAAAACTTCCTTATTTACTTTCTACATACCAGTCATGAGTCTATGGATGTCTATTATATTCCCTCCCTTAGTGTTTCCCAAGCTGAAAAGTTTTAATAATCTGTTCTCAGATGGAAGCTTGCCCATACCCCTAATCATTTTTGTTGCCCTTTTCTGTAACTTTTTCAATTCTAGTACATCTTTTTTGAGATGGGATGAATTCAAGATGTGGGCGTACCATGGACTTATAAAGAGGCAACACGATATTTTCCATCTTATTATCAATCCCTTTCCTAATGATTCCCAACATTGTTAGCTTTTTTGACTGCTGCTGCACATCGAGTGGATGTTTACAGGGAACTATCCACAGTGACTCCAAGATCTCTTTCTTGGGTGGTAATGGCTAGTTTAGATCCCATCATTTTATGAGTATAATGGGGATTATGTTTTCCAATGTTTATTACTTTGCATTTATCAACATTGAATTTCATCTACCCTTTTGTTGCCCAGTCACCCAATTTTGTGAGATCCCTTTGTAACTCTTCACAGTCTGCTTTGGACTTAACTATCTTGAGTAGTTTTGTATCATCCACAAATTTTGCCACCTCAACTGTTTACCCCCTTTTCCAGATCATTTATCAACATGTTGAGCAGTACTGGTTCCAGTACAGTCCCCTGGGGGACACCACTATTTACCTCCCCTTTTCTGAAAACTGACATTTATTCCTACCCTTTGTTTTCTATCTTTTAACCAGTTTCTAATCCAGGATAGGGTCCTTGCCTCTTATCCCATGGCCTCTTACTAATTCTTAATAGCCTTTGTTGATGGGCCTTGTCAAAGACTTTCTGAAAAATCTAAAAACGCTATATCCACTGGATCACCCTTGTCCACATGCTTGTTGACCCCCTCAAAGAATTCTAGTAAACTGATGAGGCATAATTTCCCTTTACAGAGACCATGTTGACTCTTCCTCAACAAATCGTGTTAATCTATGCATCTGATAATTCTGTTCTTTATTATAGTTTCAACCAATTTGCCTGGTACTGAAGTTAGACTTACCAGCCTGTAATTGCTGGCATGATAGGTTACAAACCACAGTTAGTAGTTCTGCAATTTCACATTTGAGTTCCTTCAGAATTCTTGGGTGAATATCATCTGGGCTTGGTAACTTAGGGTTCTGAACTTTGCCCTAAATGTCCATTTCTGTTTGCATGCTGAAGTGTGTAATAAAACACTTAAAAACAAGCTGAATATTAAAGTGATGCAATCTGTAAAGGATTAAATCAATAGCGTTTCATAAAGGTTAATATATTTGAGCAATAGCTAATCTGTTTGCACACTATGTATTTAATATTAACAGAAAGTGTCTAGTTCATATGTAGTTGTGCATCATTCTTCCCAAGAAACTTTTATAGGTACATAGGGGGTGTGTACTCTATATAATATTCATATCAAGGTCAACTTTGGACAGGTGCGCCCTGACATGACTATCCTGTAATTTAAGTACAAAGAGAAATTAATTACATATAAAAGCAGCAACCCCTTCTTGCACATGAAAATGAGTGCTTATGAACAGCTGGAATTTGCATACAATCTTTTAAAATAGAAAGTGTTATAGAAACCACTTTTGCTGTACTTTGAAACAGGCAACATATGGTGGCAGAGAATAGAACCCGTTAGTCTATATTTAGTCCTATATGACAGGTGTACAGACAAACGTTTAGATGAGAGGGGACAGCTCTTTTCTGACACTGTCAAAACTGTCCAAGGGGTGAAATGCATGTGATTTACCTATTTGTGCTACTGAAAATTTGTTTTTGTAATGGAGAATATGTAATCTTGATCCCCCCCAATAAAGCAGTCTGTTCACAGTCCAGAATAATTAACAGCATATTGAGAGAATTCCTGGAAGAAATACTATGCATCAAGTTGTGGTAATCCCTTATCTGCCCTGAAAATACTGTAAAATACTTTATTTTATAACACTGAAGTATACAGGGCCCCGACTGTGATCCTTCTGAAGTACATGTAGGATTGACATCACTGGAAGCCATATAAGGCCTTTTGGGATTCTTGTGTTTGTAAGAATAGGTTTTTAGAGGCTGGAAGTAGTTGGAGAAAAAAATTAGTTTTTGAATTAATCAGCAGAGCTGCTGTGTGTGATTGTACACACTAGTCATCGTGAAAACAAATGAAATAAAAGGGAAGAGGTAGATATGAGCCCATTACTGCAAGGCATGCCTAACTGGTCTATAGCTCCATCGACATTGCTTGAATAAAGAGAGCAGGATCAAACTACTATCACACATTCTGACTATCGCTATCAGCAGAACGGGAATGAGAAACAGGCAGCTGGAACTATTTTTACTATGAAAAAACAGTACCAGCATTGCCAACTTCAGACATTGAAAAATATGCTTAGCTATAAAAAAATCATGAGATTTGTTTAAAAATGATCAGATTTTGTAAAACAAAATGTTTGGTTCTTTTTATTTGGCGTTTCCAGATTTTCTCTGAAACCACAAGGATTACTTACTTCATTTTTCGTTAAATGAAAGCTGGGAGTTTCATGTAATCACATGAATTCAGGAGCTATTGTTTTAAGAAAATACAAAAGCTAGCAAGACACAATTTAGCAACACTGTAGTAGTCAGTATTCTAGTCACTACTAATTGTATATTGGTAATGGTCTCTAGCCTTGAGTCCGAAGCCCTTACACACAAGTATTCCTTACACAGGAGCACACCTGTTGAGTTCGCCAGGGATACTCAGCTGACCCAGTTCTGAAAAGTGCTAAGCACTTCTGTTGACTTCAGTGGGAGCTGAGGAGCACTCAGCACTTCCCAGAATCAGGCCTTATGCAGAATATAGCCCAGATCATATGCTGCATCCAAACTGTACCTAGTTTGCTCAGGATGGGGAAGTGGTTTGGGGGAAAACTGGTATTAAACTACTTTTTTGCCTTTTCTGATCCTGAAACTCACAGGTCCAGTCTTCGACTTATGGTAGAGTCAACTAAAGGGACATTCCAATCTCTGCAGTTGCAGGGCACAATCTCCTTTCTTTTAGATATTCCCTAAACTTGGCACTGAGTGTGGAAAGAGATGCTACAGTGGCCCTATACTGACTGAGAGTTTACCCCTGCAAGGGAATCCTTATGAGGATTTACTTAGATTGTAAACTCTTTGGACAGTGACTGTCTTTTCATTATGTGTAAGTACGGTGCCTAGCACAATTGGACCTCAGTTATGATTGGGACCTCTAGAAGCTACTGTAATGCAAAACATTAAAAGTAGAGAGCCTATCCAGTGGCTTTCCACCACCAGGGTGGCTCATAAACCTGGTGTGAGCACCAGAAACTGGCCCTCCTAGTTTGTGCAAAAGCTTCAGTATCAAACTGTCAAATGGTGCTCTACTCACCTGTGGATAGCACCTCCTTCTGGCAGTTCTGGGGATTAGCTCTGCCTGGTTCAGCATCCATTTTCTCCTCCTCTACCTTTGCAGCTCTCTTCTTGCTCACAGAGTTGCAGTGCAGCTATTTCTTGATTCAGCCCTCTGGCCAGATTGTACCATGATTCCCCTTCTAAGGGAGTTTTTCAAAGTCTCTCTCCACAAGCAGTGTCAGGCAGTCCTCATGCTTCCTGCCCTGACTATGTCACTCCCTTAGTGACTCAGGCAGTCTTCCCATTAACTGCCCCTTGCCATACCACTTGGCAGTGGATTGCAGGGGAACTCAGACCCTCCATCTACTCTGGGCTGCAGTCCTGTAGCAAGCACTTAAGATCTGCAGCTATACCAATCTTACTGCTGTTACCCCAGTCTACTTCTTATGATGCTTCTCCAACCTTTTCATTCTTCAGCCTTCCTAGTCAGAACCCTGTCTATTAGGCTTACCAGGGAAATCTTTCCTGCCTTCTCCCTTTCCTGAGAGAGAGCGAGCTGCCAGCCTTCTTGCTTTATCCCTACCTATTCTCTCAAAGATGAGCTTCTTCCTAATTAGTACCCTCCACTCAGCCTAAATCTCCCCCTTTTGTCTGATTGAGCCCACCTGGCCTAATTCATCTCTTTCAGGGCCAGGGATGGGGAGTATACACATCCCACAAACACACCTAATTCAATATTTTTCTGAATGGAGCTCAAAGAAATGGAGCAATTTGTAATATTCAGCAAAATGCTAGAATGACAAACTTAGGGGAACTGAAGTTTTTGACATTTATTTGCAAAAGCATAGTGTGGTGATGAAGTCATTCACACTTTAAACAGGAATAATTAACCACCCCAGAGGCATGATCATGTTCTCTTGGGTTCCCTCTGAAAAAAAAATGATTTTATAGTTTGCATTAAAAATAACCTATTTCTAAATCACAGATTCCTCATGTTAGTAAGTACTATAGTCAGCTTTTGCCACATATTCTTTAGGTGAAGATCCATTTGACTTTTAACATTTAAAAGAAGAATTTTGGAATTACATGATATCAATAAAAATTAATCAGGTACATGTTGACAAAAATGAAGAACCCAGTCCTTCACCATAAGATGCACAGAGCCCCAATGAAGTCAGTGAGATCCCTCATTAAGTGCATCAGTTTTGGAGGATCAGAGCTTAAACCACTACAGATTATTTTGGTATATAGTTCTAGGCTGCTGGCATATTCCCCCAGTTCATTAAGGATTCAGTGCCAGGCCCAGAGTCTTCTATGCCCTTCCTCCAGGGCACAGTTTTATTCTTTAAACATAAAACTTAGACAAAATGTCAAAATAAAACATTCATCTGCCCATCATGGGCTACCAGAGACTTTTTCCCTTGCCTGTCTTACACACAATTCTTTTCAAAACTCCCTGCTTCAGGGCCTACTACCAGATCCTAGCTCCTTCCTTAACTGAACTACTTGCTGGCTTTTGTAAGCACTTGACCCCTTGTAATCATATGACCCTGTTCTGTAACCCACTAACCTCCTCTTTTTGTGCTGTGACTGCAGATATGGTAATGGGCCACTAACTTGAATGGTCCCTTAGAATATGTGCTAACTTCTCATGTTAAACTATCTGTTCCTTCCAGCCTCGCAACTAAATGTAAGGAGTACCTTTCCCAGGCCTGAAGAAGAGCTCTGTGTGGCTCAGAAGCTTGACTGTCTCACCAATAAAAGTTATTACCTCACCCACCTTGTCTCTTTAATGAGGCTGGGTCCACACTGACAGCAGCAAATTCGCCGCTGTCAGACAGACCGCTCTGTATCACTTGCGTATCTCCCGTTGACTGCCGCCGAATCGCAAAGGTAAGTGTAGACCGGGCCTCAGTTATTGATGACTATCAGATGGTAACAGTATTCAGTAACAACTATCTTGAGATATACTTGAACGTAGGACCTAGAGGTAAAAGGCACTATATCTGTAGCCCTTAACTAATCCCCTGAGACATCTCATTGCAGCATTTATAGAAGTGTAAATTTTGTTCTTTTGGTTTTTTTTTTAAAGAGCTGTTTGGAAAGTAGTAATTGCATGTGGGTGGGAGATGCCCTTTAAGAAAACAGCACATCTTTCTTGAACATTTTCTATATGATTTTGTGGCATCTATGTGAGCACAACAAATGCAGCAGCTATACAATTTATACTATGTTTTTTATACATTGATATGATAGGAAAAGGCTATAATTTGTGATTATGAAGGCAAGTTATTAACCAATAAATAGCATTACAAAGTATAATTTGTCTACTATGCAATATGCACTGCTTGAAAGCCAATGTTGGAAAAAGGACATGAGAAACACTAATGATTTAAAAAACAGGAACACCAACTCCATCTTAATTAAATAATAGTTCACACAAGACTAAACATCCACAATCCAGGCAAACCCTCTTCATTAAAAACTAGTACAATAATATGCAACCATCCTTTTCTATACAACTAATATTTCTATAGAATTAACATCCTGAACCAACAACATTTTTTTACACTAAAACCAACTCTCTGTCAATCTATGTCCATACACAGACACAAATTATGCAAATTATAAATAGACCTGCTGCTCCTACTGCTTATCTAGGGAAAGGAAAATTCTCCAGAGCAGTCTGCACACAGGAAGGTCACACAGAGAACAATCTTTACAGGAAAGCTTTTCTTACAGCTAAGCTGGATCTTAATTTTCATGGCCAGCAAACAAAGAGGAAAGCTTTAAAAAACTTATATTACACCTACTCCCATCTCCACAACGTTGACCTTTTCCCAAACACTGCTATAAGCCAGTAAAGGATCTATCTAACCCCCATCAAAATCAAGGGGGAGTCATTCCTTTGTCATTAATAGGAGTTGAATTAGGCCTTATCTGCACAACAGTTAGGCCCATTTATGGCCTGATCCAAAGCTTACTGAATTAAATGGAAAGATTCCCATTTATTTCAATGGATTTTGAATCAAGGCTTTAAAAGGTGCTCTGGGACCCTGCTTCCATGGTGCGTTTAGCTATTTCTCAGTGGTATTCATCTAAAGGAACAGTGCGTGATTCTCTATTGCCTTGGACTGGATATAGTCATTTCCATCTGGGCAAATGACCACCATTCTAATTCTCTTTCACTGCGCACAGTAGTAAATGATTCTACAAAAATCAAAGTACTGGAGAATCAGGTCAAAATACCCATCATTATTACAATAAAGTGTCTGTTCAGAGCAACAATGGGAAGCATATCAAAACAAAAGTCACAAAAAAAATCAGATTGTTATTAGAGACTTTATTAAGAAAAGTATTGTTGTGCGAGATTAACTTGATTGTTCAATATTCAAGGTTATTCACTAGCAGTTAAATTTTGGCAATAAATGAAGTCTTAATGGTTTTGAATCCTTGACATTAGGGTCAACTAATTTCTAGGCAATTTCACTTTTCTCTTACGTTTCTACATACTACAAATTGGGAGTTACTCAGCTATTGAGGAACAAATCTCTTCAGCAAAAATATCCAAATAAATGTTAAGACAGACTACTAGAAAGTATTCACTTTATGCTACATTGTTCTTGTCACACTTCTTGAAATGCAACTCAAAAGTGCTCATTGTAGTTCCATACTCAAATGCCGTAAGTAAGCTTTTGCATGCATTGTATGTAGGAAACAAAACTTTTAAACAGATGGCATTGTGCTGATGTCTCCCCACATGAATCTTAAGCCTCCCTGAGATTATAGGAATTTTCAGTACCCTATGGTTACTCGGTTTCATAATTGTCAATCACTCCATTGAACTTCCTTGGTTGTACTGGATCTAACCTTACAACTCAAATGGAGTAACTTCTTTCTTTGTAATCACCACACAGTGTTTACAGAAGAGAACTCTAGAAAGGAGACATTCTTGCCAGCATTCTTCACTCCAAATTCACTTCCTGTGGAAAGTAAAACCATGCTTTATTACTTTACAACTTCCATGTTTTACCCAGGAAATCCCAGATTATCTTTATTCAGAAGATGCCTGATTTTGTTGTTGTTACAAATTATTTTCTATCCAGGCATAGCTATTTCTATTGATTTCAACTGATACTGTTTTTTTGACTAATCTGACTATCAAAGATTTTTCAGCGTGTGAGGTTGAGAGGACTGTGTTCTATTTTAGAGCCTCACACACACTTTCCTACAGACAACAAACACATGAATGCACTCAGAGGGGTTACTAAGGAAACCAGAAACTATGGCAACCCAGACTCAAAGCAGTCTTATTTATCCACGGAAAGGAAAAGGAAAATTCAAGCAATGCACACTAGAATCAAGCTGAAGGTTCTGATTTTTCCTTTTCCCTTTGGCTGCAGCAGGGCCTTTTGCCTCCCAGTGACACCGAGATTAGAATCTGGCCTATAATATGTAATCTTGGCTTCCTCTTCTGGCTCTGGGGAAAGAGGTGTTACAATTAGAATACTCAGCTCAAAGCTTCTCACAAAGGCCCCATCCTGCAAACACTTATGCACATGCTTAGATTTACTAACATGAGTGGTCCCAGTGATTTCAATGTGGCACCTCACAGAAGTAAAGTTAAACACAAGCATAAGTGTTTGCAGGATCAGGGCCTACAGATCCAATACTGCTAGTGTTGAGAGGCTCCTGGAAGATGCCCTCAATATTTTCATTAGAGGTCGAGGGCACTCAAGGTCTCACAGAATTGGGCTGGCTATATTTAAACAGTGTTTCATTGTATAAATTCTGACCTTGAAGTCAATGGCAAATCTCCCATTGACTTTGGGACACTTGACAGTATTCGAGATTTCATACAAAAAATCTAGAGATATCACAATCAAAAGAAAATGCATTTACCTTCATAGTTTTAAATATGACCATATTTATTCTTTTCTAGCTTTGTGAAATATAAGAGCCCTTTCTCCTGCTGCATAAAATCATTAGTTTAGAAACAGGAAAGTTCAAATTGCCTCTGGCTGCTTGGCGTACATTTTTACATCATTACTCTTGGCCTGATCCTGCAACTCTGATTCATGCTAAGTAACAAGTAGACCCACTGAAGGCAATAGGACTAATCTCATGTGTAAGTATTACTCACTCTGTGTCAGGGTTGCAGAACTGAACCGTGTTAACAAAAGGTGTATGCTGTATCTGATTGAACTAGCTATGGTACATGGCATAATGCCTAATAATCAGTGAAAGAAACTGTTAGTACCGATATGTCTTTCAGAATAGAGGATCCAAACAAGAAGGTGTAACTTTCTTTTTAATCTTGCAGTCAAAGGCAGAATAAGGTGACAGGACAGAAAAGGGATATGTAACAGATTGTATGCTATCAGATAATGGTTCAGGATAAGTTAATAAAACCAGAGAGAGAATGAGCATCTGCCTATATACAGCAGATGACATGACAATTATAAAAAGGACTGATTGAAACAAGCTGGTTATATGATGGTAGATGATCTAATTACTTACTAGGTGTGTGCATTAGTGGCAAATAAATTAACGTCACAAACAATACAATTGTTTCTAACAGAAAAATATAAATATTGTGGGCTAAACTCTGAGCATCTGTTTGGATGAGGGCACTTGGATCCCCTACCATTTAGTTCATCTATTTCAAAAGTACTCATGATTTGGTTGCTAGGAGAAAGGGAGCACACTGATCTGTGCTGACTGGTGCCAGAAGGGGTGTGTTGGGGTTTAGCAATGGTGTGTCCATGGCCTTGTCCTGCTGTGCAAGCATGACTGAATGGAGCACAAACTACATCTATAGAACAAGTGTAAGCAGCTGCTGCTTCTTTGTGCACTCCCTGCAGCACCCCTGAGGCATTATACCTATTCCTCCACTGTGCATGTTTAATACCCTCAGGGACCCCTAATCTTGGTTCTGATTTACAGAGTTTCAGCACAGGTCACAGTACATAGCTCCAAAACCTGTTTTGTCACACAAGTAAAAATACAAGAGCTAGGATAGAACTGTAAGATACTGACAGATGAAAGAAATTCATTAAATGCGAAAGTCACAGGCACAGCGTCCTCTGCTATCTAAGCACATGAAATTCATTTGTGAGATTAGCAAATATTTACATAGTAAACAAGAGTTCAGATCCAGACAATAAAATGTGTGAATTAGGTTTTGAAAACATACCAGAAGTGGTACCACCCTCATTTAACAACAAATGTTTGAGCAGGCGAGTTGACCTTGTCAGATGAAGAATTCTTTCCCTTACTCCCCCTCCTCTCACAATTTGGTTGTGGGACTTTTGCTTTAACAAACACTTTTGGCAGATAAAATATTTGTCCATGCTTTGGCCAGAAAATGTGATTTCTAGCTAGTTCCCTTTGTACAATCTCTGATGCACTGATCTGGAACACCTGGATCAACAAATCCAGTCACCTGCTTGCATTCTGCAAGTTAAAAATCCTGTATCCTGAGTGCTGTTCATATCAGAGCATTGCAGGAATGCTGCCTCCAGACAGGAGCCTCTGCCTGCAGAGTTCAGAATCTTTGCAGGAGTAGAAGTTTTAGGGAAAGAAGACAGAAAGATGAGGAAGAGAGGAGGAAGCCTTTCTCTCCAACTCCCAGAACCCAGAAGTTCCACAGAAGGAGGGGGAAGGACTCTTTCTGGAGCACTGCAGGAGGAGGGGAAGCCTCTTTCCGACTGAACTCAGAAACTCCACAGAAGGAGAAAGATGTAAAAAGAAGAAAGCAAGAAGGGAAAGAGTCCTTCTCTGCTTACCCTAAACCTGCACACAGGGGTGTACAGTAGCTCCTGGCTAGTGTCTTGCTGAATGATTTATCAAACATTGCTTATTTGTCCTTTCCACACTGGCAGACAGAAGCACCAAATAAATTGCACCAAAGACACTGGCACTGAGGGCAATAGGTCCTGCTGAAACTTTGTTGTTTCTCCCCTTCTGACTCTGCCTTGTGCTTTGCTGGTTACAACACCCTGATTTCCTCTATCATTTTTGGAAGCTGTATTTTCTCAGGTTGAGTTATTAGAACAGATAAACTGAGAAAAGTGGGGAGGGGTATTCTTTTGGAAATATAATTTTGATGCCCAGTTGCAGGGTTTGTTTCTGTTGCCTCAGGACTCTGAACCATGATCTGAAGAAATCTGGGAAATATCTGCTAACACAGTATCTTCAATTTCAAGAAATAGCTGAGAAAAGCTGGTACCAGAAGCCCTGGAATCCACCGCAGAGAAAGAAAATATTTTCTTCTGTCTTAACATGTCTTCAGGGAATACGGTATCACCACACTTCTGCATATCAGAATTGGCTTCATACATGACTAAAGGCTTATGTCAAACTAGATCAATTGACTGATCTATTGATTTATCTGTCAGTCTATTTTTATACCAAATCCATCCCTGTGATATCTGAGTGAATGATATCTGAACTGAGACAGACCTTTCACCTAGTCTCCCTGGTGTAATGTAAGCAGCCTACTGCAATTTCCAAGGCCTCTGCCACCACTGTTTTACCTTCTCAAGTCAGCTCATCTACTTCTATTAAGAGACATGCTAAAAATTACTGGGAGGCAGAATACAAGGAATAATTCACCAGCAGGGCTGATCTTGTCCCTTTAATTTCCACTAGAATAAATAAAATGGCACCTCTTCAGACATCCCTATTCCCAGGAGAGAAAGCAGACAGAAGTTGTTCAGAACCCTAAGAGTTTATGACTCTTGAACTGACTATTGCTATTCATTCTGTATATGCAACATGATGCCTAGCTGGTCAGATGAGCTATTAGCCCTACCTAAGAAAGTGAAGTGTAGATCTTTCTATAGGATATATATACCCTTTTTGTCTTAGCCTCCCATTATCTCCCTGTCATGGGGTTAGGATTCTCTCTGTCCCTCAGCCCATAAATGGCTGCTGTAAGGACAGCCTATATTCCTAAATTCAAGTTAATGGCTCCTTTTTAGAAGGGGATGTCTATTTGAGGAACCCCTAAACCAGGCTTTGAAAGACCGTGTTAAAAATAACAGTATCATACTAGTTGGATAGGAGAATTCCACACCCTCCAATTCCTCTCACCCTTTTAGCTGGACTAATGAGAATTTTAGGTAATCTGTTTACAATATGAACTATAAAGGTTTACAGTTTTGGTTGTTTTTAGTACTAGGCAAGAGCTGCTTTTTTGACTGACTTCACCCCTTTATAGAGCTACAACTTCAAAGATCCGGGGCAAAGAGCTGATAAAAATTCAAAGTAAAAAATGAAGTAGTAAATGGTATTAGGACAAGAATTCATCGGGTGCCCCTAATGGTATCTGGGTACAAATTAAAAGATGGGGAACAACTAAAATAATTTACATGGTGGAGGAGAGTGCAGTAGAATAAGCCTTATCTTTTGTTTCCCTCTTTGCCTTGGGTGAGAGAAGAAGTGCATTTTATTTATAAATTTAAATAACTAACTGAAATAAAATGTGGGTGTGCAGTAAACTGTTAGAAACAGGTCATGAGGCTTAACTGTGTTATTGCCAAAGAAATGCTGTTTCACTAAAATCAAATTAACAGCTGGAATTAGACAGGTAAAATCTGAAAAACAAGTATGTGTGGTCTTCATTATTTGCTTTATCAAATATACTCAGCATAACAAAAGCCAGGAGGAGAACTGTGCACAATATCCACTTTTAGTTTAAAAAATAAAATAAAAGTTCCTGTCTTCCATGAGATCATCATTTTTGGTCTGTTTGTTTGTACATTTTGGCAGGGAGCAAGAAGTGAAGAAAGAAAAAGGACTCTCTGTACTTCCCTGAGAAAGATGAGCAAGTCCTTACATCAATACTGACTCTCAGAAATAGTTCTCAGAAGTATGAATTCAAAATAAAAAATGTAGGGAATGCCCACTTGTAACTTCTATTTTTGTAAATGTCTATAAATAGGTGGGTCTGATCCTCCTCACACCAAATACCAGTTTTATAGCAGTGTAACTCCATTGACTTCAGTAGGGTTTCTCTTAGTTTGCAATAGGCTAAGGAGAGAATAGTTCTAGTGTGTATTTTTTCTGAATGAGTTAATGCATGCTTTTAAACTCCCGGTATATTTGGCAACTAATGACAAAGAATGGCTAGACAAACACAAACTATGATACATTTACTATTTTCTCAAACATAGAAAATTATTTTTAGAATATGAACAAAACTTACATGTTACACTGCATGGCTTAATAATCTATCCCACCCCTTTCTCTATACGGAGTTTTCTTCTTTCAAACCACCAGTGTTAAGTTTAAGCAGGTTCTTTTTCTATCAAAAGTGGGGTTAGAGGAGCCAATGGAAGCTGTGAGAAACTTCTGCACTGAATGGATTCACCCACTAGGGAAAAGCGGAACTGCAAGACTTTGGGCAACGTCTCTTTTGAAGTTCTTCCACAGTCAGCCAGGGAAGAAAATGCCTTTGCATCAGAATGTGAAACTTCTTAAGCATATTTAGTCGAGCTCCTCAGTCTCATTCTGAAAAGCCTGCTTTTCAGATATAATACGCAAAATGTGCATAGATAGAGGAACACATTCTCATCTCAGTTACATTACTGTACCCTGGAATAATTGACTAAAGTCAATGGATTAACTCCAGATTTAAACTGGTGTCAATGAGATAAGAATCTGTCCAGAGGCACTCCTTTTGAGAAATGAGCACAACACAAAATAGATGTGTTATGATCACTGGCAGCATGAGATTTTCCTTTGCAGAACTGCAAGTAGTGTAAGCAGAGGCTTAACCTGCAGAACTTCAAAGACCCAAAATGAACAATCTAAACTACTGCCTAAAATTTTCAAACTTGGGTTCCTAAAGTCAAAAACCACATTTAGACATCTAAATAAAAGTGCTCTGATCATCAGAGGGGCTGGGCAACTGCAGCTCCCAGCTGCTGAGCTTCTCTAAATATAAGTAGCCTGACTTTAAGGTGTTTGACTATGGATCTAAGTACTTGCAGTGAGAAGATCATCAAGATTGCCTGTTTGGCTGCTCTAATTTCCATCACGGGCTTTTGCACCCCTTATCTTGAGTTTCATTAAAAACCTGTCAGCTGGAGTGGAGGCTCAAGAACATCATGCCTATGGATTAATGTGCCAACTAACAAGGTTCAAGAGGAGGTGTTGGTGAGGCTCTGTTGAGACCACCGAATCATGCCAGAGAATGGGATGAATTATTCCTTAAGCATCTGTCTATCATTTGTATGGGGAAAAACCTGTTTTGCTATGAGGGAAATGTATGTAGAAGGTCTCATGCAGCCAGTAACAAATCATCATTAGAGCTTCTAAAAGTTATAAATGATAAATTGGTATTGCATCCAACAGGAGGTAATTCTATTTTGGACCTCATTTTGTCTGATAAAGATGAATTAATAACTAGACTGAAGGTTGGGAGTTGCCTAGGGACCTGATTACATTTAACATGGATAAACAGAGGGCAGTTTATCCCAACCAATAATACATATAGTTGGTGCTTTAAAATGGCTTATTTCACAAAACAGAGGAAAATTCTGAATAACACTGATGAGGAGGAAAAATTTAGACAAAAGACTGAATGAAAAACTCTTAAGAATTTATTAGGTGGCAAAGAGCTACAATTCAGGATAAAAAAGAGGAAAACTTTGGCTAAAAGCCCATCAGTGGTGATGTGAAGGCAGCAATTAGAAATAAAAAAACCATAAAACAAATGGAAAATAGATAATTAACATAAATGACAATTTATGATATACAGAGAATTGATAAGGGAAGCTAGTATATCTGGGACAAATCAATGACTGAAAGAGATAAGGAGTATGAGTATATTAGGGACAAAATAAATCCTAGAAATAGAATAGGCTCATTACTAGATGAAAATGGTAAAATTGTTACTAATGATGCAGAAAAGGCAGAAGTGTTAAATAAATACTTCTGTTCTGCATTTGGAATGAAGTAGGAAGATATACTCATATTACACGAGGATGACGAAGTACTTTCCAGTACAAGAGTAAATAAGAAGGATGGCAGACATCATCTATTAGGGATAAAGATTGTTAAATCAGCAGACCCAGATAACTTGTACCCAAGAGTCCTAAAAGGTTATATGAGGAGACCTGTGGCTCACATATGTTCATTTGTAATGAATCTTGGAATATCGGGGAAATTTCAGAAGACTGGAAGAGTGTTAATATTGTGCTAATATTCAGATACAGCAAATTGGACAACCCAGCTATTTACAGGCTTTTAGACTGACACCAACCTAGGGCAAAATAATAAAAAAGCTTATACAGGATTCAACTGATAAAGAATTAAAGGATGGGAATACAATTAATGCCAGTCAACAGGCTGTATGGGAAATATGTCTTGCAAAATTCATCTGATTTCATTCTTTGAGGAGATTACAAGTTTGGTTGATAAAGGCAACTGTATAGATGTAATACACACAGCCTTTTGTAAGGCATTTAATTTACTACCACATGACATTCTGATTAAAAATCATCACTATGCAATATCAACAAAGCACACATTACATGGATGAAGAATGGGCTAACTGAAAGATCTCAAAAAGTTGTCATAAATGGGGAGTCATCATCAACTGGGGATATTTCTAGTGGGGTTCTGCAGGGATTGGTAGCTGGGCCAGTGCTAGTCAGCATTTTCATCATTGTTCTGGAAGTAAATAGAAAAATCGTTGCTACCAAAATTTGTGGATGACACAAAGACACAAAGCGTGTCAGTCATGAGGACCAGACAGTCATACAGAACAATCTGGATCACTTTATAACCTGGGCCTATTCAAACAAAAGGGATTTAAGACTACCAAACACATATTTATACATCTGAAACAAGGGATGCAGGCCATACATGCAGAATCGGAGACTTTTTCCTGGAATGCCGTGACTCTGAGAAGGATTTAGAGGTCATATTGGGCAAGCAGCAGAACAGGAGCTCCTGCTGCAATGCTTTGGCAAAAAAGGCTGACGTGAACTTTGGATGTATAAACAGGGGAGTGGTAAGTGGGAGTGGGGAGGTGATTTTAACTCTGTATATGTCATTGGCGAGACAGATATCAGAATACTGTGTACCTCTGTAGTATCCATTGTTTTAAGAAGGATGTTGAAATATTGGAGAGGGTGCAGGAAAGAGCCACAAAAATGACTCAAGGACTGAAAGAAAATGCCTTAAAGTGAGAGGATTAAAAAGCGCAATCCACTTAATTTATCAAAAAGATTAAGAGGTGATTTGATTACATTGTTTAAATACCTCCATGGGTACAAAATATTGAGTACTAAGGGGCTTTTTAATCTAGCAGAGAATGGCATAACAAGAACAAATGGCTGGAAGCTGAAGACAGACAAATTCAAATTAGAAATAAAGCACAATTTTTTAATAGTAAGGATGATTAACCACTGGAAGAAGCTATCCAGTGGAGTTGTGGATTCACTATGTCTTGATGTCTTCAGCTCAGGACTAGATGCCTTTCTGGAAGGTACACCTTAGCCTCACACAAATTATGCTTTAGTCAAACACGAGATATTGGGCTCAATACAGGGATAAATGGCTTAAATGTATTATACAGATGCGACTATGATCCTATCTATGCCAAAACTCTATGGATCTGTGATGCACTGGTATTGTCCTCACTAGGTACAGCTAGTGGATTCTGGCAAGTTCCATTCCACCTTGACAGTGTCAAGCTAACAGCTTTTATAACACAATGATCGGAACCTAGAAACAGAAAAATGGCTATATTGGATCAAACTCATGGTCCATCTAGTCTAGTATCCTCTCTGTGACACTGGCCAGCACACCATTCAGAAGATAGTGCTTTCATGGCCTCCCATACAACATTACTAGCACCTCAGAAGTATTTCAAAGGAAAATGATCTAGATTCTGCAAAGTTTGAAAGGTGTGCAAATTGACATGGATAACATTTTAGTTTATGGGAAGTTAGAGGAAAAACATAATGCAAACCCAAAATAAGGCTGAATCCAGAGAGTGCTGGATTATAATTAAACAGGAAAATGTACACTACAAATCCTACTAGGGCTCCAGCAATGTATGATTTCTAAAGGAAGTGTATGTGAAGGCAGATAAAAAGTAAAGGCATCACTGAAATGCCACAACCTAAGGTTGTATCAGAACTGATGCAATTCCTCAATAAGATAAAAGTTTAGAGAAAATTTATATCTAACCTGTCCTCAAAAGGCCAAGTTCTTTAGAAGTACTATACACAGACAGTGTAGATCTATATTAAGCTCAGGAATGCAATTTTAATTGACCACATCCCCAGTACTGGCATTTTATGATGCTTCCAAGTCTACAGCTGTTTCAGCATATGCCAGCAGCTGTGCTCTCAATGGGGTGCTACTGCACTTACACAGCGATGGATGGAAGCCTATAGCACTGTTCCAGGCAGCTTTCTGACTCCAAGGCCAGGCATGCCCAAAGAGAGAGAGATTGTTTGGTGAGTAAAGGGGCATGCAATTGATTCTCAAGGTATTTGCAAGGTCTTGATAATTTCACATTGTGACAGACCACCAGTCCCCATTAATAAACAGTAAAGACCTAGACTAAGTGCCCTGAAAATTCAGGGGTTGCTTATTGCTTTGGGGAGGTTAAAACTGACTGCAGAATAGGCATCAGCGAAGTTTATAATTGACATCTTATCTAAATCCCTTACTGCTGATCAGCAAGATTCTGCAGAGGCCCACAGTGATATAAATGCACGCATGGGTACCATCTTCAGAGATCTTCCAGCTTTTGCACTCAAAATTAGAAGTAATTAAAATAGCCATTAATACTGATGTATAACTGCAATCCGCATGCATATCTATTAGCTATGGTGGGCCACTTTATTTTGCGGATCCAAATCTACCATGCATCTTCTACTCAGTATGTGGGGAATTCACAGAAATGGAAGGAGTGGTTACATATGGCACATGCATTGTAGTTCCACAGTCCTGCCCAAAATCATTCCCCAAATACATTCCCAAAATACTGGAAATGAAACTGAATGTCTCATGGCCCAGCAAAGGGCAGGACTTAAAGTGCAAGATAGAATCACATGAGTCATGCAGAATGACTAAAAAGAGAAGACTCAAAGAACCTTTTATATCCAGAGCATTATCCAATAGACCTCAGAGAAGAATAGCACTAGACTTCTGTGAATAAAGAGGGACATAGCACTCTGGTAGTCTTCATTTTTCTAGATTTGTGAACTTTTTGCTTCTCATTAGACTCACTGGTCAGCAAGTGACAAAAATGAGAAGGCATCTTTTTTCTCATTATAACAGTCCAGAAGAAATACTCACTGAAAATTGGCCATAAGAATCTGAAGAGAGTGGAATAGTACAGTTTGCCAGTTCTGAGGTCTAAGATTTGAGATACAATATGATTTCAAACATACTACTTTCAGCCTCTGCCACCAATAGGGGAGTTAGCTGATGGAGAAAGCAATACAGTTTGCTAAGAGAATTGGTTGGAAACTGCTCCTCCCCCTTGGTCCAAACAGACTGAATGTGCTAACTTCAGAGTATGTGCAAGTGGGTGTGGCTGCTCCACAGCACTCCCTACTGGCCAATCGTTGCACTGCAGGAACACTCTGTCCCAGTTTCCCTCTCCAAAGTGGATTTCCTCAGCTCTTTATACACTGGTCACTTCTGAAGATGTGTCTTAAGCCTCCAGCCAAACCGCAAATCAAGAAGTCCACACTAATAAGTCTGGTTGGTGCAACAACCAAAAAGTTCTTCAACCCTTTGGAGATTTTCTTTAGGCCACCCTTGGGGCCCTATTCCCAGCCCCTTTCTGAGCTCCCTTTGAGTCTCTTTCTATGCTCTGTGCTCCAGCCTGGTTCCCCTGGAGCACCCTTTACTCTGCAGACTCTGGCTCAGGACCTTCCACAGACAGGAAGGGAGCCAGCCTGCTCACAGTTCCAATTATCAGACTGATCTCTCTCAAACCTCATATAAGGCCAAGGTGTCCATTAAGCCATCATCTGACCCTCCTTAGGCCTGCTCCCTCAGGCTGGAAAGCAGTTAATTAATTATGGCACAGGTAGTTGGCCCCCATTTTCCCTTAAAGAGGCCATTCACCCTGTGGTATGTTTAAAGGTCTATCTGTTTACTCAGGGGATGGAGGAACATGATGTGCTCTTTATTAGGGATAAGTTTTGGGGAGGTGTTAGCATCTACTGTGGCTGGATTTCCTTTGGATGGGGAGTTGCTAGTTTTATATTTGTTTGACTGGACTTTAATTTAAGGTAAAGGTGCCTACTGCCCTGGATAGGTGTTAAAAAAAGCCTGTTCTAAACCAAAAGAAATTAAACAAAAAACCAAAACACATCTGCTGAACAACAGGACAAGCAGTTGAATGATCATATGACCCAAGCAGCAGTGGTACTCACACTACCACAACTTCAGGGTAGAGGGATAATCAGGCTGAAAGAAGTCTTAAACCCTTCAGGGCTCTCATAATTTATGTAAATCAGATGAGCGAAACCCCCCTTAATACCAAAACATGGCCAGAACTTGATGAACAGCAAAGCTGGTGACTTATCTGGCTCTATAATATGATGATAAATAATAATTCTTGTTGAGAACTATTTTCACAGGGAAAATGGATGGGCAAAGGTGTGAGAATATGTGTCATTTCTTTAAAAATGCTTCAAGAAGCGAAGTAGGAGAGGAGCGAAGGAAGGCTTTATGTAGAAGCTCTACAGCAAAGCAGAGATATAAAGACAGTGTAGCTTTAAAGATAATACTGTTTTCCTTACTCTAATAAAAGTCTTTGTTCAGTGTTAAAATAAAGTGACCTTTTACCAGTCATATGACAATTCCCTATTATAATTTATTATGCTATTGTCTCTATATACAAATGAGGGATTTTGCATACACTTTAGTGAAAATGTGACTGTTGCAGAATAATTTGAAAATGTGTTCCATAAACTGGCCCATATTTTTTAAATAAGTAAATAATATTTTTGTATTACACTATTTTTAAATCATCTCATTTTTACATAGCATTTAGTCTAATGTTATAAATACTTTATGCTATCATACAACTTCTCCTCCCCACCAAAAGGTTTATTTTTAAAATAAAGAAACTTCAAGAGGAATATAGCTATTGCTGTCATACCACTTACAAAATGTAGATTGCTTTATTCTCTTGGGTTATATGAATTTATGCAAAGGACCTTCCCCTCTAAAAGCATTTTAATTTTTGTGACAAATGCTTACACACATTTTTTTCTTGGATGTCAGATTTTATAATTGAGTAGAACATGGAGTTTGCGGTTACAAAGTCTGCATATTTCAGTCTAAAGCAGTTCTCTTGAGGACTGTGCAAAAAACTTAGGATCAGATTTGCCAGGCATTTCACAACTGCTAATAAGCTGCTATTGCTATGCTTTGAAGAAGGTAATAATACAACTACTGTAAAACTTTGATGTGATGGTACAAATATTCAGGAAACACACCAAACAACAGGTATAAATCTTTTTTTATGTGTACAACCACTACCCTAGCAGATCCCTCATACTTCCATCCACAAAATCTCAGGAAGATAGTAAAAGAGCATACAGTCCACATAAGTATGGGTTATAGTGGCCAGAAAAGAGGGTGACAGTTATGTGGCATGGCTCTGCCTCACTCCTTGAACCCATGGAAGTCTCTTTTATCCGTCAGACTGATAAATATGTATTCTGTGTGTGTGTAAACTGTGTGTGAGTTGGGGGGAGGGGAAGCTGTTGATGAGCAGCTGCATGCTTCTCTGCAGATTCAGCAGATTTCTCCTCACAAATCCTCACCTGTTTAACGCTGGTCAGAAAAGTATTTATTCCCTCCCTATGCCATCTACTGCTTTACAGGTTTAGCATACATGCAGCAGAGTAAAATGATTCAAATGAGCAAAATTATTATAGAGCTTGACAATGGTTTGCTATTTTGCCAAGAATTATATCGTATACCTATATTTGCAGCCTGTACACCTACATTTCGCACACATTGTAGTAATTTTACATACACTATAAAATGCCTGTTCACTACAAGTGTAGGCAAGAATATGCTATATTCTCAGTAAATCTACAGAAATTACCGAAGTAATTTATATTTGAAGGGCTAGAAACCATCGAAAAACATACAGCATAGATTATGTAGGAAATTTCATGAGTCTAAGAAACAGCTTGAGATTTTTGCTCCAAAACTGAGTACCCCTGCTCCAGAGGAGAAGACAGCAACAAAAATGGTAACAGGTTTAGAAAACAAAACCTATGAGGAAAGGCCTGCTTAGTCTTGAGAAAAGACTACAGTCTTCAAATATATTAAGGACTGTTTTAAAAAGAATGGTGATCAATTGTTCTTCTCGTACCTTCAGAGGACATGGAGAAGTAATCAGTTTAATTCACAGCAAGGGAGATTTAGGTTAGATATTAGGAAAAGATATTGAGGTAGAAGGATAGTTAAGCACTGGAACAGGTTACCAAGGAAGGTTGTGGAACCCCTGTCACTGGAGGTTTTTAATAACAGGTTAGACAAACATCTTTCAGGAATGGTGTAGGTATACTGGGTCCTGCCTCTGTGTGAAGGGGAAGAACTAGAAGAGGATATCCTGAGCTGACTTCCAGCCCTATGTTTCTATGATTTTATAATTACAAGAAAGTGATTATATGTTACTAAATTACCAGTTTAGCTACTGGTCAATATGACTGCCAACCTACATTCAGAGCACTGTACTACTACAAACTGTACTAGTGGGAGAATTGTAGGCTTTGATTAAGCTACATGAACTGAGGCTTGGTCTACACTTACCCGGTTATTTGATGGCAGTCAATGGAGTTACGCAAGCTACGCAGAGTAGCTTGTGTAATTCCCGTCAACTGCTGTGCTTCTCTTTTGCATGCCGTCTTCACTGCACTGCGCCGCTGAGAACCGTGTTCCCGTCAACTCAGTGCTACGCCACTTGGGGGGGTGGATTAACAGTGTCGACTTCTGGATCGATAGAGCAGGTCTTCACTGACCGCTCAATCAATCCAGATAAGTCGATCTGACAGTGGTAACTTTGCTGCTGTCAGAGAAGATGTACCCTGAGAGATAGGCTCAATCCAACTCTCACTAAGGTTAATGGGAGTCTTAGGGCTGAGTCAGAATCTCCAATGACAAAGGAATTCATTGAAGTCCGGGACTACTCACATGCTTGAAATTAAGCAAGTGCTTATGTGCTTTGCTGGACTGGGGCTATTATGCTCAGCACCTTGCAGGATTGAGCCCAAAGGGCCTGAATCAACTCCCATTGAAGACAATGGAAAGAGTCCCTTTGACTTTAGTGGGTGTGAGATCAGGCCCAATGTAAAGCCATTTAAATAGCAGCCCTTCCAAGTGAGTACTTTCCATTTATAATTAAGCCCTCCTTCACCGGTGACTGTGGAATAATCCTAAAATTGAGCAATTCTCCATATAAGCATGCCATTCCTTATGTGAGGGAAAGAGAAGCAGTCTGAGAGAGTTTGACCCCTAACACAGAAGACAGAAACATGCCCTCTTCTCATGAGTGAGACTTCATGAAGAAAATGTTGATATTGGGGGTCAGATTTTCAAAGGGGCTTCAACAGAGCTTCCAGTTCTACATATGCAACTTTGCACACATGCAAAACACTTGAATACACATTTGAGCATTGTCTCCAGCATGCAAATGGTATAAAGTATCACCTACACAAATAGTTAATAGTGCCCAAATAAGCATGTACAAAAGTTGTGCACATACAAAGAGAGGCCACATTTGTCCATAGGTGGGACTTGAATGTGTTTATCAAACACAGCACTCTATATGCAATATGAAATAACATTTTACTCTTTATAGTTCAAGAAAAAACTGGTTAGAGCCTATAAAATGCTAAAAGTCTAAATAAAAGAATACTTACATAAGCAATTAAATGGTCTGCATGGTAACATTCACTTCATTTTCTTCTAAATGCTACAAGTATACAAGTGTAGTTTAAGGTTAAATGGGGCACTGGCCCATCATAATTTCTCTCTAATGCTCAACTTGATTTGCAATCTTTCTCCTAAGCTTAGATAGCAAGTGACATTTCACCCTAAAATATTTGGCATTTCCCCTCCCTCCAATTGCATAGAACAGCTAACCCATCATATCCCAAATGTAGTAATCTTCTAGGTTGTCTTGCCATGTTATCCCTACAAGGAGCTTGGATCACCAAAGGGATGTAGAAACAGCAATGCAACACCTAATTGTAGGTGTTCTGCCACCTAATGGAATTCACAGCCCTAAATTAGCATCCAGGCTCCCTATGCAATGAATGGAAAGAGTTAGGCACCTAAGAATGAGATCCACAGAAACTCTGAACTGGGATCAGCCTAAGATAGCTAGTAGGAAAAGCCAAAGAGAGGGGAAAGGCCTTATCCCTGCCCCTCAAAAGGAGTAAGGCTCCTAAATCCAAGTTGGAAGGAGGTGCCTATCTCTGTTTGGGATTCATAGTTATAAATTCCCTCCTGGAGCATCTATGCTCTTTCTTGGGAGGGACGAGGGAGAGGGGGGAAGAAGGAATGGTGGTGGTTCCTGTATTGTAACCTTTAACTCAATAGTTGGAGCACTCACCCAGGATGTGAGAGATCCCAGTTTAAATCCCCTCTTCCCCCAGTTGGACTGGAATAGGTTTAAAACCCAGAGTTTAGAAGAGTACACTTACCACTGGGCTATGGGATACTCCATAGCAGGTCTTTCTCAGTCTTACCTGTTGAAACTGTTCCACTGGGTATAGCTGATTAAATAGCAATTAGTGCAGAGACCTCTGACAACGTGTATCCAATCAGGCCCGGAAAACATGATTGGCAGGGGAGCACCTAGTTTGAGGAGCTTACCAGGGCTTATGTGTGAGATAGGCATCAGGATTTATGTGCAGTACTCATGTTCACTGGCAGACCTTTTGGCACTATGGGGACTTTACTGCTGGAAACTTAGGTGCCTAGGGACTCTAGACACCTACATAGTTAGGCAGCAGCTGATCAGGGGTTTTGGGGATCTAAATTAGATTTAGGAATTTAATGTGGCAGTTAGTCACAAAATCATTTTATGGATCTAGCCCAAAAGTTTTTGATATACCTTAATGTAATTCAACACTGTATGTACTTTTCTCTTAAAAAGGCATCTGTGTAGGGCTCATTCTGCAATTTGGGTCATAAACTAGGAGTTGGGAAACTTGGGTTCAAATCCCTACTCTGCCACAGACAAAATTTAATGGATTGAAGTTGAAGCTAGACAGCTTTAGAGTGGAAATAAGCAGTAAACTTTTAACAATGAGAGTAATTAACCATTGGAACAACTTACCAAGGGTCATGGTGGATTCTCCATCACTGACAATTTTTAAATCAAGAATGCATGTTTTTCTAAAAGATTTCCTCTAGGAATTATTCTGGGAGGTTTTATGGGCTGGGTTATGTTGTAACAGGGTAAAAACATGTTTAAAAAATCAGTGCTCTGAGTCCATCTTGAGAAAAGTTATAAATCCATGTGTGGGGGACTCAGAGACAGCAAAAAGGAAAAAAGACCTTGACTTAGAAGTAAACCCATGATAACGGGAGCTGGTACATGTAGCAGTTCCAGACCCAGACATGGGAATTTTGCAGTCGCTGCAAAATTAGCTTTGCAAGTCAGCAGTAAAGTTTTGAGGAGGGGGCTGCTGATAAGATGGTAAAGGAAGGGTCTAGTGTTGGCTTAGCAGACGCATTGGCTGAAGTAGAGATATAAAAGGGGTTGTCAGACCGAGGCTTTTTGAGGAGCCATGAATCAAGAAGGGAGTGCACCAGAATAGCACTGTGCAAAGGGCCTGATCAACCGTTTCGCCTCTCTCCAGCTTGTCACTCAAAATAATAGGGTAGGGTGTCAAAGCTGATAACCCGTGGGGCTTTGTTTTGCAGATGATAACCTGGGTGTGAATACGATAGAGGTTCCACCTGGATGAAAATATAGTATAAAATTAAGGAGAACCTGGCCATGGTATGTTTGTTTTTTTGCTGCAGCTGAGATCATTCATATATGTGGTGAGTAGTGAGTGTGAATGTAAAATTAGTAATAATTCTAACTGTTTTGTGTACTTGTGTTATTATAATCAGTTGGTTTTTTAAGTTTTATTTGTGTATTAAGAATTTGTAAAAGAATAAGAGAAGATAATTTGTGGTAAGGTAAAATCCCCCAATAAATAGTGGATTTAGATTGAATATAGAATGCGTGTTATTGTATAAATGGATAATAGATTTATGAACCGTTGACCAGGTCTTGTACTAGGATAGGTTCCAGCCGCCCTCATCCGTCTACAAGTTGGTCGGGTGAATAGCAAGGGGAGCCTGTCTGAATCTAGTGACCCAACGGGCAGGCAGAGTGTGTGGACCGAAAGGTCAATTCCTTTTCCCTCCAAACATGAGCCCCTGAAGCTCCGTTGCTCAGTAGAGCTGTGACAGCAGGGGACTAACACCCTATGTGTGTCTGTACCTTTCTTCCCCCCTCCCGCTAAATTAGTGTTCCATTATCGGATTCATTCACCTCGGCAGTAATACGAGTTGAAATTAAAACGGTGCGGATTCCGCAATAAGTCAAGCCTAAATTGTATAAATGTGTGCTTGTAAGTGTGTGTTTTAAGAATTAATCCCTTTAGAAAACCCACTGTTTTAAGCAAGGAACAGAAAGTCCCATTTCAAGTTGTAAAACTGACAGTCATAAATTAGTGAAAGTAGATAAAATAAAAAAAACACTTTCTCCCTCTCTTCTCCAAGCCCCCTGCCCACCTAAGGCGTGGAAAATAGATGAACTAAAAAGTTTTTTAACCCTTTGTCACCTCAGGTTAAATGGGAGATCAGACTATATGAATACAGTGGTCATTTCTGACCCTGGAATCTATGAATCCTGTGTGACCTTGGACAAGTCACATAGGAACAAATTTACAAAGATATTTAGGTGCCTAAAGTCAATTGGATTTAGGAATCTAATCTGCTTAGGTGCTTTTGTAAATCCCACTAGGTAACTAGCTGCATTTTTAGGAACCTAAATACCTTTGTAAATCTGGCCCTTATCCTTTCTGCTCCTCAGTTTCCCATCTGGAAAGTGGGAGTAATAGCACTTCCCTATCTCACATGGCATGTTGTGAAGATGACTACATTAAAGATTGTGAGGTACTCAGCTACTTTGGTAATAGGGGCCATATAACACCTGATAATGTACTGATTAACTGTACCTGTAAGCCTCTCACTGTATTCTGTATCTGTTACAACTAGTTTCATTCTTTCAGAAAAAGGTAATTGAATAGTTGTTTGCAGAGATGTGAGGCAGCAAGGTTGGAGTACTTGCTTGGTTTCTATGTTAAAAAGAAAATATTATTCTAATCTCTGTTGACTTGAGAATGCTTGAAACAAAGATATTCTTCTTTATGGATGGGAACTGAGTTACTGCAGAGAAATCTTTTTTGGGTGCTGGCTGGTGAGTCTTGCCCACGTGCTCAGGGTTTAGCTGATCGCCATATTTGGGGTCGGGAAGGAATTTTCCTCCGGGGCGGATTGGCAGGGGCCACGGAGGTTTTTCGCCTTCCTCTGCAGCATGGGGCATGGGTCGCTTGCTGGTGGATTCCCTGCAGCTTGAGGTCTTCAAATCTCATTTTTGAGGATTTCAATAACTCAGTCATGGGTTCGGGGTTGTTATAAATGTGTATGGGTAGGGTTTTGTGGCCTGCCTTGTGCGGGAGGTCAGACTAGATGATCATATTGGTCCCTTCTGACCTATGAGTCTATGAGTCTATGAGTTCCCTATGAACAAGGGAGAACAAAAGTACAAAGGAGAACTGGAATGTTCAGTACTTTTTTGTGAAACTGTATAATTGAGCTTGACAGATTGTTTTGGTATCCTTTAGTCTGTCCAACTGAAAGCATATATATGATACTTGCTTCATTTATAAGTTTCTAAGCTGAGCTAAGCAGAAACTAGTTTTCCAATCCTCTAAAATGTTTTGAGATTTTGAAAAAAAAAATGTGCCATGAGTCAGGACAAAAAGTCAAAATCTCAAATTTTTGTGAACACAAAATCTGAAAAAAGTTTCAGTTCAGTCCAATCAAAATGTTTTATTTCAATAATTTTGAACGGTTTCATTTTGATTTTGTCTATTTTTGATGATTTTTTCTTGTAATTAGCTTAAATTTCAAAATGAAGAGTAATTTCAAACCAGAAAACTTGAATTTTTTTGTTTCAAACATGTCAAAATGAAATATTTAGACAATTTCAAAACTTTTTTCACATTTTTCCAAGTAGAAAAAAACATCAAAACCAACCTTTTCCCATGAAATGTTTTTATTTTGACAAACTGGCATTTTCCAACAAAAATGTTTAACTGAAATATTCACCACCAGCTATATTTTTAAGGGATATAGCAGACACAACAGATATCATGTGTAAATGCTAGGTATATTAGGTATATACTAGTCTACATAATTAATACTGAAGTTAACATCTCATTATAGGTCTGATTTGATACCTCCCAATGAAATTCACTAACACTTAGTAAACCCAACTGAAATTTCACTTTCAAGGTAGAATTTTTTGAAAGTTTGGGGCAAGTCAGACAACTCATTTAGAAGCAAAACAGCTTTTGCTTCCTGGATAGTTTCTTAGCATTTTTTGCTTGATCATGTTTCCAAAATTGTTTGATCTAGACACTACACATTTGTTTTATTTTGTGGTTCTTCATAAAGTTGGAGTTGGTCCTGCTTTGAGCAGAGGGTTGGTCCCTTCCAACCCTAATCTACTATGATTCTATGAGTTGTGCCTTTGATTAGTTTTGAAAGAAACAATGCAAATTATTGAATTGTTACAAACTGTTTATGAATTACAAAGCCAAAATGGACCCCCAACAGTCTAAAGTCAACCTGAAACAATTCTGCTGTGAATTAAAATGGTATAATTGTGGTTACTTCAGATTTATACTGGTGTAAATAAGAATTGTCCCAATACCTGTAGCTGTAAGTGTGAAGTTCCTCATATTATGCCAATGGAAAGACTGTCTGTGGACAATTTTAATGTTAAGTGTGGAGGGGATTTAACTAGGACTGAGATTTTGGCTCCAGGACTTAAATTCCACCTTAAAAATACTTCATTGGGGGCTACAAGGTTATAGCAGAAGAAAGAATTTGGCCATAGTGTGCCATTTTAGGTTGAGAAATGTTTGTACAGAAGATTGGTGTAGCAGATTGCAAGGAGCTTCACTCATGTTGAAACAATACAGCTGCTGGGGAAGATTTGAAACAATATCTTTCTATACCTGAAACTTCTTTACAAAACAACAACATACAGTGATTTTTTGAAGCCTGGTTCAGCTCTCCACAGGTAGTCTTGTTTGGGTAAAAAGAATGTAGTCTGAAAGGCCTGGACATTTTATTGTATTTAAACACACTTTTTAGTAGCTGAATTAGCTGCTGGTGCAGATAATTATTTTGTAGCTAGTGTAGACAAAGCCAAGTTGTGTTCATAATCATGTCAGCTAGTCATAGGTAAATCCTGTACTCAGCAGGGCGTAAAGGCAGCAAGCTGACATGATGTTGAACATGACTTGTCCTTCTCTACACTGACTGTAAAGTCACGGTTAGCACTATATTAGCTAATTTCATTGTTAAAAATGGTACTGAAACAGAATAAAAATTTCCTTATGTAGTCAGGCTCACTGAGGAACCCTATAAATGAAGAAATGGAGCCATATAAAATGACCTCAGTAGTCTACAGTTAATGGGCTTAAACCTGCTGTGATTTAAGATTTTAACTGGTGTAACTAAGAAAAAGACTGTGAATTGCTTTAAGATCTACTGAAGAAAAAGCACTGTTCTTCAGAAATACTCTCATCAATGGAGGAAAAGATGATAGCTCACCCGAGACTCAGCACACAGTCCTAACATAATATTAATAGCTAAAACTGCATGGCTGATGAAAAAAAAAAAGGTTTGTTGCTCAAGTCTTGTAGTAACTATTAGATATTCACAAATGTTCATAAAAAGGGAGCCACGTCAATAGATCTTTAACAACATTCTGTCAGAAGGGGGTTTCTCCACTGCAAAAACATATACACCTCCAGATAGCAGAATTTTGCTTAATCACTCTTTGCTACTCTGCATTTTAAAAGTGACTCAAAAAAGTCACTCTCCCCACTTCTCAGCAAATATTTAGTAGCAAACACTGTGTAGCAGTCAGATCTTTTTAAATAAGAATTCATTCTTGATATAAAATGCACTGCATTTAGTGAAATACTATCAAGTATTAAAACTGAAAATCGTTAATTCTTAAAGTACATTTTATGATACATTATTTTTGCTTTTGTAATTTTCCTTCACTCTTTGTCCAAGATCCAAGAATGGAGAGGCCAAAGAAACAAACCAAACATGCCTCCTTTAAGAAAGCCGCCAAGCCAGCCCCAGCCAACAGCGCTCCTAGTACTTCTTTTTGTCTTAGAAAAGCCAGAGGGAGAAAGGGAGGCTTTCGCCATTTCCCTTCATCATCAGATCAGGAGAGAAGCTAGCTGCTTAACTAATTCACAAAGCCTTTATCTCAGAATCTTCAGTCAGAGAAACCAAATTTATAACCAGAAAAAGACCCAGAGTCACTAGGGCATAGGCCAGGCTAATGACCTGAAACCTATTCTCCCTAGAGCAGGGATCGGCAAACCGCAGAGCCCCCACTCTGCAGCTCCGCCGCCGAAACTGACCAGACGACTCAATTTCACTGCGGAGACTGCACCCAGTGATTCCAGGACGAGTCAATTTCACGGCGGAGACTGGTCTGAAGTGCTGGCTGTTGGGGTGCAGTGTGTTCGGTGCTCGGTGCTCATTCATCCGATCCTAGCCCGGCTCCTCTGTCAGATTTTAGAACGCACTGTGGCGCATTGTGGCCCCGGGAGTAAAAAAGTTTGCCCACCCCTGCCCTAGAGTAAGCACTTTTGCTGAATGGAAATGAGGGACAAAAAATAAGGGACAACACTTTATTTTAAGGAATATTTTAGGGAAGCACCATCCATTTCTCTTAGCATATTATGTTTTTTTCTCTCAAGTGTACATTTTGATTGCCCTCAAGTGTACAATGCAATTATCATGAGCTTCAATTTAATGTTTAAAATGGTCAAAGACATCCCTGAAAATAAGGGATGGATGATCACCCTAGGTCTCCCTCTCCCTTGCTCAGCTTCCTTTTCCTGCTTATATTACTCAGCCCCAATTTAAGGGCAAGGCAGGATGCTCCTTGATTGTGCCCAGTCAGTCTTCACTGTACACTGCAGTTTTTCCCTTAGAGAGATAGTACACCCTGCCAGACTCTTTAAATGAAACTCCCTACCTTCCAACACTGGGAAACAAAAAAACCTAATAGGTTCTAAGTTGCATGTATACTGTGCATTAATCCTATGCACATTCACTCCACACATTGATTCCATATGCCTTGGTTCTCCATTTCACACACTCTCATTCCACATCCACGCATCTTTTTCATATACACTCCCCGATACAACTCACTCTGCATCTGCCCCTGCTTTCATTCGGCTCTTAGCCGATTCAGTGCACGCTAATTCCATATCCACCTATTCACTCATTCTGCATACACAGGTCAACATTTCCTTCCCATTCTGCATATGCAAGAAACCTTACACCCTTTCTCCATTAAGAAAGATTACGTGGGGTAGCTCTTGTTCTTCAAGAGTTGTCAAACGCTACAGGCAAAGAAATCCCCTCTCCTCCAGAGAAATCCCCATTTGATTGGCTGCTCTTCATTCTCCCACCTGCTGGGGAAGGGCAGTTAATCAGAGTTGCGGCACATGCTAAAGGACAGCTTCCCTCTTGTTGTGGGGAGCAGGAATTTCTCTTGTGGGAATCTCCCTCTGTATTAGGGAGGCACGGCAGCACCACTATAGTTAAGGTTGCATCACAACTCTTAAAGTAGACCTTTCTAAGGCCTTGTATACACTAGCACTTATGCCAGCAAAACTTTGTCGCTCAGGGGTGTGAAAAAAAAACCTCCCCTGAGCAACATAAATTTTGCTGGCAAAAGTGCTAGTGTGGACAGTGCTATGTCAGTGGGAGTTGGTTTTAACTATGTCGGGGGGGTGGGGGGGAGAGTGCTCTCCCATCAATATAATGCAGCTACACACGCGCTCTTACAGCTGTAAGCTGATACAAGCTGTGTTGCTGTAAGTTTTAAGTGTAGACTAGCTCTAAGTCTTCTAAAATTGACATGCTTAGTCAGATTCTTTTTAAATGCAGTGTGCTTCAGGAGGGTACAGTATAGTGCTAGTGATCCAAATTTGAGATGATTTGAGCTAGGGGTTGCAGAGATGTAAGCTCCCCCAAAAGAGCCATTTTCCAAAAAGGTTTTTAGGTGTTTTTTATTTAACGCAGAGCTAGAGTTCCAATTATTGATCTGATGAGTGCTTAATTTGCGCCAGGGCCTGCTAGAGTTTAGTCCTGGCACCTGTAGGCTACACAGTTCATAGCCCCAGCACCTCGGGGCCTGCTGCATTAATTATGAATGCAAAAAAATTGCTTGAGCCGCAGCAACTCTTTCATTACAAGTGAGCATTGGATGTGATGCAAGTCAAAATAGTCTCAATCTGTTGAGTTTACCCAAGGTAGTGCATAGCACCCACTATATTTTTGGGGGACCCAAACTGAGCAGTATTTAAGAAAATGAACATTTTTATACTGTACATGTGCCAGAACAGAAAAACAGCAAGAAGGTTTTCATTCCTGACATTTTATGTGCTTTCAAGCTCGACTCTTGTAAGTATTATAAAATCTGAAAGGTTAATCAGATTGCATTGAAATTTGATGTGCCTCATAGGTGCATGGGGTAGCATTAGAGATCCACATTTGGGTTAATTTGACCAGTGGGTTCCTGAGTTATGGCCCCCCACAAATTGTTTCCTCTGCTGTCTTGTACTGTTAAACTGAGAGGTATCTAATGACTGGATGAATCACAGACCTTGTTGAGATTGATGGCTGTGAACTCACCCTCCAGTTAACATAATAAGGATAAATTAATCACAAGCCCTCATGGAAGACAAAAGGAGTTTTAGACTGAGTGGCTAGAGGTTGCTGCAATTTGTGAGTCATGGATGGCAGTTTTATTCTGGGTTGAATGTAATCAGTCTTAGGGGGAAAATGAGAATGAATGCTTTCTGGGAGGAGAGGGATATTGGGGG
Organism: Mesoclemmys tuberculata; assembly: GCA_007922155.1. NCBI lineage: Eukaryota > Metazoa > Chordata > Testudines > Chelidae > Mesoclemmys > Mesoclemmys tuberculata. The sequence continues at coordinate 62,957,716 of ML675624.1, read as the reverse complement.
GCAAAGAAGTGGGGTAATAGGGGGAGAAGAGTTTGGGGTTGCAGCTAGGGGTAGGGAGTTATGGGAAGGGGAAAAAATGAGGATACAGCTCAAGTGAGGGAGGCATGGCATCTCAAAGCTCTGCCAGTGTACCCCAACCCCCTGTACCCCACAGCTCTGCCTGTGCATCCCAATCCCAATGAGTCCCCCAGTTCTGCTTGTGCACCCCAAACTTCCTGCATCCTCCAGCTTTGCCAATGCATTCCAACCCCCTGCACCCCAAAGCCTTGTCAGTGCACCCTTCCTGAACCCTCCAGCTCTGCCAGTGCACCCAGTTATTCTGAACCCCAGCTCTGTTCCTACACCCCAACCCTGCACTCCACAACTCTGCCAGAGCCCCCAAATCCTGCATGTATCCACCAATTCACTTAGACTGTGAGCACTTTGGGGCCAGGACAGTCTCTATTATAGCAAAAGAGCGAGAGTTCTGTGGCACCTGAAAGACTAACAAATTTATTTGGGCATAAGCTTTCATGGGCAGAAACCCACTTTGTCAGATGCATGAAGTAGAAACTTCAGTGTGGTAGATATATGTACACATGCAAGGATGGGTGAGTTACATCACATTGAGGGTGAGTGTTAACGAAGTTAATACAATCAGGGTGGATGAGGCCATTCACAACAGTTGATGAGAGTGAATGTCAAAAGAGGGAATATTATTTTTTATAGTGGGCTAGCCACTCCCAGTCTCTATTCAGACCTAGTCTGATAGTGTCAAGTTTGCATATGAGTTCCAGCTCTGCAGTTTTGCACTGGAGTTTGTTTTTGAAGTTTTTTTGTTGAAGTATGGCAACTTTCAAGTCTGTTACTAAGTGTCTAGAGAGATTGAAGTGCTCTCCTACTGGTTTGTGAATGTTACCATTCCTGATGTCTGATTTGTGTCCAGTTATTCTTTTGTGTAGAGACAGTCCACTTTGGCCAATGTACATGGCAGAGGGGAATTGCTGGCACATGATGGCGTATATCACATTAGTAGATGTGCAGGTGAACGAGCTCCTGATGGTGTGGCTGTTGTGGTTCGGACCTGTGATGATGTCACTTGAGTAGATATGCGGGCAGAGTTGGCAATGGGGTTTGTTGCAAGGATATGTTCCTGGGTTAGTGTTTCTGTTGTATGGTGTGCAGTTGCTGTTGAGTATTTGCTTCGGGTTGGGGGGCTGTCTGTAAGTGAGGACTTGCCTGCCTCCCAGGGCTTGTGAAAGTGTAGATCCTTGATGTGTTGGAGAGATTTTAACTGGGGGCTGTAGGTGACGGCCAGTGGCGTTTTGTTGTTTTCCTTGTTGGGTCTGTCCTGTAGTAGGTGACTTCTGGTTACCCATCTGGCTCTGTCAATCTGTTTTTTCACTTCCCTAGGTGGGCATTGTAGTTAAGAATGCTTCATAGTGACCCTGTAAGTGTTTGTCTCTGTCTAAGGGATTGGAGCAAATGCAGTTGTATCCTAGGGCGTGGCTGTGCTAATGGATTGTGTGGTGTGTCCTGGGTGGAAGCTGGAGGCATGTAGGTACATATAGCGGTCAGTGGGTTTTCAGTATAAGGTGGTGTTTATGTGGTCATTGCTTATTTGCACTGTAGTATGCAGGAAGTGGATTTCTCATGTGGACTGGTCCAGGCTAAGCCTGATGGTGGGGTGAAAATTGTTGAAATCCTGGTGAAATTCTTTGAGGGACTCTTTTCCGTGGGTCCAGATGATGAAAATGTCATCACTGTAGTGTAAGTAGAGAAGGGGCACTTTGGGACGAGAATTGAGGAAGCGTTGTTCTAAGTCAGCCATGAAAATGTTGGCATACCGTGGCGCCATGCAGGTATCCATAGATGTGGTGCTAGCTTGAAGGTATAATTATTATAGGTATATTATTATAGTGGCACAGAAGTGCCACTATAGTTAAGGTTGCAACACAACTTCTGTTTAAAGATTGATTTTTCTAAGTCCTCTAAAATGGACATGTTTAATTAGATTCCGGTGAAATTTAGTGTGCCTCAGAAAAGTGCAGTGTAGAATTAGTGATCCTAATTTGGGATCATTTGATGTAGTGGCTGCAAAGATACAAGCCTGAAAACAACAGCTCCTTTTCAAAAAGTTTCTAGGTGGAGTTTTTTTGCACCGTGTTAGGGATCAAACTATTGACGTGAGGTGGATGAAAGTGTGGATCTGTCATGTTTTAGCCAAGGTGGTTCCTAGCACCCACTAAACCATCGAGGGACCCAAATTGAGAATGGTATTTAAGAACATGTTCACTTCTTCACCTGCTTAGATGTGTAGTCTGAAAGGATTCCAGTGCACATGCACCCATAAAGAAAATAACCATGAATCTCTATGCAGCCATTTTATGCTTGACTGGGTAATTCAAGGGAATCTACTGATGCCATTGTCCCACTGAACATCTCACCACTGACATTTCTAGTCCAAACCTTTATACTTATATACTATAAAGATTTAATAACTCATGTTGCTTGCTGCAAGTTGTCTCTGATATAATATAATATGGTTTTGTTTCATGGGATGGTTCACTGATAACACAGAACGGTCGGCAGGTGGTCTAACCAAAATTTTTGTTATAGGGGGTGAGGAGGAGCCAGGGACAGAGGACTTCATGTATGTGGAGGTCTGGAGGGGGGCTGGAGATGGCAGCACAGAAAGAAAGGCATTGTGGTAGGGTAGGGGGCTGGAAATGAGGGCTGGTGGTAGGCAAGTCTAGGATGGGTTGTTTTAGAAAAATCTGTATTTAACTTTCCCCTAGGGGAGGTGAGAGTGAGGGCAGCTCATGAGAAGTGACTACTTCCTGATCTTGGGCAGATTAATGTGGTGTTTCCAAAGACACAGCACAGAGGTTTGGAACAGACAATGCAGGTCCCTCGACTGCTGAGGGAAAAGAAATACGTGCACTGCCAGGGCTGCCAGCATGTGGATCTTGGTTGACTCCTGGATCACAAGGCTGCAGAAGTTTGTGGAAGAGCAAGGAGTACACCCACGACCTGGCAACTGCCGACAACAGCCTGCTTCCTCCCACTCAGCAGGACCCAGCACCACTGACAGAGTGAGCTCCTCTAGCTCTGGCCTGTTGGCTCCAGTGAAGACCCGCCCTTGTGCAGCAAGGATACCTGTGTGCCCTGGCCACAAATGGCAGGCCTGAGCAGGCACAGGTCAGTCAGGAGGGCTGAGCCTAGCCAGATTACAGGGAGAGGGTAATGACTCTCCTGAAGATCCTGGTGCTTCTTGCGGGATTAGGAAGTTCCCTCCCTTGGCATTTGGCCACTCCTGAGGACAGAGAAGGGAAGTCCATCGGGGCCTCCAAGAAGACTCCTGAGGTAAGTGGATACGTGAGCCTGCTCCAGGGGAGCTATGTGTGGTAGTTTTGGGGTGTCAGATACATTTGGCAGGTGTCAGTGACAGGGAGAGGAAGCAGCTAATGGTGGGAGAAGCGAAGGCATAAGATGGGATGCGCTCTCTCAGGTGCAACAGCTCTGGCTGGCTACCCATCTCCAGGAGGTGAGGAATGAGTTAGAGCTGCGATCACAGGAATTTCTTATAGGCTTGGGATTTTCCCAAAAACATGTAGAATGGTCTGGAGACCTGGAGTCTACAGGGAAAACCCAGAGGTTTGGCAGGCCTGCCACTCCTAAATGTGACCTGGGTGAGCCTGGGGCAACTTGCCAGTACCCCAGGGTGAGTTCTCCCCTTCTGTGATGACTCACCGATAGAAGTAGCTGGGAGCTCCATGTGGCATGGCCCGGAGAGGGAGTGTAGCCACTCCTTCTCAGCGTGCCTGCAGTCTGCAGCCAGTACTCAGCCTCCTGGCACAGCTGCTGCTGGCTGACTGGGAGCAGCTGACTGGCTGGGCAAGAAGCTGTGACATGGGATTGGGGCCAAGAAATAGCTGGGTGGTGACTTTCCTGGCTCCCTCACTTACCAGTGCTCTCACCTGCTCCTCAGTCCCATGTCTGACCACACCTATTAGCAGTGGGGACAATCATGTGTCGCTGGATCCAAACTCTGTGAATCCAAAGTCCTCCTGTCCCAAAACTTGAACCTATGAATATGTAGATCCTAATTTATGTCCAGCATCGGATCACATTTGCTTATCACACTGCCTAAATGAAGTGGGTATTCTATTGTAGACTGAAGGTGTCCACAGACACACTGCACATTTCTTCAAGTCCTGATTGCAACCTCCATCAAAAGCCTCCATCTTACACACAAGGTACAATGGGTTTGCGGGGGGCTTGTGGGGGGGAGAAATCAGTGAAGATTTAAGGTTGATTGGATGACTTTAACTGTCCATTTCCATATTTTCTAATCTCTGAAGGGAGGTCTACTTTGGTAGGTTTGAGTTGCCTGATTTTTAATATTTGCATCTTTTGAGAAAGAGCACAGCGTTCTCTTTTTTCTCCCCTTGAGTAATTGATTGACAGATACAACTTAAAAGCAGCTTAGAACATTTTTTTGCCTGGGATTTCTGTCATTTTAGAAAACCGTATTGAAGCTTTTCACTTCAGCCTGAGCATTAATATCTGGTGCTTTCATGAATTAAATATCACATTCATGGTTTCTATTATTTTTTTTCCTTATTGGGTTACTTTGTATACAAGGAGCAATCTTTATGGACCAGGCTCAGAGTGATGGAGGCCAGAGGACATTCTGTCTTCTTTTGGATTATTTTCCTGACAGCCTTTATATTTTTGTCAGATTGTTCAATGTCATATTTCCTCTTATGAGAGAAAACAACTATTAGATTTGACTTGCCAATGGGGCAGAAAATGATACAAATGTGCTGCTTAGGGACCATTCTTAAAGCTTCTCACCAGCACTAGGTACGTATAAAGCATAGCGATACTGTTGTTTAGCTTGATCAGATTTGTTCCTGTCTTACCTTTGTATGGATTTCTCTTAGATGTAAATATTATTCATAATACCTAATAGTGAGATGTTTGTAAAATAGATGAGAAATGTTACTGATAAGAGATATATGTACTAAGTACTATGGAGTCAATATGAACATGTTTGTTCTACAGACCCCTTGTTGGCAAGCTCATTAAAAAAAGTCATTATTATAAATTGCTTCAACTAGTCAGAGCGTATAAAATCCACTTGTACTGTAATATTCCAGATGCTTGAGTACAGTTCATCAATGTAGTAAATTGCCAATTCCTCCCTCCTGAGAATGCTTGACAGATTGTAGTACAATCTGTTGGTCTTGATTGTAACTATAGAGTACATCATTGTCACCCATGCTAAAAAGATGTATTGTACAGTAAATGCATACTTTACTGTAAATGCATAATTTTGTGAAATGTATGCTAGTGTCTTATATTTCAGCAGTTTCAATTGGCATGAGAAAATTGAAACTATCGGGTAAAAAGGAGGAGGATTAGAGGCTATGAAACAAGAAAGGCAGAGGAAAACAAAATGAATAGTTAGAGGAGCAAAAAAGTAATGCACACAGTAATCCTGCTAACACTAAAGGGCCAGATTACCAGAGCACCTGCCACAGACAATGTCACAGGATTTACTACTCACAGTTGGGGCACCTTCTTGTAGCTCATCTGGGAATTAGTGTTTCACCAGTCTGAGCCCTCCCTCCCCTTCAGTTGCTTTGCCCCATGGTCTCTCTCTTTCTGGACGCAGGTGCCCCATTTCCATGAGTTGGCCTTCCAGTCAGGTCACTACAGTCCTCCCTTTTTGTCCCACAGGGCAAACTGTCTTAGGCCATCTTCTGATCCACTGCCAAGTCTGTGCACTTTCTCAGTGGCTGATAGGGAAACCTGGGCTGGCCCACTACTCCAGGTTCCAACCTAGGGATCTAGTCCCACCAACCACAGTCTGATCAAGATCTGACTTTGTTGTTGTTCCCTGGGCACTTTCCTACCTTGCTGCCTTATCTTCTGAGCCATGTCTGGGTTACTACTGGAGCTTCCTGCACACCCAGTGGCTACTTCTCTCTCTCAGCATCTTGCCAGAGCCTGCAACTAATGCGGATCCCAGGCCTACTATCCCCCTAATACTCATTTTTTGTACCTTGCTAACTTCCCTTGCTCTCTAGGCCATAATTGCAGAACTCCTGCAGCCTTTCTTCTACCATCAACTGCCTCCCTTTATAAGCCTATCCCAGATCCTCCTCCAGCTGGGCGTCATCGGCCATTAAGCCTTATCAGGTCTTTGCTACCCTCCAAGTGCAGCCTATAGTTAATTGGTCTGTTTTACCTGACAGGTACTGTGTGGGGGTAGACACTCAATCATAGGAAACAAAAGGAGGGTGCAGGGAGCTTATGCCACACTTGCAGCCTTTGCCCCACAAGGTTCAGACACAACAATAGTCCCTACATTGGGGGAATACAAGGACTACTCCTTCCTACCACTCTGAGACTGTAGATCACTCCAAGAAGGCAGGAGAAGGCAAAGTCGTGTACCTGATCTGTCCCACTGTACCGACCTGAGGAGTTTTCTTCCTGCAGAGAGAAGTAAGAGGCTGCATCAAAGGGTGTAGTAGTGTGTGCACTTTTTTTTGCATGCTAAGATGCTAGGAGAGCGGAGACACAATTCCTTCCTAAGCTCTGGGCCAGAGGCACAGGTGCTTTCTATCATCTTCCCATCATCCCCCAGTGGTGGCAGTTTCAGTAGCAAAGAGTGAAGCTGAATGCAGGTTATGCTGAACAAGTGGAACTTTATTAAACCCTGTGCACTGCTCTGTCCATGTGGAGGAGTTGCTTCCAGCCCCACTCCTTGCATTCCCTGTTTTCCTGGTATCCTGTCAATAACAGTCTCTCCAGGGAACATGGGCCTTCTGATTGATCATGCTACTTCTTCTGTATTCTACATTTTAATATAAATGTTAAAAACAAATAATTGATGCCCAGACCCCCATTCTGAGTCCCTCTGGCCAGAGGTTGCTAGCAACTAGCTGAGTTAGTGTCTAGTCTTTACCACAGACTTCACTGGCTACATAGTCATTGAGATATCTGCATTTCCTCAACAGGCTACCATACCATGAGTGTCTCTGTCTCTCTGTCACCTGCCTCAGAGTTTAGCAAACTCTCTCTTTGTGCAGCCTCCTCCCTTCCTGAGGAGTTGGACTCTTGATGGTTCTCTATTTCTTTGTAGGCTGTCTCTGGGTGTTGTGTGTTCTGGCTTGTAAATGTCCCCTGTTCCTTCATTCACTTCTCCCTCTTGCATAGTCAGCTCATATGACCTTGGTGCCACTTCATCCCTCACAACTCCTTTAGTCCATTCCTTCTGGTGTCTCTCTAATAGCTGGATCCTCACGAGTGCCTGTCTCCAGGGCCAGTAAATCCTTGGCTGACCTGTCCTACTTTTGTGCCTCTTTTCACTGATTGTTGGCCATCTCCTTTTGGCAGTCTCTCCTTCCTTCTAGTTGCAGCAGGTCTCCCCTCATTGGTAGAAGGGTTTTGCTCCTTTGTCCCATCAGTCCCTGCGCTGGACTGTTTTGGCATCCTTGTTCCTGTGGGCCAATAATGATAATAAAGGGTCTAAGGCCAGTAAGCAACAACCTTGTTTAACAGTATATTTATTGTTTTCATTCCTGATTCCACTTTACCATTATTTTGTGAGTATGCTGGGGTGGAAATGTGGTGGTCAAACTTCCACTTGCTTGAAAACTCCTTGAATTCTTCTGAGGCAAACGGTGTCTTTTGTCAGTGAATAAAGTGTTCAGAGTTTCATATCTTGCAAAATGAGTTTTCAGTTTGCCAATCACTGATTTGCTTCTTGTATCAGGCAGAGCATTGACATCCCAAAAATTTGAATAGTAGTCCACTGTCATCCAGTACTGATTTTCACTGAAAGTAAATAAGTCTGCTCCCACTTTTTCTCATGATCAGGTGGGCTATTCATGTGGTAAAAGAGCCTCCTTCTGTTGGCAGTTATCACATGACCAACAGGTATTATGCCCTTTTATCAAGGAGTGGAATTGTGTTTTCACTCCTGGCCAGTAAAGACACCCTTGAGCCTGTCTGAGACAGCTGTCAGTGCCCAGATGTGAGGCATGTATTTGCATGACACCCTTACGTAATCAGACCGGACAATAGCTGTCTGTCCTTGAAATATGATTCTATCCTGCATGCTCAGCTCATCTTTAATTAGAAAATTTGGCTTTTGATTAGAAAATCAAAATCCTGGTATCACTCTCTTGACTGTCTGTAGTTGGATGTCCTTTTCTGTAGCCTCTTTGATTTCTGTCAGCTTCACTGTTGAAACTGGGAGATTGAATCCACTAACATGCTGAACTATGTCCTGATCCCCTTCCACCAACTCTATATGCCCTGCTCAGGGTGTCAGCTAACACCACTAATTGTCCTGGACAATATCTGATCTCTACCTGGTAGCACTGGAGTTGCATCAACATGTGCTGCAATCTCTCTGGAGCACTAAGAAGGGACTTTGCCATAATTGTCTCTAAAGGTTTATGGTCTGATTGTGCTATTACTAGGTGGCCAAAGGTATACTGAGGGAATTGATTCACTCCAAATACAACAGCCAGATGCTTTTTTCTTATTTCTGTTCAGTCTCTGACAGGGCTCTGTTGGTGTAAGTGACCAGCTGTTCCTGAAAATGAGCTACACCCAGTCCTTTCTCTGATACACCACCCTGGAGTGTCAGTGATTCTCCTGGCTGATAGTACATCAGGACAAAGGTATCCATTATCCTTTGCATCAGCATGTCAAATGTTTGCTGTTGGGAATCTACCCAATCCCACCACACATCCTGCCTTTTGATTTAATTTGGTTCCATTACTGCAGCCACGTGTGTACAGAACTTGGTCAGAAAATGTATCATTCCTAAGAATGTTGTACCCTTTCACATCCGCTGGAGCTGGTAGGTCTCTGGCTGCCTTGATCTTGTTCGGGATCTGCTTTCAGTCCCTCTGTGGTATGTCACCTTACGCTGCTTGAATCACATTTTTTCTGGGTTGACTTTTATGTTCCTGTCTCTGCATTGCTGTAGAAAAGCTTGTAGTTTTCTGTCATGGTCTTATTCAGCTTCTGTATCGTTGGACCTTTAACATACAATGGGGATATCATCTGCAATTATTTTCACCCCAGCCTTCCTTCCAGCACTCAGCTGAGTCTTTTCTGGAACATCTCTGGTGCTGGGCTTATGCCCATTGGCAAGTGTAGCATCTGTAGTGACCAAATGGTGTTGTAAAGGCCCTTGGCATGCTGGATTCTTTCTCCGAATTTATATGCCACGGATTACAAAGGTTCTGGCTTTGGAGAGTTCTGACAATTGTGTCATCAGTTGTGGGCACTGGATCAGTGGCATCTTTTCATTGCCTGGTTTAGTGGCTGTGGGTCTATGCAGATGTATAATTTACCTGATGTCTTCTTTGCCACACCATGCTGTTTATGTAGGCCTCTGCAGATGCTATGATACCCCTGCTCTGCAGATGTTTGAGCTCCTTGTGTACTGGATTACATAGTTCCACTGGAATTTTCCTCTCTGGTAAGAACATAGATTCCACGATGGGGTCTACTTCCAGTGGGAGTTTTCCTTCAAGGCACCCGTCACCTTCAAAAACATCCTCAGATGGTTTTAAAATGGTCTCCATTTTCCAGGGACTCCTCCTTTAGCTTCTTGTATTGCAGCTATAAAATTCTGATGCTGCACCTTGATCAGATCCATGGTTTGTACGGTTATTCCTTAAAAGGGTTCTGCGGAGCTTATCATCCGTCATCACGAACTTGAGTTGGTATCATCTGTTATTTTTTGGGTTTGTTACTATGTGGTCATATTTTCCTATGGGCTGCATTATGTTCTCATAGAACATTATTAGATTGTGCGGGCTCTTTGTAATGGGGTGTGTTCAAGTCCCATTCACTCCAAGGAATCACATTGCTGGAGGCCCCACCATCCGGCTGAAATCGCACAGGAAATTTCCCTATTAACATTGTTGGTGATTGCCTGCTACCATGCATAGAGGTTGGTATTGTTCCTTCTTGCTTTTCTCTCCTGACTGAACGTGTTATGCTCTCAGACTCAAGGAGAGAGTCATGATGTCATCACCACTGTCTGATGTGCCCTCCCTTTCATGTACAAGTCTGACTGAGTCTTTCTGAGAGCTTCTTCTGCTCTTGCACAAACTGCTAAAAATGGTTCAACTTGCCACATTCCTGGCATGTTGTCTTAGTGTGAGGCACTTCTTCTTTATTCACTCATGCTATCTATCTCCCTCAGTAAATGCATCACCTTATGGGTATGAAACCCCATCCACTTGCTGTCCTTTGCTGATGTTTCATTACATGTATCTCTTGGGGTTTTGTACCTCCTAAGGATTTCGTCCTTTTTCTTGAGGCTTCTATTGCTTGCTCCATGTCTAAGCATCTGTGTAAAGTGAGATTGCCTTCCCAAAGCAGCTGATCCTGCCGATGTTGATCCCAAGTATCATAGACTATCCTGTTCTCAATCAGGGAGTCTGTCAAGTCCCCAAAATTGCACGTAGCCGCCAGTCTGCATAAGGCAGTCACATAGGGCTCTATCCCCTCCCTTTAGGACTGGTCTCTTGTGAACAACCTGTGTGGCTCCACAGTTTTGTTCTGCTTTGGAGAGCAACAGGTCCCTGGACTCCTAGGAGTGCTATGAGGCTTGAGACAGAGGTGTGTTTTGGGGTGGAGCAGAGCTCTCTGCCTGTTTCCCAATAGGATAAAATAGCAATTTTACTTTCCTTCTGTCATCCCCCTCCTGCATGGCCAGGTCTGTGTACAACTGCAACTCCTTCTTCTGCCAGGTCCCGCAAAATCCAGGGCTCCGGGGTGCTTCACGGCTCATGCTGCCAGCGACTGTATTGCAGACAACTCTCAGTTCAGATGCTGCCACCATGTTTCGTTAGCAAAGAGTGAAGCTGAATGCAGGTTAAACTGAACAAGTGGAACTTTATTAAACCCTGTATATGGCTCTGTTTGCATGGCTGAGTTGCTTCCAGCCCAACTCCTCATATTCCCTGTTTTCCTGGCGTCCTGTCAATAACAGCCCCTCCAGGGAATGTGGCCTACTGATTTCAGTTTCGCTGATCATGATACGCTAGCTAGTGTATCTACCCTAATGGTATCACCTGACCCAATGTGGTCTAAAAAGTATCCACTGCAGACAACAGGGACAAGGAAAAAATAGTGTAAACATCATAGATAAAAATTGAGGACAGGCAATAAGTGGACAAATCTGAACATTTTTCTCCTTCTCATCACCTAGGGCAGGGGTAGTCAATTATTTTTTGTGAAGGTCCAAATTTCTCAGTCAAGGTATAGCTATGGTCCAGATTCTAGAGAAAATAATAATCCCCTCCACCCCAATAATTATACGTAAATAAAAAAGATTATGGGACCTGTTCAAAAGAATCTGGAAGCCTGGATTTGGCCTGTGGTCCTTCTACTGACTATCCTGACCTAGGGATTAAGGATGAAGAGATGGGTATGGTAAAGGTCATAGCTTAATAACAATTTTAGGATCCTTCCTATATGTGCAGTAGTGACTGTATCCTGAACTGAATACATTCCGGGGCTTGAAGTTTATTATTTAATATGCAGATTATAGTAGCACTTAGAGGCCACAATCAGGAATAGTCCCTCTTGTGCTAAATTCCATACAAACACAGATGAAAACACAGGCCCTGCCCCATAGGCACAGCATATAGTTATGACTAAGTTAATAGGAGTGATTCTGGAGTTACTATGATAACACTGAGATTTTTAATTACACTTTCAAATTTGAAATGAAAGAGAAGAAAAAATCTACTCAGGGGAAGTTTTGAGAAGAAAACAAAATGGGTTGAAAAATAAATTGTTGAAAGACTAGAGTTAAAAAGACTATTTAGCCCTTTCTTCATCCCCTTCACTTCCTTATGTCTCCTTTCTTTCCTTCTTTATCCCCCTCCTTCCCTCTTTAAAGTTCATTAAAGCCCCAGCATTTAAGCAAGTGCTTAAGTCCATCCCTATTCAAAAAAGCTCTTAAGCATGTGCTTAACTTTAGCCATATGCTTAAATTCCAGTTGACTGAATCAGACCCTACAAGGCCCTCATCTTCAGAATAATTTACACTCTGGTTTCTCTTCACACTAATGTAGCCTAGTGTGTAGAGAACTGGATGACACTGAAGAGACCTCCATTCTACTTCTGGCTCTGCCACTTGTCTGCTTGGTAACCTTCAGCAAGTCACATCACCTCATTGTGCCTCAGTTTCCCTATCTATAAAACAGGGACTGTGACACTGACCTTTGCCAACCAGCAGAGGGCACAGGGATTGCATAGAATTTTACAGGGCTCCCCATGGTCAACTGTATGCATAATAGTTTACTGAAGGGGGCATGAAAGGTCTTTACCGAGAACCAGTAGCCCAGTGGTTGACATAATCGTTGCAAAATGTCTGTACAGATAATATATAAGAAGATATGTATCTATATTGAAAATTATGTTCTTAAGGTCTTGGAGTTACGGGCACATGGTACCCCCCCTGGAAGTGTCCCACCTCTTTTGTAAAGCTGAGATGGTAAAAGCTAGATATTGTTAATATATTTTATTTACACTATGTTCCAAAACAGTGAGGAGAAGGAAGCTGCAGTTCCCCTATTGTGAACAAAGAATGTAAACACACATATATGACAGATATTCTGGGGCTAAGCATCTTGAGAGGAATAAAGCAGGTGGGGGTAGCAACTAGTTACGGGATGAGAGAGAGGAGGGAAATGAGTCAAAGTGTTTTTTAACCTTTTTAGCATAATTTCCCTGTCCGTGCTTTGACTGCCTCAGTGTATTTTTTAAATTTTATTTCTTCTGTGTTCATTTTCAAATGTTTCTGTTCTAACTGAAGAAAATGAGAAGTAGGAGTGCTGACTTTGCTGATGGCAAACAGCTTGAAAATTCTGAGTATAGAAACCAGCCAGAGAGCTCCTGTATCATACATCCTTGCTCTAAGACAACACCCCTTCTGTAGTGAGGGGCATGAGACATGGCACCCTTCATGCCACCTTCCAGATTTTGCCCTCACATATACAAGTACTCCTTATGGCAGTCAGTGGGAGCAGCACATAATTATCTGAGAGGATAATTTGGTCCAAGAGGAATATTAATTTGTAGCTTGTATGCAGCTTTATTAAATAACTAGAAAGTTTTTGGGTTTTCTTTTCTTTTTTGTATCCGTATCAATCAGTTTGAAAGCAGCATTCATTCTTGAATATAATTTCAGTATAGAAGCTCTTTAGCTTCAGTGATAGATGAAGTAGATGTGATAGACACGAAACAAATAGGTAAATTATCACAAGTATTTGCAGATTAAAGTAATTACTTCTCTAGCCCAGGTTCACAAGTTTGAAGTAAGCAAGTAAGCCAAACTAACAGTGCTGCCTTCTAAACCTGCTCCTATTGAAGTCACTGGGAATTTTACCATTGGATTCAGTGGGAGCAGGCTTAAGTGCTAAATCAGTACTTTGAATGGGCCATCTTCTGCCATCCTTATTCACATTTAGTAGTACCTTACTCCATGGGTTGCCACTTTAAGTCAATGGCACTATTCAAATAGTAAGATACTATTCAACATGAGTCATAGTGACAGAATTGAGCTCTGTATACAAGTTTGTAGAGGATGATTATTAATTGTGCCAGATATTTTCCAATGGATATTAAAGAGAGTAAAATGAGGAAGAAGGTCTCCTGGACTGTCTTTGAGAAAAGCATACAGCTGAGTTCCATACCTATAATACACACTGCCAAACTAGTAATTAGTTTTCTCTTCAGCTAACATTCAGGAATCTCTGAGATTAAATTCACCAGACTGTGGATTGTTTCCCCTTTGAAGTTGATCAATCTTGTTTATGGACTACATAATTTGCCCTTTTACCAAGGAACAGGATCAGATATGTAAAGAAGCTTGTAGAATGTATACTGTCTGTGCTTGCTTTTCCTAGCAGCAGATGGTGCTGAAAGGAGATCATCTCAAAGGAGTCATTATGGGATGATTCAAGAGCACAAACAAACAAATTGGTATGTTTTAGGGAAGACAAATGGGTCTCAATAACAGACTCTTGTTTTGAAGTGACACACAGATGCTCACACATTTTACTTATTCAACGGAAAAGCTTCCTTTTCTTAGGTGATGTTTACTCTTGCAAGTTGTCCTATGGTTGTTGCAGTGCTTCTATTTTCTTCTGTTCCCTTCTTGACAATATGAACTAGTGGTAGGGCTCTTAAAATTAAACCCAGTTTAAAATAATCCAAAAATAGAAATCCCGGCCACAATCACTCCCTCCTGCAGAAACATCCATGAGAGGAGGCTCGGGGGAAGGAAACACCATGAGGATACCTTCACAAACTTTCCTCCAAATCCTTATTGAGGTGTTGGGTCAGTTCTGACCCCAAGCCCAGCAGAACCCTCTTAGTTGAAACCCTGTTTCATTGCTCTAGGGCTCCTGGGGCCCCTCCTGGTTCCATGGCAGCACGACTCTTCCTTTGGCCATCATAGAACCTCCCCTTAAAGTGGGCTTCCTCTGAGTGGAGAGGCTCTGTGGAAGGTAATATAGCTCCATGCAGTATTATTTTTTGGGACTAATATCCAGAGAGTTCAGTGTGGGATGGGGTGGGGTAGGGTGGGAGAGACAGTCCAGCCCCTCACACTGCCAGCTCCTCTCCTTCTTTTCTCATATGGATCCCACCTCTATGGAGGATCTCCAGGATGTCTGAGCACAAGGGCCATGGTGGAATTGTGCCGTGGAGATGACTAAGCCCCCTCTATCCCTCTCATAGGAGGGTTGAGATATGGATGTGGGGGACACAAGAAACTATACTGCACAAGACACTAGATACTATAGTGTAAGGAGTCTTAAAAATGCCAATAATGAGAATAAATGATGATGAATAAAAGCCATTATTTTCAGTTACTGAATATGCCTTATAAAATTGAAATGTACATATAAAACTTACATTTGAAACAATTTTATAAAAACCTTGGCCTTTATCTTGTTTTCTTATTATTTGCAGAGAGGAAAAGAAGGTGAATAGTTTTAGCAATTCTACACCGATGTGTAACACTTTGCATTAAGGATACTTTATAAGCTTAAACAGTATTTTATTATGAGGGAGATATGTCATTTTTTCTTCTATACCAGGATGATTCTTTTGTCCTTCAACAAACTAGTGCGTTTTTTTTGTTTTTTGTTTTTTTTTAAGCTTAAGCAATGAAAGCCATGGCAGTAGGTCAGTGGGTAATATATACCTACTCTCACTTGTTTAAATTATATTTCCTCTATATTCTACGGCTCAGCAGTATTTGGAGAATATTGTTCCTTGGCTTAATGCAATCTTTCCACATGAAGAGCTCTTGATCTGTTCCTTCTCTACACTCCAGTTGCTGGCACTGGTGTTTCATTCATTTGCTGCTAAAATGCACAGAAAGCAAATACAAATGTTGAAGTATCCTTCTAGATGCTTTAGCTCAGCTTATTTTCATGAGCAGAGTTTTTTTTTCTGTCAGCACAATGAATGCCTTCGTGCCCTTCTCTCTCATGAAAAAAGAGAGAAGGTCTGTGATGCTTCAGAGGAGGTGTTCAGAGTGATGCACCCTTTCCAAATAAAGATAATGAGATTTGCCTTTGTGTATGTGAATGTATACATATGTACTGCACCTTTGCATCCATGGATGCACATACACACACAATCACTCATTTCACTCCTGACTCAAGGCAATTATTGCCTGTGATCTCATCTGAATCCCAATGAATGGCCTGATTCCACATGGTGCTGTGTGCCCTTGACTATCACGTATTTCAATGTGAGTTCAGCTTAGGGGTCATGCTGAGCATCTCAGATGATTGGTTGGATTTACAGCATTCACTTTTCTCCCTTAGTTTTCATCAAATATTTACAGATTTTAACTGTGTAAAAATGTCACATATGCACTGAATTGTATGTTTGAAAGGGCCTGGTTTCCTGACATGTTGAGCACCTGCAGCATCCATTCATTCTATTGGCATTGTGGGTGCTCAGCATTTCTGAAAAGCAGGCCCTAAAATTATCCAGCATTATTTCAATATACTTCATCACATATGACCACTTCTGAAGTCCTTATTCTATTTGCTTCTCCCTTATTCAGGCAAACTCAAGAATTAGCCCCTAAATATTAAATGCAAATAGGGGCCAATTCTGCAATCTTTACTCACATGAGTAATTTGTGTTGACTTTTATGGAATTACATGCTGGGGTAAGAATTACTGATGGGAGTAAGGGTTGTAGAATTGGGACTTTCGATCAGAAAACAAAAATAATGCGAAATATAAAATGACATTCTATGCAAAACAGATTTTCAAAAATAGTTAAATCAGTTTTTCCTATCAGTCTCCATAAATCTCTTTACACGTCAAGAGATCATTCTGAAATGACAGAGAGAGAGAGGTAAGGAGGTGGCGTGTCAAATTAGCCACCCACAGACTATAAAATTACCACATTGTCAATAGAACAGAAGTTGTAAATCATAATGTAAGTGAAAAAAATATTTCAGAAGCCACAGGTCGCAGTCAAGAAAAACAAAAACCCCAAGAAAAAGAAGGTACCAAAAGCAAATTCAGTAACAAACTAATCATATACTGCAAGAGGTAGAGGTTAGAAATCTGGAATAGTTTAATTATGTGTTTTTAATACGAATAATTTCATGTAGGGAGAAACATCAGCTCTCAGTCAGACAATCTTAATGCATTAATGTTTAGTTCTTCCTATGCTGCCTTATATTTCATAGTATTGTGAGTTATAAATATATGAATACGGTCTTTTAAATGCATTTCTAATGTAATATTTAATTATAACTAATTTTAATCTACCATCCATATGCTGTCATCTCAGACTAGTATAGTAATTACCTGATTTAATTAAGATTAATAAAGAGTTTGAACATATGTGAAAAAGAAACCTTATTTCGAAGCAGTTATTTAAATAGGGAGTTGAGGACCCTCAGCACCCTGCAGGACAAAAGGCCTTCAGTAACATTAGGAAAGTTACCAGCCTCTAGAGACCAACTGTCTTCTCTTCAGTAATTAAGAAAGCAAGTTAATGTACCCAAAATGTAGCCTTTTTAACCTCTGTAGATATGCAGATTCTGTACTGACAGTTGACAGTTGTGGAAGGTTCTGGCATTAAGCCAGGGGCCTTTCTCTTGGTCTAAAATTAAAGCTATAGAACTCTAATCAACATATTGTGTAAGAAACCTGCTGAGCTATATTTTCTTTCATAATGTACATGCTTTGAAATGAAAATCAAACACAAATTGTTTTAAAAGAGTTTATTCAAATGTTTGTCTTTTAGCGTCTGCTCCTGGGAACAGTTTCTCACATGAATAATTTTATGGATAAATTCCAGTGGGGTAGCTGCGTTAGTCTGTTTTTAGCAAAACAACGAGAGTTCTGTGGCACCTTAAAGCCTAACAAATTTATTTGGGCATAAGCTTTCACAGAACTCTTGTTGTTTTTATGGATAAAGTTATTCATTCTTCCCAGTATTCTACTGACCAAGGAAGTTGTCCAGGATAGACTCAAACTCAAACCTCACTTAGTAAACAGTGGGACTAATTTGCTGAACTTTACTACTAACAATTTAGTCTGCCAGGCTTTTTCTTTCTACCAGAGTAGATTCATTTGCAGTATCTACCACTAAGGGAGTGGGTGTGCAGGGAGCTCAAGACACAGTGTTGTTCAATGCAGAGGAGTTACCTTCACTTGCAAACATGTGGAGCCTCCACTTGCAATTGCTCAGGAACACAACAGCCTTGTGTATAGTGCTGCATGCTGGACAAAAACTAGTGGGATCAAGACTGTAGTGACTAAAATGTGATTTAAACTATATTTATACATAGAGTATTTCTTTGAAACAAAACATGCAATGTATTATGTTTGAACAGTTTACAGAATACAGTGCAGAATAACTGATAACAATATTAGACTGTGCCAGGCCCTTATATAAGTGCGCTGTGAGGTTGTGTGTGTGGGGTGGGTGGGTCCATAAGAAGTCTGCCATACATGATCTGCAGAAGGTCCAGGCACAGTCTTCTTGGTGCTTCCTCATTTGGAGTGGTGTGGTGCCACACAACTGAGCCCAAAATGGCTATAGACAGTGTGTGACTATTACACTCTGATGTGCCACAGAATTGCAATCCAAACCCGCACACAAAAAAAAGGCAAAACACACAGGTAGGGTGTCAATCAAAACATGTAATAATAAGTTAGGTCAGCAACAGTCTGACCAAAATATAATAGTCTGAACAGCAGATATATAGCTGTGGGCCCTGTGCACACCCATCGTTGTATATACATGGGGCCTTAAACACGAACACTCTACCCTGCAACCCACAAGCTCACAGCACAAGAACTGAGAATAATTCCAGACCCTCACCTAACATGCACTGCTTGTCCCGCCTAGAACACCTGGAGTCTTGGATGGATATGCTTGCTGAAACGCGCATATTTCCTAATCATATCAGTAAGCTTTGAGGATGGCAAAGAGGTAGGATGAATCCTTTCCATCAGCATAGACAACGCGCCCCTCAGAGGTTATCCGAAGAGTCAAAAAATGGGATTACTCCAGTGCTTTCATGAGATGCAGAAAAAGCACGAGAATGCAATAGGTAAGGGTATAGCTTGATGATCCTCCACTATGTGCGCTACACATTTCTTCAGAGTCCCACGCAGTCTCTTCATTATCCCATTTCCTTGGAGATGGTACACAGCAGATATATAGTGTACCGTACCAATACTCGTCAGAAAGCCTTCAAACTTTATTGGTACAAAAGGGGTCCCATTATCTGAAACAAGGTTCTCTGGTAGCCAAACATGACAAATAAGGTGGTTATGCAAGAAATGAGCTCCTGTGAGGCACCTTGTGAAATTATGAATGGAAACAGGTAATGTGAGGAATATAACAGTCAACAGTGTTGAACCATGTAGTGCAATCGAACAGCCAGTAACACCCACTGCAACTCTCTGCCATGGTCCGTTTAGGACTACCAGTTTCAGAGAGGCTGAGGAACAGTAGCTCTATGCATTGTGCAGGCTAAGCATGCCTTCAAAGTACTCACTGTTTGAGTGCAGCCCTGACCACTAAGCATAAGTAGGCAGAAGTTCCTTCATCTTCAATGCCCATCTTCATGAGCCACATCCAGAAATACTTGTTGCGACACTCATAACCTAGGCTCCTCTGCATAAGATGTGTTGAGTAGCATGTCTTCACTGTGAGCTAGGAACAAATTCTGTACAATGTAGACAAAGTTTTCTTAAGGACTGGGTCTGTCCAACCTGCTTGTACAGCGTGTATCCCCTTGCACAGTTCAGCATCTTAAAGAGCGGCATCAGTGGTCCGCCTTAAGTCAATTGGTATATCTTTCAGTAAAAAGCATAGAGTGTACTTTGCTATCTCTGCATACAAGGGTGCCAAACCAGTAAAATTTCTCAAAAGAGCATCAGCGAGTAAATTGTCTTCCTTTGATATATACAACATCAAAGTCATATTGCTGCAACTGAATAATCCATGCTGCAGCCTCACACTCAGCAGGTCAATGGTTTTATGACAGAGACACAGAATAGGCAAATGATTGGCTTCTAAAGTAAAATGTCTTCCCACTAGGTAAACCTTGAAGTGTACAATAGCAAAAACCATCACCAAGAATTCTAGCTCAGACTGGGAATACTTTGATTCCACTGGGGTGAGAGTACAGGCCACAAATATAACTGGCTGTCCCCCCTGGAGCAGAACTGCACCCAGAGCTGGATTGAATGCCTCAGTTTGAATCACTATGGGCTTTCATGGATCAAAATAAGCATGGGATTGAATCTGACAGAGACCTCGATCCAGAGGGTTCAAAAGCCTGTTTTACTTCTTTAGTCAAGACTCTGGTCCTGGGTTAAACACAAAGGGTTGGCAAAGGTACTAAAATAGAGCAGAGCACAGCCACCTATGTATTGAACTAGATCAAGGAAAGAACAGAACCTGCTACAATTAGCAGGTAATGGTAGCAAAGGAACAGCTCATAGCAGTTCAGGAGTTGGTTTCACATCATCGGCTGACAGAGAATGCCCCAGAAACTCTACAGCATCTTTTGCAAAACTGCCACATTCAACTTCATGCCAGCTTGTTGGAGTCAGGTTAGCACCTGTTCCAGAATAGCATTATGCTCAGGAAGAGTTTTAGCAGAAATGAGCATGCTATCCAAATAGCAATACGCACCCTAGGTATTAGCTAGGAGTGGAGAGAACACTGTTGTAGAACAATAATGGAGCAGTAATCGCAGCCAGGCCTTTAACAACGTCACATATTGCAGTCAAGGCTATGCCTTTGTAGAGCGCAGAGCATGCAGCTTGAGCTGCTGTTTGTAACACATGCAAATTCCAAGCTTTTCTAATGACTGTAAGGTAAATGTCCAGACTGTGAACTAACTCACAGGGGAGAATATTAACTTCAGCACCCGTATCGGTCAGAGGCCAGCCCACAGCAGAACCAGTCTCATGGCAACCTAACGAGTGCAGCTGGCCCTGACAGAAGCTGTCTAATTGACTAAGCCACCAGAGTGGCTGCAGTAGTTATCAGGCTGATAATTAAGCCAGTCTCTCATATGTGGCCACATGTGGTCATCAGGGGTTTTTCCTGTGGTCATGACAGCCCCCTGGGCAGAGATAGGGGAGGGGGCAAAGCAGTGGCCCCTCCCTGCAGCACCCAGGGGCTTTGGAGATGGGCTTCAGCCTCCCCTTTTCAGGTTCAGCCAGAGGTTCTGAGGCAGGCTTCAGAACCCCTCCCCCTGGCTTCAGCTGTGAGGCTCTGGGCTTCAGTCCCCTGGGGGGGTGGGGTTCTGGTAGTGGGCTCCAGCTCTTTTTTGCTCCAGCTGTAGGGCTTTGGGCTTCAGCCCAGGTATGGCCTTACCAGGTGCCCTGGTCAAGAGGCAAGGAGTAGGGTGTGAGGCTGTGGATGGGATCTCAGGGCAATGGGGCAGGAGGCCTCACTGCTTTTCTACTCCCTGCCTCAGGAAACAGCTTCTGAGAGGAAAAGATATGAGAGTACTAGACCTCCAGGCTTGCCAAGAAAAGCATCCCCAGAACAGCCATTTTGGGACCATTCCTCCGGCAGCTAGAAGGACTGATGGTCAGCAACAGCCAATCAAGGTTCAGCAGGCCAAAATAAAATAAAATGAAAGGAAGCTTCTGCTGCTAGCAAAGGGGTTTCTGGCTGGAGCCTTGGGAGTGAGGAGGGATGCTCTGCAGTCCACAGCCAAAGGAATGCGGGTGGACCAGGACCCACTGCTTGTCACAGTCAGTGGCAGGAGTTCAAGAGGAGTCTTGCCAATTTAATTCTGAAGAGGGAATTAAGCCCCACATGCGTAAAAAGCAATGGTGTATGTAAGTGCCTGCTCTGCAAAATGGTGTCCTCCATGTGTGATATTGGACAAACTATGTCCAGTTTTATATCAGGACAGGACAGGGGACAAACCATACAAAAACAGGACTGTCTGGCTTACAACCAGACAAATGGCCTGCCTGTAACTCCTCAAAAAAGGCAAACCACATCTGTGAACCAGCCTTATGTGTCAGAGCCCCATTCTCACTCCCCAGTTTACGACTGGAGCTACTGGCTGATGGGGCTGCTGCCCTACAAAAGAACACATCTTTCAGACCAGTTTGCTGGGTAAGATGCTGTAGAAATTTTGTATCTTTTTTTTTTTTTTGGCCAACCTACATCCTTCAGCCATTCACCTTGGGTTCCATCCTCCACCAGGAAGTTACAATCCCTTCCCAGTATCACCAAGTTAGATGTAAACAAATAGGGACTCTCATCCTCAACAATGAGCCCCTTTCCCTTGGATGACAAGAACTCCACTAGACATTTCTTAGTCAGTAAGTGGTCCCCTCTCTCACAAATTCCTGCATCATAGCCCTTCCAGGATGAATGAATCTCCTGTACCTTTGGCTTGGACATCTTAAACATGAAGAAAATCACTTCCTTTCCATCTGTAGTGTTTTCACCAACAGACTGGAAGGACTAGCCTCTCCTCCACATTGGTGACATGTATGCACAGTCTTGCAGTGTCTGGAGCCTCATCTTCTGAAGCACTAAAACATCCATGCCCTGCAAAGAATGAAGGGCAGCCAGGTTCCATGACCTGGACGGCCTGCTCTGAATGCTATTCATTTTCAGGGCTGAAATTATCAAAGGGATCTTCTGTTTCATTTCTGTATCTGGGAAACTGAAACCCAACAGTCTGTAATGATTAACTCGGTCATACTCATTAAAATTAGAAGCCATTAGTGAAAGAGGAAAAAATCCTCCTCACCCCTTTGCTTACCATTCTTCATCCCTCCCCATCCTATACACTTATCGGTGGCCCGACTACAGCCTTAGGGAAACATGGTAATTCTTTGCACCCTAATTTGTTGTTAGGGTCTAAGACAGAACTCCTTTCCTCATGGATCTGGGAAACCCAGACTCAATTCCTTCCCCTCTTGTAACTAGTACCTGCCTTACTCCTCCTTCTGAAGTCCCTACCTTGCCCCCTTAACTTCTGCCAATGTGCCTCAGAAAAATGGGCACTGGCTTTTGACTCAGGAGACAGCAACAAATCCTCTAACAAGGACTGCATTGGATCTGAAGGGCCTGAAACTTCCAACCCTGCTTTCATTCCCAGCAGTAGGTTAGGGCCAGGAATAAATAGGAGAACCATGACCACCTCCCACTGTGGCATAAGCTTGCTTGGAACTAGGCGAGTCTGAGGCTCATCACACTCCAGTTCATACCATGAAGCCTTAACTTTCTTTTTGCTAAGGTAGATTGCAGTCCCTTAGTCTATCACTATAAAGCATGTTTTCTAATCCTTTAATCTTTCTCATGGCTCTTGTCTGAATCCTCTCTAATTTATCAACATCCTTCTTGAATTGTGGGTTCCAGAACTGGACACAGTATTCCAGCAGTGGATGCATCAGTGCCAGATACAGAGATAATATAATCTCTCCACTCCTATTTGAGTTTCCCCCGTTTATGAATCCAAGGATCACATTAGCCTTTTGGCCACAGCATTGCACTGAAAGCTCATGTTCAGCTGAATATCCACCATGACCCCAAATCTTTTTCAGTCACTGCTTCCCAGAGTGTCCCCCATTCTGTAAGGATGGAGTTCCCCATCCTATAAGGATGGCCCATGTTCTTAGCTCCTAGA
The DNA here is from genome assembly GCA_007922155.1 of Mesoclemmys tuberculata. Lineage (NCBI taxonomy): Eukaryota > Metazoa > Chordata > Testudines > Chelidae > Mesoclemmys > Mesoclemmys tuberculata. Next base: position 62,934,507 of record ML675624.1, on the reverse strand, counting down.
TCCAGATGTTTGCATTTTGCTGTATTGAAATGCATATTGTTTACTGGTCCCCAGCTTGCCAAATGATCCAGATTGCTTTGTCAGTGACCTGTCCCCTTCATTATTTATCACTCCTCCCATTTTTTTGTGTCATCTTCAAATTTATCAGTGATTATTTTATGTTTTCTTCCAGTCCATTGATAAAAATATTAAACAACATAGGGTCAAGAACCAATCCCTGTGAGATCCCACTAGAAATACACCCAGATGATGATGACTCCCTGTTTACAATTACATGTTAAGACCGCTCAGCTTTTAATCCATTTAATGTGTGCTATGTTAATTTTATGTCATTCTAGTTTTTTTTTTAATCAAAATAGAATGTGGTACCAAGTCAAAACACTTTTCAGAAGTCTAAGTATATTACATCAATGCTGTCTTTATCAACCAAACTTTTAATCTCATCAAAAAAAGAAATCATGTTAGTTTGGCAGGATCTATTTCTATAAACCCATTTTGATAGGCATGAATTATATTGCCCTTCTTTAATTCTTTTAATCAAATCCCTTATTAGCTTCTCCATTATCTTGCCTGGGATCAATATCAGACCGACAGACCTATAATTACCCAGGTCATCCCATTTACCCTTTTAAAATATTGACACAATTTTAGCTTTCTTCCAGTTTTATGAAACTTGCCCCGAGTTCCAAGCCTTATTGAAAATCAACATTAATGGTCCGGCAACCTCCTCAGACAGCTCCTTTAAAACTCTTCGATGCAAGTTATCCGGACCTGCCCATTTAAAAAGTCTAACTTTAGTAGCTGCTGTTTAAGATCCTCTCAAGACACTATGGAACGGCAAGCGTCTGGGAGTCCCGATAGGGATACTACCCTACCCTTTACCATCCACAGAGCTTGTTCTAACTGCACCATATCAGTAACAGCTTGGCACGGTTCACCCCTTGCCCTGACACTTGCCCCTTCTGTGGCGTGAGGGAGACCCTGGTGCACATCTACCTCAGTATGCAGCCCCTGTTCCGTCTCCTCCTGCACTTTTCCCCACACCTGTTCATCTATGCACACCCCAGCCAAGGCCCCACAAAGTCGCGGGACCTCCTTCTTAACCTTCTCTTCGCACTGGCCAAAGTGGCCATCTATAACACTGGGGACTGGAGGTTGGCTGAGGGGGTGCTATGTGACTATGGGGCCTATTTCCATTCCTCCATCCATTCATGCATCCAGGCAGAGCTCCTCTGGGCAGCATCCACTGGCTCCCTAGATATGTTTGGGAGCAGTGGGCACTGTCTGGGGTTCTCTGCTTGGTGTCCCTTTCCAGTTCTCGCCATTTGATTGTTTGACCCTCACACCCTTTCCTATTTTTTCATTAGCTGTCCCCTGAAATCAGTTGAGTCCTGGGCCCAGTGACTCCTCCTCTTAGGCTGAGGGAGGGGCCTTTAGCAGCGGGAGGGCTTACAGCCACCCACCCCCCTGGAATTCAAATATCAGCAACAGCTGGTTTCTGCCCTTTTGCCAACCTACCTTCCCCTCTTACTTGGGGTAGTGGTTGAGCTGCCCTAAGTGGCTGACTCTATACCATTTCCCTTCTGTCACTGCCAAAAATATACACCACCCATATCGCCACAGGGCTGGTTGTGGGACCTGCTTCTTCTCCTCCGCCTCTTGGGGTATGTCCAACTTGCAGCTGTGGCTGCCCACTAGTCACCTTTCCAGCTCCCACACCCTAGCAGCAGTTCCCACAACTACCAGTTCATGCTGCAAATTAGCCAGTGGGTTGCCCACTTGGCAATCTCACATCTGGGTTACTGAAGCCACCAGTCCACGGTCCTTCGTGGCTGCCTCCAGAGTTGCAGCCCCTGCAGCTACTACCAGTGCTCCTGCCACATCTGCTCTCTTTAGCTGCTCTGCTCCCACCATTGGTCCTACCTTAGGGACACTCCGAATCCCCTGCTAATTGTCATACCCCAGTTACAGCATCTGCTGCCCTCTATCCCCCAGCTGTCTGCCACAAAGCTGCATCCCCTGCCAGGGCCCCGAGATCCCCCAAATCATCATGCACTGCAGGGTCACCATTATAATTTCTTGTTCCAAATCATGGTTGGGCCCCTAAAGAGGTTCACTGTTCTCTTGACCTCTCCCTCCAATTCCCTTGGGCATCCTCCAGCCTTCTTCTCTCAGCTCCCTCTGCACAGCACCTAGGCCATGCTGTGGCACTGATTCCCCCTGCAGAGCAGAAGAGGCAGAGGCAGCACTAGCAGCCAGGTGCTGTAGACTCCACCCTCAACTTTTTACCAGCTAAAGGAGATCAGGTGAGCTTGAGAGGCTAGTTAACCCCTCTGGGTACATGTGAAGGGTGTCAGGCCAAATTAAAGATGAGTCCCAGCTGTGAGAGAAGCTGGGTGATTTGTCTAAAGAGAGGCAGTCAGAAGCAGGAGGGATGAGGGAAAGAATGAATGGGTGGATGAGAGACTTTTTTGAGTTAACATGTTAGAGCTGGGAAAATTATGTCAAATATATATATATATATATATATAATATTAAAAATGGTACACCATAGGGAAGTGTTATCAGCCTGACCTTATTTAATATGATAAAGGATCTTCCAAAATGAATAAGTGATGGTGCAAGTGCCACTCTATTCACAGATGAGTGTGCTCCACGGCATAGGAGCAGGACACCTGAGGTGGCAGAAAAGAGAATCAATAATTACAGGAGACCTCTGATTGGGGAAATGCACGGAGTTTCAAATTTTCCATTGCCAAAACCCAAGGACTTATCTCTACAAAAAGGAAAGTTACAAAGAAATGTAAACTGTATCTGTAGGGTGAACAAATAGATATAGTTAAAAGATATACATTCCTAGGGGTAGTATTTGATGCTAAATTACTGTGGAAAGATTATATAGATGATGTAAATGATAAATGTACAGGAAGGATTTACCGGTTTAAAAGTTTTACCAGGACTAATTATGGGGCAGATAAGAAAATATTGTCGATGGCATTCAGAGCTTTAATCAGACCAGATATGGACTATGACTGCCAAGCTTTTGGCATCAAAATCTGAAATTAAAAAAATTAGATTTAATACAAGCCCAGGCAATATGAATTGCAATGTGGTGCATTTATTGCAACACCTATACGTGCCCTACAGATAGCTTCTGGTGGAATGCCAGTTACACAGTGAATGAAAGTACTGGACCTAACTTACTGGGCCAAAATAAATGGGAATTGTAATGATGAAAGCACCAGAAAAATATATAAAGATTGTTGGGAATTTGATAGGTGAACTATTACACATGAAAAGAGCGTGGACCTGGGTTACTTTAGTAACCAACACTGAGGAGACACTAGGGGAGGAGAGGCCACTGTGCTATGACCAGCCTTGAGGAAGTGCCCTAGTGCTAGGTCCACTCTTCCACACTTGCATTCTTAAGTCCTGGACAGCAGAAAGAGCAGCAGTTCGTGTTCAGACATACAGTAATTGAAGTTTTTCAAACTTTTTAGCTCATCTCTACTAAATTTCCCCCAAACTTTAAGAGCCCAACTTGAAATCCTTACTCATTCTGAGAAGCACTTTACTCTGCAAATAGTCTGATTGGAATTAATGGAGTTACATGAAAAGTAAAGTACTGCTCTGTGTGAAAGAGGATGGCAGAACTGGGCCTGCACTGTCTCCCAAGTAACCATCTAGAAGGGTGGATCCTTGGGTAGTGTAAATCAGGGTAGCCCCATTGATTTAAATGGACTTATGAGATCAATAGTTGAGGATCTGGTCCAGAATTTCTTTACCCCATAATCTAAAATTTAAATTTCCTTGTAACTTCATTTTTCAGTAATATCAAACAGTTAGGTTCTTGTTGACTTAATATGTCTGTCAATATAATTAAGCAATACTCTGTTCCCTAGAGTTATCATTATTTCACTCTTCAGAATGTTCCTAGGGGCTGCCTGCTGTCAGCAGTTGATCTTTATACTTGCTTTCTGATGATTTTACTCTCTGTTTAATTGCTGCTGAAAACAGAATCCCGGACAATATATAGGTCACTCAGTTCTATCTTTTATCATGTCTTTTCACCTTTCAGTTTCCAGGCCCATCATAAATCTTATAGAAATAGTTTTATCACTCTTTTATGTTTCCTAGTTGTAGGTTCACGGAAGAGATTTGCAATGCATTGGATAGAGATAGGGGCTTGATGGGTCTGATCAGAACCAGTTTGATAAGCGGTGTTGCTCGGCCTGGTAAACAGGCTGTGCAAGGCCGTGTGAAAGTGGTTGCGCTGCCAAAGGAGGAAGAAAGTTAGGAAGCAAGGTCACGTGCTGTGAATTTGCCAATGCTAGCTGTACCTTAGAGCTGATACGTTATGCTGTACATAAAAGCTTGGAATGCAAGCTGTTCAATGAGACTCAGCCATGAATCCACTCAGATTGCAGGGCAAGATCCCCCAGCAGCCCGCTTCGCAACGCGTCCTAGGGTCTCCCGTTACTGTTTGGAGCATAAGCCGTGATTAAAGATAAGTGCACCTATCTGGTGTGAGCATGTTTTTATTCCTCACCTGGTATCCAGAACCTTGCAGGCAGCTGTGAGCAGCAGTGCCTGGCATAACACTAGTTCACCTGTAATTTTAATACGGTGGTTTATTCCATCAGCTCATATGGTGCTATCCCATATGAGTTAGTTTAGCTGAACTAATGCATAATTAGTGTTTCTCTCCACCCTCACGTTTGCTGCCTTAGTCAGCTGAGAATTTTACATGTACAGTATGTTCTGAAGAAATCAGAGGTTCCCCATGTCTGAGCTATTTCCTGATATACTCATTTCACTATGGTGCTGAATAATTCTGCTTCAGAACTGTGCTTCTTTTGTAAGTCAGTATTCAAGAATCCTATTTATTTTCTAAAATATCTTAAGGAATAGCCACAAGAGCTATCATTAGTTGCTTTTAGTCCCATTGTAGTCCTTGTTTTCTTTGCCACCTCCAGAATCTCTGCATTTACTATACATGGTCATATACATATACATACTATACATATTATATCCTTTTTTGCAGAACTAGGAAGTGCTGCAGAAAAGGGCCTGGAGGTTACAGTGGAGAAGAAACTGGATATGAGTCAACAGTGTGCCCTTATTACCAGGAAGGCTAACGGCATTGCCAGCAGATCGAAGGAAGTGATTATTCCTCTCTATTCAGCATTGGTAAGGCCTCATTTGGAGTAGTATTGTGTTCAGTTTTGGGCCCCCCACTACAGGAAGGATGTGGACAAATTTGAAAGAGTTCAGTGGAGGGCAACAAAAATGATTAGGGGGCTGGAGCTGACATATGAGGAGATGCTGAGGGAACTAGGCTTGTTTAGAAGAAGAGAAAAATGAGGGGGGATTTGATAGCAGTCTTCAACTACCTGAAAGGGGGTTCCAGGGAGGATGGAGTTAGGCTGTTCTCAGTGGTGGCAGATGACAGAACAAGGAGCAATGGTTTCAAGTTGCAGTCGTGAAGGTCTAGGTTGGATATTAGGAAAAGGTTTTTCACTAGGAGGGTGGTGAAGCACAGGAATGGGTTACCTAGAGAGGTGGTGGAATTTCCATCCTTAGAGGTTTTTAAGGCTTGGCTTGCCAAACTCTGGCTAGGATGATTTAGTTGGGGTTGGCCCTGCTTTGGGTAGGGGGTTGGACTAGATGACCTCCTGAGGTCCCGTCAAACCCTAATCTTCTATGATTCTATGATCATCAAACCATCTCTGGGTTATACAGTCCCATCAGTAGCTTTTCTTTTAAGGAGTCTCCTTTTCTTCATCATTAAATGCCATTTTGGGGACTGCTCTTGCTCCCACTCCCAATGAAATCAATGGCAAAGCTGTCATTGAATTCAATAGGATCAGGACTGAGCACTTTTCAACTTATTTGCAAATAGACTTGTTTGCTGTGTTTACAAATTGTTCCCTATACAAAACTGGTCAAACACTTTACATGACTGTATTTCAACTTATGGGTTGTTCATGAGCTAGTAATTTTGACTACAGTATGTCTTTAATTCTTCCCTATTGTTATTTGTTTTGTGTGATTGGTCACCATCATGCATGAAATTGTTTCTCTTCCCAGATTGGATGGGTTCAACTTTTGTAAACAGTAGCCAAATCAAAAATATTTCAAGATGGCTGCGATTTCAAGATCGCACTTCAGGTGTAATCATTTGAGTGAACACACATTCACAGTATACAAAAGACTTAAGCTGACTGTTAAAAAAAGTCACTTGCGTGAATGTTCACAGCACATGAACAAAGAGGATCATAGATATTTTCAAAGTGAAATTATGGACCCAGGTCCTCAGTGCAGGCCCTAGGGTGTGGTGATAAGGGTTTAAGGTGGGCTTTGCATTCCTCCAGTCTGGGGATCTCTTTTAGCCTCTTGTCATTTGGTAATTTATGCCCTGCTAGGGAATGCTAAATAGCATGGGATTGCTGGACTGTTTTACACATTTGTCACATCTCCTCTTGCCCCAACACACCTTAGGGGTGTGAGTGGTGGCTCAGTATGTGCTAACCATGGGACTAAGGCCAATGGCTTCCTGCATTCCCTTCCTAGCTCTAACCCTAACAACTCCTTCTGTTGCCTTGGTTAAGTCCCTGAACCATTCTGACTTTCTTTCTCTTTCTGTAAAATGAGGATAACACTTTTCTAAGGTCGCAGAGACACTGTAAAAATACTTGTGAAGTTAGGTAAGTGCTAAAATTCACCAAAAGGAACATGCAGCTATTTGGATAATTTTCCATTGCATTTTTTTTAAAAAAATGCATGGATTCCTGCATCAGCACTTAGGGTCTGTACAAAGGACCTGAAAATCTTACTCTCCTCCGATCTTTTTTGTAGAAAAGGAATAATTTAAGTGTGGGTAAGCCCCATTCTTATTAACCTTAGCATTTTCAGATGGCCTCACAACATATTTTTGTATCAGAATCCCCCGGACAGAGGTTATGTCACATTTAGAACACAGCTGAATCTGTACAAAGAGACTTTGAATCCTTGGAATGTAGAGAATATCTCAGTCTTGGGGTTTCTTTTGCCCCATCTTATTTTTTGTAATATAAAATGTTTTTATTAGCTCTTATTATGTTTTGACAATTACCGCCCTCCTAAGACATGAGTTTAAACACAAAGGCTGATTTTCGCATCGTATGCTGGTGTAGTTCCATTGAAATCAATTGGAGAAACGCAGTGGAGAATCCGAGTACTGGTTCTTCAGTGAATTTTCTAGTGTGTGTGTGTATGTGTGTAAGTGTGTAGACCTCCAATACCATCATATAAAAAACTCTTGTAGATACTCTAATCACTTGAAAAACATACATATACAAGTTTATTTAAACAAGACAGCCAACGTCAGGATTGCATATTAGTTTATTTTGGCATGTCATTTTGATGCAAGATTATTACTAGGAAAAATTGAATCTATTTCATGTGCATGCATATCACCATTATATCTTGGTGCAGTTTGTCATCACACATGTTGCTCAAAACATGCGTCACGCCATATTACATGACACGACACATGTTTCACGTGAAACCTTATCCTGAATAGAATCTTTTGCAGCCTGCTGAGGAAGACCACAAAAAAATGACACAGAAGTTCAAATGATTTACACCTTCATCCTCTTCAAGCAACATCTGCATTATATAGCTGTCAATGTCTCCCTAACTACAGCTGGTAAAAATAATGCTTTGGTGGATTCATTGGCTTCATGCTGACCTATAACCCAAGAATTTTGGCACATGTGCAAATTACAACAGAATTTTTGTGCAGTGATGGGGGAACCCTTACAATTGGATAGGATATGACAATTCATCAATGCATTAATGTTTGCTTTCTATTCTGGAAAATCGAAAAATGACACTGGTTAATGAACCAGGTCACTGTAATGTGTTAAAAAGCCCAAAAAAACAAAGAAAATATGTGTAAAAAGTGGCAGATCAAGAAGGTTTACAGATAAGGGTTGCCTCTGGGAAATACCTTGGAAAACATTTTCATGTTCTGTAGTATTTAAAAAAAATATTTTGTAAACCTCTAATGCCTACATGGCTTGTATAAACACACTGGCTAATGTTAATGATTATTAAAATACAATTCCCAGTTATTATAGCAAGCATAAATGCATTCATAGCTTTTTTCCTTATAGACAAGTGTTCCTGATATTAACACTTAGTTTACCTGGGAGTCTCAACTCAAAGCTGCCTGGGTATTGTTTTGTCATAGGTAAAATTTAATCAATGTCCATAAATTTAAGGTACACTCAAGCTGCCTCAGTGTTGCAAGTTCATTCCTGCTGAAACTCCATTGATGTCAGTACACTTCACTGACTTCAGCAGAGTTACATCTTGGTCCACTGTACCAAGAAGCTCAAGATTTATCTAGCTTGTGTCAGAGATTCACTGCACTACAATATGTGCACAGCAGCTCCCAAGGGGGGGAGGGCACAAGAGGCAGCAGCATGTTGGTATGTGAGACAGGGGATTTGCAAAAAATGCAAATTCACTGTAAAAATGAAAGGATGCCAAATCTTGTCTGATGAGCCTACACTATTGTTCTGCACAGGGGAATATAACAACACATGAGACACAAAAGAGGAGAATCAGGTCCCAAATATCTTTAATATATCAATTTTGAGTCATATCCTTGGTCTCACTCGGTCTGGTGGTGCAAAGGGGATAGCAAACTGGCTCAAACAGTTAGCTGTGGATTTCTCTTGAGCACACTTAGGCAAAGTCTACACTATAAACTTAGGTTGACTTGAGTTACGTTGGCATACAGCCACTACAGTTAGTAAATTGCTTGTGCGTGTGCATTCTTGGGTCCTCGTGTTGATAGTGTGCATATTTACAGGAGTGCTGGTATTGACGCAGAGTGCCGTGCACCATGGGTAAGCAGCCCACTGTTCAACTCACCTCCGTCCAGTGAACTGTCTTTTGGGAAGCTTTGGCAATGCATGATGGGGTTGAAATGAGTCATGCAGGAGTGACTGGGATCAATTTACCAGTCTGCAATTGTTTCCATACCCTGCTGTTATCTGTATCCCGTAATTTTCACACCTTTTTTCAAAATCCCACAAACTTGTGTGGCCCTCCTTGCTGTCTGCCTTCTCTGTCAGCAGCATGGAGCCTGCTAGCTCTGCACTATTGTCAGGAGCATTGCAAATGCAAGGCTCATGTTCCTGAAGTTTTTGCAGAGCCACAAGAAGAACTGAATGAGTGGGGAACATGAGGTTTCCTTGGAGGACAGATTGCTGTGGGACATAGTGAGAACCAATTCAAGGTTGTTGGTGGCATTCATGGAACAACTGAAGATGGTGGAGCATCACTTCTGGGCCAGAGAAACAAGCACTGACTGGTAGGGTCACTCCCTAAAGCAGTTTTGGGATTGTGAGCATCATAGAGTCATAGGATTGGAAGGGACCTCAACAGATCATCTAGTCCAGTCCCCTGCACTTATGGCAGGATGAAGCATTAGCTAGAAGTGAGAGGTGATCACACTGTGGAAACTTGTAGTGCCAGATGCTACCAGGCAGTCAGAAATCAGTTTGGAATTAGGAAACCCATCCTATGAGGCCATTGTCATGCAAGCATGCAGGGCCATCAATTGCCTCCTGCTATGCAGAACTGTGACTCTTGGCATTGCATAGGATGTAATGAATTGCTTTGCAGTTATGCAATTCCCAAAGGGTGGTAGAATGAGAGATGGCATGCATAGCCCTATTTTGGCACCCGTCCACCTTGTGACCAAGTATAGCAACAGAAAAGGCCACTTTTCTATGATTATGCAAGCACTGGTAGATCACCAAGGACACTTCACTGACATCAATGTAGGCTGGTCAGGGAAGGTGCATGATGTCTCATCTTTAAGAAGACAGTACTGTTCAGAAAGCTACAAGCAGGGACTCTCTTTTCCGACCAGTGGATTGCCCTTGAGAATGTTGAAACGCCCAGTGATACTGGGGGACCCAGCCTACCCCTTATCCCTTCACTCATGAAGCCATACACTGAGCCCCTAAAAGAATGGTTCAGCTACTGGCTCAGCAAGTGCTGAGTGTGTTTTTGGTCATTTGAAGACTCACTGGCACTGTTTACTCACACGATTGGACCTCAGTGAAAAAAACATCCCACTGGTTATAGCTTCCTGCTGTGTCCTGCATAATATGTGTGAAGCATAAGGGAAAACATTTCTTCTGGGGGGAAGGAAGAGGTGGAGCAGCTGTCTGCTGAATTTGAACAGCCAGACACAGTGCTATTGGAAGAGCTCAATATGGAGCTACATGGCTTGGGAAGGCTTTGAAAGACCAAGACCATGTTAACAGTGAACCAGAGTAACGTGTGTTGTCGTGTGCTCTGCCTGGCCCTGTTCTTTTGTGGCCTGGTAGGAATTGTGTGGTGATTGCTGTGCATGTAGGAATATAACACTATCAATGCACCTATTAATTTTGTTGTGATTGATCCTATGAGTTGTGTGACACTGTGCATGTGATGGGGAGTTCACACTATAGCACCCTTGTAAGGGTTAATGAGGCTCAGATGGGAGGGAAGGCACAATTAACTTGAAAGGCTGCACCTGAAGGGGAGCTTGGGTTGGAAAGGCTGATTGGAAGTGGAGCCCAGCTGAGAAGGAACAGGTGCGGTTGGTATAAAGATTGGAAGTTGGCAGCAGAAAGGGGTTTTAGGGGAAATAGTCTACAGTCACTTCTTAGGAGAAGGAATGTATTTTGGGGCCTACAGTGTCAGGTGGCTTGTATTCACTTCCTGGGAGAAGGGAGTTAGGGCCGGTCAACCTGGCAGGGAGTCAGGAGGTAGAACTCAGAAGGAAGGAGTGTAGGGGAAAGAGTAGCATGACTTAGGAGTGAGCAGGTCACTGATGCTAGACCTAGGGTCACTGGACTGGAACCGTGAGCAGAGAGTAAGCCCAGGTTCCCTACAAGCCACTGGAGGAGTGACATGGTCAGGGCAGTGAAGGCAAAACAGCCATTTTGTATAGAGAGACTTTGATCTCCTGGAAGGGGAGCAGTAAAGTGACCTGACCAGAGGGCTGTGTCATGCAGGAGCACACTGAGTCCCAGAGAGAGAGAAATTATGGGGTGAGGAACTGACAGAAGGGGGCATTGGACTTGTGAAGAGATAATCCCCAGAGCAACCAGAAGAAGATGCCCTAGAGGTGAGTGGACCCTGTGACAGCGCAATAACAGGTAATGGTTTGCTTTCAAAACTGCTGAGGGCTCGGCTGCATATGTGAACTAATAAAGATGAATTATGTTCCAAATAATAGAATTTTAGTCTATAAGAAAATCAGTGCAAAAAACCGCATGCAATTTTTCAAACAAATTGATTAAAAAACTGAATATATTAATAGAACAGAACTTAGGAAAGGGAAAGAACATCCATGTCCATTTCAGCTTCAGTTACACTGACCTGTGAATGCCACAGTGGGTGGATGTAAAGCTGTGATCGTCTTTAATGTCCCTGGGATGCAATGGTAGGGGCAGTGCACTGACCTGGGATGCCATATGGAATGTTGAGGCAGGATATAGGGAGCTCCCCTACTGAGTTCTCAATGAGCTGCAGAATGAGGCAAGCCTGCAATTGTTGAACCTGCAAGTCCACCGGAGTCTGTAGCATCTGTGTTTGGTGCCTGACAAGCCCCATTATGTCCTGGTGCTTCTCCTGATCCTTTTCCTGTTGGGACTGCTGGGCCTTTCTCCTCTCCACTCTTTCCTCCTCCAGGCTGTCCGCAATGTTCATCGTCCAGACCCGGTGTCATGATCTGATGTAGCACTGGCTTGCAGGCTCTCATTGATCATGTCATCCTGAGTCATCTTTTTCCTCCTTTGCTGGCTCAGGCATTTTGCAAGTGTGGAAGGGGAGATCCTGAAGGATGGAGAGGCAGCAGCTGAAGATAAAACACACGGAGGTTCCATTGTCAGCGTATTCACTACAGAAAGTAAAACTTAAGATACTGAACTTAGCTGAGGTTAGTCCTGCTGTGAGCAGGGGGTTGGACTAGATGACCTCCTGAGGTCCCGTCCAACTCTAACGTTCTATGATTCTAATTCATTCCCCTTGTTCCCCTGACGTTTTAAGCACTACGTTCTCCCTTCTGCTTGGGATTGCTTGTGCACGGTGCCCGTCCCAGCACCAGTTGTGTTGAGTATGTCCCACAGGGGACTGAGGAAATGAGGAGGGAATCACACCATTGCATGACTCTAGTAGTATAGAGCAGTGCCGTTTTTCACAGGGGGTGGTGATTTTAGTTGGTATCTCACACCTGAGGGTCACAAAGGCAGAGAGAGGAGAGAGCACAGCTGCTGCTAGTATCCTAAAGCTGTCTGGGCTGCACATGCTGCTAGTCTGGGTACTGCAGTGGTGTCTGCTGAAGTTATCACTGAGTGCTGTGTGAAAGTGTCCTACCACAGAGGAAGAAATAAGGCTGCCCTCCCTGGAAACTTTCAGCAGAGGATTGCAGAGTACTCCAATGAAACTTTCATTGGAGGTGCTATATGGAGGATTTAAGGGACGTGCCTGTATACATAAATGGACCGCTCTGCATTCCCCCCCCCCACTCCACTTAACTCCAGAGGAGAATGAAAAGCAGATGATAACTCCCCCTCTCTTAGTTGTGCCACTACCTCTTCTAGCATGACTAAATCAGTGAAAAGTCAAAAGATGTGTCCTGCTACTTTGGGAGTGTCATCCTGGCATTGAAAATGTATCTATATACTTACCCAAGATTCCTTTCCCTGCATCAAGCTCACCCATGCTCAGCTCGTGGGATTGGCTGAACGACATTGGAGTCAGAAATGGGTCTTGGCTCCTGTGGAGTTGGCTCCCCTGATTGCTTACCCCCCCATATTTTTCCTTTTCCTCATCTGCCACCTCCTCCTCTTCACTGTTCAAAGCAGAGGCCTGTGACTCATGCTCTTGGTGCTGCGGGTGGTGGTGGCATGGTTTCCTCTGAGTATGGTTTGCAGCTCTTTGTAAGAGAGGGATTCTGCGGCTTGGCACTGGGTTGATTGTTGGCCTCCCAGGCCTTCTGGTATGCCTACTGCAGTTCCTTGGCTTTCACGCACCACTGCTGCTAGTCCTTGTTGTAGCCCTTCTTCTATGGCTGGTTTGGAGCTGTGCTTGCACAGCCTTTTCTCCCTACAGGCCCAGGAGATCCAATATCTTCTATCTACTCCAGGCAGGAGTGTATCTGGAATGTGTAGTTGGCCTGGTCACCTGGCCAGCTTGCATTTAACAAGGGATTGCTGCTAGGTGCGCTCATCAATCCAGGCAATCAGGAAAAGGAATTTCAAACATTTGCAAGGCTTTAAAGGGTGTGGTGAGCTTCCGAGCTTTGTGACCCCTGGGCAGTGGAGTTCACAGTGGTGTGGGGCATTACATAAGTAATGCAGTGCTGACACATACACCGTGTTGACCTCAGTATGTTGACCATGGCACTATGCAACTCAGGGAGATGTTACTATTTGGTGTAACAGAGGTGGGACACCGGTTTAGGTGTACACACATGCACAACTAAGCTGATGTAAGCTGCCTTGCATCATCATAATGTCATAGTGTAGACCAGACCTTAAAATTACCTTTGTCACTCGTGAGACCCATCAGGTTACCAGGTGGAGTCTGGTGCAGCTGAGAACATGAGGATCTGGGTCATTATTCATAACTCTGAAATGTGTTCCAAAATGCCATCTAGTGCTATCTGTACAACTCTTCCCCCCCCCCCCCCGGAACATATTATTGATTTTCGGTCAGACCCAAGAACTGGGCCCATTAAGATTTTAGAGGTAAATGGTCTGATTCTTCTCTGGTTTACCCTGATGTAAATCTGAAGCAACTTTTCTGAAGCCAGTGGAGTCACTCTGGTGTATAACCAAGTAGGAGAGGAGAGGCTCTTCCTCTCAAGAAACATGTCTAATTCTTGAGTCTGGCTGAATTGCATTCAGTCTGACCCTAGAGAAGGAGAAAAGATAGCTTTACACCACCTTCACTGGCCAACCTGCTGTGGGGTCAGCTGCAGATTGGGTTCTGACACTGGCATGTTTTAGAGCAGTCTCTCGCCAGGGGATTTGTCAGGTAAGCAGACTTTATGGCGTCAGCGCCGGCAGAGCAGTGCAAAGAGGCTGCATAGAGGCCAGAGAGCTGGCATTATCATTCCCACATTGTTCCAAAGCACAGACGTCTAATTTATTCAGAGATTAATAGCTATCCAGTAGCAGAAATCAAACTGTGGCAGCTGAGCATGAACACTAGCTATAAGGGTCATAGTCTAGGTCTGAAGTATCAGTGTAATACGCTGTCTTGAACTGCAGTGAATGCCTCATCTAGTTCCCTGTCTATCCTGCTGCTGAGCTGTGTTCTGAACTGGGGACACGGTATCCATTCACAGAGCTCATTTGACAATTGAATAGTCACATGCCTGCAGCCAGAATTCAGCACATTGATTTAACTGGAGGCCAAACTATGTGGCTGTAGCACTCCACCACTGCACCGTTAGCATGGCCAGAGACAAAGCTACATATATAAGGGTCAGTCAGAACTAGTGCTGAGGGTGTGCTGCAATGGGGAAGGGGCGAAGAACCTCTCCCCCTGAAAGGGCCAATCAGATGTGCAGCCCCTGCACTTGGAGGAGCACACGGTTGCTACCAAGATGCTCCTCAGAGGCTTCAGAGCAGGGAGTAAGCAGAGCTAAGGTCCCTCTCCTGACACCAGTTGGTGTCACTGATGAACTGCATGGCAGGGAGGATGTTGCATTCTTTAAAGCAGGGATTTCCAAAGTGTGGGGCATGTCCCTGCTTCTGGGGCATGAAGGACTGGCTGGGGGAGGATGGGTGTGTGTTTGACCATCCTGTCAATCATTCTTCAGAGTCATAACTTTCCAAAAAAAAAGTCTTTAGCTGAAGAAAAATTTTGAAAAAGGAATTTGAGCGCAAGCAATGCTGTGTTGTCTGCCTGAGTTTGTAGAGAGCCTAAACATAGTTGTTTGATGTGAACTCACCGTTAGCTCAGATGCCAGTGATGGTACTTTAAATGCCAACATTATTAGCTATTTTGGTGCTCATTGGAGCATGTAAGGAATGAGAAGAAGAAACATGTTATGAAGATCTACCCAATCCACTGTGAGTGACCACTCGCCTCTTTGAAAGTTCCACCTGGAGGACTGTGGTAGCATTGTCAATACTGTGCAGAGCTTCCCAGTCTTGTTCAAAACCAAAGAGAACAGTTTAGTGTCTGGGCATTAGCATTATTGACCTATTTTGAAAATTACCATTAATTTCACTGTGGTTGCACAAGTATAACAAGCAGCAGAATTTGGCTTAGTGTTTGCATTTAAAAATAGGATTGAATATATGTGACTGTCCCATGCTATCTTCTCATAGGCTGTGTTCTGAGTTCTCAGCAAATACTGAAAGTATCCATTTATTCAAGTTAGCATTTAGAAACAGAATTTACATTAAAGGAGTTGTTTTTTATTTCACCTCTGGTGCCTCTGTGAAAATGAAACAAATTTCTAAATAAGAAATTAACACTAGTAGACTAAATGACAGTATCTAAGGTGAATCACATGGGTTGTTTGGACTGCCAGTTGATCTGAGTCTCCACTTTAAAGGAGGATTTTTTTCCAAGCTGTGCCATCCACAATTATATTTATGATAAAGCTTTAGGATTAGAATACTGGATAATTTAAATTTCACTTAAAAATCATTTAAGTAGGGTCAATATAAGCATAAGCAATTCAGACGTCAAACTGATGACTTAAGAGGCCACAATATTACATAAACATCTGTCTTGATTTGACCAGTGTGTCAATTAAAGTCCAGTTCAGATACTAAGTAAAAGCTAAACTGCCCAGTTTTAATGCTGTGGTCAGACAAGCTAAGTAAAGGGGCTAGATTCACTTCTAATTTCTGAAGACATAGCAGTAATTCAGCATGTCTGGGGATTGGGATTTTATGGAGGCTAGGGCAGAAAGCAAAGATTTCCTCTCCTGGCATGACCCAGGAAAAAAGAGGAGGTAGTGGAAATAAAAGCCTTAACTGAGGGCATGAAGTATCTCCCAGAACTCTATGGAATCAATTTGCATCTTCCTGAGCCAGCAGGGGTGAAGATAGCCAAGGATCTCTTCAGTACTTTTCTCTTACAAAACTGTACTTTAAAGTGCTGGAGTGAAAAACAAAGCTGCATTTAAAGACCATTATTTGTCTATTGCCATGACAATACAGTGACATTCCAGTCCTCTTAGCTTCTGTGCTGTCATATTCTATTGTGATAGAAATAATGCCACAATTATACCTTTTGTTTTACAGGCAAAACAGGAGGATGAAATACAGTAAAAGGAAAGTTACTGTTCAATCTTAAAATGCATTAATAGTAAAGATAAATGTAGGGAAAAAAATGTAGCATTTTGATTTTTTGTTTAACTTTGCCAACAGAATTCAGAAATTTTCTTTATACAGAATTTTCCTTCTATTTTAGGTATAAAAATAGTAACATAAGGAAGAACCAGACATCTGACCCACCCAAAAAAAGAAACTACAAAAATACCCAACTTCGTGTTGGCTCAGTTAATATCCTCATCTGGCCTATTAAAAAAGTTGTTACCTTGGAAATGATAGTCATAGACATTAGAGATTGAAAAGACCTATGAGGTCATCTAGTCCCTCACTGTTCCAAAGCAGGAGTGTTCTCTATTGTCAAGGTTTTCTCCAAAAGAAAGTCATACTCAATGTGTTGGCATTTTTTCCCTGAAGGTCATACTGAGGAGTAATCTTTATAACAACTCATGTGGTGTTATAGAGAGATACGTTGTCTTACCACAGCAAAAGTGAATCTGGCTGCCTATCATAAGCTTCTTTTTCACCTCAGTAACTTCCAAAAATTAAAACCAAAGTGATTTTGAATTTTATATGTTGTATCTTGGCAGGTGATGGGTTTTCTTTAAGAAATTTTTTTTATAATTCTTCCCCATCTTTGCCCTGGTAGAAAATGCTCAGATATACTTTTTTCAAACGATCAGACTTCAGTGGAGCTACAGTGATTTATACCTGCTGAGAATCTGGCCTTTCATCTTTTGCGTTGGATGAAATCCATGCTACACTTATCCATGCCCATTGCAATGGCCTGTACTTGGGCTACATTCTGAGGCCATTCAGAAGCTGAAGGTAATCCAAAAATACAGCAGCTTGTTTATGAAGAGCATTGTTAGGAACACAAAACACCAGTGCTCTGGATTGGCTGCCTGTGGATTTCCAGATGGATTCCAAGATGCTGGTGTTGACCTTAAAGCTCTGCATGGTTTGGGACATGTTTACCTTCTAGACTGCCACAGCTGCAGTCCACAGACGTACTTGAGGCAGTTCCTTTGATTTAATAGAATCATAGAAATGTAGGACTGGAAGGGACCTTGATAGGTCATCTAGTCCAGTCCCCTGTACTGAGGCAGGACTAGGTATTATCTAGACTCTCATGCGTTTTTCTAATCTGTTCTTAAAAACCTCTAATTATGGAGATTCCACAACCTCCCCAGGTAACTTGTTCCAGTTCTTCACTACCCTTACAGTTAGGAAGCTTTTCCTAATGTCCAACCTAAATCTCCCATGCTGCAATTTAAGCCCATTATGTTTTGTCTTGTTCTCAGTTATGGAGAACAATTTATCCTCCTCCTTTATAACCATCTTTTACATACTTGAAGACTTATGTCCCCCTCTCAGTCTTCTCCAGACCAAACATACCAATTTTTTTTCAATCTTTCCTGACATCATATTTTCTAGACCTTTAGTCATTCTTGTTACTCTCCTCTGGACTTTCTCCAGTTTGTTCACATCTTTCCTGAAATGTGGTGCCCAGAACTGGACACAACAAGGTAGTTGAGGCCTTATCAGTGCTGAGTAGAGTGGAAGAACTACTTGTTTCTTGCTGACAAGGCTCCAGCTAATACATCCCAGAATGATATTCACTTTTTCGTAACAGCATTATATTGTTGACCCAAATTTAGTTTGTGATCTGCTATAGCCCTCAGATCCTTTTCTGTAGTATTCCTTTCTAGGCAGTCATTTCCTATTTTGTATTTGTGCCATTGATTATTCCTTCCTAGGTGTAATACTTGGCACTTGTCCTTATTGAATTTCATTCTATTTAATTCAGACCATTTTTCCAATTTGTCAATATCATTTTGAATTCTAATCCGGTCCTCCAAAGTGCTTGCAACCCTTCCCATATTGATATTGTCTGCAAACTTTGTAAGTGTACTCTCTCTGTCGTTATCCAAACCATTTATGAAGACGTTGAATAGAACTGGACCCAGGACAGATCTCTGCTTGACCCCATTCAGTATGCCCATCCAGCTCGATTGTGAACCATTGATAACAACTGAGTATGATTTTCCAGTCAGTTGTGCACCCACATTGTAGCAGAGTCATCTAGGCTATATTTTTCTAGTTTATTTGAGACGTTCATGTGAGACAGCATTAAAAGCCTTACCAAAGTAAGATCACATCTACTGCTTTCCCCCATCTACAAGGCTTGTTACCCTTCAAAGAAGGATGTTAGGTTGGTTTGACATTTGTTCTTGACAAATCCATGTTGACTGTTACTTATCACCATATTTTCTTCTGGGTGCTTACAGACTGATTGTTCAATTATTTGCTCTGTTATCTTTCTGGGTACTGAAGTTATGCTGACTAGTAAATAATTCCCTGGGTTTTCTTTATTCCCCTTTTTAAAGGTAGGTACTATACTTTCCTTTTTCCAGTCTTCTGGGATTTCTCCTGCCCTTCATGAGTTCTCAAAGATAAGCACTAGTATCTCAGAGATGCCTTCAGCCAGTTCCTTTAGTATTCTAAGGTGTATTACATCAGGCTCTGCTGATGTGAAGACATCTAACTTGTCTAGGTAATTCTTTAATTGTTCTTTTCCTATTTTAGCCTCAGCTCCTACCCCATTTACACTAATGTTCACTATGTTAGTTGTCCAATCACTGCTAACTTTTTTGGTGAAAATTTGAAACAAAAAAGCTTTTAACATTTTGGCCAGAGCTGTGTTTTGTTACTGTCTTTCCTTCCTCATTTAGTAATGAGCCTACTCTGTCCTTGGTCTTCCTCTTGCTTCTCATGAATCTGTAAAATGCTTTATTACCCTTTATATCTATAGCTAGTTTAACCTCAGTGTTTTCCCCTTTCTAATTTTGTGCCAATGTGCTTGTAGTGTTTTAATCTAGTTTCTAGTAGGACTTTTGAGTTGCAGATTATTAAGATGTAAGGACCTAGGGGACTAGAACCCAGTTCTATAGAGCTCGTAGATAGTTCTACAGGGCCACTGGGAGGCCTTGCAGAAGTATAGCTAGGGAGCACTATGGAGAGTAGGTGTCACAGGCTGCACCATCCAAGAGACCCAGAGAATGACGGTACCCTGTGGCCCTCTCATAGGGCAAGCACCCAATAAATCTCAGGGGTTGGCCTAGGAAGTTGTCTGGGCAGTCGCACAGACTTTGGCCTCCTGCAGTGCCAGACTTCACTTGATCTTCTTCAACTCCAGCCTGATTCTGACCTCCTGATTCCAGACTCATACAATCCCTGTTCTTCCGTCTCTGACCCCAGGCTAACTTGCTTATGGAACCTTGGCTCCTGTGATTCCTCTAGTTCCTACCTGGTGACTACCATCCCTCAGCCCAGCCCAGCTGTGACCACCTATGCCTGGTCCCTTACATGAAGATCTCCTGGCTAAGCCAGTGTGGCCTCTTACCCTATTTCCAGTCTTTCCTCTGCATTAGTATAGTTTGCTCTTGTGCCCTTAATAAAGTTTCTTTAAAAAACTGCCAACTGTCCTGAACTCTTTTTTCCCCCTTAATTTGCTTCCCATGGGATGTGACCTACCTATTCTGAGTTTGCTGAAGTCTGTCTTTTTTTTTTTTTTTTTTATTCCTGTTTTCCCTCCTTCCATTTCTTAGAATCATGAACTATTGTTTCATGGTCACTTCACCCAAGCTGTCTTCCACCTTCAGATTCTCACTAGTTCATCTGTTTGTCAGAGTCAAATCCATAAGAGCCTCTTCCCTATTTGTTTTCTCCATCTTCTGTAATAAAACATTCTCTGATACATTCCAAGAACTTGTTGAATAATCTATGCCCAGCTGTCTTTTTTTTTCCCAACGAAGGCCTGCGTAGTTGAAGTCCCCCATCACCACCAAAGTCCTGTGTTTTGGATGACTTTGTTAGTCATTTATAAAAGATCCCATGTACCTCTTCTTCCTGGTTAGGGGGTCTATAGGAGACCCCTACCATGACATCACTTACTTTTTACCCCTTTTATCCTTGCCCAGAGACTTTCAACAGATCTGCCTCCCACTTCTAGTTCTACCTCAATGTAAGTGTATGCATCTTTGACATAAAGGTGAGATCTCCTCCCTTTTTCCCCGTCTATCTTCCTTGAAGGAGCTGTACCCTTCTATGACAATATTCCAGTCATGTGAATTATTCCACCAAGTTGCTGTGATGGCAATTATGTCATTTGTGATTATTCACAAGTATTTCTAGTTCATGTTTATTCCCCATTCTTTCATTAGCACACAGACATCTAAGAGATTTATTAGATTTCCCTTCTATAGTCTCTCTTGTCTCCCATTTATCCTTGCTGTGATTTCCCATGTTGTTGTCCCCAGATTCCAACCCTTTACCTGGATCTCCATGCTTTGGACTTCCTGTGGAATTTTGTCTCCTGCCCTCTCGAACCTAGTTTAAAGCCTACCTTACAGGTTAGCTTGTCTGTATGCAAAGTTACTGTTCTCCTTCCTTGATAGGTGGACCCAATCTCTGCTCAGCAGTCCTTCTTGGGCAGGATCCCAAGGTTAAGGAAGCTGATTTCTGGTGACACCAACTGTACAGTCATGCATTTAACTCCAGGACATGTCTGTCTTTGTTCAGACACCTACCCTTGATCAGAAAGATCAATGAGAACACCTCCCTCACTCCTAGAGGCCTATTCACTTCTAATCTGCTCATGGAATTATTTTTCAGTTATCATTGGTGCCCCCAGTATTAGTACTGTATCATTAATGGATGAGCAGCATGGGGTAGTAGTCAGAAAGATCCTCAGCAGTCCTTCCATAATGTTTCTGATATAGGCCCCTGGCAGGCAGCTCACCTTCTGGGCTGCCAGGTAGGCCTACAGATGCCTACTTTTGTTCCCCTGAGAAGGGACTCACTGATAGCTATCACTTTTTGTTTCCTTTTGAGTGGTGGCCACAATCCTCCCTGCCTTGGGGGTACATGACTTCTCCTCATCCCTTGTTGCCAGGGCAGCACGCTGGGTTATTTTTGTCTGTATGGACCGTGGATTGGGCGGGGGGAGGGGGAATGGTGCCTGCTGCCAGAAGTAACCAGCAGCCAGGTGCTCCCTATGAAGGACCAGTTTCCTCCTCCTTCCCTGGTGGTGCTACTGCATCCTCTGCAGCTGGATTTCTTCCTCAAACCTGGAGGTCTCCATATGCATGTTTTCAATGAATTCCTCCTGTGCACAGGCATTTCTCCTACTGGATGGGCCCTCCAGCCTGGCTTTCTATGATGCAGGCAATCTCCATAAATCCACCGCAGAACCTGGATAGAGGCTTTCCTAGTTGGGTTTTCTGGTTGGACAGAGATGCAGGCAAAGGAGCCAGAAGCAATGCTGGCAGTGGCGATGTGGCCTTTCCAATTGCTGCTTTTATTCTCTCCTTCCTACAAACTCCCTCTCAAACTTCTGTTTGCTGCCCCCAGGTCCCTAAGTCTTCTTGGTTGCTTAGCACCTAGTTTTTAAGCCCTTCTCTCCCAGGTCAACCCTGCCCCCTTATGAGCACCCTTCCCCTGTGTGTTAACAAGGATAATCAAAGGTGATCACAAGGAAAATAGGACAAGAGACTAGCGCCTCAGTAGCGCCCACTCAACTAGCAGTTAGTAGACCTCTGGACCCCAACTCCCAAACAATCCCCAAACACACATTCCCCAACAGACCACAATAACTTTAAGCAAACTAAAAGAAGAAAAGCTCTCCAACTACCCCCAGGAATTAGTGCTTGCTCCTTCTTCAGCAGGGGATCTCCCCCTCAAACTCCTGTTTGCTGCCCCCGTTCACTAGCAGAACAATAGTCCCACAAAGATACTTCTTTAGGGCCATGATCGGGGAGAGAGAATGCCCCAAAGCAGGATTCCCCTCTGTCATGGTCTCAGGACTAGTCTATACTTAAAACTTAGAGCAGCACAGCTGGACTGAACAGCTGTGCTGCTGTAAGAGTGCTTGTGTAGTCACCTTATGTTGACGGGAGAGAACTCTCCTGCCAGTGTAATAAAACCACCTGAAGGAGTGGTGGTAGCTATGTCAGTGGGACAGCATATGTCTCCCACTGACCTATTGCTTTCCACATTAAATTTTGCCAGCATAAGCGCTATGTTGCTTAGGGGTGGTTTTTTCCACATCCCTGGGCAACAAAACTTTTGCTAGCATAAGTGCTAGTGTAAGCAAGGCCTCAGGTTCCCTCTGTGGTGCCTGAGGTGTGAATGTGGCCTTGAGATAGCAGCAAACAACATTTATTTAATTTTTAAATTGCTGGTGTTTTAACTCTGCTCTCCTGTGGACTCCAGATGAACTTGCTCTAAGGCCTCAGGAGTGGAGCCCAGATTCCCCAGATCCTTAGGTGGTATCCTCAGCTGTTGTACCATGGCAGTACACTGAATCACCACCCCTGCCAACAGCCTTTGTGCTTAATGCCTCCAGGCCCCAGGCCGGGCTGGCAGACAGCATTCTGACTGGATACCTGGACTATATAAAGACCCCAGCTGTTTGAGCAACAGACAATTGACTGCTGGTTGCTGCCTAGGCTTTCTTGTCATGTTGCTCTGTTTCCTCACCTGACCATGCCTCCTTAACCCATTGACTTGGCCTCTTTCATCAGATGAGATTTTAGCTACTGACCCCTACAAGAATTCCAGCTATTGCCCCAGATTGCTTTTTATTGACCTCCCAGCTACCTGACTACCCATGCTCACTTCACTCTGAACCCAGCCTTCCTTGCCCACTGGGCATTACAGGTGCAGATTTGGATGGCAGCAGATGTCATTAGGGCTGCCTCAGCTGAGCCAGCTCCTGCTTTCAGTAGAGCCAGCTTCTCTACTCAAGGAGGGGCAGCTCAGTAGCATGAGAAGCAGCCTGGTCTAGTGGACTGGGAATGGCACTGAAAGAAGCTTAGTTACCAGCTGTGCGTGCTGACAGTCCTCCCTCTTGTAGCTCATGGGAGTCTCTGTGCTTGCTCTGCTCTGCAGCTTCTTTTTATACCAGCCTCCTGGGCCCTGATTTAGCTGCCATGCAGCCCCTTCCTATGGGCTACCTATCACACAGCCTCTCCAAGGGCCCTCTTAACCCTAACCAGGCCAGTGCTGGACAGGCGCCCCACCACACCCATAGTTCCCATATTAGAGCCCTCCTTCATGCTACTGCTGATGCTCATGCACTCCCCTCCCCCATACAGTAAATAACAGGTTTATTTTAACAGGTATGTTAAAATGCTTCAGATGTATATAAACTATACATGACTGCTGGAATAATCAAGAGCAAGTTACTGACCAAATATTAAGAGAAATCACTCCCCCTTCACTCACAATGCCTATTGTAACATGATGGCACGTATTGAAGATATTTTTTCATGTTAAGTGACATACACTTGTGACAGTTAATTAGCTGATCAAGTGCCTGTAAGAAGCAGGTACATATGAGAGGAAATGTCATGTTAAGAACATTCGGTTTGCATAGTGAAAATGTAGAGAGATCTGACATGACTGAAAAAGCTGTCTTAAACTGTTCTTCTTAGAGCACTAAAACTCAACTTGACCTCACCACATCTCTGCTTTCAATTTTTCAGTATCCGGGAGTGTAATGGAATAGCACCTGCCAATATTTGGTTCTAGATCCAAACTGAAGTTGAGAGTGTGTAGATCGAAGGTTATGGTTCAGCCCACTATAGAGATAAGGGTTAACGGTGAAATTCAAGTTCCAGTTCAGTTTCTGATCCTTTTTCTTTCCCCCAATGCATATAGTGATTTGTGTTTCTGAATTAGGGATTTGTTTAGGAACATTTCTAATCCCCATATTTATTAAGAATGTCACATGCCAATACCTCATGCAATAGCTATACAATTTCTTTATAGTACAGGACAGTATTGTAATCTTTTTTGTTTACTTGTTTTTGAGCTTGTCATACTCCTGTCTCTCTCTGTAAATCACTTGGCACACTGATTTTCTAGAATGAGTCAGAAATGAAAAGACAGGTGAGGTATTGTAGAGGAAAGAAGAAAGGGCTTAAATGTTCTTATGTAAGGTCAACCAATTCTTTAAATATCTAAAAACTGAATGGATTAAAATTTAAAAATGTATTTAGAAACATGCTTTGGAAATTATTAGTCCTGAAAAACCATAGTATTAGCTTACTGGCCCCTAACCAGTTGGGACATTTTAGATCTAATTTCATTTTAAATGGTATTCCATGTGTTGGAAAGCAGACTAACAAATGGTGTTTCAAGTTCTGGCCACTTCAGAAAGGGGAAGGATTGTTCTTCCAAGAAGTGTGTGTGTGTGTGTGTGTGTGTGTGTGTGTGTGTGTGTGTGTGTGTGTGTGTGTGTGTGTGTGTGTGTATAAAAACTTACACACTGCCATTTCTGGCTAAATCCTGCTCTCTTTACTCATATGAATAAGGGACTGTAAAGGGACCTTTATTTTTGGCTGTTGAGTTACTGGGTTAAAGCTAAGGGGGATTTAGGTTCCTTGTTACTGCAACAGCACGCTTCTGCTACACATCATTTTGTCTTTAGCTTCACAGCTGATGGTAACTGGCAATAAGACAATTAGGGAGATGCGGTGGCTGACTTGAGCTATAAATACTCTACTAAATGCAAAAACCTTGATATTAACTGTTCAACTCTAATGCTACATTAAACACTCAAACGTCAGAAAATCCAAAGTTAAAGCTTAACCCCAGTCTTTCCTCTGCCCTCAGTATATAGGCATTACAATAAAACCTTTAATTACATGATCTCACTGATATCTCAAATAGTGCAATGTAATATCAGACCATTTATTTTAGAATCTTAGATGTGTGGAATACCTTGTAATATTTTTTCACACTTTTTTATATTTAGACAACTTAAATTGTCATGATGTTCTGCATATCTTCCCAGAACATTATATAATAAACATCAGAGTGTCTGCGTTGGGAGGGGGGAGAATGCTTCTCACTCACCCACTGATAATAATTTTGAAAAGCACCTTCTTCCATACTGCTCCTCCTGGGTGGGAGGTGCCCCGTGGCACTGTGTACAAAGCTATCATATTATTCACCTTCAGTTAGGCCACTGGTGTTCTGAGACCACAGCCTGTCATGTGGACCAATACTGTCTCACCATTTCCTTGTACTGACCTGTCAGTCTTTCTGTAGCATCTGTCTCTTCTCTTATTCTTAGATTGTAAGCTCTCTAGGGCCGGGGCTGTTTTTTTTTGTTCTGGATTGTACAGTACCTAGCAGTGTGTCCTTGTCCATGACTAAGGCTTATAGGCACTCTGGTACTACAAGTCAGTGTTCATAAGTACTGAATAGATACACCAATCAACTTCTTTCAATATGAATGTACTGTCCATGCTTTAGATTTGACATGGAGTTTATTAAATTTCTATAGCCATGCTTAGGGACAGGGCAAAATCCTTATTTCCTCTGAATCAATAGCACAGAGCCATTGACTTCCATGGAAACACGTTTTGCCTCTATGTGAACATTGTTACTAAATCTAAATATTTTAGGTACCTATATGGCCCCACATAACCATCTCATGAAGATTGAGATGATTAAATATCATGGTAAAGTGTCATGGTAATGTGGGGCTGTATAAGGGTAGTCTACTTATAGCACCCCAGTGAGGTAGGGAAATGCTATTATCTCCATTTTACAGAGGGGGAACTAAGGCACAGAGAGATTAAGCAACTTGTCCAAAGTCACATCGAGAACCTGTGGCTGAGCAGGGAGTGGAACTGGGGACCAACACTGTACCATCCTTTCTCTCCAATGTTTTATTGAATTGAAATAATTAAAGTATTAATCAAAAGCACAACAGCCCCTAAAGAAACACAGGCCCATGATCATCACTGCTGTTGCATTTGGTTTAATTTTTATGTGCCTTTTAAGGAAAAAGGGAAGGAGGAGGATCCAGGTAACTACAGACCAGTCAGCTCATCTCAGTCCCCAGAAAAATCATGGAACAGGTCCTCAAGGAATAAATTTTGAGGCACTTGGAAGAGAGGAAGATGATTAGAAACAGTCAGCATGGATTCACCAATGGCGAATCTTGCCTGACCAACCTGATTGCCTTCTGTGATGAGAGGACTGGCTCTGTGGATGTGCGGAAAGCAGTGGACATTATATATCTTAACTTTAATAAAGCTTTTTGATATGGTCTCCCACAGTATTCTTATCAGTAAGTTAAAGAAGTATGGCTGGATGAAGGGACTATAAGATGCATAGAAAGCTTGATAGATCATCAGGCTCAATGGGTAGTGATCAACAGCTCAATGTCTAGCTGGCAGCCAGAAGCAAGTGGAGTGCCCCAGGGGCTGGTGCTGGAGCCAGTTTTGTTCAACATCTGCATTAATGATCTGGATGATGGAATGGATTGCACCCTGAGCAAGTTTGCAGATGACACTAATCTGGGGGGGGGGAGTAGTAGATACCCTGGAGGGTAAGGGTAGTATATAGAATGACCTAGACAAATTGGAGGATTGGACAAAAAAATATGATGAGGTTCCACCAGGACTAGTGCAGAGTCCTGAACTTAGGACAGAAGAATCCCATGCACTGCTACAGACTGGGGACTGAATGGCTAGGCAGCAGTTCTGCAGGAAAGGACCTGGAGGTTACAGTGGACAAGAAGCTGGATATGAGTCAACAGTGTGCCCTTATTGCCAAGAAGGCTAATGGCATATTGGACTGCACTAGTAGGAGCATTGCCAGCAGATCGATGGAAGTGATTATTCCCCTCTATTTGGCAATGATGA
Organism: Mesoclemmys tuberculata; assembly: GCA_007922155.1. Classification (NCBI taxonomy): domain Eukaryota; kingdom Metazoa; phylum Chordata; order Testudines; family Chelidae; genus Mesoclemmys; species Mesoclemmys tuberculata. The sequence goes on along the minus strand of ML675624.1, from coordinate 62,907,428 downwards.
TGCCACATTTGGAGTATTGTGTCCAGTTTTGGGCCCCCCACTACAGAAAGGATGTGGACAAATTAGAGAGAGTCCAGTAGAGGGCAACAAAAATGATTAGGGGACTGGAGCACGTGACTTATGAGGAGAAGCTGAGGGAACTAGGCTTCTTTAGTCTGCAAAAGAGAAGAATGAGGATGGATTTGATAGCAACCTTTAACTATCTGAAAGGGGGTTCCAGGGAGGATGGAACTAGGCTGTTCTCACTGGTGGTAGATGATAGAACAAGGAGCAATGGTCTCAAGATGGAGGGGGGGTTGGTCTAGGTTGGATATTAGGACAAATGTTTTCATTAGGAGGGTAGTGAAGCATTGAAATCGGAGACCTAGGGAGGTGGGGAATCTCCATCCTTAGAGGTTTTTAAGGCCTCGCTTGATGAAGCCCTTGTTGAGATGAGTTAGTTGGGGTTGGTCCTGCTTTGCGCAGCGGGTTGGACTAGATGATCTCCTGAGGTCCCTTCCAATCTTCATCTTCTATGAAAGGGGAAAAAATGTACAGAAATCCATCTATAATATGAAGAATCCAGGCTATTCTACTTAACAAAAAACTTATGATGCCTTTGACAAATCTGCAGGACTAGCCAGTGGATGGGGCTTCATAAATCTTCATCCAATAGAGATGCTCGTCAGCCACTTGCTCATGAAAATGTGTCATACTATTTCAGTGGCTTCTATATAATTTCAAAGTTAGCATCAACTGTCCTATGCTGAATGGCTCTTTTGTCTTTGTTAGGTCTAGTGAAAGTTCTGCTGTGAAACTCAAATAAAATTGTCATTAGGCAAACCCTGTAGTTCAGTGTGATTCTAAGCTTTGTAAATGAAACACATCTCTTTGGTTTTCCAAGAAGTCAGATGGTATTTAAATAGCCTAATGAGGAGATAAATTGGTTCAAAGACATTGTCTTTGAACCAAGGGTAGATGTCTCCAAAGGGACTGACCATGACAGTGTTTTTGCTTTGTTTTTTTAAATATTCATTCAGTTGTTGCTATTGCTAATGTGACTGTCCCTGATTACACTCTTTAACCAGCCCCCATGCACGGATTCCTTACATTCTCTTGGGAACTGCTGTATATAAAGAATTTAACATAATCTTTTGAGACAGGTCTTGAGTCTGGCTAGCAGATGTTTTCCTCTGTTGAAAATGAGCGAAGGATATTCAAAATGTAATATCACTACTTGTTTTTAGCAGTAGTGTCTCCACATTTTATACTCCTGTGTTGTTTGCTCCTGTCTTTTGCTGTAAATGATAGTGACAATGGGCGATCCTAGCTCCTAATATTAAGGAGCTAAAATATGGGAAGTAGCTTTGAACTATGGGTAAAGAAAATGTCAAGTGTCATGAAAGCAACATGAAGTTATATTCAAAACTGTGGCATGGAAAAAGTACATTTTAAAGGGAAAACTATTATTCTAGATCAGTGGTTCACAACCTTTTCAAGTGTGCAGACCCCTTTTCAATCTCCAAACATTTCGCAGACCACCACATGCTACTAGTTTTTTTCACACTGATTTTTATGGAAATCTAATGTAATAACAAAGAAATAATATGCTGAAAGCTTCCCTGGAGAGTGGCGCTCACCTGGGGCACAGTGTGGGGGAGGACACTGGGATTCCCTCTGCTGAGAGCCACCCAAGTGAGTGGGGGAGTGTGTGGGAGTCCTGAACATGCATGGCTGTGGCTGCTGCTTCTCTGCCATGGAGCTCTCCTCTAGGGGGGGCCAGCTGTGTTGGGGAGTGGAGAGACTATTCAGCCAGCACAGCAAGATACACAAATCTTACAAGATAGATACACAGATGCTGGCTGGAGTGAGGAGGTGCCTCAGCCCTGGCTTCCTAGTCTTCTCCCCAAGCCTGTGGTGCCCATCACCATGCAACCTGCAGGAGGGGGCGATAAAGCATCTCTGTGCCCTGCCCAACCCCTGAACCCATCTTCCCCTCCCCTGCTGCACTCCTGGCCCTGCCCCAGGATCCGGGACACTCTCTATGCCCACCTGACTCCACAGACCCTTCACCTGGGTGCACCTGAGCCACTGCCTTCCGGCTCAATCACTGTGCATCTGCTCAACTGGCACCACCGTCAGAGCTCTTCCCTGGACCTCTGTACATGCATGAGTCCCGGCCCCCGCCCCATCATCCCTCCCTGCAATGTTGGGTTTTTTCCCCATGGACTCCCTGTAGTAGCCTTGTGGATCACCAGGGGTCCATGGACTGCTGGTTGGGAACACTGTTCTAGACTCCTATTTGTTTGTTTATATTTTCAAAGTGTTTCTGTCAGGATCATTTTTCTTTCATATAACTCTAAATACGACTTTTATTACTAGCTTCCCATCTTCTTCCACATATATTCATTCATTCAGTCTCCTCTCCCTCCTTTTCACAAAGCTCTCCATGAGTGCTCCCATACCTGCACATCTACCCTCATCCCTTCCTATGCCTCCAATCAGCAGACTGCTCTATACCCCAGCCTGTTTCCTATCTGCCTCCATTGTGTTCTCTAAGCGTTGCGTCTTTTTTCATGCCTTCCCATGTGCTTAGGACAGCTTCACAATTAATGCACACTCCTATACCATGGTAAAGGGTTTCCATATGCCATGCATCCTTCCAATGCTATATATGAGATTTACCAGTAATTACCTGGTTGATCAAACGTTAATTTTCTGAAACCTGTACAAACCACATGAGCCTATTGGGACGGATCACACCATTTTCCATCCAAGACGTTGCCTTGGTATGTCTTGCAAGTGATGTTGGTGCTGGTGTTGGGGGGGATAAATGGATACTGTAACAGGGCGTACTGATTCAAGAGCTGACTCAACACCCTGTCACTCAAACCCTTGCCAGTGTACATTAATTGGGACCTGATTGAAAGACTGGCAGTTGGCAGAGGGTGCCAATCAACTGAGTAGAGGTATAGCTGAGCGGTTAATTGGGTGAAAGTAACCCTTTTCCTCCAGCTGCTGGGATTATATAAACAGACAGTAGGGCACTTGCAGGAGCAGGCAGGACTGGTTGCTGTTAATAGCGCATCCTTCTCTGCATGCAAGTGGGGGAAGCTGGCTAGAGATAACATGTAAATAGTCCAGGCTGTGGCCTGCTGAAGCAATCTAATGGTGCCTGGTGATGGCAACCAAGAACAACTGGAGTTGTGGTGGTCAGTTAGAAAAGATGGAAAGGACTCATGGAGTTACCCTATAACAGGTACCAAGAATGATAAAGGATCCTGGGGGAGAATGAGCCTTGGCATCATTTCTGTTCTTGAAAAATGAAAACTAAAACAAAGACTCAACTAAAGAACTAAACCAAATTACTCATAGTTCTCATAGTGTACATGATAACACTCTAATATGTCACAAATGTCTTTTAGATGTTTTAGCCTTTCTACTTTTCCTGGCCTGGTGGTAAGAAAATGGCTTATTTAATCTCTTGTCTGGATCAGTCTTATTTGAATTACAGCCTGTGTTCATCACTCATGCTGGCAATTGGAGAACTTGATGGCTTATTTTGCAGGGGCTTCTAATTGTGTTGTGCACAGTTATTTTCCATAATACCATCCTAACTGATTATTCCTAAAACGTCATCCCTCTCTACCACACATTTTTATCTTAACTTTTCAGACTCATATTTTTAGGGAAGAAGCTAAGTAACAGTGCCTCATCAACTCCTCATGATTACATCAAAGACTTCTTGATGTACCATAAGGTTCAAGACGACACATTTAATTTCCTTATTGAATGGTTCACTAACAATTTCCTTAAAATTAGTTTTAAGGTGCATTTAGGTTTCTCTTCTCATGTCATGTTGTGCTCTTCTCATTTGGTACAGTTTAAACAAGAGGGTCATGCAATGTTCAGCTCTTGTTGAAATTACATAAAATTTTATCCTCCTGTCTGAAAAATCCTATGCAGTTCAGTCTGCCTTTAAATTAACTAAGGACGGTGGCGGACACTGAAGAAGAGCTCAAGAACACAGAGAATTTCTCTCCCTTCAGAATTCAGGCTGATGGTCTAAATCAAATGCTGAGCAGCTCTGCTTTAAGTAATAACTCTTGACCATCCTCCCTGCCTATTCACCGCCTCAATAAAACCAGCAAAGAGATACCACCTCCAAATGGAAATTACCATGTAACATATCACAAACTCTTCAGACAATTAAAAATACTTTCATTTGTATATATGTTTAGCTTTACTTTGTGTATATAACTGTACAGTGACTACTAATCGCCCAGTTCTGCCACCTTTATTCATAAGTGCTACCCAATTGTGTGAGTAGTATTTGGAGAACTTGCACTAGAGCTACTCAATGTGAGTAAGGACGGCAGAGTCAGGCCCTCAGTTATGTGGCTGTACTAAGATCGATAAATAAATACTCCAGTTGTTGAGGGATGGCTTTACCAGTAAGTTCTTCAATAAATGTTTAATAGTTAAAATGTATCATATATAGCACCAAAAGACAGTACTGCACGTTTCCAGGCTTCCTGGTATACATGCTGCATAGGACATGTTGGGCTTCAGTGGTGGTAAAAGCCACAGTAGAAAGATATTTTAGTTAACTTGCTTTAAATAAAAATAATCAGAAGATAGCTTCGTTCTTTGTAACTCTTCATAGGTGCGTGGCACTTGCACACCAACAAAACAGAAGCAGTTAACTGTTCTTCCAACGTGTGTATAGGGTAGGAAACGTGATGTAGGCTGGGTTGGGCTTTGCTAACAAGAGTTAACGTAGACCTCTCTTTCTAATCCAGATGAATTCTTATGGTATGGAATCTCCCTTATATCCCTCTTTGGTGGGCCATCATGCTGTGTGCTTTTGTCTGGTCTGCAGTATGTCTCATTTATTGCCTTTTTCTTTGGCTCTGTCTGTGTGAGTCCTCTGTCTTGTCTGTCAGGTTATGGGTGAAAAGTATATTGTATAGTTTGTGAGAATATTTTACTTCTATTATAATAATAATGGGTATTCTGGCTTGTCTGTCTTTTGCAATATATCAAAATGCACTGATTAGAGGAATGGAAAGAATTTGCTAGGAACAGCCACTAAATAAATTAGGACCATTTATTTAGAGAAAAAATAAACAAATGATGACATGAGAAGGATGGTTAAGAGGCTGGGGTGGTAGCTTGAAGCTTGGGAGGCCCAGAATGCTTAGGCCTTGTCTTTACCAACCAAAAATGTGTGCTGCTTGCTTTATAAGGTAAAATCTGAGGGAAGACAAAGTAGCTTGGAGCTTTAACTTGAGGTGAAGTTAAAGACTCTGGGGGATCCTAACATTTAACTTGTGTGCAAACTACAAGCTGCCTTGTCTTCATGTGGATTTTACTTTATTAGTTAATTCAAGTTCATGAATTCATGTTAAAAATACACCTTTTTTTAGTGAACAGAAAGTTTTAGCCTTTGTTCTTTGTTGTCACCTATAATTTTGGGATAATAGTACTACTTTGCTCACATGAGGTGTTGGGAGGATAAATATATTTAAGATGGTGATGTGATCAGATACTATAGTACTGACAGTCATATAAGTACCAAGTTAAATGACAAAGGATACTGTATATAAACTAATGAATATTATAGAGGATGTTGTTCTCATAGTTCAAAAACAAGGGGCTGCTCAATGAAAGTAAAAAAGCAACAAAACTAAACCTGATAAAAATACTAGTTTACACAACACATTAACTTATGAAACTCACTGCCACATGATTTTATTGAGGCAAATAGTTTAATAAGATCAAGTATTTATATGAATTTATTATTTGGCGTTTGCAGTCTGGTCAAGCCAAGCCACCGTGTTCTTATCAATGATGTTCAAAGCACAAAGATCTCCAGGAAGTTGACTCATTTTGCAGTCCTCAACCATCTGTGTCATGGTTTGTGGCTGTCCACATTGACATAGTGGACTGTTTCTAAAATGCCACCGAAATTCCACTGCAACACAAATTCCATGTCCTGTATGAAACCGGTTCAGAAGGAGCCATTGCCTTCATGATAAATCAAGCCCGAGTAGACATTGAGTGGGATCCGAGACAAAATAATTATTTGTCACTTTCTTTGCAGATCAGGAAGCTTGCCATGCCTCCTCTACCATAAATCCTTGCCTGGTAAAATTTTCCACAATGGGAGCTGTGAGGGCAGATGACTATGTGATGGATTAAACAAAGTGGGGTTTTTTTTTTTTTATTAATGGAAGATGCGGCATATCACACAGTTTCATCACAAGCTTTGTTACGCTTTCCTCTGGACACTGGGAGAAACAATTTTGCAGAGAACTGGTAACCATAGTAAAGGAGTAGATTTAAGTGTGCCTTAAATAATATGCATGGTGGAATTTAGCTGTATGCCTATCATCTTGGTGTGAGATGAGTGAGCCCAGACTGGAGCGCAGCACTCTGCCGCTGAATAACAGTGCCAAGGCTGAAGTGTGTATGAATAGCACAGAAATTGTGCTAGATGAGCATGTTTATGGGATATATAAACCCGTATGCTTCAATACATAAGTCAACCACTAAGTGGGGTTCGGAGGGAAATTCCTCTATGAGCATCTTGTTATATAATTGTTTGTTATGGGCTCACAGAAAGGGGGTGCATCTTCCTTTGAACCTTCTGATATTGGTCATTGTTGAAGATGGGATACTGCCCAGCTGGAGCGCTGATCTGATCCAGAATGACAATTACTGTGTCACAATAGAGAAAATCAAAAGCACAAGTGATTTAGGAGCACAAGCACAAGAATGGGACATGTGCTTCTAAATTGGTGGTTGTCTTTTGAAAACCCCTACCTTAATTCTTAAGTCCCAGAAGTCCATAAAGACTTTGCAAATGACAGCTGATGGAAAGCAAGAAAAGAGTTCGCTGAGTGTAGTACTGTGGAATTCTCCAAATGAAAATCTACCAAAAGGCAGGAAATGCAGTGGCTACTTAGGCCCCAGAAACTTTATGTAGAGATGCTATGTATTAAGCATTGACTATAAGAGATGCATAATATAAGATTTGTATTAGCTATGAATTTCAAGTACTCAATGTTTTCTACATTTCATTACCAATAAATGGCCTAATTTTTGCTGAAAATTTCACCGGATATCTGTAGTTTTCAGAGAATCAACCTAGTTTTTGAGCAAAAAATTGACACAAATTTTGAGCAAAGATTAATTTGTGCACACCTCAGGTTTCTGATACAAAAACTGCAATGTTGATTAATTTGCTAGTAAAGTAAAATGTGTCTGTATTGTTTTGAAACAAAAGGATAGAACTTTTCATGCATACCTTTGCATAGATTTGTTAAATGCTTGATTTCCCCCCAAAAGAAGAGGAGACTAAAGAAAGGCAGGAGGAGGGAAGATGTCACAGATGGAAACTCAGAATGACAGGGAAACGGACTTTTCCTTTTTTCTATTAAATTGTGCCCTCCTTCTCCTCTAACTTCCCAGGCCCCCTACCTTCCTTCCTTTCCAAATCTCATTTTCTGCTCTTTTCTTCAACCACTTCCTTTCCTTTTTCTGTCTCTCATATTATCATCTTGTTCTCTTTGGCCCACCTCTATCCCTTGCTTATGTTTCCCATTCTGGCCTTCTCCTCTGTTCCACTTATCTGTTCCCCTCCAGTGGCAGAAAACATTTTAATGACTTTATATTTCTTTAATTTGCAGCTGCAGTGCTCATGAATGTTGAGCTGGACTGGCTCTGGAGAAGGGAGTATTGTTTCTTGCTAGTAATTCCAGCCATGCTAATTTGACAGAGTGGGAGATTTGTGGATTAGCAGAGGCAGTAGTACTACAAGTAAGAGGTCATGCAAAACAGTCAGCAGGTATGAGTGAGCCCCTCCTCCACTGTGGGAACCTGCTCTTTGGAAAATGGGAAATTCTCTAACTGCCCCTCTTTAGCAGCAGTAAACTCTGCTCCAGTTATTTTGCTGAGTGAACTCTTGGTAAATGCTGTCCAATAAATGAATGATTTGTCTCCTGTGACATTTACTTTACTTTAATAAAGAAGAGAGATGAGAAAATTGTAGCTCTGAAAGCTATAACTACATAATAAATATTGATAATGATAATTAGAATGACTATAAATGTATTAATAGAAGTTCCCTGAAAAGGGTTATTTAAATGATGACAGATTGACTAGGGCTGTCAGCACTTGTCTGGGGTTCTGACTAGCCAGGCTCCAACAATCACAATCTCTGAGGCATACACCTGCCATGATCTCTGTTCCCACAGACATCTATCTGGGTGGTGGTTGGCACCCAAGGTGTTTCACAGGAAAATATACAACAATTTTTCGTAGGAATATATATATATACAACTTGTGTTTTGGGAGGAAAACAATAAAAGAGCATATCTAGGGGCTTCAAGCAGCTTTAGAACAAGCCAGAAATTCTGGGCTGAAGTTAAACAAAAAAACCCCAAAAACCTTCTCTCTCAGGTATGTCAAACCAGCAATGTGTACAGAGAGATCACTAGAACCAACATGCTACCCAAACAGCCAAAGAAGGGATACAAAGATTCTTTGGAAGGGTGAACTACATAGGGAAATCTGTGCCTAATTAGGAGCCTGAACCAGTGACCTGAGAGTAGTCTGTGCAAAGATGTCCAATGGGACATGGGTTGTGAATCTTAATAAGGAGCTTGAGAAGTGGAAGATGTTAAACAGGTCCCAGTCCCGAGTACATGAAAGCAATCACAAAAACAAATTGTCCACAGATGTCTCCAAGGAGGGTGTAGGCATATCTTATATTAGGGCCAAAACTGGATAGCAGTAACTTATGCATCTCAGGCACTAAAAACTGAGTGTGTATATACTCAAATACTGACCATGAGCTACTTATTGTTCTTGCCAGAGGGGCCTGGAAAACACCCCACTCCTGGTACCATCTGGTGTTCTGTGATCACTCAGTGCTTAAGCTGCTTGCAGGACATCTGCTTTATTCTGTGTCTGGCTCCAGGTAGAGTGCAGTGCAGTGCAGTGCAGTGCTCCTCAAATTTCTATATTATGGTTTCATAATTAGCTACCTCTGGGTGAGTTAAATGAAAACTATTAAAGAGATGATGTGAAAAATAAGACTACCTGCTGAATGCCTTCCCTTTTTACTATTCCCAGTTGCTTCCAGATACAAAATGAAGCATGGTTTAAGCTTCCTCCAGTTGTCTTCCATGCTTCCAGAGTTCCAGCTCTGGTGGAGTTTTTAACTGTTCCATTCTTCCTCTCTGGAAATCTTCTTAATTTCTTTTTATGGAGGGTACCAGCTGGTATTCAGTGATCACTCTGTGCTTAAAGTGCTTGCAAGCCTTCTTTTTATTCTGTGCCCAGTTCTAACCTCTTGTGCATAACAACAGACAGCTTCACAGCATCCCGCTCAGGCTGTCTGGGAACCTCAGCTCTTAAAGGCACAGTCTCCAATGTCACAAGTACCCTCTTGTCACTGCGTGATCACAGAGCAGGTAAAACAATCTTACACTCCCCTTACACAGCTTTTATAACACTGAGAATGGGATAGTTCTTTCTGGTAGGGACTGGAGAACCTAGAAGAATGCAGGGTGTGTCAAAGCTTTAAATGTCAAATCTGAGAATGTGTAAAAAAAACAATAAGAAAAAGGTTATTTGGAATGCCCCTAACCCCCTCAAAAAAGAGAAATCTAAACATTACTTTGGGCAGAGTGGCTCTATGCTATGTCTAGCTCTAAATATGAATAGTGGAACCCTAAACAAGAGGTAGTTACTGCACATAGTGGAGCACAAGAGCCACAGAGTCCCATGGGCAAAGGCCCTTGAGTAGTCAAGCTACCATAAGCAGCAGCTGTGATCTACAAATGGCTTTCGAGGGCAGTTTGAAACATAAAATAGAAGTAAATGTTAGTCAGAAGAACAATGGCAGTAACTCTCCTTGCTGCTTTTGTGGTACTTCATGCTGTTCTCAGTGGGTATGCTTAGCCGTCAAGGGCTTGTGAAGGAGCTCTCTCCCTACCCAGCCAGCAGTGTATAGTGCTCCAAGATGTGGAGCAGTGCCTGCTGCTCTTGGGTTATTGCAGTGTCAGATCCCGTTTGTGGTATTGCATTTCAATAATGTTTAATTTAGTAGTAGCTAAGAGAATTGCAGGAGTGAGGGGATTTTGGAGTGCTCTTGTCCTTCATTCTGTTGGATCCAGTTTGGGGAAGTAGACGTGTGACAGAGATGATGGGCTGATGGGTTACCCTCATGTTGTGCAGGAGCCAGTTTGATAGAAAGGGGAAGCCGCAGGCGCAGCAGAAATACAAATCTAAAACATGATAGACGGTATGCTGGTCAAACCATGAAAACAAACACAGCCTATCAAATATTAGTGTCCAGCTTTGAGGTCTCAGTCATAGAATAGTAGAAATATAGGGCTGGAAAGGATTCAGGAGGTCATCTCTAGTCCATCTCCCTGTGCTGAGGCAGGAACAAGTATAGCTAGACCATCTCAGACAGTGCTTTTGTCTTGTTCTTAACAACTTCCAGTGATGGGGATTTCACAACCACCCTTGGAAATCTATTCCAGTACTGAAGTTGGTTTGGCATGATTTGTCCATCACAAATCCTTGCTGGCTATTATTTATCAGTCTATTATCATCTAGGTGCTTACAAATTTATTGTTTAATAACTTGTTCCAGTATCTTTCCAGGTATCAATGTTAGGCTGACCTGTCTATAATTCCTCAGGTCCTCTTTGTTCCCTTTTTAAGAGATAGGTACTGTTTGCCCTTCTCCAGTCCTCTAGGACCTCATCTGTCCTCCATGTGTCCTTGAAAATAATTTCGAACAATTCTGAGATTGCTTCAGCTAGTTCCTTATGTACTATGGTAAAGTCAGGTCAGAAGGCTACCAAAGGGTATACCAGGGCCGGTATGTGGGCCCTAAAGGGTTAAAGGCCTTCGCTCTGCAGGCAGAGGAGAGACTGCAGCAGGGCAATTAGAGACACTTGGACCCAATGAAGGGAGATGCCAGGTGTACTTAAATCCTGCCTTCCCAAGATGGGGGAAGGGGGAACAAACCAGGAGGAAGTTGCCAGAAGGCTTGTGGCAGCTGGAGGAGAAGGTTCCCTCTCAGATCAGGAGACAAAGCTCCTCTGCAGCCAGGGGAGATGAGATAGCTGGGGGTGCCCTGGCCCATGAAGAAAGGTAAAGTGTGAGACCCAGCAGGGCGAAGCTGGCAGATTGCCACACATGGTGTCAGGGGAGGGATTTTGTGCAGTGGACTTAAGCCAGACTGGTTTGTGAGGGGGCTGCCACCTGACCTGTGGGGCTGGGGGGGTTAGCTGGACTGTCCCCATCTCATACGATGACATGGTCACCCACATTGAGAGACAGTTGGCAGCCAGGGGGCTTTCATGGACTGCTGAGGAAGAAGGGCGCCAGAACAAGCGGTTGTTCCCTGGCCTAAGGGCCCGGTCTCCCGAGACAGCGGGCAACCCCATGCTGAGGAGAAGGGGGCTGGAGAGAGGCCTGAGCCTGCCAAAGGGTCTAGGGATCTCAGGGAAGGGGGTCCTGGCCTGAAGCCTGGCAGCCAAAAAGATAGGGGGCTATCGCAACCAGGGTACAGGTGTTACGAATGCGGGAAACCAGGGCATATAGCAACCCAGTGCCCCAACAGGGATGAGCCCATGCAATGTGGGCTGGGTGAGTTTGCTGGTCCCTGCAGCCTGGTCTACCCAGTGGGGGTGGCAGAGACTGCCCAAAGATACACAAGGCCAGTAAAGATGAATGGTATTGGGACCCTGGCCCTAGTAGACTCAGAGAGTGCTATCACTCTGGTCTCGGAGAAACTGGTGGGCCAGCTGTCCTGGGCCAAATGCACCCAAATAACCTGTGTGCATGAAGCGGTCAATTGGTGTCTGACCACTCCAGTCCAGGTTGGGATTCAGGGGAGAACTGTGAGGGTAACAGTGGGCATCATCCCGAAACTTCCCTACCCAGTGCTCATAGGTAGGGACTTCCCAGGGTCTGGGTCCCTACTCCCCAGGGAAGACTGCCCAATGGGTAGCTACCTGGAAATTAGTCATGAGGCCTCCATGGGGTGTCCTCCTTCCCCCCTCCCTCCTGTGTACGCTGAGTCTACCCAAGTCCTGTTTCCTGGCATGAGGAAACAGTGGAAGACGTGGTGGGAGAGGCAAATGGACGGCCTGTATAGGGATGCTGTTATGTGACCCAAGTAGCCCAACCCCTAGGGTTGAGCCCGGGGTGGGGGGTGATAGTAGTAAAATCAGGCCAGAGGGCTACCAAAGGGAATACCAGGGCTGGTATGTGGGCCCTAAAGGATTAAAGGCCCTTCACCCTGCAGGCAGAGAAGAGACTGCAGCAGGAGACTGCAGCAGGGCAATTAGAGACACTTGGACGCAATGAAGGGCGATGCCAGGTGTACTTAAACCTTGCCTCCCAAGATGAGGGAGGAGGAACAAACCAGGAGGAAGCTGCCAGAAGACTTGTGGCATCTGGAGGAGAAGGTTCCCTCCCAGACCAGGAAACAAAGCTCCTCTGCAGCCAGGGGAGACGGGGTAGCTGGGGGATTGCCACAGTACTCTAGGTTAAACTTCATAAGGCTCTGACAATTTAAATTGTCATCTAACATATTTTAACCTGTTATTTCCCTATTTTGGCTTGTGTTCCATCCCCCTCGTTCTTAATAATTGTGTTATTTGGTCACAATTAACCTTTTTAGTGAAGACTGAGGCAAAATTGCCATTGAATACTTCAGTATTCTCAGTGTTGTTTGTTATGAGCTCTCTTTTCCTGCTAAATAGTGGTACACTTTCCTTCACCTTACTCTTTCTCCGTGTGTGTGTGTGCGCGTGTGCGCGTGCATACAGAATATTTTTCTTATTGCCTTTTATGTCTCTTGCTAGTTGCAACTCATCCTGGGCTTCAGCCTTTCTGATTTTTGTCCCTACATGCTAGTGTTATTCTTTTGTATTCATCCTTACCAATTTGTACATGTTTCCACTTTTTGTAGGTTTCCTTTTTAATTGATTGCATTGCACTCTGTTATAGGATTAATGACCTCTGTTTTATGACATAGAAGGATGAGGAAAGGCAATTCATAAATAGCTCAGTTAACAACAAATCTCATGTAAGTGTTCTTGATACTTACTTGTATGTAATATCATTGGTGTGCTTGGTTGTGCATAGCGAGATCATAGATACATTCCCATCCTCAAGGAGTTACAGTTTAGGTTAGATACAATGCGTGCATGATGATGGGAAAGAGGATACCCACAAAGGTCACTCTTCATGTTATGTGAAATGATGGGATTGCATTACTTTGGTTCCTTTAAAAATAAAAAAAAATTGTCACATGTTTAGTATGAGAATGAGGATCTTGCTGGGGCTTTGTAGGAGGGAAAGTGGATTTTGAGAATGCATCTGAAGTAGAAGGAGGTTGTATGATGTATAGGATCAAAGTGCTAGTATGACATCAATAATAATGTTCATATACCTCAGACACTTCACTGCCACTCACCTGATGTCTACTCTTTACTTCATTTGTTGACCATCCTGACATGAACCCTGTTCAACACTTCATTTATCCTTGCAGCAATTGACCTTCCTGCTAAGTCTCATTGGCCATCAGCTTGAGGGAGGGTAAAAAGGAAATCTAACTCCCGGCCTACCATACTTTAGCAAAAAGTAAATATCCACCATTAATGGAACTGAATCCTTAGAAGAACCCACTACAGTATTTCAGTATCTCCTGTGTTCATACACTACTTCTATTTTCAAGGTCACTATGATATTTTTATAATGACTGCAGTAGAAATTTCAGTTATTTAAAAATAAAAAAATTAGAAAATCCCATTTGTGAACAGCCTGTTTATCTTGTCATTCAAATGGTATTTGATGATAACATTTCCTGGAATTGATGCTATATCTACATATGCTGAATTTTGGAGACCTTGTACTGTTCATACAAGGGCAAAACAATCTGGCACTACAGGTCTGCATTTGATTCACTGTTATCTTAGCCAGTAAAATAAAGGTCAGAGACCTCACCTTACACACATTTTCATGACTTTGAAATGAAAATACAAAGTGTCCAGACAATTTTTTCATATCCATTGACTTTCTTGAATGTTATCCATATGTAACCAGCATATTGTGTTTCAGCATACAGGAAACTTTATTCATTCTATTGCTATAAAATTATGTTTTTCCTATCAGCCACTATCTTATCTGATACCAAAACCTAATAAAAATGCCTTTATAAATTAAAGTAACATGGTAGTTTGCAGTACTTCTTCACTAGGGTGAAAATCTCTTCTTATCATGATGGGGCTCTGTGTTGCGCATGCTGCATTCATTTGTTCTGTGGATAGAACGTCTACTGATAAACAGCCATGAACAGAAAGAATGTGGTGTATACAACAGAAATCTATAATATGGCTAAGTGATTTGGCGCATGGCTTCCAAGTGGGAGAATATGATTTCTGACTTTTGAAAAAGTCATTATTAAGAAAAGGAGTGGAAACGGGTTCGTTTAATGACAAAGAAAAGATTAGTGTTTGGGGGGGGAATCTCCCACTGACTTCAGTGGGTCAGGATTTCACCTTGTCTTTACTCCATGATGGAGTTATCCACAGATCTTGAAGACTTACTGTTTTATTTTGGTTCAAAGTCCCTGGACCTGATTCACCATTGCATGGAATTTTGTATGATCATTTACTTCAGAGCAAAATGGGTGTAAATCACTACCAGATCAGCTGGGTACTATTTTACAGTCACTTTGCATTCATGCAAATGATTATTCAAGGTGCAAGCCAATGAGGGACACAGGCCCAAAACAATAAGGAAAAAGAAAATACTTGTTAGAAAAGGTAAAATGTGGTAACTTACAATATCCACCTGTTGATATTGGACATTTAGTGATTAGTGTGAATAGCAGTGAGACATGGTATGCCTGATTTGCAGATTAATAAGGTTTAATGTGCAACGTTCGTTATCGATATTAGTTGAACACAAAACCTAAAATTAACTACAATATATTGTACTTACTAAGCCTGGAGAGCTAAACGGTTATTTAGAAGGCTGTATACAGGAACGGCTTTCTTCAGGGGCCCTGCCAGGGAGTTAGTGGATTTTTTGGTCTGACCAGCAGCACTTTCCTCAGAGTAGGTGTTGATGGAGCACATCTCTTTGTTTAAGTAGTGACTTTTTATACTTTTTTATAAACACCTTTTACTTACTTTTTTTACTTATTATATATGCTAATTATTTACATTGGGTTTTTATCCTTGACTACATTTTATTTTTACCATTGGGGTCGTTAAAACAACATTTGGTGATAGGAGGGGCGATGTAAAAATATGCCCTTTGGCAATGAAAAAGCGTACTTTCAGACGTTTAAGGATAATTTGTTGTTCCCATCACCATTATCTGTGTGACACACATGTTGTGTGTCATGCTGACCGGATTAAGGGAGCCCTTGAGGTATATTCAGGAGCTCCAATTACTCCCTTCTACACCAGTCTTGCATTGGGGGTGTCACACTGGCTGGATTGGTGGGGGGAGGGCATTTGTGTTATTTGACATCAGTATGTCAAAATCATAGTAATCCATGTGAGGTACTGTTAGAAAGGCTATAATGTGCAGAGTAAGAAGATAATATTTGTGTTCATGTGTTATGTGTGTGAGGGAAGTTATAGACATCTTTGATATACCTGTATTCCAAACTATGCTGTATAAGACACACCCCAGACAGAGAGGTGGCAGGACAATAGCCCGCTTACTGGCCCATCAAGACCTTTACAGAAGCAAAAGGCCCAGGAAGGAACTAAAGGCATACCTAAAATGTTACCAGGATTGGCCCATGTGACTTTGGACTCCATTTTGGTTCCTGTAAAATTCCACAAGCAGCATGGCCAGAGGCAGAGGGTATATAAGATCAAACCACAGAAACCATTGTGTCTTTGTTCCTGTCCAGCTGCACACACACACCTATCCACCTCTGGATCAATTCATTTTGCAACTGAACCGAAGGACTTGGACCCATCCAGGTACTGGATGTATACCAGAGGAACTATACAAGCCTGCAAACTCCACAATTCTTCTAGAAACCTGATGTATATGGACTTTGAAATCGTTTGTATGTATGTGACTGATTTAATCCTTTAACATTTCTCTTATTATTTGTTTTTTCTTTTTATAATAAACCTTTAGTTTTAGTTACTAAAGGATTGCCTGGTGGCATGGTATTTTGGGTAAGATCCAAACTTATAGTGATCTGGTACTGTGGCTGGTCTTTTGGGATCAGAGGGAACCTTTTTAGTAAAGAGCACAGAGTTTAAATAACTGGTCTCTTTACTGGATCTAGTGGCTGTTTGGGATCTGGAGACTGAAATGCAGTAAAGAGGGCTGTGTATAATTGCACAGTGGCTTCTTGATAACCAGTGTGGGGAATCAGAAGCACTGTTTGTGGCTGATTGAGAAGTCTGACTTCAGTGTCACCCGTTAGTGTTGGGAGAATCTGCTCTCCTTTTACTGCCTGCCCTGATCTTGACATTATCAGGTGGCTACCTGGGGCATGGATGGGTCACATTGTGTATTTTGTTTTGTTATGGGCCGTGGTATGCAGAAACGGAGACATCTGCAAGGTTACTTAGTAGTCCTATTTATTTTCGCCAACTGGAAGATGTCATGCAACAAGGTTAGAATAGCCAAACAAGCAACTAAAGCTATACTAGGCCTGTAGGACAGTGGTTATGCAACTTAAATTGCACTGGCCCTCCAACAGTACCCGCAAGGAACCAGCAATAGATCCAGCAAGTCTTAGGGCTAGTCTAAACGGATTTAGAAACTGATTCAATTAAATCCCTCTGGTTTGGAAATACTTACTTTGGATTAAGAGTCCTCGATTTTGATTTTTGTTAAAAATGATATTTTACTAGCTTAAACAAATTTGGTCTAGAAATTATTTTGGGGAACAAACTCCAGGCCTTCTTTCTGCTCCAGTAAATAGACAGAAACTTTGGCCCTAAGGAGGCCTTAATCCTTGCTGAAAGGTTGGAAAAACTTTGGCCTACCAAGGCTCTATAGGACTGAGGGGTGATTGCTGGTATATTCAGTAAGCAGCTAGGACCCCTTATTGTTTTTAATGTTTTCTCTGTGATGCTTTTCCCTTAAAATGAATGTACTCTGCTGAGAGACAGCTGTGTAGAACTGCTGGCATGCACCGTCATAGGCCTTGGAGAGAAAGTACAGCACAGGTGCTGGCCTTGAGGCAGACCGACTTGCTGGGGACATCACAGTGTATGGCAGGGGATCATGCAGCCTTAAAACCTCTGGTCAGAAGGAAATAGAATATGGGTCCCTGTCGAGAGTCAGGTGATCACTGGAGGCGTGAGACCTGACGGGGCTCTCCTGGAGTGGACCATGAAGTAGCGGCGAAGGTGAGGGAAGAGGAATACAGGTGCAGTTACCCTGAAATTGTGACAGGTCTCTCAAGCTCTGTTCTTGGAGCTGTTCTGCATTGTATAAAGAATTAAATAGTCAAGGGGTCAGAGAGAGGTGAAGAAGTTGACTGTATAGCCTGCTGGGATGCAGCTGAATTAGTTTCACTGCCTTGCTCCAATGTTTGTTCATACAGTTCAAACATTGAGAGAGCCCCAATCTCCAAATATCCTGTAACCTGGTGGTTAGGACACTCTGACCTCGGATGTCAGAGACCTGTGTTCAAGTTTCTATTCCAAAGCAGGTAATTGGGGATTCAAGCCAAGGTTTCCCATATCCTAGGCAAATGCCTGAGCCACTGGGCTACTGGATATTCTGGGATGCACACACCTTTGCTCCAAAATCCCAAGATTTCTTTGATGTAGAGCCCTATCCAGTAAGCATGCTCATAGCACACCTAGTGTATTGAGCACCTCAGACAAGATAGGTGGGGGAACACCTAGTTTGAGAAACCTGCTGACGCTGTGGCTTGCACTAGGGCACTAAGAATTTTCTGTGGGATGGCATCAGAACTTAGGCATCTTTGCACATGCCTACCAGGAGAAACACAGGGGACTTTATGTGCCTACAGGGTTAGACGGCTGCTGAGCATTGGTTCTTAGAATGTCAGCGGGGTCTAAATATTGGGTATATTCACCTAGGTACCTTTCTGAATCGAGCCCCAACTCTTTACAGCCCATGGCAAGCTTGTTTTCAAGAGTTAGATTAGCTAGAACAATGTTAATTTCTATTTGCTATGTGCTATTTATAGCATACCAGTCACTTAGTATGTAGGTGTATTGTAGACAGTTATCTAATGTAGAAGTGTAGAAACAAAACGCACGTCAGTACATAGTTACCATCACATATGCACAAAAAATAGAATTCCGCTTTAAAATCTTCCAGAATTATTACCTCTCATAAAGAGCATTTCCCTAAAGCACATTCAATTCAGCCTGTTGGAAAATGGAGGGTCCTTTTAAAACAATCCCCAACTGTTTTCAGGAGCTTTAAATGAACTCCCTTGTTCCTTGTCAGATTGCCTAATCTTGCCTCCCCAGACCATAGTTTTACTTCAGCTCAAACAACAACATGATCCTAGATGAGCCCCTGGAGAAATCACTTAAGAAACAGCCCCTTTTGACTCTCAAACTTCCTCCCTAGAGGCATAGTCCAGCTAACCCACAAGTGGACTAAGATGTCTTGCTGCCCCGCTGTAGTCAGGCTCAGTAGAATCATCTATACTAAGCAATGAACAGCTGGTCTTTTGGGTATTTTATTTCTGGTGTCTTATGTTGGAGGATAGATTTTTCTTTACAAAGTTTTCCTTATAAAGGAACAGTTCACGTGAACAGTTCATGATATTTCTCTGTTGTTTTTTTTTCTCAAACCAGAGAACACCCAAGCACAGGGTGGGAGGAGGGAGTCAAGAACAGCTACAGATCTGTTATTCAGAAGTACAGACTAGACAGATCAAATGATGAATCATATCTTCAGGGACACTCCAACCACCACAAGTTTATTAAAGTAGATCCTATGTTCCTTGCTACTCATATACTTTGTACAATATTTAAACAGAGTTGTGGTACAATAGCATTCTGAAAAATTACACATCCTAGGAAAAAGGTAAAAGATCAAAATACAACTAATCACCCCAATATCTCTCAACAGCTACAGCTGGAATTCTTTTGTAGCTGAAGGGTGAATACCCCTGATTTATTCAATGTTCAATAAGAACTGAAGTATTCACTCATTGCTATTTATAACAAGGTAGTGCTTTCTGAGTGTGTGTGTATATATAGTAGTAGTATTTTCTAGATAAAAATTTGAGCCAGTATTTCATTAGTTATTTTGTGACTTTCTAAAAACATTGTCAAGCTATTTCTAACAGAGTTATACGTTTCTCTACGCACCCAACACAGAAACTGAGAAAGTTAAGCATATGATTTAAGAATAACAAGGGCACTTAAAAATGCTTTTTTTTACCATATTTGACATCTGATTTACAATCATTCAAATGATGAAGTGCATATTGGAATTACTGAAGCCTTTACTAGGAGATGAGAGATTAACGCAAAAATCAAAGAACAAAAATATGCTGCTGCTCCAAGTCTAGGCACTTTCCTGGTTTTTAAGTATAATATAGATCCCTATTTGAACTATATTTTTAAATTTTTTGTCATGCACTGATTCCCACCACAGTAATTTGTATAATTTGTTTTCAGGTTTTGTAGCAAAATGTTGTCATAGCAATAGTGTAAAGTGATGTATTTCTGAAAAAATTGATTAGGTTTAGTGATAGTTCTAAGCATGTGCTAAGGCCCACCTACACAACAGTCACTTTCATCACTGGGGAAAAACCTCCTTTTGCTAATTACTTGTGCACTAGTCAGCTTGTGGCATAAACTACTCAGTCTATAGTTCTCAAAGACCAATGCATAAGTAAAATTTCCAGGATAATGAAGAATGTGTCAGCTACCTGTAAGTGACACTCTTCAAAGTTTTGAATAGATATTTCTCTTGCTTGCTTAAGAAACTCTGAACATCACAGCCTATCCAACAATGCTCTTTCACATCATGAGCTTGTGTATGGAGAACCAAAGGCTCCTTATATAAATGGTCATTAACGTCACATATGTACAGAATTGAGCAGAAGCTTCGGGATTAATGCTGCTGACAAGAAGAAAACTGAAACCTTTGAGATGTGATGCTGCCAAAGACTCTTGCATATCTCCTGAATGGAATATGAATGCTTATGTTAAAAAAATGTATTGGAGAGAAACAGATCCTGCTGTTGGAAATCAACCGGTACTTTGGCTACATTAGGTGTAGAGATGGAAATAATCTTAAGAAAGTTTTCATGGAAGGCATGGTGGTGTAGGGGATGTTGTAGTATGGGACAAAAAGTGAGGCGATTGATAGATGGTGTGCAGCAGATCATTAGGAAGCCAGACGCTGAATGCTCAAAGCTAGCAATGGATTGAGAAGGCTTCAGAAAATTTTGCTATGATGGCACCAATATTTTAGACACATGTAAATTGATTTTACTTAGTCTACTGAGATTAAAAATCAGAGACAAGGTGCATGAAGTAATATCTTTTATTATACCAATTTCTGCTGGTGAAAGAGAAAAGATTTTGAGCAACACGAAACTCTTCTTCAGCTCAAAAGCTTGACTCTCACTAACAGAAGTTGGTCCAATAAAAGACATCATGTCATCCACTCTGTGTCTCTCATATCCTGGGATGATGACACTGCAAATAATTAAAAATCAGAACATTCAGTTGCCCAAAATACAGTTCTGGGCTGGGATTTTCAGATGAACCTAAGGGGAAGTAAGTTTTTTATCTTTCCATGAAAGTCAATGGGATTCTTGAAAATTCCAGCCCTATACAGGCAGTTAAAGGAGAGAAGTGACCAAAATAAAAGCAGTGAGAGGTAGCTGGTAGTAGGGATAGGAGGGAAGAGGGGACAGTATTACTATCCATATAAAGGAAAAAATATGGACACTTGGGTGTCTCAGCTGATAACATAACATGGGTGCCAAAATATTCTAAAGCATTCTGAAGAATCTTCACAGATTATAGCCCACCTGTGATTCAAGGAAAGCCTGCTTTTATATGATGATTAATTACTTCACAGATCTTAAAAGAGAACTGAAGATGATAGCAATGGAACTCATCTTATCAGAAATCCTTCCAGTGCCATGTGCAAATGAAGAAAAATGAGGAGAAATTTTCTGGAGAAAACAGATGCACTGGTGGTGTAGAGGAGGAGGTGGTGAATTCTTCTCTGATCTTTAGATTAGATTAAGTATCTCCCAGTTAAGAACAGACTGTCCTCCTGGGTTCAAAGATGGCAAGGCTTTATTGCTGAGTTTTAGATTAGGTAGGAAATCAGTAGGAGGAGATTTTGCTTAATTTAGATATTAAAAATGAATGTTAAAAATTGAGTAGATCAAGTTCGGAACCAAATCAATTATTATAATTCATACTAATTCTTATGTGAAAACAGGGGCAAGGCACATAAATAATAAGAAAGTTGGGAATTAGAAGTGGAGATTATGATTGGACATTAGCTGACACTTGGTGGGATGATATTCATAGACTAACCCTGGTCTCAGTGATGCCATTTGTAAGTGTTATCTCTGGATTTAGGGAGACCGGGATTTGGCCTTATTGGAGCCATTTGTAATTAAACTTCTAATGAAAGAGACTAAAGACTTTTGTTTATTTTATTTAAAGAGTTTAATTTCAACTTCCTGCTGTGAGGATTCTGCTGTTCAATTTAGGTATGAGCTGGTTCAATCCCTTTCAAAATTAGCAACCTCGCTACAGGATCCCTGCAGATGCATATCTCAAGAGGGATGATTAAAGGCTTCAGTAATGTTCCATTAAATCTTCCTGTTTTTAAAATAAACGGAAACTTCATGGATATAAGAGATTTTACCTGCAACCATTCATTTGATGTCTCATGATTTTTAAATGACCTTGTGTCTCCCCCATTTTGCTGTTGAACCTTAAGATGATACAGGAGAAAAAGGATTAAAGGGAACTAAACATAATCACCAGTAAATTCAGTAAGTAGTAAGATTCCAGTTTAAATTTTAATTTCATTTGATGCTTGACTTGATTTCAAGGTGGTTTTCTTGTTGCTTATTAAAATAATTAGTTGTGGCCAGGAAACTGAAAACATCATACCTAAGTTTGTTAGAGAGAGTCAAGCTGGGTCTACATTGACGGCGGCAAATTCGCCGCCGCCACATCAATTGCTCTGGATCAACTGAGCGGTCTGTATAGACACGCTCAGTCAATCCAATAAGCAACGCAGGAAAACCACCCCAGTAAGTGGAGTAGCGCTGTGTCAAAGGGAACGCTGTTCCCTTCGATGCAGCACAGTGTGGACACTGCGCAGTGCAGTGTGGATGCAGTGTGGACACTGCGTATCTCCCATTGACTGCCACTGAATTGCAAAGGTAAGTGTAGACCGGGCCTCAGTCAGATTCAACCTGGTGGGGTTTTTAATAAGCACAAATGGATTTTTTCCAGAGCATTTAAACTGTGCTAAGCATTTGTAATGGAAACCCAAAGCCACACACTTGCCTGATTATGTATTTAAAAACAAAATTCAGAGCATGTTTAAGATTTACAAATCTTTTGAACTAACCTGAGTCTTGTTCTGAGTGGATCTGGGCTGATTCATAGTTTTGCATCAAATCATGCTGTTTGCAGTAAACCCTGAATTCATTTATTATTTGTATTGTGATTGCATCCATAGACCTCAATTGGTAACTGGTGCCCTGGTGTGCTAGGTATTGTACACACCAATAACAAAAAGATGGTCTATGTCCCCCAAAATTTACAGTATATGTATGTAGATTATCATGGATTTCAGTGTGGAAATCAAGTAAAACGCAGCAATTCCATTTCATTTTGGCTTCATTGCATCTGAAACTCACAGGAATGGGGAGGACAAATCTGAATGTAATCAATTAAAATCTAAATAATTCAGTGTTCACATGAACTTATGTGAAATCAGTCACTGACCTCTTTTAAAAAATTGCTTTTCTTTAAAAGACTCTGTTATCAAGTCCAGTTCCCTAGGTCACAGAGACCATAGCATGATAGGATGGGTAAAGTTTTCTAGCCAGATAGAGATGAAAAACAACATGGTTTGTAGCTACGGCTATTTGGGCACACTCTAGCCTTAAGGAAGCTCAAAGGACTCCAAAACTACAAAATGATTTAAAAGTCATTGGGGGAATGCAATGTTATAGACAAAGCAATTTCTACAAACCACCTCTATCTTACTCACATTTGCTTTGTTTATCCAATTGTTGATCTCAGCTAGGCATTGAGAAAATTCGAAGATGGAGCTGTTTGTGCCTGATAAGAAAGCTGCCACTTAATGCTACAGAGTATCAAGTGAGAAGCCCAATTGTTCTCTGGAAATTACAGAACGAGGGACCATCAAATTCTGCCTCCCAAATACAATTTTTGATCATCAGATAAAGCTATTTCTGATCTTTCAGTAAGTCCATGCAGAAAAGTGTAGGATGATGGCTTCTGTCTGGTCTATGTGGGAAGAACGGTTTAAAAATGCTTTAAATTCTCCAATTTTTCTTTATCTAGGTGACATGGAATGGATTTATTTTAACCTTTCTAAAGCCACCCTTTTCCTTCAGACTTCTCCCTCTGATACATTTTCTCTTGTTCTATGGCCAAGATAAAAATGTTGGTAACTGGAAATATTTAGGAGCTATTTAGATAAATTCAGCTCAAATGAGTTGTGATTGAACAGTCTATCCAATTGTTGTTGTAGCAGAGAAACTTACTACAAAGTTGCCATGGAGATGGTTCCTTGGCCTCTGGTCTAACACATTAAAGCCCTGTTGTTCAACAATGCGTTATCCGCAGATGATGCAATGAATGGCATTAACAAGCAGTTTGGCTTTGGTAACAGGGCAATATCTTTAAAATTACAGCATGTTTCACTTTACGGCAGGGGTGCCCAAACTTTTCCTGTCATGTCCTCTGTTACCAGTAATGGAATCCATGTCCTTCCCCCCCCCATTACTGCACAGTTGGCTCAGTAGATGATCTTGGGCTCATGACAGAGCTGGGGGTAGAAGGGGAGATGGGGCGGTGCTGGGGCTAGAGGTGGAGCCATGGCTGGGGGTGGAACTGCGGCTGGGTGGTATTCCCACCCTGCCCCCCCATGGGGGCTGGCTTGGGCTCCATGGTGCATTCCCCCAAATGTTCCTATGTGCCCCCCCCCCCCGTGGGGCAGGCCCCACAGTCTGGGGACCATTGCTTTAAAGCAAAAAGATGCAAAACTCCTTGAAATAATTTGAATAGTCAATGACTTGCATGGTATCAGGTAACTACTACCAATTAGAGCTGTGTAAAAGATTCTCATCATGTCATACTCCCATTGATCCTTAGATCCAATGTGTTCTGAAACCTCAGCCACTGCATCTGACAATTTGGTAAACATAAACTGAGGCTGGCACAAATGGGAAGCTGGCAAACCTCCCTCCACACCAGACAAACTCCTTCACTACATGCCATTACAAGAGAGCATTGCCTTCTAGTAGCTTCATTCAAGGATGTCTTGCTCCAGTAATGGCTCTTCCATGCTCTTTGATCCCCCACAACAGCTCCCTATCATTTCCACACCATCCTACCCCTTGTATTTCTCAATGCTTTCTCATTCACAGATTCCCCCAGAAGAACCCTTGTAATCATCTAATCTGACCTCCTGTATAACACGGGCCATAGAAGTTCCCCAAAACAATTCCTAGAGCAGATCTTTCTGAAAAGCCATTCAATTTTGATTTAAAAATTTTCAGTAATAGAGAATCCACTATGATCCTGGGTAAATTGTGCTAATAGTTACCCTCACCATCAAAAACGTACACCTTCTTTCCAGGCTGAATTTGTCTAGCTTCAAATTTCCAGTCCTTGGATCATACTGTACCTTTCTCTCTGAGATTGAAGAACCCATTATTTAAATATTTGGTCCTCATGTAAATACTTACAGACTGTAATCATGTCACAAACCTCACTGTTAAACTGAATGGATTGAGCTCTTGAGGCTGTCGCTATAAAGTATATTTTCTAATCTTTTAATACTTTTCTGGCTCTTCTCTGAATCCTTTCCAGTTTATCAACATCCTTCTTGAATTGTGGGCACCAGAACTGGACACAGCATTCAGCAGTGTTCATTTCTGTGCCAAATACAGAAGTAAAACAACATCTCTAGTCTTACTTGAGATTCCTCTGTTCATGAATGTCAGGATTGCATTAGGTCTTTGGCCACAGCGTCACCCTGGGAGCTTCTGTTCAGTTGATTATCTACCGCAGTCCCAATTTTTTTTTTCAGATTCACTGCTTCCCAGGATAGAGTCCCCCATCCAGTAGTATGGCCTACGTTCTTTGTTCCTAGAGGAAGACATTGCATTTTAATATGGCTAAAAGTAATATTTGCTTGTGCTTAATTTACCAAGTGATCCAGGTTGCATTGAATCGGTGATCTATCCTCTTCATTACCTACCACGCCTCAATTTTTGAGTCATTATTGATAGTTTGTAGATTATTTTATATTTTCTTCCAGGTCACTGATAAAAATGTTAAAGTGTAAGGCCAAGAACTGATCCCTATGGGATCCCAGTAGAAGCATGCCTGCTTGAAGACTATTTCCTGTTTTGAGTTATATTTTTGAGACCTATCATTTAGCCAGCTTTTAATTCTTTCAATGTGTGACATGTTGATTTTATATCTTTCTAGTTTTTTAATCAAAAGGTCATACAATACCAACTCAAATGCTGTACAGAAATCTAAGAATATTACATCAACACTATTACTTTTATCAAGTTAGTTTGACAGATTCTAATTTTCCATAAAGCCATGTTCATTTGTATTACCTTCCTTTAATTCTTTATTAATAGAGTGCCGTATCAGCCTCTGTGTTATCTTGCCTGGGACTGATATCAGGCTGACTGGCCTATAATTACCTAGGTCATCCGGTTTACCCTTTTAAAAATTGGTATCACATTAGCTTTCTTCCAGGCTTCTGGAACTTTCTCAGTGCTCAAGACTTATTAAAAATCAACATAAATGGTCCAGCAAGCACCTCACCGAGCTCTTTTAAAACTTGCAGACCCTCACTGTACCTTTCTACAAGGAACTCAAATTCCTTTCAAGAATTGACTTCCATTCATCCTTGTTTAATGAAACCTTGTTTTTTGTGAGTGGCACAGTGGTGAGGGACCACAGAACATGTAGATCTTTGTGGCAGACATTTTATTGACTGCCTGATGGCAGACTAAGTGTAAAAAAAATCCACCAGAGAGAACCCACTTAATAGCAATTCTAATAATCAGTTTCCCAGCTAACCTCCCCATTTCATAAATTGATACTATATATACAAGCAATTTAGAAGGAAAGGGCTTTGATCAATAAACTAGAAGAAAGTCAAGGAGTAGAATCAAGCTGTCATAGACCTTCTACTTCCCAGTTTTGGCTTAGGGCATTCCTAATCATATTGGTTTGTTTCTTATTTGCAACAGTGTCCCTTTCTGCTTCCTTAGGCAATTACCTTTGAAAAATGTCACCCGTGCTTTCTCAAATACAGTATATAGAAATAACAAAGATTCTTTCCTTTGTGTTCAGTGACTGTTGGACTGAGGCCTGTTGCAGAGATCAATGGTGCAGGTGTCATCTGTTTTTTGGTCCCTGACCAAGTGTAGCATATCTATGTTACAAAATATTGTGTGTGTGGGGGGGAGATTGGGGTGGGAAAGGGCAGAATATTTGTGCCACTTGTACATCACTACTCCAAGAATTGTTCTACTAGTGTAGCATGAGACACCTGAAGCCCCCCATAGTTCCTGGCACAGCTCCTAGCTGCAGAGGTTGATGGAAAATATTGTAGCTCCCATACTATCTTTCTGGTCATTGGTATAAATCCTAGGGCTCTGTGCAGGTAATGGCAATGAGTTCATCATGAAGGAGATGTGCCAGTTTTTTCCTTTGGTGGCTACTTTATTACTGATTGTTCTTTGGCATGGGAGAATCATGAGGCCTCAGTAGGTTAGAAATGGCTGTAGGCATAACAATGATAGTAGCTGAGGGCTGTCAAGGTGTAATGCCATTTGGGATATGCCATTTGTGGGGGAACTGCTGACAGGGAGAGTAGCCACTGATGTGCTCCAAAGGAGATTGGGACCATGGGGACTAATACTGTGCCATTTATACCTTTGTTACCTATTTTCACACTATGATTCTTGTCCGTTTAAAGCATCAGTTCCCGATCAGACCCATACTCAATAACAGAGTTGTGCTGGGGTTGAACAGCACTGCCTGGAGAACTTCTAAATGCAGACGGATACTATTTATTTTCTCTGTGAGAGCTTGGCTCAGCTCTTCCTCTCACGGTAATAGTCAGAGGTCTCCACTCAGCAATCCATAACGACTCAAGTCTTTTTTATGGATGGTCCCAGCAAGTTTAAAACCTGGGAAAATGTATGAGTAAATCAGATAATTCCTACCAATTTGCATTATGCTGCAGAAGTCAACACTCAATTACAACTGCCGTAGTCCCATGTTCCTGGATCATCAGAGTTTTTTGTTTTGGTTTTTTTTTGGGGGGGGGGGGGGGGGTCAAGGGCAAAAGCTGAAAGTGAGCTCTCCCCCCACATCTAAAAATTACCATGGAGACAAAAGAAGTTAAGAATTAACCAAGGGTGCAAAAATATTGAGGGGAAGCCCTGGGGGGAGAAGCAGGGGGAGTGTTCTAGAGCAAGACCACCCCACACCCACCCTGCAGTGGTGACTCCTGTCGCACAGGGCTGGGCCTGGCTCTTGCTCCAGGCATTACAATCTGACATATCGGGTTGCAGCACTGCTTAGATTTGGCCTGGCTCCTCCTCCATTCCAGTGTGGGAGGTGAGGGAGGGGTCAGCGGGCCCAAATCTGAGGTGAGTGCACTTTGCAACCTGGTGCATAGGGTCACGGTTCTACTTGTGACCGGGCCAAACCTGAGTGATGCTGCAACCCTGGGTACCAGGCTGCAATGCTATTCACTCAAATTCCACTCATGCTGGGAGCCTGGGCAAAGTACCTCTCTTCCTCCCCCTTCCCTCCCCACTCCTGACAGCCCTGTATTTACCTAGCTTTGATAGGTCCCTCTGAAATGCCCCAGTCTTCTGTTCTCTTGATTTATCTAAATAACGTCATCTGCAAAAATAAAATATCCATTTAGTAAAATATGGTGCTGTAATCTCAGGGTAGTTTCTCACAAAGGCCATAAAATGCATAAAATGGTAGGGGCCTGATCCGATGGCCACTGAAGTCAATGGAAGGACTTCCATTGGCTGAATTAGGCTCTGTATTAGGTCATAAAGGATTAAATAGCAATCAGTTTTTTGACTTGTGCTCACAGTTGGTCACAGAAAGGTTAATCATTTATGAGGCATGACAAGACTTTGCTCTTTCCCAATCTTATAAGAATATTGATCACCAATAAAATGTCTTTGCCACAGTGCAAGTGAGACCACAAGGAAATAATATTTTGCCACTGAGATGGTGTTTGTTTAGAACTTGGAACTCTGATGAACGTGAGAACTGGGGTTTCAGAAGGGTATCCCTGGATTAGACACAATCTCCTATAGAGGACGTTTCTCTTTTATTACCGTCAATGATTTAGATAATAGCATAGAGCATACACGAATAAAGTTTGTGGACAAGCTGGGAGGGGTTGCAAGTGAAGGATAGGATTAAAGTTCAAAATGATCTGGACAAACTAGAGAAATGGTCTGAAGTAAATAGGATGAAATTCAATAAGGACAAGTGCTAAGGACTCCACTTAGGAAGGAACAATCCGTTGCATACATACAATCAATTGCACTGCAAAAAGGAACCTGAGGGTCATAGTGGATCACAAGCTAAATAACAGTTTAACACGATTGCAAAAAAATATCAGTATGGGACATACTAGCAGGAGTGTTGTAAGCAAGACATAAGAAGTAATTCCTCTGTTGTACTCTGTGCTGATGAGGCCTTACCTGGAATATTCGGTCCAATTCTGGGCAACACATTTCAGGAAAGATGGGGACAAACTGGAGAAGGTCCAGAAAAGAACAACAAAAATTATTAAAAGTCTAGAAAACATGACCTATGAAGGAAGACTGAAAAAATTGGGTTTGTTTAGAGAAGACTGGGGGGGGGGGGGCAGGGGCATGATATAATTTTCAAATCCATAAAAGCTTGTTAACAGGAGGAGGGAGAAAATTTGTTCTCATTAACCTCTGATGATAGGACAAGAGGCAATGGGCTTAAACTGCAGCAAAGATGATTTAGGTTGGACATTAGGAAAAAATTCCTAAGTGTCAGAATAGTTAAGCTGGGGAATAAATTGCCTAGGGAGGTTGTGGAATCTCTATCATTGGAGATTTTTAAAAGCAGGCTGTAGAGACACCTGTCAGGGATGGTCTAGATCAGGGGTGTACAATCTTTTAGATTTCCTGGGCCACACTGGAAAAAGACAAGTTGTTTTGGGCCGCACATATAGCTGATGAGGAAAAAAAAATGGCACAAATTCTCTACAAATTAAGCAGATTGCCTTATTATTTGTCCGACAAAAAAGTAGTCATCTGTCCATTTTTCTTTGAACAATCTTCCTTCTTCTGTAATCTTTCTCTTTTTTGGTTTGGTCTTCTTTTGAGACGCTGTGGAAGCCATGCTGGGATTTAAAAAAAATACATTTAAAATTAGAAAGCAAGGGTTAATAATCAAATATATACTTACATATCCAACTAAAATCGTTTGTCGTTTACAAAGGTAGGTAGCAAGAAATATAATCAATTATCACTGGTTATATTTACTGCACAAATCGCCAGAAACATATGTCAAATCGACCGCTAAAAATTGCCGAATCAGCGTTCGCACTGTGGCGTATTCGTGATGCGCATAGACATCTATTTTGTGGTAAGAGTAGCGGAGTAACCAACCGCACAGGCGGCAATTTTAAATAAATAAAATTATTTGAGAATGATTTTATGAATCTCTTATTGCTAAAGAACGTGTTAAATCCAAAAATTCTTCGCTTATAAATCAATAGCATGTTAAAATTGTATTTGTAGTCGCAATTTTATAAAGTTTGTAAGTTTACGATTTTTTGTTGGGCTGCATTCATAACAGACCTGGGCCGCATGCGGCCCACGGGCCGCATGCGGCCCACGGGCCGCGGGTTGGACATGCCTGGTCTAGATAATGCTTGGTCCTGCTTTGAGTGCAGGGGAATGGATTAGAAGACCTCTCAAGGTCCCTTCCAGTCCTACAATTCTATGATTCTATCCTGAGAATAATTTCCAGTTGCTGAAATCTTCCTGAAGAAATTAAAGTGAAAGGAGTTAAGTCAGACACTAAACCTCAACATTTGTTTATAGTGTCTGGTGGTGTCTTGCCACCACACTGGTTGCTAAGGGCTGACAGCGTATGTGGTGCTTGGGCAAGTATGTAGAAAGAGCAGAACTGGAAGCAATAGATATTGCAGGAGTACTTATGTATGTGTGAATACCTGGAAAAAACCCTCCCTTATGGCAGGCATCTCACTGAAATGTAGGTGGCAGATACACAAAATGATATTCCAGCTAAGGGGGTTCTCCTAGCTGCTCAACAGACTTAAAATACCATTGAGAATTTCTTCTGCATCCCAGAAACCAACAGTCTCTGACATCAGTGAAAAGGGAAGACTTGTAGATTGGTGATTAGTTCTGGCTGTTCCCTTAGTAATATTTATCGCAGCAGATGCCTGTGTAACTCAGGAAGGACACTTGTTATCTTAAGCTTCAGAATGTAATGTGAGCACTCAGGCTCCAGGAACGTAGGGAGCAAATCCTGTGAGGTATTGTGTGGTTCTTGGGGCACCTTCAGTTCTCATTGACTTCAAAGAGCTTATAAATGCTTCCTCTGTCCTTGGGAGAAAAAAAACTAATAAAAGTCACCAGCAAAATTGAGAATTCACTGAAGTCCATCATTCTGGCTGGTAAGGAAAACATCCTAGAATCGATATTTAACAAAAGCAAAATATCAAAAGTTCATTAGAGAAAGATTGCAATACAATGTTAGACCACATAAGCCAAAATCCTCAGTGAGAGACAAAGTGGATGAGGAAGTATGTTTTATTGAACCAACTTCCGCTGGTGAAAGAGACAAGCTTTTGAGCTTACACAGAGCTGCTCTTTGGTTCTGGTAAAGGTAAATTTGTTCCAAAAATCTATATTACCTCACCCACCTTGCCTCTCTAATATCCTGGGACCAACATGGCTACAACAACACTGCAAACAAAACCTTAAATAATCACAAGAGAGAATCAATTTTCAATCAAGATACAAGTCCACTTAAGCAATGTAAGAACTAAAGCAAAATTTTAAAAAACAGACAGGAAAATAATCTAAATCCTTAGGACAACGATTGACTGGATTTTTCTTTCAGCGAGAGCTGAAGATGCTCAGCCCCCTGTCAAGATTGAGTCCCCAAATCTTTGCATTGATTGGTTAGTGCTGTGTTCCTGGTAATGAATTGTCCTGATTTTTTCCCAGGAGGAACGGAAACATGTTCCCTTATTGTGTTGCAAAACAACATAGAACAACGCGCAGTGGCAATCGATGATGGCTGAACTGAGCAGCAGAGTAATTAAAAACTTGACATTGAGAGGCAGCTGAAGCACTCTGTGGTGTGTATGCCACAAATTGTTTCCATTTTCTCCTGTGTCGAAAGGCACATTTCAATCTGGGAGAGGGTGGGGGTGGAAATCTCTTTCCTTAATTGTATTCTGTAACAAACGCAAATTTTGAGCAAATTTTTGAAAATATTGGGAATAAAATGCAGTTTCTTTTCACTGACGAAACACTCAGTAATTTTGGCCTCAATTTTAGCTTTTCCTCTGACTGTTTATTGAAGCTAAACATGGTAGTGTGGCACCAGTTTTATTCAATGGCAGAAAAGCCTGCAGATCATTTACCTTAGTGTCATTGCAGCCAGGAGATTAAATATAGAGGGCTATTGGGGCAAATGAGAAAAAAATGTTTCGTTTGTTTTAAATGGCAATCCCCGGAGCTTTTCCTTAACAGTCATTTTTCTGATAAGCTATTTTTATAATGTCACAATGACAGTTAAATTGAGACTCAGTTATAGTAGTTATCCAATTTACTTAAAAGAATAACAGCTAAAAGAACTGTTTGATTATGAACATGTGGATGAAGATCTTCCCCTGACATTGTGGATATCATATAGATTAAGTATTTGGAGAAAACACAGGTAATGTGGAAGAAAGGAATTAGACATGAAATAAAGATCAGATACTTTTCCTTGAAACCTATCATTAATGACACCTCAAACATATGATGTCTGCCTTACTAAAATATTTGTTAAGAAAGAAAAGGTTACTGAATATTCACGTGTATGGCCCTATCTGTGTGAGTATAAGGATGTTCAAGACTGGCTTCTTAACAAAATAGCTAATCTTCTTTGAAGAACAAAGACCAACTCTGGCATCATTGTATTTCCTCCTGATAATGGTAATTACTTTGCTTTGTCTGCTTTGTATTACCTTTTCTGGATTTCCGTTGATGAAAACCACCAGCCAGTAATGATAGCTAGCTTTCCTTTGGATCCTTGCCAGCAGCCCATAATTAAAGTGTTTTCTTGAGGGACCACCATAGCAAGCTGCCTATTGTGTATTATGTCCTTGGAGCCTGACTGTAGTAATTGAAAAAACTCTCCAATTTGTACCTCCTTCTGTAACCAATAATCTCATGGGACTGTCATAGTGAAACACTGCAACAATACAAAGAGAGTCCAGTGGCACCTCAAAGACTAACACATTTATTTGGGCATAAGCTTTTGTGGGCAGAAACCCACTTTGTCAGATGCAGCTTATGTCCAAAAAAATGTGTTAGTCTTTAAGGTGCCACAGGACTCTCGTTGTTTTGCTAAAACGAGACTAACATGGCTACCCCTCAGGCACTGTAACCATAATTTGTGTGTATAAATATGAGTATAATAAAATATGAGAAACTGAAGTTCATTTCCAACATGTAACTTAAAAATAATTATAATTAAAAAAATTCCAGACAGTACATTGACAGTAAGATTTTCACACCGATTTTTTTTTTTTTTTTTTTAAGCTAGAGTCCTGTTTTACCTTATTTAATTCAGTGGCAGTTTTGCTAGAGTACAAGGGGCAGAATGACTTAGGCCAGGTCTACACTACAAAATTACATTGGTGTAACTATGTCACTCAGGGATGTGAAAAATCCACAGTCCAGAGCGAAGCAGTTAAACCAGCCTAACTCCCAGCACCGACAGTATTAGGTTAATGGGAGAATTCTCCTGTTGACCGAGCCTACCACCTCTTTGGGAGGTGAAATACCTAGGCCTCTAGTCTGTGTAGGTAGTGTGTTCAATGAAGCACTACAGTGGCTGCTGTAGTGATTTATATGTAGGCAAGATCCTAGTTTGAATGAGACATTGATTGTATGGTCAATAAACACGACTTTTAAGGGGCAGAGTCTGCCACCCTTACTTATACTGCATAGCACTTTACTTTGCAAATAGTCCCTTTGGCTTCAAGGGGACTACTCCTCTGACTCATCAGTCAGATGTGACTCATCAGTCTTGGAGGGTGCTTTGTACGCCCATGGATTTTTACCACATCTGTGACTGATGTCCACCATTAGAATTGCTATGCTGGTAGGTGCTAATGGTGGACATCAGTCACAGACTTGGTAAAAATCCATGGGTGTATAAAGCACCCTTCATTCAGGCTAAATCAGGGATAAATGAAATGCCCCTTTATTTTGTGATAATTGAAATAGTAGAAACCACCACCCAAAACACAGGCTAAAATGGTAAGGCCAGAGAAGATAAGCTGTGTGGCCTGAGGGGTTTCCCTGCAAACTGATTGCAAATGCAGGGGTTGTGACACTGATTGTCTGTATGTGTGTGTCTGTGTATTATCAGAAGGAGAAAGGCACTAGAAAGTCAAGAAAAGGACCAGCAGAGCAGATAGTGAGAAAAGCCATGGAGATCATGGCTTGAGAGGGAGCAGGGAGAGCGTTTCTTGGGGCTAAGGACTGGCTGGAAAGGCGGTGGCAAGCTTGGAAACCAGGAGTAAGGAAATTTCCTGAGTGGTCTGTGCCTATTGTGTTTAGGGAAATAGGAATCTGAGTATATTCTTTGTAAATAAACAAGATTGCACTAAAGGGAGAATTTCTCCTCCTAACTGAAACAACCCAGCAAGTCCCAGAATATTGGCTAATTGCTCAGACCAAGAAGTAAGAGTATTTAATTCTACCCAATTTTACACCTCAATAAATTATATCCCTACTAATTAACTACTGTTAAACCATAAACTACTAAGTATGTTATCCCTTACGTCTGACCTAAACTAAAACAAGCAAATCTGATGCAGAATATATCTCAATTTAAAATACTGTAGTTAATTAAAAAAAAAAACAACCCCTAAAAGCAAAACCACCAAGCAATAGACTGCAATTTCTAGAATTTTGTGCATTCTTATATTACTAATGCAGCCGGCCATCAATGAGAATATAGATAAAATAACACACCCTGTTCCCAGGAGTTTGTTATTGACGGAGATTATAGCAAAGACATCAACTTTGCACTTAAATTGACTTCCACATTTGATTGCATTTTTAAGCATAAGGAAACAAAAAGGGAGGAACTGTGTGGAGGTTAACTAGCGAGCAAGAGACTTATCTTGAAAGTGGCACTTTCTGGTAAAAGTCAAAGAGGAAATCCTGGCCCCACCATAGTTAGAAGCCCAGATTTTTAGAGGAGTTTAGTTGCTGCTTCTCTCCTGCAGAAGCACATGGAGGTCTGGCCGCAACCGTCACAGATCCTCAGACATCAGCTTAGATCACTATACAGAAGAATATAGTGGAAACTCCACACAGGGGCCTTATGGAGCTTCCTGATCCTGCCTGGAATATCCTTGTACAACCACAATCTGGCCCAGACTTTGTATTCATGATCCAGTTTCTAGAGAAACTATGCATTCCAATTTTATGTCAGTCAATCTATCTACAATAGATAGGTGGTTGTGTTTTTCATCATAAAACATCTTTAAAGATTATGACAATGGGTTAAATCCTACTCTTACTTAGATGGGATAAATCCAGGGTAACATTATTGACTTTGGTAGAGTTACTCTGACTATACACCACTGACACAGAACAGAATTTGACCCAATGAGTTTCTTAATTAGGGGCTATATTGTGGCTAGATTTTATGTGGTTGTGTGTGGGGATAGAAGGTGAATAGCTTCCTTCTGCACTTTGTGTAGCCTGATTAAGTATCGCTTACAGTCAGATGCCTTGCAACTGGGGGAATGCAGTATATGCTCTTGAATTGCTCTTCCTGGAAGCAACCTATTGAAAAGGGGTGGGGAGTAGGTGCCATCATGATTCTGACTAGCACAGCTGGCCAGTTTTACAGCATGCATAATATGCTACACCTTCAAATGATGATAAAGATTGTTTCCCTCCCCAACACAGCCATGCAGCTCCAGGAGCCATTATACTTGCCCGAGGAGTATTGCCTTCTACTGCTCCCCCTGTATTAAAGTGGCTATGCATTGGCCCAGATACAGGGTTGTGACTTATGGTTTATATGGCTTATATGTGGTTTATATGGCCCATGACTAGGGCCTCTAGGTATTATGATAATACAAATAATAACACTGGACAACAAGGATTTTGCTTCCTGAATACTTTTGGGTGTATCTTATGGATTTTGGGCTGCTGATTATGAAAATCACCATGAAATTTCCCCATCACGTACCGTTCTTTGAAATCGCCTATATTTTTTATTTCAATTCATAATTTAAGTCTATTAAAATGTTGCCCACAATGTGAGCTGAAAAGTTTTCTATCTTGTGCCCAAGCATGCCTGGGCATGCAGTGACACTGCACCTAGTGCGGGCCACACAACATGCAGTGGGAATGCTAAGGCTTAGGCAGGGCGGATGCTGGCAAGATAGGTTTTAGAAAGGCTATAAAAGCACTTTGCACGCACCGTTTTATGCATTGCGTTTATATCAGTTTGCATTCATGTTGATGCACATGCTCTATGCGCATAGCATATTGTGTGTACTCACAATAATAAAGCAATTGTATTTTCAGGAGGATTCGTGATAGCAAAACGTCTCGCCAATGTCGCAACAGCCGTGATACATTTCTTGGCAACTACAGAGCACCGAACTACATGCAGGTGGCTGACAACATGCTTCAAATATACAAAACCATGAAGTGCAACATGTCACTAAAGATTCATTTTCTGCATTTGCATTTAGACTTCTTCCCCACAAATCATGGTGCAGTCAGTGATGAGCATGGTGAAAGGTTTCACCAGGACATTGAGATCATGGAAAAATGGTATCTGGGCAACTGGAATCCATCAGTGCTGGCCAATTATTGTTGGACACTTAAATGAGAAGCCTCAGACACTGAGTACAAACAAAAATCATCAACCAAACATTTTTAGCTCAGTTGAACTATTGCAAAGCGTCAGCACGGTTATGCAATTAAAAGCATTACATTCAATAAAAGTCAACTTCTTGTTTCTCCAAATTCCTGTGTGAGACAAGTAGTCTGAAATTATATTTGTGTTCAGCTTCAAGTGGTCTAGCATAATCTAAAAAAATGTCTGAGGAAGCAACACTTTTGAAAAAATGTGTTGTCCAGTGTAACTATAATTGCAATATTCATGAAGTGTTTGGTTTTTGTAAATATTGTGCCAAGTAACTATATTGTTGTCTCTTCGGTAACCCCAGCTCAACCTTGAAATAGAGTTTGCTCGTATTGGAAAAGTTCATTACAAGCGATAAAGGTGCTGAAAGACTAAACGTTGCCTTCAAACTCATCTTATTCTTTAGATTTCAGTGGGTTCTACCAAACAGTCAGGACTGATGTTTATAACTTCAGACACTGAGTTATTCATGTGAAAAATGTCTGCAATGTGGGGAATGTTTTTATACATATACAATGTGATTTTTCTCAAACTTGAAAAAGGGGGGGGGAAAGAAGAAAGAAATTCACCTTTGGGCTGAGAGTATGGAAAAATTCAGGAATTAGTTTGACAAAGTCATGAGTAACTAAAAGAAGGGTGGAGATAGGTGAAACCCAATATAAGTATAGTGCATTCTGTCTTGGCCTTTAAAATTATTCTTGTACAGGTGAGTTGGTGAGACCCTTTTTCAGGAAAACCACTTTCCAGAATGACGACAACTAGTTTTGGAACAAAGACAGAGAAATGATTAAGAGAAAAATAAACAAAGAAGGAAAACAAGTACAATTAGACAATCCCCATCTCATTATCTGTCAGGGCTCTTTCATTATCTATCCTTCTTTTGATCTTCACTTTATGTAGCAGCTCTCATAAATGTCAAGGGGTAGCAGAGTCCATCTAATGCTTCAGGTCTGCTGATCACTCTCTCTCTTCAGCAGTAATGCCATGCATTCATAAATAAAAGGTTTCAGAAGGATAAGCTTAAACACAGTTTTTCTATTAAAGCCCCCTATATAATCCTGGGCAGGGTGTCTTGAATGTAAGCTTACATGAAGATTCTAGAAAATTGCTAGGTTCTTTGTCTAGAGGAAGACAGACCCAGAGAACAAGAGAAAATACCGGAAGCAAAGCTAGTAAAGAAGACAGTGGGACTTTGGAACAGTGTATATGCTTTAAAATGTCCAACTGTTTACACAGCTTTGGGTACATTATAAACTTATTCCATCTCAGTGTACCGAAACATACACTAGATAACATTCACAGGCTATCCCTTATCTGTCCTTGAATGTACGGGCCTTGTAAGATAAGCAAAACCAGAGGCCTTTCATAGAAAACTTTCTTTGTTGTCTATTATAATTTCTGTATGGCTGCCATGTCTCCTTTCATTACTTTATATGCAAATGATCTCCCTGCCTCTTGCATGCCATGGCTTTCCATTCTTTAGGCTGTTCAAATCCCATGTCAGAGTACAGCCAAAGGAAGAGCTGGAGTAATTCTCCCACACAGGCATGGATGGGGAAAACGCTGGCTCCTAGTTTGGTTTATGGTAAAGTATTTTTAATTGTATTATTTTTCCTTTTGGGATGAAGGAACTCCTCCTTCTCCTGGGACAATGGGAGAGAGACAGAGTGGGACTCCTACTTCCCCAGTTATGGAAGTGTATTGGAGCTAGGGAATTTATCAATCTGAGGTACACAATTATTCTGAGGGCTGAACCATCCCTCCATCCAATCCACTGATTTTTTCTTTCTTTTCCTTGGCTAAGCTCTGGAATGCAACAGTCATCTGAGCCATGGAAAATCAAATTATTTGTATTCTGGTATCTCCCAACTGACACTTGGGTCCCATTGTATAGAGGAACAGTCTCTGCCCTGGGCAGTTTACAATCCAACCAAACGAGACAGACAAAGTGCTGGAGGGGAAGGGATATAACATAGAAGCAGAGTGAAGTATGTGCTGGTCAGCAAACATCCTATAACTGCTGATTTTTAAAAACAATTTTTTAGTTTCTTTAAAATAAAAATCTGGATGTGTTTTGTGTGGAGGGGTGGAGATAGACCACGAAAAGGAAGGGGGCACTGAAAGGAGAGGGATAGAGGAGGGAGAAGAAGGGGAAAGAAAAGGAATACAGAGGGCAGGTGGAGTGAGGTTGAAGTGAAGAGAGTCAGGCCTGGGCCTCTGTTAAATTGTTCCCTGGCTGGCTGATGATCTGATATCAGGAGATCGTGCCTCAGAATTAGGACTTTCATGCTCAGGGAGTCTCTCAGTTTCATTCCCAAGAGCCAAATTGCCAATTGTGCTGTTTGGCTTGGGAAGGAGTCGCAGATGTCATTGCTAGGAAGAGATAGCTAAGGGAAAAGTCTGGCTGCTGAGGCTATCATGGCAGATTTTATATTTCCTCATGTCTGGGATTAGAATCCAAGACAGTGGGGTTCCAGTAGGTCCCACAGGCCATGACAAACGTTTTCTGAGCCAAGCCTTAAATTGAGGTCTTTCTGAAAGCTAGATTGCGGCCACAAGGAGTGGGTCCAGTGTGTAAATTGTACCAGTTCAGGAATTGCCCTGAGGGACATTGGGATTCAGAGAGGCACCTCTGATTTACAGTTCCTTGGTGCTCTCTGGAGGTGGTGGTTTTCTAGGTCAGCCGTAGCGTACTCCTCCTTCCCCTGGGGCTGGCTCAGTTGCTTCGATCAGTGAGTGGGGAGGAGAAGCAAAGGCATTTTCCCCTTCCTACCTACTCCAGAAAGGGAGTAAGCGGGTAAGTAGATCCGCTTATTTTTACGAATCCGAACCCCAGGTCTGGGAAACCCTTGGGAATCCAGGAAAAGGATCTGAATCTGATTCTCTTACCCTGTGCTCAGGCAAGTGGTCACAATCTTGCCCTGTGTAATCTACTAATTTAGTTTTTAATTTTTATGGCTGTTTACATATTCCCTACTGGGTGGGGCTTTTTCAAAAGACAAGTCCATTTCAGGCAGAAGTGAGCTATTTTGTGTGATCCTCCGCCCCTCCCCCATGACTGCACCTTAACCCTTTCTTTCTTCTGATCCAGTTAATTATTTTGTCTTTGTTTTAGGGACTGTTTAAATAAATCACTTTTTTTTGGTTGCATTTTCCAGCAACGGATGCACATATCGATGCTTGTGTAGTTTTTGCCTTGTGCAAAATTCCTTCCAGATAATTTTCCTGGCAATCAGATGTCAGCACAAATATTTCTACAACTCACAAATCTGAACTGAGCTCTGGAGTTAAAGAAATGCAGTTTGGAAATTGCCATTTTAAAGATTTCTAGCCCTTTCTCATCAACTCCAAAAGAAATTCTGAGTTGTTTTATAATTTCTCTAATGCTAGCCTTTAATTGAAAGCGACGCTTAGAGATGTGCTGGAATGAAATAACATTTGCAGATCATGATTTTGATCCTGTTCCAAAAAGAAAGTAGTTTTTTGGTACAGATTTGTTTTGGTACTAATTGCTTATTTCTCTAGCAAGGAAGCTACTTAGAGGTATTCAAAGAAAATACCTGACACCTGACACTGTCACTACCTGACACTACAACATGAGTTGAACGATTTGAAGTCATGTTCTGTTTTCTCCCCAATAACTGTGCTGAAATTAAGTATGACTAGGAGTGAGAGAGCTTCTGTACACCTTGTGCTAATGCTTTCCCAGAAAATGTTATTTTGCTCCCTAAATTATTGATCGTGCTATTAAGGTCTGAAATAAAACTTTAATTAGTTGTTAGAGGCTTTACAAAGTATGACCTACTGGAACACACGAATGGAGTTGAAAGAGAGCCATCTGACTACAGGAATTGGAGCCAGAAGAATAAAACACATATGAGAGCAGAACGTTAACATCTGTTGTGCATTTATGTTGCTGCGGTAAAGATGGGTTTGAGTTGGAAATTGTTTAGGGACATTGTGCTATAAAGTATAATAAACTGTACTGTGGTACAGCCTTCGTTATTCATCTGTACTTATGTCAATTGTGTATT
Source organism: Mesoclemmys tuberculata (assembly GCA_007922155.1). Classification (NCBI taxonomy): domain Eukaryota; kingdom Metazoa; phylum Chordata; order Testudines; family Chelidae; genus Mesoclemmys; species Mesoclemmys tuberculata. The sequence continues at coordinate 62,866,886 of ML675624.1, read as the reverse complement.
TCGTTGATACTATCGGAATTGATTTGCTTTGTCCATTAGTTAAACCCTGATAAATTCAGTTAGTCCATTAGTTAAACCCTGATAAATCTATGAGCCATTCCTGCATACAATAAGAAATTGAAAATCCTGAGGTTTTATGTTCAGATGCCTCTTCTTCTCTCTCTGCTGTTCAGGAAAAAAGAGAGACATCTGGGCTGGGGTCTTCAAAAATACCAAAAAAGTTAGGCACCTGACTCCGACTGGAAATCACTGCCTCAGTAAATATTTAAAGGCTAGAAAACAATATGGGTCATACTTTATGTGAAGTCATATGACAGTGAGGTTCAAAGATTCAAAATTTGTTTTCTCAGCTGCCTGCCTAGCTGCTTCTCCTGAAAGTTTTTTTCTGATTGTTAGTGCTTTCATATTGCACTGCCTGCCTCCATGACATCCATGCTGTGTCCTTTCTTCCAACCCCCCTGCACACCTCAGTGCTTTAGTCTCAGGTCAGAAATACGTTCGAGGCTAATTAGTTATGCTGTGAGCACAACTGGTTTATTAAAAGCAACTGCCAGAGCGGGGGAACTGCAGGAGTCCCCAACTCTTGTGAGTTGTGCGATATTCGGCATCTTCTTCAAGGGTTCCCATGGAGCATTTCTGAGTTAGACCCTCATCTGGTGAAGCATCTTTCATCGCTGTCAGTGGGACTACTGAAGCCATGCCCTGCTAGAAGCAAGCCTGGGCCCACGCCTGTTTGATTTTTGCAGGTGAAAGTGAGGTTGCCTGTGACAAAGTGGGGGCCAGAAAGCCTGAGTCAGCACTCTGTTCAAAGCCGCTCCAATCAGGCAAAGCAGAATTAAGATGATTAAGCAGGCTGTGCCTATTTGGGGGGATATGAAAGGCTAATTAAGCCATTAGAGCCTACAAAGAGGAACAGGAAGGCAGTGGAAAGGGGAGAAAAGGAAGGGAGGGAGGGAGATTGTCTGTCTGGTTACTAAGCCTGTGTGGGACTGCTAGGCTAGAGCTGTATAGGTTGTGATGGTGGGGGGAATCTGCTCTGTAAAACTGCTTAAGGTGTTTAACCAGCACAAGGGCCTCTGAGTACTGTGTGGACTGGAATGGAGGCAGGAGCCTGTAGGCCTTTTTACATGTCAGGGGTTTGTCTGGGACCTTGAGTCAGTGCAAGGGTTTGGCAGGCTGGGCAATGGAGGAGACCTTTCAATGGTTGGTAAAATAACGGGAAGAAATGCAGAATGCCCTGCAAGGTTTTCAACAGTCCCACCACCTGGAGAGGCAGTTTTGCTTCTGTGATAGGCAGAGCAGCAAAAAAGCTTGCAGGATTTCATAAGGGAACAAGCCACCATGCTGCTGCTGCTGCTGCAGCAGCAGCAGCTCCTACAGATAGTGGTGAGGCCAAAAGAGGCCTACAGACAGTCAAAATACTTTGCTTGGGCTAAAAACACAGAAAATGGCCTTGCTTGAAACAAGTCTCCCCTTACACTCTCACAGACAGGGGTTGGTGCCTGGACGTGGAGCCTAGGCCTATGTAAAAATGGGCCCTGTGGAGGACTCAGATACATTCTTGGCACTTTGAGGTGCTGGATAGGATAGGGTAACCTTGGCCTTGGGGTTGGCCAGAGCTGGTTGTAGGTTTGGGAGCCTTTGCAGGATTTTAATTAAGTAGCAAGTTTAGTTTACATTTCTTTTACCCCTTCTATAACATACACTGCATATGTCATAGAAAAATGCACATTTTTCATAGTTCAACTTCCATAACATAACCATATAATTTTTACATAAAGTGAAACTATTTTTATTTACAGAGTTCTCCTTTACCCTTATCAAAGTGACAGTTTGATTACTGAAAGCCACCTTGAGGCTTAGTGCTTTTACTGTTGCTTCTTGTGCATCTTGCCCCTGCTGTTGCTCCTGGGGGACACTTTCTTTTTAATTTCTTATTCTTTCACTGCAGCTCTGATCTATTTTTTCCCTTCCCTTCCCTCCCCCTGCAATGCCCCAAAAATAAATAAATAAATCCAGAGTCTTCTCATTCTCTTGGTTCTGGCTGTCCCTGCAACAACCATGGCCACATTCTTTGGTCCTTATTTAAAAAGATAGTAAACTTGTAGAGCATTGAGGTACCTCAAAGGTTAAATGCTGAATAGCAAAGCCAAACAACACTAAAATTATTTGTGTCTGACAAAGTGTTTGTCTGTCTTGCAAGTTTGAAAGATTCAAATGGATTTTTGTGGCATTCTTTAAAAACAAAAAACCAATTTATCAAACCTACAAAATAAGGTTTTGCAAGCAAGGAGTGCTGGTTTAGGGTCTTAAAACCTTACATATTTACACAATATATTCATATTCATTCTCTCTCTCTCACACACACACACATTCTTTTTCTTAACTTCCCTTGCACTGCTTTAATTATTTTTATACAGCTGTACACAGTGATGATATCCAACCGGTTCGCGTGAACCGGTTCTTAAAATTGAAAAAATGCAGCGAACTGGTTCTTAGCGCTGGGAGATTCAATGTAAAGGCGGAGTACCGGAACCGGAACCGGTTGTTAGCGGCGGGAGGGTCAATTTCACGGCGGAGGGTGCTCTGAAGTTCTGGGTGCTGGGTTGTTGGGGTGCAGTGTGTCGGGTGCTGTATGCATGATGTTTAAGAACCTATTCAGAATAGGTTCTTAAATATCACCTGCCTTTATAGAACTGGTTATTGGAAATTTGGGATATCATCACTGGCTGTACACAAATTACATTTCCTTTTATACATTTAGGAGAAGTTAAGTTCTAATGGAAACCATTGTCCCCTATGTTCTTTTAGTGATTTTTGACTAAATTGTTCATATTCAAATGGTTTAAATCAGATTGTCTCCTTGGCTGCAGCAGTTACTTACAATTGATCATTTACATATTTACAGATCCATTCTTTAGATTGGCTGCAAAAAGAACCAAGAACTCTCTTACTAGAACACTTTTTTCACATCTTTGAACTGTTTATTCCCTCCTGTAGTGTCAGCCTCTCTCTTCTTAAATCACTTGCTTATCTTCAAAAATGACACCTCCATCAGCCCAGATATCAAATTCCCTCTGCCTGTGTTTACTTCTTGCCCTGGCTCCTGCCAACATGTCCCTTGGGCTCCCAGCATGTTTTTCTCAATCTTTTTAGAACATGGTTACTGCTTGTCTTGGCTTGATCCTGCTGCTTTCCTCGCAGAACTGTTTCTTCCCATGGACATAGGCCTTGTTTTGCTACCCATGTACCAAGGAAGGTGGGCTCCTCAACTTACCCCCACCCCTTCTGGTCCCCCCCTTTTCCCTCCCCATTTCCTTTTTTCTTATTGTTCTGGGGTGGATATTCTGCCAGGTAGTTGGTGATCCTTTCTGACAGAAGGCACAGGTATTCTGCTATTATTTACTGTGTTAGGCTTCATCAGTTTGGTTCAAATGACCTTAGGTTGCCCAACTTCTCCACCAGTGCTGTTACCTGGTCACTGGGTCCCCCCACCTGTACCCAAATCCATAGGGCTTGAGGCATAACCCAGTTAAGGCACCTCCAGCCTTTCCCAGTCTGTGGGGCTCTAGGGAAAAGGCACCTACCCATACCCAATTAACACTTTAGGGCTCAGGGTCATCCATTTTCAGTCCGTAGGCCTCTGGGCCTAACTTGGCTAATTGAAGTACCCAACTTTTTCCCAATTTGTAGGGCTCTGGCACAATTTTCTATGGGCTTGGAGGGTCTTTTATCAGTGAAGGAGCCTTACCCAGTACTATCCTTATTGAGCCCATACCCTGGGACAGTGTTGGCCAAATCACAGACATCGGTGGTCTAGTTGGGTTGCTTTAAACTTTCAGAGGCTTTAAGGGCAGAACAACGATGTGCTGCATGAATAAATATGGTTTCTGTTTCTTGTTCTCTAATGCCGCATTTGGGCTGGACATAGATTGTTAAATTTGAAAAATATATAATGGCCCAAAAGTCTCAATGCATTTATCTCTAGAATATCTACTCCTCCTAATGGAGTTAGGGTGACTCTTACAGCAATAAGTGTCTTCTTATTGATCAAAATTGAAGGGAGGCAGACTGGGGGCAGTGGTTGAAGGGCCATTAAATTGCTCAAGAGTTATAACTTGGGGGCTCTGAAGCTGGGAAGTTGGAATCTTTCTGAGCTTAAAATGGACAGGTATGTGCTCGATTCCAGTAACATCTTTTGCTGCATCAGTTTCCCCATAGAGCTTGGATCTTTCCAAAAGACCTGTACTTCAGGATGTTCCCACTGATCCTATATTTAAGGCACAAGGATGGTACGGGATGGAGTGGGGAAATGGGGCTGACCTAGTGCTTAGTGTGGGTAGGACAGTTGGTAGGGTATCATCGGTGCTGCCCTGTAAGCTGCGCTTTTGGTGTCTTGTCAGGCATTGGAGAAGTTCATGTGTGGGTAACCCATCAATGGTATCTCAGGGTTCGTATAGAATTAGATGGTGCCATACCTCCATTCTGACAGAGTCAAGAGTGTTAATTCTTGATTCATCTCGGTCAATCATACGAGAATGTCCCCAACTGTGGCCACCGCATTAGATGGCAACCTCCTCTTTTGAGTAAGAGCCATTGCAGAGGTTGCATTATAAGCATCACAATGTCATGTCTGCATATTGGCTAGCGTGATTTGGGGTGGAAAGTTAATTGCCAATAGCTGCACTTCATTGTGTGGGGCCTGTAGTTCTGCTCTTTTAAAATCAGGGGTATTGTAGTTAAACTGCTGTCCCTGAGCTGGGGCAGGAATAGTTTTTTATTCTCTATAAAGAATTTTGGATGTTCTCCAGGATTTTTTTTTCAGAGTAAAATAAATACAAATGTTATCTTCTGGGTGAAGATACTGGATGATTCCCTTTAAGGCATCCATGTGAGTTGTGCCCCTTCCAACTTTAATTTTGCTAGGAAGTTCAAAGTAGTTAGTGGGGTGCAAGTTTTCTCTAAGTTCAGTGGGCGGGTTGAACTGGAAAGGGAATGTGGGCATATTATGGATTGCTGTAATTGAGTCTAAAACAATGGAGTTATTTAAAGTTTTAGCAAGTGTTTTAGTAAGAGACTTTTAGCAAGAGCAGCTTCCTGTGCAGGTGCCAGTGGGGTATTTTCTTCCCATGCATGGGGGCCAGTAATTTCATTTGCGGCATTTAGAATTTGTGTGGTATGGGTAGTGATAAGTGCCATGGGCACATTATTGGTTGTTAATGGAGGAAATGCTGGCAGTGGCAGGGATTTATGATCTGCATTTATCAGATACTTAGGGTCCAGAGGATCTGGACTGTATGAGGATGGGAATAATTCTTTGTTAGTAGAGAAACCCTTAACTATTTCAGGATGGACTGCTGAAAGCTCTAGAGGCTTTTAATCCCTTCTTAAGTGCATCAATCTGATTGTATGTGGTATGATCAGAACCCTGATGCCTCATTTGACAGTTTTGTTCTAACATTTGGATAATTCCCCCTTCTGCCTCCTCTACTCTAGACTTCCAATGATTTATCTCAACTTTTATTCCCTCAACATGTCTTTCTGCTTCATCTAGTTTTTTTTTCTTCCTCCTCATTAGTGGTGTTAGTTAAGCTGAGGTTCTGGTCTGTAAGTATTTGAGCATTAGTTTTCCAATTTTCTGTTTCTTTTATCACAGCTACAATCTCTAATTCCCGTTTTTCAACCCCAGTCTGCAACCAAACAACTTCCTTATGCAATGCCTGACACACTTGGAACATTCCCTGTATCAAAGCCTTTTTCTAGTCCTTTTTGCCAACTCTCGGCTTAATTGCTATAGCAAGGACTTTCCTTTGTGAGCACAGATGTTTCCATGCCATGTGGCTGGTGAATTTCAGCTCTTCAAGGACCTTTATCCAATTTTGTTTCTGTACAAATTGCTTCATCACAGTTCCCATGAATGAATTGACGGGTCCTGCCATGGTTAAGCAAATGTATCAGCCTCTTTGTAACCTTCCCTAGTTACATCTATCCTTCACTCATGCAGAGACTAGGTAGAGCACCTGAGTGTAGGTCGCAAACCCTTCCACTCAGGTCTAAATATTCAGACTGTATCTGAGTGTGGGGAGCTACCCCATGCCTGCTCAGATACTGGCTCACAACAACAACTTTCCCCAAGCATTTGTCATCTATCCATGCACTCTCCCAGTGGTGCCTCCAATTTGTTACCTGACTAACTGGGATCTGATTTTAGTGCATTCAGGAACATACATGATACTCATTTGATAATGACAGAAAGACTTTAATTACTACACTTATAAAATGAGCCCCCAATCCAAATGTCCAGTGTACACTAGCTGCAAAAGCAACGTTCTTCATCAATGCAGGCAAGAGGTGGTGGTTTCAATTCTTGACAGCTTCTCTCAGAACTTGGATCTGTAGTCTCAGAAGAGAGCTGGGCAAGATGATAGTTCTGTGTCCAAAATGGTTTCTCAGTCTTGAAGCCCCCTTGTTAGTGGGATTGCTTCCCTCTTTATACTAATGTTTTCAATGCATTTTTGGTAATTACATGGGAGAACAAAGGAAATCCAAACAAATCAACAGGGGAAAGACCAACATGTTTTTGCTCAGCTCAAAAGATGAGCTGCCTGGATATTGTTTAGTCAACAATCTAGCACTTGTTTGTCACAAAGTTCCACCCTTTCCTAACAAAAGAGGGTTGGGTTTGCTGAGATGAAAATTGAATAATACCTGCAGTGGCACCGATCAGAAGATAGGATGAAAAGGTATCCTTGAAAAATACAAAGCCACTGAGGTATAGATGAGTAAATAACAGAAGATAATGTCATTAGAGAGACTGGTCAGTCAAGAGGAGCCATAGTCATAGGACTGGCAGTTACCCTGATGAAATATCAGACATGCTTAAAGAAACAAAACAGCACATGAGTGATACAATAATAAGCTATCACTTCTTTTCAAAAAGGGTTTCCAGCCACCACCATGCTTTTGCAACATCCATCTTACTAGTAATATTTGGTAGCTTAATTTTATAAGTAGGTCCCACCTAGCATGAATTTCATAGTCTATATTCCATGATATTTTCCCTTAAGTTTTACATTCCTACTATTTACAAAATTTACACTATCATGCTATCTTTGAAGTTCAGTATATATCTGTGTTTTAAGTGTCTCTGAAGGTATGTCTTCACTGATGGTGGCAAATTTGCTGCTGTCAGATCGATCTATCCAGATTGATTGAGTAGTTGGTGAAGACCTGCTCAATCGATCTGGAAGTCAATGCAATAAAACCATCCCCTCAAGTGGTGTAGTGCTGTGTCAGCCGGAACACATTTCTTCTCTGCATAGCTTGTGTAACTCCCGTTGACTGCCACTGAATTTCCAGGTAAGTGTAGACCTGAACTGAATCAGACTGGTTTTCTAATTACATGACACAAATGTGTAACAACTTGGTCATCTGGCTGTCCATGTGTTGTAATGGCTGAGTCTGGGCATTTTGGAATCTTGTGCTGCATCTGTCATCTCCAGAATTTGCTCTGTTAATTGTTCATTCTGAGGAACAAACTGATGATGTTGATAGTTTCTATTGAACTGGACTCAAGCATATATGATCTAGGTGATTGATTGATTGTTTTTCTTTACAACAGCTGGAGTTGTCCATCTTCTTTTCTCTCTCTGATTTGAGCCAGACATGGTCGCCAGCTTCTAAACTCAGAAGTTCTCTGAGTGACATTTGTGTAAATGTGTTCATAAGATCTTCCGGGCTTGTTATCTGATTTGGCTACTCTTCATGTCTGGCTACATTGGAAATAGATTCTTTTCCAAAGTCAGAAAAGTAGTTCTGAGATGTCTTCCCATCAGGAGTTGTGCTGGAAGATATCCAGCAGCTGCTATGCATGTTGATCTGTAGCTCAGAAGATCAAGGAAACGATATACCTGCTATAGGATTTTCTTGGCTGTTTGTACAAATTCAGCTGTGGTTCATTTAGGTCTGTTGTCTGTCACTAGTTGTTCTGTAATACTGCAATGAGCAAAAGTGCACTTCAGTTTTTTCACAACACTGTGACACTGTCTTTCAAGTACATTATTTCTATATGCCTGAAAAAAATAGTTCACTAAGACCAGATATCAATGTCCTCTGAATTCATGTAAATCTGCAACTAGTCTATTTCAAGGTTTGTTTGGTAGGAATGCTATTAACAATGTTCTTTGCATTGTGTTAGTATGTTAGTTTTTCAATGTTCACACTCACGTACTTTCTTATAGACTCATAGACTCATAGACTCATAGGTCAGAAGGGACCAATATGATCATCTAGTCTGACCTCCCGCACAAGGCAGGCCACAAAACCCTACCCATACACATTTATAACAACCCCGAACCCATGACCGAGTTGTTGAAATCCTCAAAAATGAGATTTGAAGACCTCAAGCTGCAGGGAATCCACCAGCAAGCGACCCATGCCCCATGCTGCAGAGGAAGGCGAAAAACCTCCGTGGCCCCTGCCAATCCGCCCCGGAGGAAAATTCCTTCCTGATCCCAAATATGGCGATCAGCTAAACCCTGAGCATGTGGGCAAGACTCACCAGCCAGCACCCAAAAAAGATTTCTCTGCAGTAACTCAGTTCCCATCCCATCCAGCATTCCCACAGACCATTGAGCAGACTTATCTGCCGATAATCCAAACTTTGCTGATCCCCAACCACCACACTGATTGGTTGGTCCATTCACAGTATTTAATTAGTTCTTTATGTCCTTCATGGCTGAAGTTTAGATTTCTCCTCTCATTATATTTGGAAGTGTGATGCAATTGCCTTTAATCATGAGTCCATTCGATTTGCTTAATAGCCTGTGTACCACAAAGTTGTCTTCTGTTACTTCCTTAGTGTACTTTAGATACTTGGGCCAGCTGCCCCAGTGTAACTAGGAACTTCATCAATTTGTCTCTTTCAAGGTTGCTTTTTGTAGCTGGTATAGTCTCTTTTCTGACTCTGCTCTGCGTACGTTTATAGCATTCATGTACGCCTTTGTCATCTTTGAGCTCACAGGTAGTTGACTTGTGATGCTGGGCTCCATGACAATCATAACCAAATTTTTCCAAGAAACATATTTAGCAATTCAATTAAATTGCATTACCCTTATCAAAAGATGTTAGCATCTCAGAGGTGCTTGAACCAGGACTTTTCTGATGATGTGGGTTAGAAACAGGTTTATAGTCTGTTATCAGAGTAAAATAATCTATTCCACACAGATGTCCATAAAAGTTCTCACATGCTTACCAGACACCTTTTCAATCTGTGCATATTATTTTTCTGCTTCTCTGAATGTGTGAGAGCAAAATGCAACTGGCTTCCATGCAGATCTGTTACAACAATACCACTTAAGCCATAATTTCTTGCATCCATGCTCAACATTGTGGGTTTATTCACGTCATAGTCCTTGAGAACTGGTATGGTTGAGATAATTCCTTTTAACTTTTTTTTTTTAAGGCAATTCCTTGATTTTGTTCCCTATAGCTAAGATGTGTTCTTTCATTGGCTTTGTCATTGTAGAAAAGTCTTGTATGTATTGACCAAGGTAATCTATTATCTCCCATATGCATCTCAGTTCTGATACATTAGTTGGTCCATTCAATTCTTGAATTGCTTTTACTTTCTCAGGGCTAGATTGATCCCATCTTTGTTTTTGCCCCAAAAACTTGATTTAGTGTAGGTGGAAAACACACTTTTCTTTGTATAGCTTCAATCTGGACTGAATGTTAGAATTTCACTGAGGGTTTTCATCTTCCATTGATGACCCATATATAAAAATATTGTCCATGAAAACTACAACTCAATTTGTGTTCATTACCCCTTCTGCCATCTTTCTTTTGACAATTTTGGATGCACTGCAAATCCCCAAAAGAATCGTGGAATGCAAAATCTCCTGAAGGGTGAGATACATTTAGTCAGTTTAGCACTCTCTTTGGCTAAAGGAATTTGCCATAATCCACTCAAGGCATCCATTTTAGAGAATAATGTACTTCCTTTCACTTTGGGAGGAAGTCATCCTGTATTGGACGTATATATTTTTCTCAACTGCTTCATTTGATATTTTAAGGTCCACACAAATTCATAATTTTCCATTTTTCTTTATAACCAATACTATTGGGGCACACCATGCTATAGGCTGAGAGATTTTCTCAATTATGCCAATCTTTTCCATTCTCTTTTACTTGGTTTCTACTTTCTGAAGCAACAGAACAGGAATCCTGAGGGGTGTAAGTACTCTCTCTATGGGTCAGCATTGTCTCTGAAGGTTATTTGGACTGGATCTCCTTTCAAAAATTTAATATCCTCAAATGATTCTTCAGGTTCTTCTAGCTTGCTCAGTAGGCCCATCATGTCTGCCAAACTACAGCTGAAAAGGTTGTTGGTCTTTGATCTCTCATACTCTGAATCCAAAGCTTTTATTTTTGTAAATTGTTTGTGGTGAACTTGATCATACATTTCAGAATACCTTTTAGAGTTAGTCAGGGCTGTGTTAGGTGATTTCAGCTTTGGAAGGGGTTGAAGGTGACTATACACCCCTTTTCTGCTTCTGAGACAAATTTAAAGTCAATAGTCTTTCCATGAATATTCAGTTTCACTGCCCAGGCAGGCTCTGTGTCATCACATGTGATAGATTCCAGAAATAATGGCTCTTGACTATCTATAGTAGTCATTCTCTGATTGCCTTTGTGCAGCAAACAGCTACAAAATGTTCATATTTTGTGCATTTATTACATCTTGTACCCTTGGCTGGATGCATATCTCTTGGCTATGACTTTTTCCCACATCTTGTGCATTTAGTCTGAAAGGTTTTGTAATTATCCCTCATTGTATCAGGGGTTTTATGATGATTACTTTTAGCAATTACGTTGTCTCTTTACTCGAAGCTAGTTTCTGATTTTTCAGAGAGGAGCAATCTTTTTGTTTTGGTGCTTCACTAGATCAGTCTATTTTGCTATCTGAACAGCTGTACACAGATTTAAATCTGCCTTTAACTGTAGCTGCTGTGAGAGACTTTTGCCTGTAAGCCCAATGACTAGTGTCTGACATTTTCATGTTTCTTAGTACCCAAATCACAGTTCTCTGCCAAGGCATACAAAGTTCTCCTAAAAGATTCAGCTGATTCTCCTGGTTCTTGAAGTCTCTGGTGGAAATCATACCCTTTCATGAATCACAGTTCTTTGATGTAGAAAGTATGCATCAAACGTAGCCAGAATTCTCTCTCAATCATATTTGTAATTGTCATCAGTAAAGCACAAGATTTAAAAATATGCTCTGTCTGCTCTCCGTTGCACAAATTAAAGAGGACACCTGGATATCTCCACTCTCCTGGTGGAGCTTAATAGCAGTGTGGAATCTTGCAACGCACTGCTTCCGGTCTGGCCATTTTTAGGGTCTGTGAAGACTGAAGTTCTCTGTGGCATTGAAGAAAGTGATTCTGGAACTTGTGTTGCTATTCTTCTCCATCTGTTTGCAAGCTTTGTGTGGTTCTCCTCTGGCACTAGTTATACTCCCTACGCTTCTGACACCATGTCCCCTACTCCTGGTACATGGTATGTTGCCGGGCTGCTACCAGCAGGTCAGGCATCTGTACCAGATAGAATGTCTGTAGCCCGTGGCAGTCTATATCATGGTGGGAGATATGAGATGTGTTCTCTTTAAGACACTAATGCACTTCCAGCTTGGCTAATAGCAGCTCAGGTTGGGTATGTTACCCATGGCATCACCTAGTGGCTCAACATTATAATAGTGTTAGTGTTCCATCTAGAAAGCATTTGCCTAACAGCAGTGCACTCTATCCTGCTACAGCTACCGAGAATCTAGCTGATGTATGAGAGATTTTGCCCTACCAGTTCAATGCTTGCCTAACACAACTTCCATTGTGCTTTCAGATTATATACAGGCAATGTTGAAGGTTGAATAATAGATGCAGAATCTAAAATTGGGTGACACTGCTGGTTTAACTTGATAAATTTTGGAAAATCAAATGAAAAGTGTCTGGTTCTGCTGTTTGCTACAGACGGTTCTTTATTATTATTGTATTGATTAGAAGAAGTGAATTAATCAAGTTACATTAACTGTACCGCTGAGTTACCTGTAACTTCTGACAGTGACCAAGTTACGATTTTCTTGATCAATGTGGGTGCTTGCTGCTGCTCCATCAATTATTTGTGAGACTGTGTAAGACAGGCCCAAATGCAAATGAAAGATACTTCATGGCTATCTGCAAAATAGCAGTATTACTGTGATGGAAATTTTAAACGCAAGGATCAATTCTGTTTCAGTAGATAACGGGATTTGCACTGTGCAAATGAAGGCAGAATTGGCCCCATATGCTGTCTGTTTTAACTTAGACATTTATTGATCATTACTTCATATAAAAAGAATAACTTACATGTATAGAACTCTATCTTTAAAAGAATAATTCTTACAACACAGCAGTATTTTCGACCTGAATTAATAATTAACTTTGAGTTTTGCCTCTTCTGTTTGAAATATCTGTGAGCAGGATGTCTCTCTCAAGTATTTGGTCACAATTTTACTATAATTAAAATTCATGAAAAATATCACTGTATGGCTTGCTGTTGGAAATTTGAGCTGTGTTCCTTAGTCACATGGTTGGTTATATAAGCTACATCTTACTTCTGTTTCCAGTGTGACTCCTAGAATCAGGTTTCTGGGGTGAATGCTAATAAAAAAGGAATTTTAAATTTGTCTTCCACAAGTATTTGAATATGCAAGTTTCAAATTTATTTTTCTTCAGTTTCCTATTAGTAAGACCCAAATTCATGAACATTTGCCAAAAGCAGAACCAAAAGGGACTAAAATGCAATTGAAGCAAAATACAAACCAATATTCAGAGAAAAGTCTTTGAAGTGTTTTCCCATCTCTAGCAAGTGTTACTCCTTTTTTAAAAATGTAGACACTGACTCACAGAGAAACAAGGTTCCTGATTCTACTTCCATTGTACTCAGTGGCAAAAGTTCCACTGACTTCAGTGAAAGCAAGATTGGACCCTAAGTGACGGGTCTGAGGTCACGCAACAAGTCAATGACAGCTGGGAGTAGAACTCTGGCATTCCTAGCTCCTCATCCCAGCCCTATACGGCTAGTTATTGCTGTCTATCACATATAATTGTAACATGAGTATATCTAAAGGTAGATACTACTATACATGTGCATAAAGTTCCTGAATGCTTTGTTTGTGAGTTCAAGTATTGGAGACGTTTTCTGGGTCTGATCTTACTGCACATCCTACATCACAGCATTATTACTGCAGAAGTGGGACTATTTGCTTCAGTAAATGTTATAGGATTGGGACCTCTGGATAGTTAATAACTTCAGTAGAGTTGTCGGGCCTGCAAACTTTTTTATTAATCTTTTTCATGTGCATAATTTGTATTCATATAACTGAGCTAGTTTGTGTTTGCGAGACTACTCACGTGAGTAACATTTGCAGGAGTGAGCCCTTAGTAAATATATATATGACGTTTGCAATGTGAAACTCGGTAGTTAATCCTACACATATTTATAGATTAAAAAAAAAACTGGGATGTAATTTGATATCTTAAGTCAATTTACAGAAAAACATTTGGTGAACTCTTGATTATATTAATTGTGAATACGTTAGCAGTGTTCCTATTTTTAAGATGTCAATTTGCAATTGCATTGTAATGTAATCTCATCCAGACAACTGTGCGACAATCTGCTCCAAGGCTTGGGAAATGAAGGAGAACAAAAAGGGGTGGGGAGAATAAAGGGAAAATACATACACAAGGAACTGTTGAACAACCATGAGAGAGTATTTTTGGCTCCAAATACATGCCAATAGATTTTAAAAAATAATTTAAAATTAAACCATTAATCCAATACAATCATTTCAAATGCATGTATTCTTAAAGGTATTTTTTTTTAAATTCATATTCAAATCTGCTGTTTTCAATGGTTGCCCCTTATATGTTTCATTCTACATTGTTCTCTGTAGCAGTATCCTTGATTCCATCTTGCTTAATGTGCTATAAGGATATGGATTGTTGACAATGATTTTGGGGAACTCCGGTAGGGCCATTTAACTAACATGCATGTATGTTGCCTTTCACAAGAAAGACGCAGAGATGACAGGAAGTGCATAATAGACTTTAGCTGCCCAACAAATGTCCATGAATTGAGGAATGAGAAGAGATGATCAGGTGGAAAGAAGACTTGTGATCTCATATGAGGAATCTGGAACAAGACATTGGCAGCCCAGATAAAGAGAGCAGGAAATATCTTATGTCAAGATAATTGATTTCACAGTAAGGAAACTGATAATCTTTAATCCATGATGCAGTAATTCCTATTAAGAATAGAGAAACAAGCAATACACATAAAAAAAAATCAAAATTCTGTATAAACCAAATGATGTCAGGGACCTGGGAAGAGAATTAAGATAAAGATGCTGAAGGTTATCTCTTCAGATGCTCCTGGAATGTCCAGTTTTTCTAAAGAAAAGGATGGTTATTCCCTGATTGATCATGTTATTTATCTGTGAAAAAAGTCAGGCAATCATGAATCAGAAGCTTTTTGTTGGACTGTCCCACAGTGTTTTTTCAGTTAGTTAGGAAGAGAATATTGTGTCAGTAACTAACCTGTCTCCATCAATAATAAAGAAAGGGATGTCTCAACTCTAGGACTATGCTCAAGAACAGAATCTTCAGTTTTCAAATAATAGTGCAGTAGTTGTGTAAAGCTGGAACATTTAACCCCTCCACAAACAAAAACATACCAGTCATGTCCCAAAATCAATTACTTCTACAACTAATAGGGATCTTCCAACACCAAATCAAACAATATGGGATGCATGAAAATAGATCTATAGAAATATGGCCACACAACATACTGCAGGTATGGTACGGTGTTGGCTACCGGTGTTTATCAGTGTAGGCTGTGTGCATGTGTCCCTGTGTAGGTGCTGTCTTAGCTCTGCAGATAGCCGAGACAGCTCTTATGATTGAATGAATCGACATGACCAGCTGAGCAACAAAGGCACCCGAGCCAGGTTTATTGCTTGCGGCATAATGAGAAGTGACCTAAAGAGTATTTCTGGGTCAGCTTCCTATATGCGGCGTTACAATGGCCATGGCCCAATGGTGGGATTTTTCGTTATCCCCTAGACCAGACGATGTTGTTTCCTCTGACACTGTCTTTTATACATTGTTGCATACAATTTCATTCTGCCCCCTTCGACGTAGATAATTGCCACCCTCTTGATGTAGTCTAATACCACCCTTTTCCGTTAATTGGTTGATTTGGGCAAAACAACTCCATTTATCACCTTTTGGTCATTTCTATTTATCAAAGTGTCATTTTAGGGAGTTAGTTCTCTTTGGTATCTTTGTGCCTTCTGCACCTGCTACGTAATTTGCACTTTAGTAATATTTTGGCAATGTGTATACTTTCAGTATCAGCATTTTCCTGTGCCAATTTCAGTTAACTTGCGTTTTTCCACTTATACTCTTGTTCACTTGGCTTTTTCCACTTAGGCCTTAGCCTGTTTTACAGGCCTTATGCTCATTTCTTACTACAGCAGGATCACATATGATTTCCAGAAGGGGTTCCGCAGTTTTCATTTGATGGCACTGTAGACAGTAATATTTAAAAAATTTTACTTAAAAATATTACTTAAATTACTTAAATATTTAAAAATATTACTTTTAATTTTTTTAAAAAAATTAAAAGTAAGCACATACAGTATTCTGATCTATAGAGCCTGCTGCTGTGACATACAAAAGAACATGGTAGTAAAAAAAAAAAGGCATGATTCTGCAATCCTTACTCATGCTAAGTAGTTGTGTCCAATGGGACTATTCTACCGATTATATACTACTCAGAGCTTGTCTACATGAGACACTCAGGAAAGTAAATTCACACCTTTAGTTAATTCGAATTAAAAGTAGATTAGTTAACCTACATTAAACCTCCTTGTAGATGTTTTCATTCAGAATTAAAGTGGCCTAAATTTGGTTTATCTTGAGTCACAAAGGGTATGTTTTCACTGGTGACGGAAAATTTGTCTCCATCAGATCAATCTATCCGGATCGATTAAGCGGGCCACTGGGTGGCCCGGGGGCATCTGCCCCTGTCACTCCCACTCCCAGCCACACCCGCTGCCCCTATACCAGAGTGGGTGGGGGTGTGTGGGAAATGGGCCCACAGATGCTCCCTCCGTGAGGCACGGCTGCTGATGGGAGAGCCCATAATTGCAAACATTGGCCCCCAGACACTGGAGATCTATGGTATGCCACTGTTTCAGAACCATAATATGCACTATGTGACTACAAATAATACCCAAAGAAACCATCAGTGAAATTTAATTAAATAGGTAGTAAAGAATTGTGATCACATTAGCAATATTTGCAAGGTTAACAGAAACAAACACCTTGTGTGTACCAATATCAGGGCCAGATTCTGATCTTGGTTGTAAATCCAGAGTAATGTCATTGATTTCATGGAGTTACCCAGGATTTATACCTGTGTCTCTGAGACTGACATCTGACCCAAAGTTCATGAAATTAGAGTCAGTTTTGTAGTTCTATGTGCAGTGCACCTAAGGAAAACATCAATAAAAGCTAAAATTTGGGAGCTTTTATTGCTATATATTTCTTTAAGCAAAGCATAGTTTTAGATTGTAAGCTCTTTGCGGAACGGGCTGTTACATGCTACATGTTTGTATTGTGCCTACCACAAGGGGCACTCTCAATATAATATGATGTCTGGAACTGAAGAAAGGGGTTCAGGTTTCAGGACAGACCTAGTTTGGTGGGACATCAGGGGCTCTGCAAGGCAAACTGAGGTCAGGCTGCTATGAAATAAACAAGCCCCTGAGTGTAAAACTCTGGCCTCATTGCATGTTCAGCAAAGATCTTCCTACAAATTTCACTACTTGCTGCATCACTTATTGCTAAAGAAATGGTTGAACCCTCTGTGCTACTGTAGGATAAATGATTAAATAATAACTATTTGAGTTCCATGATTGTTCCATGTGGGATGGGGCTAATGAAGATCTCCCTCAGTGGCTCCTCCCTTGTGGCCAGGAAGCTACGTTCCCTAAACTCTAATCTTGGAAAGGAATAGATCGTTTGTGGGCCCCCTTCTCCCACCACACAGCAGTGGAAGTGAGGAAAGTGAAGGAAATCACTTAGCATGAGAATTTTGGGAGAAGAAAAGAGCGTGTGCATGAGGGGAGAGAGAGATTAAAGTGAAAGTAGTAAGAGTGGGAGATGGGGAACCTGAGGATAATGCCAGAGGAGAGAAACAACAAGGTGGAATACACTGAGGGAGGACTGAAAACTGAGAATTAGGAGGAAAAGGAGGTGAAAGAGAAACAATGAGGCAAGTGTAGTGGGTTTAAGACAGGAGGGAAACTGACTGGGACAGTTGGATTGAATTTAGAGGAGATGGCAGGAAAGAACGAATAAGTAGACTGAATAAAGAGGGGGTCTGATTAGGAGGAAGATAAAGAGACTGCAGTCATCAGTACTAAACTTGCACTCAGTCATCCTGACAGTCTACATCCAGAAGAAATATACTACAGGGAACACTGATTAAGAGCAAGGGATGGTATCGCTGCTTCTCCAATTAACCCTGCTTGACATCCACTAATATTTATGAGACAATGACAGCATTGCACATAATGAATCTGACTGTGTTCATTTCCCCATTTCAGCTGGAGCACTGGGAATTTGGTTACTACTGGTCTTATTTGCTTGGGCAAATTGTGCCTGTGTCTTGGGCCTGGCAATGACAGTGAGTTAGAGCCATGTTTTATTATTTAATAATGTACTTTTTGTATCTTTCCTTGTTGTTGCCATGGCAGCTGCCACTTGAATTTAGCTGTACTCCCTTAAATACCTGTTAATCCCCTGACCTTTTCTGCAGGCTTCATCCCTCGATCACCCAGAGAGCAGGCAGTTAGTTTACAGAAGGAGGGCATCGTTCACTATTCAGAGTATGGCAAAGCCTGCTGGTCCCTCCCCCACACTTATAATTATTTTGTGGCTTTGTATCATGAGAGCATTATCAATTAACTTCCCAGAAAGACGCTAACCTTGTGAATCAAAGGCGAATTGCTTTGTCTAAACCCGATGCTGATTCCAAAGTGAACCACTTCTTTCTTCCTCAACAATTAAAAGTTACCTTGATAAATGCCATGTCCTTGAGCAGCTCAGCCTTATTAGTTAGTGATTTTATAACCAATCAAGTGTTGGATTCAGTGCACTGTATGTCACTGAGATACTGCTGTGAAACTCCAGTCGTTCAATGATTGCTAAATGCTTCCCAGTTCTTCCCTTCCTTTGCCAGTACCATCAAATGTCTGGAGTCAAATGTTCCCTAAACTTTAAACCTGTAACTCCTTTTTAAGGATGCATTCTTTCTTGCATTCATGCTACTTTTGATTTTGATCAGAGGCTTGCATAAGTTTGGGTGCTGTATGAACAGTACATTAAAAAAGATACAGTAGTAGAGAGGGATGTCTGTAGAATATCGGGGAGTAGTACCTGTGTCAGAGGAACATATCATGCTCCTTAGGGAGTAGTTCACCAACTTTGGTCCCCACCTACATCCAGCTCTCACCTCTGGCTCCAAGTATCTGTTTTGCATGCAACAACTAGGCAAACCACTTCGAGTGAGCTATACCAGGCGAGGGTAGCTGGTAGGCCTCTTATCCTTGGTGAATTAGGGAAATTGCATGTGAAGACTTTTCCAGCGGATGGGGAGGAGGAAACCAATTTGTGATTCAACAGCCATGAAGGCAATTAAGCATCATGCCTTGGGGTGTGGAAGATATCCTGGTTACCCACTGCAGCCAAGGAAGTCCCCAGATGTAACAATTCTTTGTGCCGCTGAAAGCAGGCTTTTACAGCCGAGAGAGTGAGACTGTCCCTGTGCAAAGGCTGTCACACTTAACCTGTTCAGGAATTTTTTTTTCTCACATCTCAATCCAAGTCCTGTGGCAACGGGAGTGTGGCAAAGTGATGGGAGATGACCACTGGCAGTTGTAGCCACAGTCCCACATATAGGTGGTCTTGGGACTAGTGGTCATTCAGCTCTGTCCCTGGAGCACGGAGAAGTTCAGCAGCATCCTAGGTGATGGATCAACCTTTTTAGGATAGCACTATTCATCCTGTTTAAGGCAGAGGGCTAGAAAAGTTGTCTTAAACATTGCCTGCCCCATAAAATCTGGCCAGACTACCCTGGTTGGCAGATCATCCTGTAGAAGTCAAAAAACAATGAAAATGGAAAAAACTCATTCTAGAAGGATGGAACGTCTGCATCCTTACCGATGGAGATGATGCATGAAGGCCTGAGAGAAGAACAGCTCTTGTCTTCAGAGAACTCGCTTGCTACAATATTGCTATTGCAACACTGAGACTAGATTGTATGGAGAAGGTTCCATCAGTGAGGTAGGAGGCAACTATACTTTCTTTTGGAAAGAAAAAGCAGAGGCTGAAGACAAGATCATTGGAGTTGGATTTGCAATTAGAATGTCTTTCCTGAAACAACTTCTGGATCTCCCTGTTGGCCTGAATGAATGGCTCATGAAACTTTGATTCCCCCTGAATCCTTTCTGCCATGTCACTGTCGTTAGTGCCTACACTGACCAACACAGAGGAAAGCAAGAAGCAGTTCTGCTCAGACTTGGACTCCATTCTCAGATCTATCCCTGCATATGACAAGTTCATTTTGCTGGGAGACTTCAAGGCCAAAGCTGGTAGAGAATGCAATGTCTGGAGCAGAGTGATAGGAGTGGGAAAGATGAACAGCAATGGACGCCTTCTCCTTGGGTAAATGTGCAGAACATAGTCCGCTCATCACTCTCACAATCTTTAGGTAAAACGATAAATATAAAATGACATGGATGCACCCATTGTCTAAACAATGGCACCTGATGGACTTATCACCCCCCAAGGAGACATCTGCAATGTCAGAATTACCAGAGCCACGTGTGGCGCGGAATGTTGGCAGACTCCAGGTTTGTAAGAATAGTGCTCAACCTTCATGTACAATACAAGCATCCCGAGCTCCACAGAACAGCCTTTAACATAGCAAAGCTCAAGCCCACCGACCACCAGGTGCAGTTTCAGCAGTCACTTGATGACCAGCTTTTTTCATGCCCACCAATCACTGGTAATCCCACAGAAAAATGAAATCTTGAATGGAGTAAAGTAAGGCTGCATACTTGCTCCAGTGTTCAATCTGTTCTTTGCCTCTGTCCTCAGTCACGCCACAGGGGACTTGGACTGGGGTATATACATCCGCTACTGACTTGATGGATCCCAGTTTGATCTTTGAAGACTCAGTGCTAAGACTAGGACACTGGAGAGACTTCTCATTGAGGTGCTTTTTGCAGATGACTGTGCCTTGATGGCCCATAAACATGACTAACTTCAGGTCATTGTTGACAGGTTTTCTGAAGCATTCCAGCTCTTTGGCCTTACCATAAGTCTAGGTAAGACAGAGGTCTTGTTCTAACCAGCACCTCATTTCAATATCCCAGCACCAGCCATCTTTGTCCAAGGCATACAGTTAAAAAACGTGTTTCTTGTATGGGGAGCTGAGGCAGGGCAAAAGAAAAAAGGGTTGTCCATACAAGCACTTCAAAGATAGCCTGAAGAGTAGTCTTCAGTGGGCTGCCATCAATCTTAAAGAAGTCGAGCAAGTGACTCAGAACAGGACTTACGGCACTCTCTGAAAAGATCAGCATGTAACAGGTTTGAGTGGGATCAACAAAACCATCTGCAAACTACATGTGAAAAGCATCACAGAACTGCATAATCCAATGTCAGAGAGACGGACTTCTCCTGCCCTCAGTGCAGCCAACTCAGTGCATTAGGATTTGGACCCCAGAGTCATATGAATAGCCATAGATGAAAATTGAGACAATATCGCCATCATCGTCAGTGCTAGACTACCACCACCAATAGTGGAGAGGAAGGATGTTCTCATGGTTAGGGTACTGCACGAGAACACAGTAGTTCTGGGCTTAGTTCCTGGCTCTGACACACATTTCCTAGGTGACGCTATGGAACTCACTTAATTTCATTGTTCTCCATCTTTAAAAAAAGGAATAACAGATTCTCTCTCTCTCTCTCTCTCTGCCCCCTCCCCCTTTTTGTTTGTCTTGTTTATTTCCACTGTAAGCTCTTTGGGTTGGGAATTGTCTCACAGGGCTCGTTTCCACTACAGTGGCACGGTTATGGAGCTGTAGCTGTACCACTGTAGTTTAGACACTTCCTACAGCAACAGAAGGGGATCATCACACCTCCCTGAGTGTCAGTAGCTAGGTCGACAGAAGCATTTTTCTATTGACCTAACCATGTCTACAATGGCAGTTAGGTTGCCATAGCTACAGTACTCAGCGATGTGAACTTAGTGACGTAGTTATGTCAATCTGAATTTTAAGAGACGATCGGGCCTATGTACATGGAGAACCTCTAATAGAGTTGGGCTCCAATCTCAGTTTCAACCTCCAGATTCTCTTGTAATATGCCATGGGTACTACTAATTAATAGATCTCAATCTGCATCCCTACTGGCTGTTAAATTCTCTGAAGCAATTTTTTTCCATCTCTCAAGGCAAGTGGATAATTTAATCTCAGTGGCCCATTCAGTCATGGGTATGTTTGATGGATACTATCAGTACCAACAAGGATTCAGTATTATTGCCAAATGTGCTGGCAGCTTTTGTGGTAGGCTTCCTATTCTCAGTTAGGTAGATTTTTCTAATTTTCTTTCCAGCAAACAGATTGACACATTTTAATGGTATAATTTCTATTTTGGGGAAATCATAAGTATAATTTCTCGAACTGATATCTCATTAGTATGAAATTTTGTGTCTATATGCATCTAACCTTCACCTGATTAAATTAATGAACTATACATGAATATGTCATACTCTCCTCCTCCTCCTCCTCCTCCTCTTCCTCCTCCTCCAGGGCCTGTGCTCCATTCTGGCAGGCTGACATGTAGTTTCTTTGTGGAACTGCACTCACAATTCCATTTTTATTTACCAGACAACGAAAAAACTTTAGGATGGAGTTAAGTTACTGATGTAAACTGTTATCTTTAAGAGTAAAGCCCTTTAAAAGAACAGTGTATTAATAAAAAAAACAAGAGTTAGAAACCCAAGGCATTCAAAATAAAGGTTCAATTTAAAAGATACCCCAAAAAGTGAAAGTCTGAAAATGCATAGTTTGAGCAACCAAACAACCTTAGATCTAAAACCAACCTAAAATCTTCCTTTCTTTATCCTTTCATGCCTGCTTTTGTAAGATATTATTTTGGAATCTTAAACTTTTTCAAAGGGGTTCACATTTGGAAAAGCCACTGTATTGACATAATGGCCATGATATCACGATCCTTCCCTCATAATTTTGTCTTCATAAGGACGTAAAGAAATCTAGAGTCGTAAAGCACTATTCTTGTGGGTGGAGTATTGAAATATATACCACAAAGAATTGGCTTTGTGTCATAACTGAAAATCCAGAAACGTGGTACTTTTATACAAATAATGCAATGCCCCAATTTTCATATTTGAATACACACTATCTCATGACTAAATTAGCATATTTGTCTTGAGTGATAAAGTTGTTTGTTGTTTTCTGCTCCCTCAGCCCAGTATCACTTGTTCTGCTGCAATGTTAGGAAGACTCTAAAAGTCATTTAGAATTATTTTAATAGACATTAAGGTGCCTTTACGTTCTGGTAAAAACGAGCATACATACAAACAAAAACTAAACACTAGATTTATTACTTTAAACATATTATTCATTTTTCCTGTGAGAAACTCCAGCAGCAGCTGAAGGAGTAGGAGTGAGGAGCTCAGAGATAGCTGTGCAGGTTAGGGAGAAATGCCATGTCAGCTCCATTAGTGATGTTAGAAACACCACAGCAGCTCCAGCCAAGAGGAACCCTGAGATTCCTGGTTGCTTGAGTGGGAGACTCTTTTTTTAGGGAGGCTGTATTCAGTCCACCTGCCAAGCTCCCTGGGAGCCAGGATCATTGAGGCTGGCTCCATTCTGACTCTGCTACTTCTGCTGGCCTTGCTCTTCCTCCTCACCGCACTTCCTGTTCCCACTGCAAATGCCCTACACAAGGCCCTGCAGTGTGCCCTACCCCAACATACTGAAGTCTGACAGGAAGCAGGAGGAGATTTTCGAGCAATTTCAATGGGCTGTGACTTGGGTCCTTGATGAGGAGAGGGGAATGATGGCCGTAAGTATGCTATCTTTCTAATCAGGAACTGATAAAATATGCCTTTTTTTGTGTGGTCTGAGTATGGCAACGAAGAAGGCCAGAGTTGGCATGAACACTGCAGTTAAGGGTAAAATATTCTAGTATCTAAGGGGACTGAGATGAAACATTTACAATTCTAGTGGAGCTGGAAGAGCACGAGGCACGACTTGGCAATTTTAACTCTGCAGAAGAACATTTTGGGATGATTAAAAGATAGATAATGGTCTCTCAGAGATCTTGAACTTTCAAGGAATACTGTCAGGCAATGGAGGGCCTTAGCTGTGCATTTTCATAGTTTCAAAAGTTTGGCGTTCTTTAGGACAAACCTCAACTCTGAATTTTCTGGGTGCAGGAAATGTTTAGCAAAAACAGCATCCGCTCAATTAAGTCAATAGGGAAACTGAGGCACAGAGCTGTTTAGAGAGTGGGATATGTCTATACTGTAATAAAAACACATGGCACCAAGTCTCAGAGCCTAGGCTGATTCACTTGGGCTGAAAGGGCTTCTAGGATGAACCAAGGAATGGAAAACCTGCCTTATGAAAGAAGACTCAAAGAGCTTGGCTCGTTTAGCCTATACAAAAGAAGGCTGAGGGGAGATATGATTGCTCTCTATAAATACATCAGAGGGATAAATACCAGGGAGAGAGGAGTTATTTAAGTTAAGCAACA
This sequence comes from Mesoclemmys tuberculata, assembly GCA_007922155.1. Taxonomy (NCBI): domain Eukaryota; kingdom Metazoa; phylum Chordata; order Testudines; family Chelidae; genus Mesoclemmys; species Mesoclemmys tuberculata. The sequence continues at coordinate 62,842,938 of ML675624.1, read as the reverse complement.
GTGTGGACAGAAGAATAAATGTATATAAACTGGCCGTCAACAAGTTTAGGCTTGAAATTAGGCAAAGATTTCTAAACATCAGAGAAGTTAAGTTCTGGAACAGCCTTCGAAGGGAAGCAATGGAGGCAAAAAATCCTAAATGGCTTCAAGACTGAGCTTGATAAGTTTATGGAGGGGGTGGTATGGTGAAGCTACAATGGCATGTAGCTGATCTGTGACTACTAGCCGCAAATATCTCCAATAGCTGATGATGGGGACACTAGATAGGGAGGGCTCCGAGTTACTACAGAGAATTGTTTCCCAGGTGTCTGGCTGGTGGGTCTTGCCTACATGCTCAGGGTCTAACTGATGGCCATGTTTAGGGTCGCAGGTTTAAACTAGTGTAAATAGTGGATTCTCTTTAACGTTAAGTCTTTAAGCCCTGATTAGAGGACTTCAGTAACTCAGCCAAGAGGTAAGGGTCTATTACAGGACTGGGTGGATGAGGTTCTGTGGTCTGCAATGAGCAGGTCAGACTGGATGATCATGTTGGTCCCTTCTGACCTTAAATTCTGAATCTGTGAGCTGCGGGGCTCAGTGTAAATGTTCCTGCTTGGGCTCTGACACTCTCCTCTGTTGCAGGATTTCATAGCCTGGGCTCCAGCCTGAGCCTGAATATCTGCACTGCTATTTATAGCCCCACAACCCAAGCTCAAGCAGCCTGCTCAATTGACCCAGGCTCCGAGGCTCAGTGTCATGGATTTTTTTTAGTGCAGTCTAGGTGTATGCTTTGTGACTAAAGTGATCATAGAAACTAAGACTCCAGTCTTGTGACACGTGATCACTTTGCCTGAAGCCTACTCTAAAGACCGATTGTATTCTTGTTAGTATTTGTAAATAATGGGGCTGTTCTGAATAATTTGGGGTTTAATATGAACATGCAAGTGGTTTTGGGCCCTGTGATATTACTTACTACTTACCCAGCTGATTACTAACAGCAAAGTAAAAGGAACAATGTGTTTTTTCTTGCACTTATTTAATTATGTTTTCATATTCTACATCAGATATGTTAACCTGCTCTGAAAACAAATATTTCACTTCAGGCAAAAGAAGAGTCTCCCCCCCCCCATGATGTAAATAAAATACCTCTAAGAATTGTATTTAATTGAGATGCAAGTTCCTAATTTTGTTTAAAACAAGTCACGCAGTATAATAGAGCCTAATATATACCACCATGTAATTATGCATAATACCAGTGATCAGTGTGTGGGTGTGGGGGCGGGGAGGTGCTGGAGGGGGAGATAAAAGAGAGGAGTTGTGTATCCAGCTGGTTCTCTGTACCTGCAAAAAGCAGACAGCTCCTTTCACCACAGAGGAAACAAGATAATGACAGCATGATATTAAATGCAAACATTAATTCTCTGGAACAAAACACCTAGGAAAAGGTCTATCAATTAAGATATGTTATTGTGAACAACATAAATTGTGTTGCAGCCATCTTAAAGACAAATAAGAGATTGGTGGAATGAAAATCTTAATTTGTTATTTACCTCATTGCCGTTAAAGCCATTATTATTACTTTGGAAAAGATTTATGTGGGCTATTTAAATTCCTATTTAACTCTCTATCTAGGTATGTATGAATGAGACTTGGATTTTGAAATGAATCATAATGAAATTCTCAGCCTGGCCCCTGTAATATTTCTTTTCTTGGACTAAAAAGCAAAAGAAGTCCCCAGCAGGACTTGTTGTTAGCTTTACTAATAAAACTAAAACTGTTAGTTGGGGTCTTCTTGCCAAACTATTTGAGCTCCCATGGGGAAACAGATGCTCACCATTTATGGGTGGTGGAAGCCAGTAAAGTATATATTGGGCATACTATTGATGCAGATGAAGAGAGCCTCCTTCAGAGAAAGCAATCAACTGACCACTCAGAAGAATGGCATCATTCTCCAACCAGCATTTGCTGCCAACTGTCTTCCCATTACTCTCCAGTCTCTAATATCCTTTATCTGGGCAAAATTGCTGAGAAGACAGTGATCAATGCTTGACCCCTGCCACCATTTTACATCTTTCCTAGTTGGGCTTAAGAGTTGGAACTTGAGAGGGAGATGACTGGAGAGCCTTGATGAATGAGCTCCTTGGGGCCAGGGAGAGAGCGGTCGGTCTTCAGGGTTCATGCTATTGGATTTCCCAGCAGCTTTGACACAACTGCAGCCCGGAACAAGAGCTATAGCAAGAGTTGACAGTGTAACGCTATGCTCCCTGCAGTTATTTCCGTCATATGGATTGTGTACAGTCATGATGGATGGGCAAGGGATCCTTTTCTTCAACACCTCGCACATATAGTGTCTTCAATGGTGAATTCAGTCTCCTCACCTTTTAATATACATGAGACCTCAGTGATCATTACATAAGTCTCCAATGTCCCCAATAGACTGTGTAATCAAGCTTTACATCACATTAAGAGCAGATGCCACCAGTTAGCTACAATTAGATTATTCTGAATTTGCACAAGTGTCCTGAGAGCAGAACTACAAGTTAGCAGGAACAGGCAAAGTGCTTTTGTTGCTGTGTGTGTGCTCTAGCGTATGTTAAACCTTGCGAGGTGGGAGAGTTTCAGAGCCTGGGGCTGAGCCCAAATGTCTACAATCCTATTTTTAGTCTTACAGCCCAAACCCCGTTAGTCCGAGTCACTTGACTCTGGCTGTGAGACTTGGTGCCAAGGATTTTTTTTTTGAAGTGTAGATGTACCCATTGTCACCCAATTGCCATAAGACCTATCCATGAGAATAGAGCAAATGGTCCAAGATTAATCCAGATGAGACTGCAGTGATGTTGGAAGCAAGCGGGGAAACAGCTCAATCAACTATCTGACTTCACCCTTAGTCAATAGTATCTAATTGTCAAGGTAGTTTGCAGCATAAGGCTTTACGGAGGCCATTGTTTAACGTATTCAGTACTCTTGAAAATGCAACAACCATCAAAAGCAGTTACCCTGGTCCTGCTAACGGGTGGTTCTGCTCTCAGAATATTTGTGTATATCTAGAGTAACCCCATTGCAGCTAACTGATTTACTCTGATTTACATCAGTATAAGTGAAAGTAGAATGTGGCCATTTCAATTCCTAGTCACCGGTATATGATCATATGTTTTGGTGCAGGAACATGGCAGAGGAAAGTCTTTTATTACATTGCACTCCATCGCATAATAAAGAACCTATTAACAATAATTAAATACAGTAGGATTAAAAGGTGAACACAACTCATGCTACCATTATACTAAAAGAACATTACTATACAATTAACATTAATATGCAATAATTATCTTCACAAATTGATGATCCCAGTCAGCACAGTAAAACAAATATACAATTTGAAGCATCAGTGTAATTAAGAGCAAAGTGTTCTTATACACCATGATACAAACAAATGACTAGAAATGTGAACCATGTTTTCAGCACAAAATTAGATGGCTATAAATCTGAACATAGTGTTATGGCAAATCACAAAATGAACAACGTATAATTTAGAAGGTTCCATAAAATTGGAACTATTTTACTGAGGTTAGTGAGAACTAATTTTAATGTAGTATGTGGCAGCAATCGGGAAATCCTCGTTGTAGCACTTCTTTTTGTCCTTAGATATTTAATTTTGTGCACAGGGAAAATTTCCTCATTGAACCATCTTTATCCACATAGGCTTCCATAGGACTAAATAGAGCTATTGGTGTCTGTTTTAAGTCCACCAAGTCGTATAGTCTTATATTGTTCTTTCCTGACTTAAGGTCTCGTCCAAAGTCCACTGAAGTCAGTCAGTCTTTTCATTGACTTCAGTGGGCTTTCAATCTAAATGAAGAGTAACAAAGGGAATACTTTGTTTTCTTACATTCTGTCTATCTGTAGATTAGTTGAGCACCAGCATAAAGTTTAGTAGATTATTATTAGTAGATCTTGGGCATGAATAGCAGTTCTAGTGAATTTTAAAATCCAGAAACTAATCAACATTTGTTTAAAGTCTTCCATGAGGCTCATTTTACAATATATTCCTAAAGTTCAACAACTTCATTCTGGACTCTGTTAGCTTCTGCTTCTGGCTAAGAATAGAACAATACTATAAGGGGTTTATCTTATTAATGCTATTGTGCTTGGAGCTGTTAGCATGGACATCTCTCATACTGCCATGTGTAATGCTGACATTTATTCTTGGGTTGTGATTCCAGGTTTGCATCAGTTTTATACCCGTGTAACTCACTGGCTTCTAGAGAATTATTGCTGATTTACACACTCCTGTGAGATCAGAATCCGGCTTGTGTTAGGGTAGATTTAAAGGTTTTTTTGGAAGCTAATGTTTCAAAAGAACAATAAAGGCTTTACAACACAAGAGCAAGAGGCATCCAGTCGGGGGTACAGGCTATCAGTGGGTACAGAGTCTTTGGGGGTCAGGGAGCAGAACGAGATCATAGCCCAAGGTGTCCTGGATGGGGTAAAAAGCGGGGGTTTACAGTGCAGAGACATAACAGTGATGGGGAAACATTACGCGTTACAATGATCGCATGGGGTGCGGAAGAGGGTGAGCGCATAAGTTCGTAATGATGGGGCGTCCTCCATGGGGTCCATGGGGTGATGGGAGTGTGTTCAGAGTTCACAGAGTTCTACGTTGCTGCGCTCACTCCTCGCGGTACTGCTTGTGGCCGGTGATGTGCTTCACGTAGATGTCCTGGGACCACCGGATGCAGGCCGACACTATAAGGCGTAGCACCAGCAAACGCTGCAGGCCCACAGCACGGCCTCATTGCGAGGGTCCCAGGCACCCAGGGCTCCCACAATCAGGGCATGGACCTGGACCTCGTAGCCCCTTGCTCTCAGGGCATCGGCCAGGGGGGCGTACTTCTCCTCCTTCCGCGCTCGAGCCGCGTGGAAGGCCGGGGTCCAGTTCTTGAAGGGGATTGTGACGTCCACCATGGTGATCCCCTTGCGCTTCTCGTCAGTGACGATGAGGTTGGGCCTCAGCTGGCTGTTGGTGCCGGGGACTGTGGAGTTGACAGCGACCGTGCCCAGGCAGTCCGGGATGGCCTTCGCCAGCCGGCCCTGGACCGCGTTGTGCCGGAGCTGCCAGGCCCTGGATTGGAGCTTGCAGCCGCAGAGGACGTGGGGCAGGGTCTCATTGACGTACCTGCACCTCCTGCAGCACTTGTCCCGGTTCCCGTGGTGGACGGCCCTGTTGAGCGGCAGGCAGTTGAGTTGGGCCCGGTGGATGAACCGCCAGTCCGCAAAGTGGGTGTAGCTGCCCTCGGCCAGGAAGTGGTTGCTGGAGTCCCATTTGCTGGTTAGCTCGAAGAACTTCCCCTGGTCAGGTTTCCTCTTCAGGGCCTCCACGTAGAGGGTGTGGACGGCGTCCTTCAGGGTCCTCTCCAGCGTGCCCCGGGCGCGGGGGGGGGCAGTGATCCGCGGCACCGGCACCGACAGCTCCTGGTGCTCCTCGCACCACGTCCAGCAATCTTAGTCCATTCGTTTTAAAATTAAACAGTACATAAATTTGTTTGGTTACTGAATTTTAATCACAAACTCTCATGCCATCTTTCCTTTGTCTTATGGTGACAGCCATCTTATTGCAGGAGCTAGAAGTGGCCAGTGAATATAATAAGCATTAGTGACTGTTAATTAGTATGTAAAAGTGTAAGGAAATAACAATATCTTGAAGTGCTTTCCCTCTAAAATGACATTAACTCACAGTGGATTATTTGGACCAATGGCTTGTTTTGCTCACTAACAATTTCTGATTTTGATTAGTATTATATGCCTCTTACTTCATCTACCTGCTCTGCAGGTGCTGGTGGGAAACAGATCTAGCTCTTGTCCCACTGGAAATCACTGCAGAAATTTTCTGGGGTGGACATAGAATCATAGAATATTAGAGTTGGAAGGGACCTCAGGAAGTTATCTAATCCAACCCCCTGCTCAAAGCAGGACTATCCTCAGCTAAATCATCCCAGCAAGGGTTTTCTCAAGCCGCAGCTTAAAAACCTCTAAAGATGGAGATGCCACAACCTCCCTAGGTAACCCATTCCAATGCTTCACCACCCTCCTAGTGAAAAACTTTTTCCTAATGTCCAACTTAGATCTTCCCCACTGCAACTTGAGACCATTGCTCCTTGTTCTGTCATCTGCCACCACTGAAAACAGCCTAGATCCGTCCTCCCTGGAACCTCCTTTCAGGTAGTTAAAGGCTGCTATCAAATCCCCCCTCATTCTTCTCTTCTGCAGACTAAACAGGCCTAGTTCTTTCTTTCTCTCCGCATAAGTCTTGTGCTCCAGCCCGCTAATCATTTTTGTTGCCCTCCACTGGACTCTCTCCAACTTTTTCACATCCTTTTTGTAGTCGGGGGCCCAAAACTGGACACACTACTCCAAATACGGCCTCACCAATGCCGAATAGAGGGGAATAATCACTTCCTGTGATTTGCTGGCAATGCTTTTACTAATGCCGCCCAATATGCCATTAGCCTTCTTGGCAACCAGGGCACACTGCTGACTCATATCCAGCTTCTTATCTACTGTAACCCCCAGATCCTTTTCTGCAGAACTGCTGCCTAGCTCATCAGTCCCCCGTCTGTAGCTGTGCATGGGATTCTTCCATCCTAAGTGCAGGACTCTGCACTTGTCCTTGTTGAACATCATCAGATTTCTTTTGGCCCAATCTTCCAATTTGTTTAGGTCCTTCTGTATCCTATCCGTCCCTTCCAGGGTATACCACTCTCCCTAGCTTAGTGTCATCTGCAAACTTGCTGAGGGTGCAATCTACCCCATCCTTCCAGATCATTAATGAAGATGTTGAACAAAACTGGCCCCAGGACCGACTTCTGGGGCACTCCACTTGTGACCGGCTGCCATCTAGACATGGAGCCATTGATCACTACTCGCTGAGTCCTTTGCTCTAGCCAGTTTTCTATCCATTATATAGTACATTCATCCAACACATACTTTTTTAACTTGCTGATGAGGGTACTGTGGGAGACCATATCAAAAGCTTTGCTAAAGTAAAGGTATATAACCGTTTTCCCCTCATCCACAGAACCAGTCACCTCTTCATAGAAAGCAATCAGGTTGGTCAGGCATGACTTGCCCTTGGTGAACCCATGTTGACTGCTCCTGATCACCTTCCTCCCTTCTAAGTGCTTTAAAATGGATTCCTGGAGGACCTGCTCCATGATCTTTCCAGGGATTGAGGTGCGGCAGACTGGCATATAGTTCCCTGGATCCCCTTTCTTTCCTTCCTTGAAGATTGGCACTATAATTTGCTTTTTTCCAGTCATCAGGGACCTCCCACTGTTGCCACGAGTTTTCAAAGATAATAGCCAATGGCTCTGAAATCACATCAGCTAACTCCCTCAGCACCCTCGGGTGCATTGCATCTGGCCCCATGGACTTGTGTATGTCCAATCTTTCTAAATAGTCCTGGACCTGTTCCTTCAGCACTGCGGGATGTTCACCTCCTCCCCATTCTGTGCCTCCCAGTGCAGTAGTCTGGGAGTGACCTTGTCTGTGAAGACAGAGGCAAAAAAGGCATTGAGTACCTCAGCTTTCTCCACATCCTCTGTCACTAGGTTGCCTCCCCCATTCTGTAAGGGGCCCACACTTTCCGTAATCTTCCTCTTGTTGCTTACATACCTGTAGAACCCTTCTTTTTCCCCTTCACATCCCTTGCTAGCTGCAACTCCAATTGCGCTTTGGCCTTCCTGATTTCATTCCTGTAGCAAGGGAGCCAGCTCCAGACAGTGTAATACTTGGTTATAGCATGACAGACTTTGCAAGTGCCAACACTAACACAAAGGACTGAATTTCCTGCTAACCCATCAGGCCAGATCAACAGCATACAAGACAACAACTTAATGCGAAGATAAAGAAACTGCACCATCTACTGGTGGAGGTGCTATCTACATTAATCATTACAATGGTTGGGCTTGGAAGGATTAGATTTTTATCGGTAAGTGTTTGATAAATTGATTTCACCATATGCACACAAACTAATTAAAAAATATTTCCATCAATAATAATTGAAATTTACAGAGAGGCGCAAAGTAAGAATTATGTCATGTCAGAATTTATTAAAATTTGATTTAAGGCCACTTACTTTGTATCTTTGTGTTACAAACTAACTTTTGAAATCTTAACTTCTACTGTCATTAAATAATTATTGTTTGACCCTCCATTGTATGATGACCCCTCCCCATAGTTTTCTGAAATTGTGAAAATTTAAACTGATAAAAATAAAAAACTGCTTAAACCAAAACATTGCTATTATCCATCAAAATGATAAAAATCAGCATCTGCCACGCCTAACAATTAGTCTACCTGGACAACCACACTGCTGCAGACCTATGCTACAATGTGGATTTGAGGGAGAGTGTGTGGGGATCTTGACTCCTTGAAAGTCATGTTAGAAAATACTGATATGGATGGTTTGAGACATTTTATCAAATTATATTACTTGGGCAGTTGCCACCACCAGTGGCAACTAGATGAGAAAAATGAAAGGCGGCTGCCATGCTTGTATTGGAAACATCACAACATCCCCCCATCTGTGCTACACCCCTGTTCAGATTCATTCTGGGGAGAGGAAAGGATATCTGATTCGGCCATTTAAGATTTAGAAGAACAGCACTGGAGAGGTTTTGCTTCACAACCCTGTGACTCTAGTGGCTTAGTAAAGCTGAAGGACTGAATGGATGTGCATAAGAATATATTTCCATGGTGAATGCTGGGAGGAAGTGCTGCTTCCTGAAGCCAGAATGCTAACTGAGCCAGATAATGTCTGTCAGGAAGCTTAAAAAGAAAGTTAGATCAGGAAGAAGAGGTTTGAAAGGCAAGTTAGCTGGAGAGAAGCCTTTGTAAGGATGAGTCAGCTAGAGTGGATAAACTGGGCCCTAGATCCACCAAAACATCAAAATGCAAAAAATCAGGGTCCTCCCTCAACTCCACAGATGCATATTCCTCATAGTTCAGCAACCGTCCTTCATTCCCGTACTCCTTTTGGGAGCAGCCATATGGGAAGGCTCTTTGGCCTCACAAGGCTGGTGCATGTTCTTTGCCTGCTGGTTTATCCTTTGGCTGCTTTGTACCTATTGTTGTTATAGAGGTAGGATGCAGTAGAGTGAACCATGCTCAGTAGCAGCTGATGAGCAAGGCAAAGCAAAGAAGATTCATTAGCAGCCGGCCACTAATGCATAGCATCTGGGAGGGGAAATACAAGAGGCTAGTGCGTATAGTATCTGCCTCATCCACCAGTAGAGATGAGAGGAGACTAGAATCTCCAGAGCTGCCAGAGACCAAGTGAAAAGGGAAAATAAAGTATCCTGAAGAAGGAAGAGCAAAAAACACCCAAAATGAATAAATTAAGTGGAACAAATACCTACGTAGCAGGAGTATCAGAAAGTCCTTTCAAGAATTGAGGAAAAAGGATTTAGCAAACATCCAAAATTCTGCCATGTACTTTACAGAGCAATTCCTTATTTCAAGAGTGTACAGTCTAATTTGGGGAACTCTTCAGGCCAGGAACCATGTCTTCATAATTCTGTTCATTCTAAGGAAGAGCAGCTAATCTTAGAAGAGGAGGTGAAAAAAAGAAAATAGTTTAAACCCTCGAATGGTTAAGAGCATGCTGTAATTTACCATACTGGCTTTGTATGTGATGTTGATCTCTCTAGCTCACACACAGGGACTTAGTACCACTGCCAGCCAAGGGAGAGCTCCTTTATGTCAAGTGGTAGAACTGAAAGCCAAAACTGCTGGTCCTGGTTCCACAAGCACATGTGTTGTAATTATGCCTGGTGTCTGCAGCACATGGATTGGTTACATTTACCATATATTGAAAGAGAAAGTCAAATCTCCATTTTTCAAAAGTTCTATTCATATATTTAATTAGTTTGGCAGTTGCAGTAGTGATTCTGCTACCTCCCAATAGCTATGCATTAAAGAAATCATTATTGCAGAGGTGGGAGGAAATGACAACCTTCATATGGTCTCCCCTGTTACATGCAAAAGCACCATGAATGTCATCAAATCTCTAAAGACCTTTGGTCACTGGACTTCCTGGTCAGAAAAGCCATGGCACAAACAGCCCATGTTAGAGCCAAACCTTCCTTCAAATAAACCCATCACTGTGAGATATACAGTTCAATACTGAGAGCCTATCCAACACAAGGTGCAATTATATTTCAACAATCATGTGGATGCAAAACCTTAGTGTCCTTGCGCTAAAGGAAACACATCTGGAGAGTGAAGGCCATAAACTGAAGATCAACAGATATGTTCTTGTATCTGCAAGGCATCACCCTAAATATGGATTTGTGACATACATAAAGCATGACCTTAAGGATTCCATCCAGGTCATGCCTATCATGAACCCCTACTCAGTCATCAACAAACTCAGTGATCTGACAGTTGTAAATGTGTACAAGCCAATGGCAATTAAATGGCCACAGAAAGCATTACCAACACCAAGTTGTCCTACCATCCACATTGGTGATTTCAGTAGCCACCATAGCCGATGGGGCTATACCAAGAATGACCATTCTGGAGAACAGTTAACATCTTTGGCTTTCACCAAAGACTAGTACTTCTTCTACAGTGCCAAAGACTGTGGCATGTTCAGGACAGCCGATGGAGGAACTGCTACACTCCTGACCCATGAAACCTCTGTGGCCCCCCAATACCATCCACAAGGTCAGTTCTTGATGACTTTCCCAAAAACCAACACCACTCAGTGGTGACTTGAGTAGGCCTTCAAGTTCCACTCATTCAGTCCCTCTCAAAACCACACCAGAATCTACAGTCTGCTGACTGGTCTTGTCATATGACCATTATAGAGGGCTCGATAAACCAGATTCCACCATATCTGGTTCATTACCACTGCTTTGTAGGCCTCCTAATATCAGCTACCAAACTGAGCACTGCAAGGGGCTTTAGAAAAGCATTCACTCCTTGCTGCACAGAAGAGAGTGAGGAAGTCTTCTGGCAATATCAAACTAACAAAAGCCTTGAAACTGCAATGGCATTGCTTGAGCCTTTGAACTCAGCAAGAAGAAAAAGGTGGTGCAAAACAATGATGGCTCTTGATTTCATAAGGTCAAATTGCAAAGCCTGGAAGCTCCATCATCTTTTAGGCAATGCAGCTCCAGCAGCCTACAAACCACCTCAAGTAAGTGCAGATGCCATCTTCTCAGTTAATTGCCAGCTCCCAGGTGCCAATGGATAACAACATCAGGCAGAAAGTCCACAAACTACTTTACCATGAACTACACCAATACAGGTATTCTTCACCCCTTTCTGCTCCCTAAACAATAGATGAATTGGACTAGGGTCTCTCTAACACTAAGTTTGGGAAAGCAGCAGGAATGGATGGAATATATCCAGAATTCCTGAAAAACCTTGGTCTGAGGTCAAAAAGGTGGCTGGCAAACTTCTTTAGCAACATCCACTTTACTGGCACAATACCAAGACTGGAAAGTAGCCAAGATTTAGCTATTTTGAAGCCCAGAAAAGAGGCCCTGTCCCCAAAAGCTATCGACTCATCTCCATCCTTAGCAGTTACTATAAATTGTCCTACTTCAAAGGTTACAGCCAATACTGGAGCAACTGGTCCCCTAAGAACAGGCTGGATTTAGAATCAGTTGCAACTGCAGTGATCAGGTGCTGGCTTTAATCAGCTACATAGACTCCAGCTACCAGTGAATGTTAAAAATGACGACAGCATTCATTGATCTTAATTCTGCATACAATACTGTATAGTGCAAAGCCCTTCTGCTGGAGTTTTCATTAGCTTTCCCATGGCAATCAACCATCAGAGTCATCACTGATATACTGAATAACAGAAGACTCACTGAACACCTTGGTGAATCTGCCAGGAAACCAAGAAGCTTGAACAATGGCCTCCCACAGGCATCTGTTTTAGTGCCTGCACTATCCAGTCTCTACTCCAACGATATTCTAGTCACATCATCCTGTAAATTCATCTATGCAGATGTTACACTAGGAACACAAGTGTCCTCTCTGAAAGCCACAAAAAAGGTTATGACCAATGACCTCCAGACATTTGAAACGTATTTCAAAGCTTGGCAGATGAAACCGAGGACTCTGAAAACATTCGTCTCTGCCTTCCATTTGAATAACCATGAGGCCAAAGTGCTGCTGAAAATGGACTTTTGTGGTCCGTCTTTAATACATGACCACTATTCATAGTATCTTGGAGTTACCCTCAAATGGATGCTGAGCTATTGCCAACACCTTTATGATACCAAAAAGAATGTAAAGACAAGAGTTAAAATCACCCAGAAGATCGCTGGTGCATTCTGAAGATGTCATGCACTCATGCTTTGAACATTGATACATGCCTTGTTGGTCTTGCCAACCGTGGAGTATTGCCCACCAGTTTGGTGCAACAGCTCCCACAACAATCTTGTTGACACTGAAATCAATGTCAAGGTCAGGATTGTTAGCAGCTCTCTCAAATCAGCACCAATAGTGTGGCTTCCAGTTTTGGTGGGCATCATGCCAGCCAACATCAGGTGAGATGCTGCTGTGGTCCAGGAGTACAATATCCTGGCTGCTCTGGACCTGCTGAGATACCAAGACCTCAGTTTATGCCATACTCCCTACTCAAATCCAGGAAGCCTTTCTGGATCCACACATCAGCTCTACAGGTCAATGGAATGGATGATGGCTTGGATCATGGGCTGCTTATGATGTCCCAGGCAAAGAGCTGATTGAAGATCCAGTGAAAGAAGTTTTGGATTCTGTGTTCCCAGTGGATAGTGGACAGCAGTCAACTGCTTTTGGACAATGCATGGAAGGTGTGGCTATTTCCTTCATAAATGGAAAATCAAAGAATCACCACACTGTGACTGTGGTGATGCACAAACTATGTGATACATCATGGACAACTGCCCCATTCACTCCTAGTGGTGGCACAAAGGAGATCTACTTAGCAACCCCAGAAACATTAGAATGGCTTTCAAATCTCAAAATTCAATATCAGTTTCTGCCTATTGCCTTTCAAATCGCAGATGAAAGAAGAAGACAGAAGGAATTGCAAGGAAGTGAGATCCAGTGGTTTAATGTTTGTTACCTGGTCATGGTGGTACAGTAATTCTGAAGGCACATAGTACTTCTGGGTTATTAGTGGCTCTGCACACTGTGGCTGCAAAATATTCCCTGGCCATTATAGTTGTTTTTTCTGTCATGTGGGTTTATCATTAGGTATAAACACATAGGCAATGCTTTCTGTAGGCAGCAGCACAGAGATAAATTTGAGACCCTGTTGGAGGAGTTGGGCGGTGGGAGGGAGGTGGCGCAATATTTTCATGCAAACTTGGATAGAATAATAATAAGCAATACTGCCATCTAATGGTAAAGCTGGAACTCTACATTTAATGGGCTAAGCACTAGAGCGGAACAAATACTACAAATTTTCCCCTATGGCTATTCACTGACATTTTTACATGAACTCCTTTGGGCTGTGTTCATGCCCTTTTGTATTTGGTTTCCAACAACTTTCGACTGATCAAATTTTATTGGAACTAATATTCTGGATAAGCAACTTTCAAAATTGTAGGCTTAAACATTCATGAAAACTCCATTTTAAATTCTCATGTGCAAACAGCTTCCTCTGATGTTCTTGAATGTTCAGTGACCAGAGAAATGCCATGTGACTTACCTGGAATCACAACTAGGTAACACATCCCAGATTTTGAAAGCTGAGTATCAAATACTGTTCATGATCTACCTAAACAGTAGTATAAATAAGAAATAATGGTAACAGTAAAAATATCTTTTAAAATAATGTTTCTAAAAAATTTAAGTAAAATTGTGATTTGTTTGCAGATAGTCTGAGAGCAAAAATGGAGGTTATGCTCTTTGAATAAATTATTCATTGTCCATGATTTGCTCTGCTTTGCTAAACACGCCAGGCCCCATCCTGTTCCCACTGGTGACAAGGAGTGCTTTGCCTCCGTTTAGCACGGAAGCAACACTGGCTCCTTCTTCAAACATTTAAATAGACACCACAATTACTGTGAGGATAGCATGCAGCAATTTCTGTTGCAAAACCATACGTCTATATTATTTTTTTAAGTGCATTATTTGTTATAGGCTGACAGTATGCTTAGAGAATTAGAAGGAACTTGCTAGCTAACTAGACAGGCAACAAAAAACACATGTTTGGAGGTCAAGAGGAAGATATTTTTATTTCTTACATTTTAAACTCTTGAGTGAAGGAGAATTTTCATTAGTTGCAGCAGTTGCAGGACTTGTGTATTTTACACAGGCCAGCCAGTAGAGAAGGACTGGGGCCTGTGCGGGAGATTAAATTTGACCCCTTTTGGAGGAGCATGTTTTGTGTCCCCCTCCCCTGCTGCTTCAGGAGGCGCTTGCTCTTCTTCACTCCCTCCTGCCCCCTGCCTGGCTCTGGGAGAAGCTTTCTTTCCCCCTGGGGTTGCCAGGGTGGAGGAGTTCTGTGCCCCTGGTGATTTTTGGGGGGCGGGGAGGGAGGACCCCCCTGCTTGCACCCCCTGTGCATGTCATGATCTAACACACTTGAACAGGTCTGACATTCTGGTGAAGGCGTGTTATACATACAAGTACCTCTATTACATTACTTAGCCAATTAGTCAAAACTTGCCCGGAAGTGTCTAGAGTTCACAGGAGTTAAAATCCAATAACAACATGCCAATTATAATGATGCCATAGCCACATGAAGTTTCACAATCATTATTTCTAGTGCATGGGACTTCATAGTTATCCGCAGGATAGACTCCAGGATCTTCTGCCCCACGCCCACCGATCCCTACTGCTTAAGGTAAAGAACGATCTCTCTGGTGGTTGTAATAGTTGAGAATGGATAGATATCCTCTGTGTGCAGCAGTTACAGATTTGTTTCTTCCATGGTAAGACCTGCAAACACAAGCTCTTGCTAATCAATTGCCATCTACAATGCTTTTTTTGTTTAAGAAAAAGCAAAAAAATAGGAATGTGAAGGGATATAATTTAAAGCAAACAAAACCCCCCACCCAAATAAAACCACCACTTTTATAAGGTAACAGGCCTACTGTATGTCTTGTCTTAGATCTTAAATGTCTCCTGGCAGTGACTATTTTGTGTGACGTGTACCAAGCATACTGTAAGGCCCTAACAAACACTAACAATTATTATTGTAAACAATAACAAATGTGAGCAGTTTGACACAATATATATATATATGTTTCACCTTAGAAAGTGGAAATCAGAAACTGATTTCCCCCCTCCACAAGTTTAATTACAGATCCTTTTTAGTTAGTCTATACTGAATGCTTTTAGAATATGTGCAGACTAAAGCCAGAAATCTTCCCTCCTTCCATCACCATCTTCACTCCTTCCATCTCTTTAAAAAAAGAGAGAGAGAAAGAGAGAGAAGCATAATAAAAACATATGGAATTTGGGTTTTTGAAAAAGCAGCACCTGGCAAAGCCAAGCTCCTCATTGCTGTCAGAATTTCAAGCTTTTAGAAGGCTTCAAATAGAACAGAATGGAAAAATCAAAACTGAAAATGATGTTTCACAATTAAAACAGTAGTGGAGGTTAAATCTGTAAGGCATTCTTGCTGGAAGCTATTGTGTTTATTTTATGACCTCTGCAGAAGGAATCTTTTCTTGAGCACTACCCCTTCTGTACTAGTAGGGCTCTGATTCCACAAGGTGCTTAAGTATGTGCCCAAGTTTAAGTATGTGAACAGTCCCTTAAACTTCAATAAGCATATTATTCCTCCCTGCTACTTCAGTAGAATTATCCATGTATTTAAAGTTAGGCATATGCTGAAATATCTTGCTGAAGGGGCCTAGCTAAGATGATGAGCTGCTGTAGTGAATTCTCAGATTTTATAATTGCTGCTTGGAGGAATTCAGTCTTCATAATGATTATTGATACAATCTATAGTCTCTGAATGGCGGGTCATAGATTATACTCTAAGAGAATCTTTAGGGTTTGTAGTGTTGAGTGTGTATGGTGATCCTACCTTTCACCCAAGTAGCGTTTAAACTAAATGTGAGCAGTAAAGAACAGGCATGGGGAATGATTCTCACTTAAATAGTTGCTGCTGATTTACCCCATAGTGTTTCAATTGATGGAAAAGGAAAATCAAATAAAAGATGCCAAAAACAAGTGGGCCCAATTCTGATCTCACACTACTGTGCCCACATTGATTTCAACTGAGTTATTCCTGATTTACAGTGGTGTAAGAAAAAGCACAATTTGGTGCTAATAAGGCATAGGAAATAGTAATATGTTTATAGTCTGTGGCTTGGGTTGGTTATGGAAACAGTTCTGTATAGTGAAAAAGAGCAGCTGTTCCTTTGATCTGCTGGTTGTAGCAAAGGTGCCTACATCTCTATAGTAGCAAATATAGTATGGTTCTCTCTAGAGATGGTGTCAGAATCCGCACTAGTTATGCTCCATTTTTAAGTTTAAAAAGAAATGTTGAGGGGAAAACCTATTGCAAAGTAATGGGTTAGTGAGTATGTGGCTCTATGCCTTCTGCTGGCTGGAGTGCCAGCTGGGAGTAGACAGTGAAGGAGGTTGCATATATAATACCTGAGCACATACCATAAGTTCAAACTCTCACATAACATCACTGAGCCTTGCCAAACAACTAAATCAGAATTCAGCTTCGAACCAATCCATATGATCATGGTAATTTTATTATATGGAATTTGGGTTCCTTCATGGTTGAAATGTCCGGAGCATGATTGTGAGGGCTCTGTCCTCTGAGGGGTGAATTTTCTTGTAGGGTGCTCCATGGTCCCCACTCCCAAAGATTTCAGTGGAAGCGGAGGATGTTGCGCATCTCTTAGAGCTGGGCTCTCTCTTGTGGGAGAGGCGGAGAGCAGGAGTGGTGGGGGCCTCAGGGGAAAGAGGATATATGGAGGCAAGAAGGATACATACCTATCCTCCTATTCTTTTGGGCCCTTTTAAAACTCTGGGCCCCTGTGCAGTTGCCTTCCTTGCCACCCTCTCCTGTTTTATCTTAACTTAAACTATCTGCTCTTCTGGGGAGGGACAGTCTCCTACCATGTATGTCTATGTCCCCCTAGAGCAAAGGGACTCCAATCTGATTTGGGCATCTGGGTGCTACTGTGATACAAATAATAATAATAAAGAATAAATAACAGTGGATTCTTTCACTGCACAGTAAGGTATAGGGAATCCCCCAGCTCAGCAGTGCACATTTGGTCCATGCCTCCTGTCCCAGATGTGTAGTAGAAAACTCACTTATTGCTCTGTGCTCAGAGGTGTTGGAGGGCTTCTCACTGTAGAGTGGATAGAGTATTGGACAGGGACTCCTTTTATTCTCAGCTCTGCTGATGGGTGATCTTGTGCCTCCATTTACTCCTCTGTGTGGGGATAATGGTATTGACCTTCTTTACAAAGCAATTTGAGATCTACTGATGAAAAGTGCTATATAAGAGCTAGGTGTTATCATTATGGTTCTGTGCCTATGGAAGGGTAGGGAAAATTGGCTCCTAAATGCACTTAATGACCTCTTCTGAACACCCACCAAAGTGTGCCATGGTAGATGGACACAGCTCTAGAACTCGCCTGGCAAGCAAATCCCCAATTTTCATTTCATTCAATAGTGACAGCCTCACCCACTTTTGTCAACATGGAACACTGATGATCTCCAGAGCAGCAGCTCACTGTAATCCAACAAATGTTTTGTGCCAGAGCTGACCATTCAGCTTTTCAAAACAAATTTACTTAAATGGAGACTATAAATAGATGTATGAAAATCAAGAACAAAGATGAAACCATTACAGATGAAGTAAAACCTGTTAGGAATGCAATGTGTTTCTTGGTGAGAGTGACCTTGAGAGAGTAGCTATTCTGACACTAATTTCAAAACATGAAGACAAAGCAATCAGGGTATATGAGGGTGGTATGTGTGTGCAGAGTAACATCCAAAGCAAACCCATCTCTGTGAAGGAAGAACTTCCTTTTCTACAGTTTCACAGGATCCATGGAGTTTGAAGGCTGCATCCCCCACTGCCTCTTTTTTGGTCCCTTAGTCTTTCTGACTCTTCCTGATGGGATAATGAGTCAGAAACTCTGCATTATTCTCAGGCTATGTCTAGACTGGTGGCTGCAAATTTGCCACAGTCAGATCCATTTATCTGGATTGATTGAGCAGAAGTGGAGACCCACTCAATCGACCCGGAAATCAACACTATTAATCCACCTCCACCTGGTGGAGTAAACGCTGTGTCGACGGGAATGCATTTCCCATCGGTGCAGCAAACAGAAGACACCGCAGTAAGTAGGAATTAGGAAATCAATGGGAGATATGCAAACTACTGTATGTAGCTTGTGTATTTCCCGTCAACTGCCGCCAAATTTGACAGCAAGTGTAGACATAGGTTCAGTTTTTTGTCTCTGCTTCTGCAAATGTTACTAGGGGAGGTAACAGCAAGGTCCTTATCTTTTGATAAGTTCTCACAGGACAGCATCGTGATACTGGAGTATTTATTATAGCAACAGGTATTCGAGGAAACAAATGTATGTGTGTTGAACATCACTTATACTGTGCGCATATCTATTTATCTATCTAGCTATATATGAAACACATAGTGCACCAGAACAGGATGAAATCATTTTGGTGGTTTCTTCCCTTCCTTACACCATTCACCCTCCCAAATTTTAATTAGATTCCCCTTGGCTCTGCAGATAAAGATGTAAATGTAAAAATGGCCACTACCTGTCAGAAAGAGTTACTACAAATTTCACATAATAAAAATATCAACTTAATTTTAAAGTATCTATCGCTGTAGCAGCTAAAGGGATACCATATATCAAAAAGTTGCCATCACTTCCAGGTGGTCTGGAAGACTGGGACTCAGGGAGCAGGTTGTTTGCATGTTGGGAGGACAAATGAACATACACGGATAATGTATTTTAATAATCCAAATGCTATAATACCTTTCATCACATCACAAAATACTGCTATTTCCAGTTTTTCATTTACTCAGAACACTCCTTGGCATATCATTCCATCTTGGGGGGGGGGGAGCAGTGTGATGTTCCCCATACCAGGAAAAAATAGTTTTTTCCTTCCCCTACTCAATCTGGTTATGTATCTTTTCCCTTTTCATCTTTGTCAGTGATTTGTCTAATTAGATTGTAGGCCAAAGAAATGATTTTCTTGCATGCCTATAAAGAACTTACATCACTTCTGAGTGCTATGTAAGTAGTAATTATTTATAATAATTTCCTGGTGCTTTGTCCTGCACACTTCCCTTTTTGCCAATGACAGTTCTAAGGGTAGTTACTTTTAGCACATTCTCAGCTGACTACCATTGCATTGTCCATACAAATAGTTACTATTGCTGCCCTCAACAGTAGTAACCATTTTTATGCTATCCACTAGCTTTACCATTCGTACTTTCTGACAACTCTTCCATGGTAAATATTAGAGCAGATAGTGCTATGCATAGTTTTGCCCAAGTTTCCCTGGTCATGCTAACCTTTTGAACATCTGCAGAGTCGATGAGCATGTTATGTGCATTCTGAGCCTTTTGTGAATAAAGAATACATAATTGTCTTTTCTTCTCAGCCTTCTTCTGGGCTCTCTCACACAGATCTTACAATTTTTCATTTGGGCATGTGTTGTATAGCTATATGTCCTATGCCTCTGAGTAAATGAGAACTGGGCCAAAAGTATTTTTATTTTATTCTGTAAAATTTGTGGCGGTTTTATTGAAATGGTTCGATTTCAATAAGTGCTGTTCAGTAGGTAAATACTACAAGATTCCTCAAGGACTCTACAATATATTCTTGTAGTATCATTCCAGACGCATAGGTAAACATGAAAATATACAGATGAAGGGAGAAAAAAGCCATAGAAGTTGGTAGCTTGATAAAATAACTAAGAGTATATCATAACATGCTCTTAGGAAAGGGCTGGTACTTTATCTGAGTTTGTCCTTGAAAATGGAGCTGTTCAAGCAGTTCCAATGTGCCTGAGAGACACAAAAGGAAAACACAGGTCAGTGAGTATCACGAATATTTTTCAATAACCAGTTTTCTAAGTGTTAAGATTAATAAATTTAGCAGCATTGTTCTTAGTATATACCTCCTGTATTGTGTAGACATGTTTTCATAGCTCTCTTGACAAAGGAGGCCTCACAAAAAGCCAAGAGAAAGATTGGTTGAACACTCAAATGGAAAAATCAACACAAAATTATTTTAGAAAGCTTGATCAGTGCTCATTGCTTGTTCACTAGAATGGATGTTAGCGTTCTGACATTGAAAATTCAAGGTAAAATGGAAGTGTGAAAAAGATACCCAATGATCAGAATTCAGATTTAAGCAATAGGAAATCTGCCTGGACTTTATTTGGCCTTTAAACTTAAATACACTATCCCAAAAGCAATGACACTAACAATTGTTTGGGCAACCTGTAATCTATGCATAGATAAAATTGTGTAATTTAGCTCTGACTTGGGCATTCAGTTTATGGTAGAACAAACACTCAATGGAAATGAAACATTAACAGGAAAAACTGATATGTGCCAAATGATAACATATGCCACAGTACAGATAAGTTAATAATTGACAGGAGATTTTTTTTTTTGTTTGTTTCATTTTGCACTGAATGATATACATTGACAACTAGGATATTTCACTTTTTACAACTGGTTAGAGAATACCCGCAAATGACCTTAGCATTATTAATTTAAAAACAGAAACTAGAAAGGATTGAGGCCAGAGTCCATTAATCAGACAATCTCTAGGAGTGCATCTATCTAAATACAAGACTATTCAGTAGTGGGAATACACATAGCTGCTGGTTGCCATACATTCTGTGGAGATGAGATCTGACGCTAAGGGTTCTGGTAAATGAGGGAGTAGTTTATACCAAGTGTGGTAGAGTTTAGAAAACCAGGATCTATTTTGTGTATGCCAGTATCTCCAAGGGAATAGAACTGAATTTCATGCCAATGAAGAGGGCAAATACAAAGCCTAATAATGGTTAGGCTGCTGGTGTGCTGAGACCACAGCCTATTATGTTGTTTAATATTGTCTCATTGTTTCCTTGTACTCCCCTGTTGGTCTGTCTGTATCCAGCAGTTATCTCTTGTATTTGAGGCAGGGACTGTCTTTGTTCTGTTTGTACAGCACCTAGCACAGTGGAGTTCTGGTCCATGAAGGGGCTGTAGGTGCTATAATAATGAAAATAATACCCCCACTTGAGCCCTACATTAAAGGCTTCTGTGATGGAGTGGGTCTTATGTGGACACTACATCAGGGTCAATTTCACCCTTAATGAAGTTCACACGAATTGATAGATCTGTTGTTTTTACCTGCTGCTGATCAGTCAGTATTCACTTTCTAAATAGTGGACTTGGATTTCACACCTCTTTAGATGATTCTGTCACATGCATCCTTTTATTTATTTACTTACTTATTTTTTCCGGTGTGAGAGATTCTGTGGAGAATTGCTTTTACTGAGCCAATATTGGAGAAATCAAGTCCTCCCCTGACCCTCAACTATACATCTCACTAGTGTGGGCCGTTGTGTGGGTCTGGCTACTGTGATGACAATTACTACAAATGTTACGTTCTGCAGTGGCATGTCATAGACGAATGACAGTGCTGATGACAACTTAAGAAAGAGAGATGCTTTGCAGCACCACCTCCTCCTCCCAATTATCGTCATTGGCATACTCTGCCTCCATCAGAAAGGGATCTGTTATCTGTGTATCATAGAATCTTAGAAGATTAGGGTTGGAAGGGACCTCAGGAGGTGAGCTAGGGACCTCAAGAGGTCATCATGTTTTGGGGCTCATTGGTTAAGGAACTTTAAGATTCTTCTCAGGTGTGAGATGTGTTATATCTATCAGCCAGGAGTGCAGTTTAAGGTGCAAACAATCCTGTTGTGTCATCCAAAGGGACCAATCTCCTCCACACCTCTCTGTGCAATGGGGGAGGAAATGCATGCACGTGCACGTGCACTACTTCCATGATATCATTCAGTTAAGCCCTGGGTCAAGGAAAGGGATTGACAGCAGAGAAAGTGCTACATGACTGTCTGGAAGTGGATTGCTCTGGCCTCCTTTTATTATTTAGGTAATGCTCTGTGGGCTGGAATAAGCCAGGCAATGGCTATGACCTGGCTCCATAACAGAAAGGTGCAGATGAGGATTTGGTCCTTTTTCTTCAAGCTCATAAGAAAGAGAACAAGGATTTGTGGGTTTTTTATTTTTTAACTTTGAATGGCTGAAGCTATTGGAACTAACAGCGTGATGGTGGGTGGGAGACAGCATTTAAAACAGAGAACATGAATCTTCACAATAATTAGTATCGTCTTGACAAAGGCCTGACAGAGCTGGAATGGTTCATGTCTTGTGTGGAAGGCGCCCTCTAATTTGTTTAATACATTAAGTGTCTTGAACAATGTAACTTGGTTCTGGCATTTTTTTTTTCCACAGGACCTTTCTATGTATTAGATTTCTCCTACAAGGCTGAAGCATTACCAGTGGCTCCTACTTGATTTATGTCAGTCCTTAATGGGGGCTGATTATTTTTCTCTCTAGGGGAACATGAGAAATGCTCTTATCTTGCCTTCCATTTAATTGCCTGGAGTGTAAAGTAATTTTAGGAAAACAGCCATCCCACTGGCATCTGTGCACCTGGGGTGAGCCTAACAGATCAAAACAACCTTGTCAGATGTATGTGAACTGTGGGGGATAAGTACCTAAATGGGCTGGTTTGTGTCTCCAGTTCACTTTTACTTTACTCTAGTTTGAAATGGTGTTTTTGACCCTTTTGTCCTTGGTTAGCAGATTCAGAGAAAAGCATTTGACAAAAGGACACGCTACAAAACTATATAAATATTGTCCTAGATTGCCTGAAGGTAGTTTCTGCCTGATTTACTTTCCTGACATATCATAATGATGTGAGGACTGAAACTACACCACTTTTCTGTGGTTTCACACTAAAGATGCAGCAGGTGGATATTCAGCTATGGAAAATATGGTATGGTTAGGACTGTCGGTTTCTCATGGGTGGGGAAAAAAGTCATAGATAGCCTTATTTTCCAATTTGTCTGTATCTTTTTTTTTTTTTTTAATCTGACTCGCTCCCAAGTGGTAGCTCCTGTGGCTCCTGTCCTGCGGAGCTGGACTCAGCACCCTGCTCTGGATGTTGCAACGTGGCATGTGGGGTTGCAGTGGGCTGCTCAGGTTTGGCCTGGCTACACCTCTGTCATGAGCACGGATGAGGGAGCAGGCCAAACCGGAGCTGTGCTGCGACCCCGTGCGCTAGGTTGCAACACCTGGAACAGGGAGTCTGGATCAACGGTGGGTGGGAGGACGCAGGATCCACTGGTGGCGGGGGTGAGTGCAGGACGGGCTAATTCTCCAGCCTCCCAACACCCCAGGCTTTCCCTCTGCACCAGGCTGGTGCTGGGGCAGAGGTGCTGGTCTGGGTAGTTGGTACCCCCTCGTATGTCAGGGCATTTGTTATAAAAAATCACTGACCAATCATTAAACCTGTGACTTCACTAACTGTACCATGGCTGCTCTGTGATTTTTGATTTAATAAAAAATTCCGTGACAAATCTGCAGCCCTAGGTATGTTGTTTCGTTAATGAAATACAGTTTTGTTACTTTAATTACATTTCATCTTGTTAAAATAATCTAGTCCTGACTCCTAATAATGCATTAAAATGAATTTGCTTTTGCTTAGCTATCAGCTGGGGACAGATTCTCTGCTGCATCGGATTCCCTAAGAGCGCTCTGCAAAGGATCGTGTGATGGCTTCCTGAACATCAGGCTAGTTCTGCCTTAGCTGCAGTGTACTTTACAGCAGCTTGAAGGAGGTAGTTTAGGATCTGGTTATGCTGATTCTGTGCCAGCTCATCCAACACTGGGGAAATCCTCAATCAGGTGAGATCTGTCTTGGTCACGACCTTTTGCATTGCCAGTATAACAAAACTGTCCACTCCCGTGGTGTGGACTTGCCTTTGCACTGTAGCCCTGGCTGCTGCTGGGAATGATGGTGGCAGAAGACCTTCCTCTTTTTGAGATAGGCAGTGGCCTATCAGATCTTTTTGTGATTCAAGGACGTATGCTCATCTGAGGAAGTCTTGCCTGTTGCAGCCACACAGAAGAAAGAGATTTTTGATCCTGTTATTCAAAACAATTGCTTTGAGCTCTGTCAGATTATAACAAATGGGTGAGGCTAAGCAATCACTAATCTGGCCGCAGTGTATAGTACAGTTAAGCCTCCTTTGGTCTGGGAAGAAAGATATTATGTACAGTGGCTGCGGTTTTCAATAGCACCTATGCAATTTAAGAACACAAGTCTTGTAGACTTTCAATGCACTTCACATTTCAAAGCACTGTGCAGATATTAACTAATTAATCATCAGCATACCTTTCTGAAGGAGGTGAAAATACTACCACCCCATTTTACAAAACTAGGAAGCTAAGGTAGAGAAGTGAAGTGACTCGTTCAAGTGAATCAGTTGTAGGGCCAGGATGAGAATGCAGATCCTCCTGAACCCAAGCCCAGCTGTTAGTCCTCTAAACCAGGTTGCCTTGAAATGTATCCGTTTTTTGACTTTGTAACTGTGCTGGACTGAAGGGTACAGTCTCTCTTAGCTTACTTTTCTTTTCAAAATGAGCAGTACAAACTCCACTGTAGTTTGATAGGTTTTGTACTTGGTAAATTTTCTGACTAGTTTTCATGCATACTGAAAATAAACTGAGCCAAAAGAGTCTGAAAGTGATTTGTGTATTGATCTGACAAGAGATCAGTGCTTAATTTGTGTTAGGGCGTGCCAGGGCTGAGCCCTGGCACCTCTGGCTTAGCAGTTCATAGCCCCAGTGCCTCTGGGTTTGCTGCATCAGTTATGAATGGAACAAAATTGCTTGAGCCCCAGCACCTGATTGTTTGAGCCCTGTCACTCCTTTCATTACAAATTAAGCCCTGCAAGACACTGAGTTTATAAAACTTGGGTAGGCTGTTCTCAGTGTTGTCAGATGACAGAACAAGGCGCAATGGTCTCAAGTTGTAGTGGAGGAGGTCCAGTGAAAACGTTTTCACTAGGAGGGTGGTGGAATAGTTTACGTAGGAAGGTGTTGGAATGTCCATCCTTAGAGGTTTTTAGGGACCAGCTTGGCAAAGCCTTGGCAGGGATGATTTAGTTGGGCTTGGTCCTGCTTTGAGCAGGGGGTTGGGCTAGATGATCTCCTGAGGTCCCTTCTATCCCAAATCTTCTATGATGCTAAAACTTTTTTTCTCTAAAACTTGGATTAAAATTGCAGTTAGATTGCTTTTGAGATCTGTTGCTTGATTTACAAGGAAGCTTTTCAAAATCATAATTTACAAAGGACATGGAAAGAAAAGTAAATTTCCTGTAAATATGTGACTCAACATGTTATCCAGATGATCCCCAATAACCTGTCAGAGGGATAAATTGATAGGTCTAAAATGTGACTTAGTAAGTAACACAGAAGAATGGAAAAAATCCCAGGATCTAGTAAAATACTTTCTCAGTAAAATATAAATCATTGAAAGGAGGTTTTTCCCCCATAGAGTGTTTTATTTAAAAGACCATACTTCCCAAATGACATATTTTAAAATATTCTGACAAGGTATATCAGGGGTTTGCTTGTCCCCTTCTGGAAGCCATGCTGTCTTGACACACCCAAGCTAGGTAAAAAGACAAGTGAATTCAGATCTCTGAGGGCTCCCTAGAAAGGCTAACCAGGATCAGCTGCTGGTGAAACCATCAAGAATTGGTTCTCCAGCAGCCAGAAGGGCCAAGAGCAGGCAAAAGCCAATCAGGGCCCACTGGGCAAGATAAAAAGGGCTGGCTGTTTCCTTTAATGGTTAATTTTGAGTGAAGCCGAGGTAGGAAAGGAAGTATTTCTTCTGTCTTAACTCAAGAAACAGAAGTTGGTTAGGGACCTTACTCTGATTGTATGTTTTGGTTGGAGCAACAAAGGACTGTTTTATTTTATGGAATTTAAAGATCAGGTGGCCATCCTGAGTTAAATATCAATTTATTGTTGTAAAATTAATGTGAGCTTGCTTTGTGGGATGCCCCACTGGTATAGATGAGTCTGTCTCAGGTACATATGGGTAGCTTATAAAACTTAATTTTGATTCTTAGTGTAACCTTTCTGCAAGAGTCGGCAGCAGCAAGGGCCAGGTTCTATATCTAGGGGTCCCTGTCAATGACACATCACCAAACTGGCTCAAGCCCCCACCCAGTCACCTGGGAAATCACACACTATCCCCTGGGTGCCCCAAAGGGCAATACTTCCCCTCTCGCAAGCACAGAGTCTGAGTGTAGAAAGTAAACCTTTTAATAACAGAAGAGAGGTAACACAGCCCTGGTTTGGGAAACAGTGCAAACGGAATTCATGAACTCAATGAGCCAAACCCCACCCCAGAGTATGGGGTGTGTCCTTCGCCTCCCCCTTCGTGCCTTCCCCTTTACTGACCATCGTAGTGTCAATGTCCAGTTGGGGCTCAGCCTGCCCCCCTCTACAAACTCCCGCTGGCCACAGGTTTGACCAGGCCTCCTCCGTTGCTGTCTCCTATTGCCTCCGGGTCTCGCCGAGTCCCCAACCGCCGACTGCACCTGGCTCCCGCCAACCCTGGCCTCACCAGGCTGGCACCGACCGTGCGCAGCTCCCGCTGGTGCTGAATGCACCAGACTCCCGCTAATCACACCTGGCTGGCACTGGACGCACTGGGCTCTCGTTGACCGCTGGTGCCGACTGCACTGGACTCCCGCTAACGGCACCTGGCTGGCGCCAACTGCGCTGACGCCGACCATCCCAGGCTCCTGCTGACCGTTGCTGACTCAGCTTTGTCAGTTGTCAGGCAAGGTTTCCTGGGTCCTCTAGTGATTCAGCTCTTAGTGGCTTTCAGCTCATGGGTAAACCTGCTGACACTGAAGCGATGTCCCTGCTTTCAAGAAACAAAAGACTCCAAGAGGAGTCGTTAATTCTACCTTTTAACAATGGGAGGAGATCATCACTCCATGCCTGGGAGCAGCCCTTTCCCAGGGCTGGTGCAATCCCAATAGGAGATTCATCATATCTCCCCCTCTTCACAATGCTGAAACATTTGTCCGCCACCCTTGTGGCACTCTATTTAGTTTAGGGTAAAGTATTTTATCATAACAGACAACATTTCATTACCCCAGCAGTGAACACAAAAGTGGTTTGTAGCCCAAAATCAGTCAGGCTAACCATTTCCCATTATGCTCAGCACCTAGGTGTGCTTATCCATATACAGTGAATTATGCTAAATACTTAATTGTACTCATGCAAATACAAAGCCCATGCAAACAAAGTGCCCCCCTCCTTTCAGCTGACTGAGTAGAAGGGAGCGCCACTCAGACTGTCTGAGGAGGGGGAGTTCCACTAAAACCTTCCTTACATCAGGAGGAGGTTTTCAGTATTTGATCCAGCCCTCTCTCATGGGTTCTAATGTGTAAAGGGGAGTAGCAGACTTCTCTAGACTTCACTGGGTGAGCTAAGCCAATTTTTTTTAGTATAATGCAACAGTGAGGACAATTGGGACAAAAAGAATGGCTAGAGCTGCTAGAACACATACTTGCAAAAAGTTTTCCTGCTTGGTGAGGATAGACCACTAGATACAAAATCAGTGGACCATACAAACAAATTCTCTACCTGTGTTAAGGAAGCTGCAGATTTGGGCTAATACTATTAATAGTAGGTTAAGCAAAAAGGTCTTACAACATCATTAGAATTACATTTTTTTCAGATTAAAGCCCTGAACCTAAGACGCTTATGCGTCTACTTAACTAATAGGCTACTTCTGTAGATTTCAGTAGGACTTCTCCTGCTACTAAAGTTAAGCATGTGTAAGCAAGTATTTGCAAGACTGGGGCCCACTTATATTTAGTATAAATAAGGGCACAACCTGGTCCAACATATCTGAGACAAGGTTTGCCTAACACACTGATGCAAGAGAACTGTGTTTCAAGAAAACAATTTTTGAGCATATAAGAACTTAGTGAATATGGAGTAATTGGGGAAGAAGTCTTAAATCTATCTGTGGGAGAAAGTTGGTGTATCTGAAAAGCTATGGTTAAAATACAACAAACTACATAATTCCAAAAGTAGCCTCTGTCATTTTATAAAGGACTGCTCAATGATATAAAGATAAAATAAGAACATGGTAAGAACCAAATGCTGTCCGCTATGACTTTCAGATAAAAAAAAAATAAGGGCAGTGAGAGAGAGGGAGTTAATATGAGCCAAAGTAGTTTACAGGAATATATTAAGGAGAAAGAAGAAACACTAGGAAAAGAACAGAGCAATTAGAGGAGATAGGTGATTTTTATCATTCTAAAATGGCTGAGCTACTGGCCCCCTTTTAAAACCATCCTTTAACAAGAAAAGTAACGCAAAATGTGTATATGAACAATTACAACTATATCTTTCCATTGTTCTCTGCATAGAGTTCTCACTGAAGTCAATGGGAGTCTGGCACAAGGATCAGTGACAGTAGACGGTCTGTAGAGAAAAATGAAAACCTTTTAAATACAATGTAGCTGCTGATAAAAATCAGGTAAGTGGATACTTGCCAATTTGCACCTCTTCTCGCCTGTTGTCAGGGAGCAGAATTTCGGATGCCGTTTCGATGTCACTTTTGCTTGTTACTTCAGCACTAAGTGCCAAACTTAGTGCACAGACTGTAGGCCTCTTTCAAAGGGCCTGGGAGAAAGGAATGCTGTTGACTGGGCATGAGGCAGGTGAAAGTGAAATGGGTGAATCTGTGCAATAGCAGATCCTCCAGTCAAGTGGCT
The DNA here is from genome assembly GCA_007922155.1 of Mesoclemmys tuberculata. Taxonomy (NCBI): domain Eukaryota; kingdom Metazoa; phylum Chordata; order Testudines; family Chelidae; genus Mesoclemmys; species Mesoclemmys tuberculata. The sequence goes on along the minus strand of ML675624.1, from coordinate 62,814,083 downwards.
TTGTGAGGTTGTGGCAGTGGACAGTTGATTTCATTCTAAATCTATCTATCCCTTTCCATCTTGTCCTCATACAGGCCATTTCTTCCCCTTTTCCTGCTTTAGAATTCCCTGTTGTTCAAATACAGAGCTGCATTAACTGGCTAAGGCTCCTATTTGAAATAGCCTGTAAGGATGTGTTTAAAACCATACCTATTTTGGGAAAATACTTAAGCATGTATTTAAATCATATTGATTTCAAAGGGAACAGCTTTCCTGAATAGAGATACTTTCCTTTGGGGCCCAAGAAGGCAGTTGAATAAGTTAGAAACAGAACTTTCGCTCATATGCTATTCAAATATAATCTCATTGCCAACTGGCAAACTCACTGCAATATGTTGTTTAGGTTTCATTTGTCTAAATATTAATTATGACTTATTTGTATTCTGGTAGTGCCTAGGAGCTCTAGTCATGGACCTGGATCCCACTGTAGTGAAGTTCTGGAAGAGGCTTCCAGCTGAGGTTTTTAAGAACAGGTTACATGAACATCTGTCATGGGTGGTCTAGGTTCACTTGGTCCAGCCTCAGTGCATGGGGCTGCACTTGATGGCTTTTCAAGGCCCCTTCCAGCTGTACATTTTTATGATTCTATGGTTGTGCTAGATGCTGTACAAGCAACACAAAAAGATGGTCCCACTACAAAGAGTTTACTTTCTGAGGAATTGATATTAATGCCAACAGCATTGTCAACAATTAAAAGACAAATTAGGACTAAATTAAATTTCATTGTTTGCTGTTTCCCTTGAATCTACCTTTGATTTAATCTTTGCTGTTTTTCTGTATCGTAGAGTACAATGTGTTGCATTTATCTCACAGCACATTGCAAGCAAGCAATTGTTTAACAGGCATTAAACAGCTAAACTAATAAACCCGGCTTTAAAAAATCATTAAGCTGTTGATTACAACACTGAGCTTCCTTGTGCTTGTTTCTCTCTTGAGCTGGCTGTCAGGAATTGTTTGAAGTCAGATTAAAAATTGGTGGTCAAAAACTGATATATCCTGTTTAGATTTTTGGATTATGATGACATTTGTTCTTAATCTAAATTTTAAAACTGCAGCATTTAATCTGAAAATGAAATAAGGTGTGGTTTAGGATTAGGTTAATTTTTATGAATTCATTCTAAAGTAATTTGTGATCTGAAGGGGGAGGGAGTAGCTGAGGCCTATTAATAGCTGTTTGTGTAACGAATGTAGCATAGAGGAACTGATGTCGAGCTCACACACATACTTGTTTATATTATAAATTAATGTGGATGCCTTTGATAGGAGATGATTGGTTATATAGTAGAGCCAATCACATGTAATACTGGAAGCACTGGTGTAACTAATTATGCAGTTGCTAGTAAGTAATTAGATGGAAAAAGATTAACTCCTCACATGCCTCTTTTTCCCCCCACTAACTGCAAAATACAGTGTAACTTAACAGTTAAAATCTGAAGACACTTCAGACAAGAATATTCTGTGTGAAAATATCAGCGCCATGAAATATTGTTACATTGTTCTTATATTTTCTACCTGAGGAATAAATTAGTTTGTAAATTTAAATGACTTATTAGATTGTTTTTATAGTGATGTAAATACAAATTGCTTTTAAGCATTGCTCTTAAGTATCAAAATTTGTATATCAGACGTTTGTGTAATCCTAAATTTAACCATCAAGATATGTGCTCTTAGCTTGTCCCTTAGTAATGCATAAAAGTTTCAGTGAAAATCTTGAACAGTTCCTTTTCTCCTTTTGTCTGGCTTCAGTTTATGAATTAATGAAAAGCATCCGATAGTGTCTTAGTTTTCCAGTACTTTTAATAAAAAACAGATTTACACTTTGTTGCCTTTAATGTTGATCTAGTCAATATTCCTTTATGATATTATTTAAAAAAACAGGGACTTCTTCTGTAGATGCCAGTAGATATACTGTTGTTTTTTCTATCCAAAACAAATATCTTTTTACATAAGAACATTTAAAAATATATTCTTTAAAATATTGAACTCAACACTGAACAGTAATTATGATTGTAGTACCCACTACTGGCAATTTATGATCTCATCTGATATGTTTGCTGAGAATGCTAATAATGCTGTGTACACTGAAGGCAATTAGCAAAAAATAATGAATAGTTATGTTGTCTGTGTGTGCCCGCAGAACTCCATCTACACTGGGCAATAACATATTTTAGGAAGCAAAGTATGGGGCAGATATGCAGCTGTGTATTGTGGCCCTGGAAGGATTGAGGATGATTAAGGGTGCAGTGTGTTTCTGGTGAGAGTGGCACTTGAGGTATAATCACAGGCAAAGATTTAGGTGGTCACAACTTGCTAAGACACCCCTGTGCAATGTAGTGCATGTGCAGCCGTGCAGGACTATGAGGGCCAAGTGTGATCAAGACCATCAAGACTGATAGAGGGAGGAATGTTTCTCTCAGATCCCTAACACTAGTGTGTGTATGCACATGTCCCGTTCTGATTTAGCAGATACTGGGAGTAGTGGACCTGTCTCTGTATTTTCCTTACTTTCACTGTGGCACAATTACACTGATATTCAATGCTGACAGTAACAATACATTTGCTTGCAGTAAATTATTCAACAACTAAGTGTGTCTCTGTGTTGTACAGAGTTTCATACAGGATGTGGTCCCTGGTAAACAAGGCAGGCAAAAGATGGAATGCAAATTGAGTAGAAGCCCATTCACATGTCCGGTTGTAGCTATTTTCTTTAATAAATGCCCCCATTTAACAATTCTTCTATATTTTGTGATGCTTTGAAAAGGTAACTGGAAGGAGACTAGTAGTGGGTTTAATTTGGGCTAGATGGTCCTTCTGTCTCCCCAGAGTGGCCCCTGTCATGGCTGCTACCGGGTGAGTCCTAATACTCCAGGCTTGAAGGCAGACGAGTATTTTCTGAGACCTGCATCACTCATTGTACGGCCCATAGTCTCCTAGCAGATCATAAGTAGCAGCACTGAGGGGCGGTTCTGTCCACTTTCTACTTTGATGCTGTTTGCTTTTTTTTAGCATGCCAGGTTTATTCATGTCCAATCAGGTGCGCCTGTGGATTCTCTACGTGTTGTCAGAAAACATGCCCACAAGCAATATGCATTTGAACTCCCTCAGATGTACGGCACTCAGCCAGTACAACTCGTTAGTGAACAGAGCCCACTGTGTGATGTACAAACCATTCAGTGGTTAGGACTCATTGGATTGCAAAAAAAAAAAAGAGTAAGTTCCACATTTTCAATACAGTCCACTAACTGTGGTCTCCTTTATTAAACTGCATTTTCTATGGCCCTGATTCAGGAAAGGATTTAAGCCCAAACTTAACTTTAAGCATGGCTTAAATCCTATTGACTTGAAGTTAACCATGTGTGTACATGTCCTGAAAGAGGATAAATTTCTGAATCAGGGCCTACGTTTGTGGTGCTGAGCTATTATTATTGGATCTCATTTACAGCAGAACCTTTACAGTTTATAGCTTTTAAATGTAAACTGTAAACTTTTATTAGAATGTTTATTATCGGAAGAAGTATAGTATCGCCGTTAAAGGAAAATACAAAAATTGGGGGGGAGGCTGTGGTGAGGGGTAGGGAGGAGACTACCCAATTTTGGACAATACAGTTACTGTCATGTTTCGATCCCTGCATGTCTGAAAGGGGACACAAGGTTTTAAATGGAGAATTTGCAATGCTGCTTTTGAAACTGTGGGAATTCTTTGGAATACACTGCCATCTTGTGACAAAAGGGAGAATTGCAGTCCGAAAAAGGGCTTCTCAAACTGTCAAAGCCCAAATGTGTGTGATTGAGCAATTAGCTTTCAGTGATTCAATAAACATGTTTGTTGTGTCACAAAACATTTCTAAATATGTAATGTTATCTTGCATACAGAAGTGCGGTCCTACAAGTCTATATAGTTATTAACCTCTCCCTCAGTGCCAAGAAGACACAGGCTATCTCTCCTTGTGATGTCTTGCCTGCTAAAATGAACTGGAATGCTTGCGCTTACAGTACTGATTATTACATTAGAATCTGATGATAGAGTATTCTCCATGCCTTTGGCGCTAGAATTTGCTTCCCCTTCTGGTCAAAGAGAGCTGCGCGTATGCGTGTGTGTGCGCCAAATATATTTTGCAAATATTTGATAATGTTGTACTGTTTCTGGAATTCATGTTTTAGTTTTGTCACATTATTTGGGTTAAAAAAAAAAACCCTCCACCCCCAAATTACCCCCCCCAATGGAAACTGTTGATTTCGACCCTTTTAAATTAAATATTTTAATTTCCTTTTTTTTTTTGGTATGAAACTACTTTTGTTTCAAAATTTCCTTTATTACATTTAAAAATGGTTGAAATAAAAGTTTTGATTATCAAAAGAAAATATTGTTTCCTTGAAACTGATCCCCCCCCAATATTTTTTTAACTTTTTGAATTGCCAGCAAATCAAAAATTCCATTGGTTGCCCAGCTCTAGTGCAGAGTATGCAATATGCATTGTGTGGATTAGAGATCATTAGTGCAGAACAGTGAGGAAAATTATGCCATATATGTGCATTCATTATTTCTCACTTGTTCCATGAGAATAATGTAGGTTTTTTTCAGAAAATGAAATTGAATTTTTACTGTGCTTGGATTCTCTAACAAATATCTGTTTTCTGTTTGATAACCTGTCCTTTGTCAGAACCCTAATTGATTCTTCAAGTCATAAAGCCTCCTGGTGCACTGATTATTATCTTCCTTTTGAATGAGATCTAGTTGGAGGATACTCAGGCCCAGTCTACACTTACCTTCGGGATTCGGCAGCAGTCGACGGGAGATACGCAAGTGACATAAATTATTTGCGTATCTCCCGTCGACTTCACGGCATCTCCTCTGCGTGCTGTCCACACTGCGCTGCGTCGAAGGGAACAGCTACGCCACTTACTGGTGGTTTTCCTGTGTCGCTTGCTGGATTGACTGAGCGGGTCTACACAGACTGCTCAGTCGATCCAAAGCAATCGATCTGATGGCAGCGAATTTGCCACCGTCAGTGTAGACCCAGCCTTAGAGGTTTTGGGATTTGAAGTTTGTTCCTGTTTTGTTTGGAACACTTGCAACTTTAAAACAAAGGAATTAGAAAGCCCTAAAAAAATAGTAACTTCATTACATGATGACATCATCTTCTATGGCCATTCCGGGCAGGTAGGTCTGACCTCAGATGGCTAGCCGAGGCTCTACTGGGGCTGCAGCATCCATACTGCTGGTTTTAGAAGGCTACCTGGAGCCCTGGTAGTGCAAGTCTGTCTATTGCGCCTGGGAGGCTCGCTCCCAGGTGTGGGGCAGACATACCTTTACTCTAGTGTCTGAGTGCCTGTTTTCTGAAGATGTGCAGTGGTGGTGTAGCTGTGTTGGTCCCAGGATGCTAGCGAGACAAGGAGGGTGAAGAAATATCCTTTATTGGACCAACCTCTGTTGGTGAGAAAGAAGGTGCCCTATGAAAGGGCTCTGCATTGCTCAAAAGCTTGCTTCTGTCTCCAACAGAAGTTCTTCCAATAAAAGATATTACCTCACTGTGATTCTGTACCCCAAAGCAGCACACTGTAAACCCCATATTCATCATTTCTCTATGGTTATAATAATTCATATTAAGCACACCATGTAAAATAGCTAATGAAAGGTCATAATCTGCTAAATCCCATTGTGCTGTCAAAATATGCATATTGCTAGTATGTATCAAGTTATAGATTTTGCTATTATCACAACATGTTATAAGCTTGCTAATAATAGCAGAGGAGGCACTCCCAACCAAGAGGAGCTCAGCATCCATCAATCTGCAAAGGAGTTGTAAATAAAGAATTTACAATACAATGACCATTGCACAATAGAGATTGCTCAACTCTGACTCACTCTCAGGAGAAGGATTAAACAACCTGTTGGCTCAACAGAGCCCCCCTGGACATTCTTAAATTAATGTCTAGTGGGGGTTAGGGGAGGAGCTGGGTGTCTGGGATCTGGGGGTGAGGACAGGACTAAGAGATAGTTGGAGGAGTCAGGGTGTCTGATGGGGAAAGCTAGCGAATACCTAGGTGGGTTGAGATGGCTGGAGGAGCAGCCGAGAGTGGGAGAGTTTGGGGAGTGTCTGGGGGTGGAGGGAAAGCTGGGAGTAGTTGGGTGAGTGGAAGAATTTCATGGGGGTGGGATCTGGAGAAAAGGGTGTGTGGGTTGCTTGGTGCAGCTGAGTTTGGTGGGGTGCCCAGGATGGTGTTTGCTGGGGGAGCCTAGTGAAAAGTGTTTGGACCTGTATTAGGCCCTTTAATTTGTACCTTCTCCAGCAGATGTTGCTGCCACCTCCTCCCAGCCTCTCCTACCTGGCTGGGATGCTTCAGGGGGAGGAGCAAGAGAGGAGGAGGCATGTATGCCTCTGCCTTCCTACAGCTCCGCTGAGATGTGTGAGGATCCCTCTGGGCAGGAGGAATGCATAATGGTGCTGCCAAATGCATGAATGTCATGTGAGATGCATGACACTTGGCAACCATGAGCTGTCCTGTTCACACAAGAAAAGCAGTTGATTCTCATCCTAGAGCAAGTTCCCTTAACTGAGGGACTGTGCCCCTTGGCTGAGAACCAGGGAGGACCAGCGTGTGGACTCGGAAGAGCGCGCTCTGTGACATCTCTCATTTAGTCTGAACTCTTCTAAACTTTGTTTCTTCTCTCGTCTCCGCTTGCGCCTCTGTTCTGTACTCTGTTGCCTTTAGTTTAGATAAGCTCCCAGTTGTGTGGATGCTTATCAGAAGTGTATCCAAACCCTTTCCCACTTTTTTCTCTCCTTCTCAATCCCCCACAAACCCTGGATTCCCCATGGAGTCAGAGAGGCAATCCTCTATCTCAGGGTCTGAGTAGTGCTTCTTTGTAGGGAGGCAGGCTCGACCACAGATCTCTGTCTAGGTCTGTGCTGCAAAATGTGATCATGACAAGATCTGGCCCAGTGCTGGGTGTTATGATGTATTCAGTGTATTGCATCAGATCTGTTTTCTCTTTCTGTTATGTTTTCCCCATTATAAATCCCACTTGCAAAGTATTGAGATCAAATGTGCATAAAGTAAGGCTTAATGGAGTTTTTGGGATTGTGTGATGGGGTGTGTAAGCTCCACACTGGGGAACCAAGGGTTAATGAACAATTCCGGGCCCAGAAGGCCCTGCCCAGCTGCACTGGCTGGGCATGCTCACAATGGAAGCAGAGCTGAAAAGGGAGCAACCCAGGTCAGTCAGGGTGGACGGGGAAGGGAGCAGTCCTATGCTGTTAGCTCCCACAGAGCGACCACACCATATGGACAAGCCCTCACGGCCGAGCCAGCAAATTCCACAGTGGAGACTGGGAACGGTGGGCTGTGACTCATGGGAAGAGCTTCTGGACTGCTGCGAAGGAGAACCCCCGCTTGGTGAGTTCATCAGCAGATGCTGATGTGACTTTCTGGAGGGGCAGAGGCCCTTGTAGGAAGTGACCTGGGGAGCGGGCATGGGGAGGTGGAAGGGTCTGCCCTAGGCCACGTATCTGACCTGCCAGTCACAGGGCTCTAAGTGGGAATCCGGTGGAGCAGGGAGGGCCCAGGCTCCCCTTCCACTGGCTCCACTGACTCTCACCACTGAGCAATACTGCCACAGACTCTTGGCATTAGGTGTCACTGCCAGGCTCAGACACTAACCCTCCCACCCAACAACTGCTGGAGAACGTGGGCAATGACTCAGTCCCAACGAAGGGACAGCTAACCCGCCGATGACACCAGCCACAGGAGATCATGGATGCAGGAAAGCTGCTGAAGTGGATGAGAGAGAGCCAACGACAGGGTCAGATACTGCAGCAACAAACAGCTCAGCAGCAGCTACTCTGAAAGTTGGTGGCACAGAACCAGGAGCAACGACAATGCCTTATTCAACGGGTAGCAATGCTGCTACAGCCCTACGGGGCCATTTTACGCCACAGCACTAGGACCTTCGGCTGCCCATCAGTCTGGTAAAGGCCACTGCAGTACGCTGGCCCCCGGAACACTGGGCCACCCTCATAGCCCCATAGATGATGGGACCCACCTAGGCCCCGTACAGGGTGCTGGATTACAATGAAGTAAAAAGTCATTTTAGACTATATAGATATCAACCCAAGGCATTTTGTCAATGATACAGGAAGGAAAAATACCCACCTAGAACCTGAAAGACCTGTGCTGGTGCTGGCTGAGCCCTGAGAAGCAAGCTGGAGTGCAGGTAGCGGAGGCCATTATGCTGGAACAGTTCATCCAGGTTCTCCCAGCCAGCGGGAGAAAATGGGTGCAACATCATTGACTGACAACAGTGGTAGAGGCCATAGCCTGGATGGAGAGCTATGTGGATGCAGAGAGTCTGGCCTCCCGGACATGTAAGACTGACGCACCAGAACTCAGGGCGCCACTCCCAAGCAGGAATCAGGCTAGGAGGGGAGGCCAAGAGTTGCTGAATGGGCCACTCCCTTTCAGGTTGCTCCTGCCTGGAGGTCAGAGGCCACAGCTTAGTCACCGAGGTAGAGCTGCGAGGAGACCGAGGTCTCTGAGAAGGGAGGTATATCCCACCAGGAACACTCACTACCCCAGAAGAGGGGCAGCCAACTGAAACCCTGAAGGGTAGACATTTCAAGTGTGGACAGAGAGAACATTTGCAGCAGGAATGCCCCTTTATGGATTGAAACTATGGGCAGGCCTGAACTACATGCACCCAAGCTCACAGATGAGGCCCAGCCAAGATGCTAATGTCAGTATGGGTCAATAGGTCTGAGATAACAGATAGATTCTGATAGATTCTGGATGTAGCCAAACAACCACAAGAAAGCTTAGTAGAGTCTCCCAGCACATCAAGTGCCTCCTATCTACCTTCAGTGCACGTATGGGGACGTATGACCCTATCCTCTGACAGAAGTGCAGTTGGGGGTGTGGGACCATAACGAGACTTGCTGGGTAAGATTATTAACTACCCTTGTCTACACTGTGATATTCGGGTGGGACTGAAAATGTTTTGGGGAGGTCCTGAAACAATGGAGTGAAACCCCCCTGTGGAAACAAATCCAGCCCTGAAACTGAGGGAGTTCATGGGGCAGAGCAAGAGAGGAGACCCTGGGGAAGATCTCTCCTGTCAGCCAGGATCATTGACTTGGCAGCCGATGAGCTTGGAGACATCTGATAAGTAAATCTTGAATGGCTATCTGGAGATGAGGATTTCATCACATCGTCACATTTTTGGGGGGGTATCATCACATGTCACATCATGTGATGTGACAAAAAAAGTGTGACAAAAAATGTGTGAGAACCCCTATCCTACAGCTTGTCATGCAAGCCCTCAAGAAAGCAGGGCTTACAGAAAACCCTAAAAAATGCTTTATCGGAAAGCCATATACAGCAGATACACCAGAGAGTGGGGTCAGCTGTACCTCTTGCTGGACAAGGGCCAAGTGCTGACAGATTGCCCAGTACTGCAAACAAAAAAGCAAGTATGATGCTTCCCGGACTCGGCCAGCTACTTTACCCAACGTCACCACAATAACTATCCACCTTACCGACTTGGTGAAAGGCACCAGCCCCAAAAAGGTGCAATGGGTGGCGGCCTGCTACAGGGCCTTCAGGACCTTTAAAGAACCAGCTAATTCAGAGGCCAGTTCTTTTCCACACAGACTTCATAAGACAATTTTATTTTGCAAACAGATGTGTCAAAAGTGGGCTTTGTGCCGTGCTGTCCCAGCAGGTCAACAGTGAAGATCATATGATCTAGTATAGGAGTAGAGAGCTGTAACCTCAGGAGATAAACTACTCAACAACAAAGAAAGAGGCCCTGGCTGTGAAATGTGCCAAAGAGGCATTTTGCTACTATCTCCTAAGGAAACTCTTCCTCACCATGCTTCATGAAGGACATGAATGCCTGGATCATGAGATGGTACCTTTCCCTGAAGGCCTTTGACTTCTTGGTACTCTGTGCGCCTTTCCTAAATGACAAAAATGCTGATTTTTCTTAAGCTGGAGGGGAGTGGCAGGAGAGAGACCCACACCCTGATTGTAGCCCGATTGGGAGGATGTGTGATGACCCACACTGGGGATCCAAGGGTTAATGAGCAACATTGGTCCAAAAAGGCCCCACCCAGCTGCATCTTCTGGGCATGCTCACAGGGGAATCAGAACTTAAAAGGAAGTGGCCCAAGTCAGTCAGGGTGGACAGAGAGGCTGCAGGAGCTCCACACCACCTGGACTAGATCCCACAGCTGAGCTGTCAAAGCACCCCAGGGGAGCCTGGAAATGGTGGGCTGCAACTGATGGCAGTGATCCAGGAGGCTCTTCTCCAGGGAGAATCCCCCACTTGTTAAGTCCATAAGAAAATTCTGCTGTGACTTTGGAGGGGCAGAGGCCTCAATAGGAAGTGACACAGGAGCAGGCTTGGAATGCGTCTGCCCCAGGCTATATATCTGAACTGCCAGTCACAGGGCTCTGTGTTAGAACCTGGTGGAGGAGGGAGGGCTTGGGTTCCACTACTACCATCCCACCGACTCTTGCCACCGTTTGGTACCATTGCAGACTCTTGTCACTGGGTGATACTGTCACAGAGTGTCACCACTGGGCGACACTACCAGGCTCAGACATTGAACCTCCCTGACAGGTTGGCTAGTTTGTTTTTGCTTTTCTGATACTACATCAGATTTTCTCATTACTTCTGGTCTGTTTTAATCTTTGTAATGAATTAAAACATATGGCTGATGGGCTGCATTTCTTGTTCTTGGGCTCATTAGTTACAATGCTTTTATTTCTTTGGCCTGAAAAAAAGATTTTTTTTTCCTTTTTAAAGCTTGGTTATCTGCCTTGTACTGGTTTTCAAATTAAGTCTGTTCTTCTAAACTTGGCTCTATCTAAAGAAATACCGTAAATCCAGACTCTGTAGTTACTGGTACATTACACTAAGAGTTTGTGTATTTAAAGATCTCTGGGTAACATTTACTGTACATGTATCCTTTCCCCAGTAGCAGTTTTAGCTGTTTCACTGCTGCTTTCCAAATTAGATATGTATAAACCAGATGGCAAGTGGTTTGACATTTCAGTTTGATTTATACCAATTGAAACTGACAGCCTCATGTCAAAGTATGCTAATCCTTAATTGGAAAGCATATCCCTGTTGGACTACTGAAGTTGTTTAGCTTTGATTGAAGACTGCCTGAGAATCTTTGCAGAGATCCTTTAACACAAAGCAGACTAGACAAGCTAGGCAAACACTGCCTTTCTTTGAAAAGATAGGTGAGGAGAAATTGAAGCTCCCCTTTAAAAAAAAAATTCACATAGTATTTAATCCAGGGGCAACATCTTTCCCAGACCCTGAGATAGCAGGGACTAATGATACCAAAGATGTTCTAGGTGAATTGCAAGTGATGTGGAGGTTTGGCTTGTGCTGATCTCTTGGGCTTGCAAAACTCGGCTGGAAACATGGGTGTTAATCTTTCCATGGCAGTGATATGGAGGTCCTTACATCCAGAAGGGTAGGGGGCTCTGTAAAGGCTACTACTGCTGCTTGGTTCCTTTTTCTCATCAGCCTGCAGGGAAATGAGATTGAAAGAGAGCAGCAGGGGACACCAGAGAAGAGGACAAGCTGGGATTGAGTCTGTCTCTAGTTATCTGGGGATCTGAGAGACAAGCTGGGTTCTGTCCTCAAACATTATTTGCTGGGGGGCTATGATGGAAAAAATTCTTGATACTTTCCCCTGCTTCCCTCATATGTTCTGTTCCCACCTTCTTTCTTCTCTTTCCTATCCCTCCCCTTTCTGTAGCTGTCACAGGCAGTCAAGACTACATATTTTTGCAACACTTCTGTAAACCTGTGACCAGAAAGGCAGTTAAAAACAATGCCATAATAGCCTAATGCTGACACAAACTTGCTGGGTCTCAGGGTGGCTGAGAAGCCCATGTGCTGTGCCTGTGTTTTGCCTGCAGTGATACTACAAAGTCAACACCAGAGACAGAAGCTGCATTTTCTATCTTTGCCGCTCTTTTTTTCTCACCATTTGTATGCGATTGTTGTCTTTTGCCTTCCATGAAAGGGAATTGGACTTTAACAGGATGTTTGTTATGATGGGATAGTTTAATTTGAGCAATTGATTTGGATGATCGGCAGATAAGTCTGCTCAATGGTCTGTGGGAATGCTGGATGGGATGGGAACTGAGTTACTGCAGAGAATTCCTTTTTGGGTGTTGGCTGGTAAGTCTTGCCCACATGCTCGGGGTTTAGCTGATCGCCATATTTGGGGTTGGGAAGGAATTTTCCTCCGGGGCGGATTGGCAGAGGCCCCGGAGGTTTTTCGCCTTCCTCCGCAGCATGGGGCATGGGTCGCTTGTTGATCGATTCCCTGCAGCTTGAGGTCTTCAAATCTCACTTTTGAGGATTTCAATAACTCAGTCATGGGTTAGGGGTTGTTATAAATGTGTATGGGTAGGGTTTTGTGGCCTGCCTTGTGCAGGAGGTCAGACTAGATGATCATATTGGTCCCTTCTGACCTATGAGTCTATGACTCTATGAGGTCCAGCTCATCTCCGGCAACACCATTCATTTCCCCAAAAAGGATATTTATTACCATCTTTAATACCATCTAAAAGACAGTCAAACTAGGGGTATTTCCTTAAAAAACAAACAAACAAAACAACACACACCAAACAACTTTCTACAGGGAAAGGGAACAAGGGTGTCAAATCCATGGGGTCTGGGCTATGCCACAGCCTGTAACCAGCCCTTTGGGAGTGACCCCTTTAGTGTGCTGGGCCCCAAGGACCTATACAGGGCAGGCCCATGGCCTCGGACTCTGAAACTGGGCCTTTGGGTGCCAATGATCTTTTTCTCTCTCCTTAGCCCCCTGAAGTGAATCCAACCATGGAAGGATTGTACTATATCCCTTCAGGGCACAGTGCTCTCAGTATTTGCAGGGACACCAGTATCCTGTTCAATACAATGTAGCAATATATTAGTTCATTTGGCATGCACAATCTGAAAGTCCTTAGGTTAGCATAGAGAGGCAAAGATTAAGATAGAGTTCAGCCTGTTCAAAGGCAGGACAGGGCTCCCTTGAGCCATGCTGCCAATGAGGCCATCTTGGATCTCTCTAATCTGTTCTCTCTCTCTGTCCCAGGTGTGTGTCCTGCATTTCTGTGTGCTCAGCTCTCAACCCAGCCACCTGAAACCTTTCCTCTTTGTTCTCTGTGGCCTTTGCTTTGCTTCCCTGAGAGGGATGGTGGGAAATGTCCTTCCTCGTGGATTTGTGTGAATGTCCCAGCCACTGGCATTTCCATTGTCTTTCAGGATCGTCTGTTGATATGGTTAGTTTCAACTAGTACTTTAAGGACCCATTCATACCACCCCAGACTCATGCTCTGCCCCAAGAGCAGCTTTTAACCCTTTTGCTCTCAATTCATAGCAATACAAAACTTGGAGGGAAACTGAGTCATGAATAGGAATAAAAAATATTACCTAGATTCCCACTTCGGCACAAAGCAATATGGTTAAAATAAAAGCCTTATTTAATAATTTACATTTCAAATATTTTAACTGTTTTCCTTCCCTTTACCCTGTTGTTAAAGATACAGAAAACAATGTTTAATGGTGGGTTTGCCATGCTACTAAGAGATCTCTGTATACCAAACTCTGACCCTTATTTAATACTGTTCAAATGTTGTACAAGGACAGGGTCATGTACATCTTTGTCTCTTGGGCTCATTTATTCCATCTAAATTAATACAATATTTCCCCTCGCCCCTTTTCCAGTGAAGGGGGGGAATTTTTTCTAAAAAAAGAACGTGGGGAACCCCTCCTCCCTCCAATCCCTTCCCCCTATGCTACATTTTTCAGTGTGATACAGAAATTTTCATTGTTTTACAATTCTTTGAAAAATTTCAATATGGCCATTTCTCATAAAAATGTTAATTTTGGTTGAAAAGGCATTTTCAAATAGAGTTTTAGGAAATTTTTGGCCAGTTCTACCTCTGAAAATTTCCACAGATGCAACTAATGGCATCTTAAATGTACAACATGGATTAGAATCCAGCTCTTTTATCTATGTTGTCTCTGTAGGCCAAATTGGGATAAAAGCAGTCAAATTTATCTTTGTCACCCAAATCAGAAGATACAACTGTATAAATAGGAATTCACAATTTCTTTTTTTTCCCCCTACCAGAAGTGCACTTGGAGCCTGTCATAGCCATGAAAGAACAATATTGCCAACCCCAAGCATTCAAAAATCATGAGTTACTCTGCCTAAATAAATGACTTAAAATAGTAAGAATTTAAAAAATCTGGGGTTTAAATTTGTTTTCTCGTGTTATAGCCTATAGGGTTCACATTTTCAGTTTTTCTCTGCAATCATGAGGACTAGAAACTTGTTTTATAAATAAAATCAGAAATTCACATCAATCCAGGAACTGGGGCTTTAAGAAAAGGTCCCACTATCACAAGGTTTGTGATAGCATCACAAGAGTTGGCATTGCTGAAATTACATGACTAGGAGTGGAGTGGGAGGGAAAGTTATGTGAATTTTTGACCCTTAAAATGGTTTGATTCATGATATGGATGAAGATCATGTTTAATTCACAAAGAATGAAACTGAAGGCAGGTTAGGTTGAGGAAGAGAAACTTTATGAAACCTTTATTTAAACTTTATTTAAACCTTTATTTAATTAAACCTTTATTTAACTTTATTTTAAAGTTTATTTATTTACTTGAAGTTTAAATAAAGTTATTTATTTAACTTTATTTAAACCTTTATTTAAACTTTATTAAACCTTTATTGCACTGCTCTGTTAATGTAACTCAGTTTCACAGATTCCAAATCCGAATGGACCATTGAGGTCATCTAGTCTGACCTCCTGTATAACACAGGCCATGGAACTTCTCCAAAATCATTCCTAGAGCAGGTCTTTTTTTGATTTAAAAACTGAGAGATAGAAAATCCACCACAACCCTTGGTAAATTGTTCCAGTGCCATATGTTTACACCTTATTTCCAGTCTGAATTTGTCTGAATTTGCAATTTCCACCCATTGGATTGTGTTAGCTTTGTTTGCTAGATTAAAGAGCCCATTATTACATATCTATTCCCTACGTAGATACTTAATGACTAATCAAGTCACTCCTTAACTTTCTCTTTGAGCTCTTAAGCTAAATAGATAGTTACCCTATGTCTATGCTGTAATTAAAAACCCATAGCTGGTCTGTGCTAGCTGATCGGGCTTGGGTCAAGGGGCTGTTTAAACGCAGTATTGGTGTTTGGGCTTGACTGGAGCCTGGGCTCTCAGACCTTGCGAGGGGGGAGGGTCCCAGAGCAGACACTGCAGTCTGAGCCTGAAGGTCTACACTGCAGTTTAACAACCACACAGCCTGAGCTGCATGAGCTCTAGTCAGCTGGCACAGGTCAACCACGGGAGTCTAATTGCAGTGTAGACGTACTCTTAGAGTCTATCATGAGGCATGTTGCGTAATCCTTTAATCATTCTTGTTGCTCTTAACATAAGAATGGCCATACTGGGTAAAACAAATGGTCCATCTAGCCTAGTATCCTGTCTGACAGTGGCCAATGCCAGGTGCTTCAAAGGGAATAAACAGAACCGGTAATCATCAAGTGATCCATCCTGTTGGCCGTTCCCAGCTTCTGGCAAAGAGTTAATCCGTCTGGCTAATAGCCATTGATGAAGCTATCCTCCATGAATTTATCATCTAGTTCTTTTCTGAACCTGATTATAATCTTGGTCTTCACAACATCCACAAGTTCTACAAGTTGACTATGCATTGTGTGAAGAAATACTTCCTTTTGTTCATTTAAATCTGCTGCCTATTAATTTCATGTGTGACCCCCTAGTTCTTATAAGAAGAGTAAATAATTCCTTATTTACTTTCTTCACAGCAATCATGATTTTAGAGACCTCTATCATATCCCTCTTTAGTCATCTCTTTTCCAAGCTGAAAAGTTTGTTTTATTAATCTCTTCTCATACCGAAGCTGTTCCTTACCCCCAATAATTTGTTGCCCTTTTCTGTATCTTTTCCAATTCCAATATATCTTTTTTGAGATGTAGTGACCAGAACTAGGCACAGTATTCAAGATGTGGGCATACCATGGATTTATAAGGAGGCAATATGATATTTTCTGTCTTATCTCTTTCCTAATGATTCCCAATATTGTTTGCTTTTTTTGGCTGCTGCTGATCACTGAGTGAATTTTTTCAGAAAACTATCCACAATGATTGCAAGATCTCTTTCTTGAGTGGTAACAGCTAATTTAGACCCCATCATTTTATATGTATAGTTGGGATTATGTTTTCCAATTTGTATTACTTTGCATTTATCAACATTAAATTTCATCTGCCATTTTGTTGCCCAGTGTAGAAGATCTCCTGTAGTGGGTGGTGCCAGTGGCGTTCCCTCACCGTGAATTTCTGAGGGAGGCCACAACCTCCCGGCGCCTGTACCCTGCAGGGAGTCCAAAATAAAGGGGCCGTCTCTGGCCCTTAGCAGAGTGAGCCTTAGTTTCAGTTCCCGCACTGTAGACAGTAGTCTCTAACCCTTTAATAGAGCCATTACATAGTTCAGGGCCCTGCCCTTAGGCAGGGCAGGCCAGCAAATGGGAACAGTCAGGAGCCCGGCGTAGGGCAAATAGACAGTTCTGAAGTCTTGGCCCTTAGGCAGAGTGGGAGTCACCACGGGAGCTGTCTCCAGGGTGAGTGAACAGTTGGCAATGGGGGAAAACAGTCTATAGTCCCCAGAGGGGTGAGGAAATGGTCCAAAACCCTGGCCCTGAGGCAGGGCGGGGCAGTCAGTAAGAGGGGAAGCAGTCTCTAGCCCTCAGCAGGTTGAGTAGCTAGTTCCACACCTGGCCCTACAGCGGGGCGTGACAGGCAGCAGAGAACAGGCTCTGGCCCTCAGGGGGTGATCACCCCTAGGTTGGCGTAGGAAGGGGGGAGCAAGACGCAGGCCCATCCATCTCCACTGTGTCCCAGCCCAGGGCTCTGTCAGTGACGGGGTGTCCCATGGCTGGATCACTGGGGCTCCAGCCTCATGCTGCCTCAGAGTGAATGTAAGCTCAGCCGGACGATAGTCTGCTCCCCTGGGCTGCTTCCTCCCACCCTCTCCTAGAGTACCTGCTCTCCTGAGCCATACCCCCGATCCTCAGGGTACTCTGCCCAAGGGAAGCTCCCGAAGCCCTAGGCCTCATTGCTTGAAGGTAGGTCCGGGAACTGTTCAGAGTCGTCTGCGGAGGGCAGCTCCTCTAGGTCACAGGGTCCTGGGGTCCCTTCCGGCTCATGGGGGTTGGCAGCTCGGGTAGCTCCTCCAGGTCCTCGGGGCCCCAGGCAGTGGGCAGCTTCAGCAGCCTCTCATCTGGGGGTCTCCTCCGGCTCAGGCTCGCCAGGTTCAGGCAGGTTCTCAGGGCCCCATGCTGCGGGTAGCTCCATCAGCCTCTCCTCCGTGGAGCTGTTGAGTACAGCCCTCGGCTCAGGCAACAAGAGAAAGGTGTCCTTCTCCCTTGGCCGCTGGGCCCTGACTGAGTGGGCAGGCCTAGCTTTTATACTCCTAGACCCATCCACCTGCTTCTGGTAAAGTGGTATGCTCCTGGGTTCCAACTCCCGTGGGGGGTGGGGGGGAGGAAGTTTGGCTCTCCCTCACTGTCCATCTGTGAGGGAGGCCACACCTCCCAGCTACACCCAGTCACCCAGTTTTGTAAGATCCCTTTGTAACTCTTCTCAGTCTGCTTTGGACTTAACTATCTTGAGTAGTTTTGTTGGATCTGCAAGTTTTGCCACCTCACTGTTTACCCTTTTGCTGGATCATTTATGAATATTTTGAACAGTATTAGTCTCAGTACAGACCCGTGGGGGATACCACTATTTACCTCTCTTCATTCTGAAACCTGACCATTTATTCCTACCCTTTGTTTTCTATCTTATTACCAGATACTGATCCAGGAGAGGACCTTCCCTCTTATTCCATGACTGCTTACTTTGCTTAAAAGACTTTAGTGAGGGATCTCGTCAAAGGCTTTCTGAAAATCTAAGTACACTATATCTGTTAAATCACACTTGTCCACACTCTCAAAGAATTCTAGTAGATTGGTGAGGCATGATTTCCCTTTACAAAAACCATGTGAACTCTTCCCCAACAAAACATGTTCATCCATGTGTCTGATAATTCTGTTCCTTACTATAATTTCAACCAATTTTCCCGATGCTGAAGTTAGGCTCATTGGCCTGTAATTGCTGGGATCATTTCTGGACACTTTTAAAAAAATTGGCATCACATTAGTTATCCTCTAGTCATCTGATACACAAGCTGATTTAAATGATGAATTACATACCACAGTAGTACTGCTATTTCCCATCAAAACTCTTGGCTGAATACTGTCTGTTCCTGGTGACTTATTACTGTTTAGTTTATTAATTTGTTCCAAAACCTCCTCTAATGTCATCTCAATTTGAGACAGTTCCTCAGATTTGTCACCTGAAAAGAATGGCTCAGGTTTGGGAATCTCTCTCACATTCTCAGCCATGAAGATCAATGCAAAAAATTCATTTAGTTTCTCTGCAATAGCCTTATCTTCCTTGATTGTTCCTTTAGCATCTCATTCATCCAGTGGCCTGCTTCTGATGTACTTAAAATTTTTTTTGCTGTTATTTTTTGAGTCTTTGGCTAGTTGTTCTTCAAATTCATTTTTTGGCCTTCCTAGTTATATTTTTATGCTTCATGTGTCAGAATTTGTTCTCCTTTCTGTTTTCCTTAATAGCATTTAACTTCCATTTTTTAAAGGATGCTTTTTTTGCCTCTAACTGCTTCTTTTACTTTGTTGTTTAGCCATGATGGCACTTTTTCTGGATCTCTTACTATGTTTTTTAATTTGATGTACACATTTAAACTGAACTCTATTAGGGTGTCTTTAAAAAGTTTCCATTCAGCTAGCAGGGATTTCACTTTTGGCACTGTACCTTTTAATTTCTGTTTAACTAACTTCCTCGTCTTTGAATAGTTCCCCTTTCTGAAATGAAATGCTACTGTAGTGAGCTGCTTTGGTATTCCCCCCATGTTCAATTTTATGATGTTATAGTCAATATTGTCAAGCAGTCCAGCTATATTCACCTCTTGGAGCAGATCCTGTGCTTCACTTAAAACTCAATCAAGAATTGCCTCTCCTCTTGTGGGTTCCAGGACTAGTTGCTCCAAGAAGCTGTGATTTTAGGTGTCCAGAAACTTTATTTCTGCATCTAGTCCTGAGGTGACATGCACTCAGTCAATATGGGGATAATTGAAATCCCCCATTATTACTGGGTTTTTTATTTTTATAGTCTCTCTAAGCTCTCTGAGCATTTCATAGTTACTATCACCATCCTGGTTAGGTGGTTGATAGTATATGCCTACTGCTATATATATCATTCAAACATGGAATTACTATCCAGAGAGATTCTATGGTACGGATTGGTTCATTTAATACTTTTTACTTCATTGACTGTATGCTTTCCTTCACATAAAGTACCACTCCCCCACCAGTATGGCCTATTCTGTCCTTCCAATATATTTTATATCCTGGTATTACTGTGTCCCATTGATTATCCTCATTCCACCAAGTTTCTGTGATGCTTATTATATTACTATCCTCATTTAATCCGAGACACTCAAGTTCACCCACCTTAGTATTTAGACTTCTAGTATGGTGTATAAGCACTTTAAAAATGGTCACGTTTTAGCTGTTTGCCATTATGTGATGTAATTAAGCTGCACTCTTTTTCACTTGACTGTTTCTTATCACACTGGAGTCTCAGTTGCTCTCCTGTCTGGTAGTACATCAGGACCAGGGTATCCATTATCTTTTGCATCAGCATGTCAAATGTTTGCTCTTGAGAACCTGCCCAGTCCCACCACACATCCTGCCTTTTGAACTGATATATGGGTTCCACTACTGCAGCCAGGTATGGACAAAACTTGATCAGAAAATGTCATTCCTATGAAGTGCTGTACCCTTTCACTTCCACTGGAGCTAGTAGGTCTCTGGCCGCCTTGCTCTTGTTTGGATCCACTTTCAGTCCCTCCTTGGAGAACAGGTATCTAATGTATATCACCTCACACTGTCTGAATCACATTTTTTCTGGATTGAGTTTTATGTTCTTGTCCCTGCATTGCTGTAGAGAAGATTGTAGTTTTCTGTCATGGTTTTATTCAGCTTCTGTATCATTGGTCCTTTTACCTACAATGGGGATATCATCTGCAATTATTTTCACCCCAGCCTTCCTTCCAGCACTCAGCTGAGTCTTCTCTGGAACATCTCTGGTGCTGAGCTTGTGCTCATCAGTATGCACAACCAAATGGTGTGGCAAAGGCTCTTCGCATGCTGGACTCTTTATCCAGTCTTATGTACCAAAACCTGTTCCCCACATCACGGACCATAAAAATTCTGGCTTTGGAGAGTTCTGGCAAGACATCATCAGATGTGGGGAGTGGATAGAGGACTGATTTCAATGCCCAATTTAGTGGCTTTGGGTCTATTTAAATGGGTCTATTTAGATGGCCACCAAGCTGCTTACCAATGCTGTACTGACCTGTACTGATGTAATGATACCCTAGCTTTGCAAAATTTCGAGCTTTTTGTGTACTCAATTACGTAGTTCCACTGGAACTTTTCTTTGTGCTAGTCACATGTTTCACTGCGGGGTCTACTTCCAGTCACAGCATTCCTTCAAGGCACTGTCACTTTTGAAAACTTCCACTTATGCTTTTAACATTGTCTCCATTGTCCATAGGATTCCCCCTTTTGCATCGCAGCTATAAAACTGTGATGTTGTACCTTAATCAGATCTGTGGCTTGTTTAGCTGTATTCCCAAATAGAGGTCTGTGGTGCTTACAATCCACCACCACAAACTTCAGTTGGTACCGCCTGCTATTTTTTGGGTTAGTTACTATGAGATCACGTTTTCTCATGGGCTGCATTATGCTCTTATTGCATGTTATCAGATTGCACATGCTTTTTGGAATGGTGGTGTGTCAGTGCAATTCGCTCTGAGGAATCACATTGCAGGAGACCCTGCTATTCAGCTGAATTCACACGTCATTTCCCTCTTACCTCTTTTGAATGCATGGAGGTTGGTATTGTCCACCAGCCAGAACAGAGATGATCCCAGACACACAGAGAGAGTCGTGATGTCATCACCGCCATCTGATGTGCCCCTTCTTTAAAAAAAATCTGACTGAATCTTTGAGCTCTTCCTCTGCTCTTGCACACACTGCTAAAATAGGTTCACTTCCCACTCTTGACACACACCCCTGCTGCAATAATTTTAGCAATGTACAGACAGGCAGAATTAATCCTCTTGCTCAAGGGCATCTACTAGTGTGACCGCAGGGCGCAACTGCAGATTCAGACATATATACAGGTTTCTGAAAAGAAGAAGGTGCTGGGAGCATGAAGCAAAATCTGACTTGCATCCCTATCAGATGCAGTCAGTGTAAACTTTTTGTTTTTTGTTGTTTATAAAACTGAGTAGAGACTCTAGTAGACAACATTTGCTGGATAGAAAATGAGGTATGCCTTAGTTCCATATGCATGCTGCATCCTGTTCAGTTTATTTTCTGTTTTCAGTCCAATAAGTACAATCTGTTTACACAGAAGAAATGGTAACAAATAATATATTACATATAAATTACATATTAATAAATGGCCAGAAAATATGACAATTTCCTTCAATTTGTCCTGCTGTTCCTTTATGTGGAATGATACTCTTTAAATTTGCTATTTTACACAGGCAAATGTACCAGTTTGTAATGTTAAGCCTTTTCTATTTTTTAAAGGAACAATCTTTTATCTGTTAAACTAACTCTTCACACAAATTGTTCCACTACTTTACTAATGTGGTAGCTACATCACTTAGAAGCCTTTGCAGAAAAATGTTAGGATCCAAAGGGAACCCTGCTGTTCAAAAGTGCATTAGCTCTTTGAACTCCTTTGTCCTGGAATTTATGTACAAATGAACATTCCAAAAACATACCATAGGCATTAAAATCACATTCAACGCATCACTGCTCTAGCACTTGTCATTTGCTTTGATCCCTACTTTCGCTATCCTGGATGAAGTCCAGTAAATTCTAAGAAATATTTAGCCATTTTACTTCATATCTAAGGGTGTAATTATGGTCCTATTGATGTCAATGGCAAAATTCCCGTTGATTTTAGTGGGGCCAGGATTTCACTCTAATGTGAGTCTTTCAGAAATAAAGGACATCTGCTGGGGGGGGGGAAACGGGGGAGGGAGGAATTTGTGAAACTAAAATTACTTAATGAATAAGTATTGCACACAGAGCGTTTGACAGTATTTAGTGAGATAAATTTAGAATTATCAGTAAATGAGAATCTTGAGGACAGGATCTTGCAAATAGCTAAGTACGTGTTTAATTCTAAGCATGTGTAAAGTTAAGCCTGTGAATAAGAGTTTGCAGAATCTGACCTTAGTTAGTAATTCATATTGTTCAGGAAAGTAAAATTAAAGAAAGGCTATGTGCTAATGCTTCTGCATCCCCTACATTTGTTGCCAGGCCCAAAGATTCTAATAAAGAAATGGTTGAAGTCCACTGTTAAACTGGACATTAACCTAATGGGGTTTGAAAATGTAGCAGTTTTTAAACTTCTGTACAAATTCATTCCTAAAAGAGTAACTGAAGTTGCGTTGTTCTAAGCCAAAATAGATTTATAACTTGTCCTTTGGCTCAATCTTCTCCTGATCAACACTCAAATACAGTTCATTCAAGCACTTGTCTCCTGCCATCAATCAAATCCACATCTTGATTCTGTGCAGAAGGCTGGAGAAATGTTAGATTGGTGCATATTTGTATCTGGAAGATCAAGATAGTCTACTAATAGCTGAGCAAAGTTTGCTGTGCTCCAAAATGTCTGTCTAGTCCATGTTGTCTGTTTATTCCTTTGCCATGCCAATTGGTTCATATTTGAACTAAGCAGATGCTTCTTTGAAAATGTGTTTGAATACATACATAGTCTGAATATGTTTCAAAGTTTCTTGAAAACCATTTAGTTTCATGGGAGAGAGACAGCTTTAGCAAGTTTGAACCTGGTTTTTCTTCAGACAACTGGTAGTGCAGAGCTACAAGCAGAGAGTCCAAATAAAGCAACTACTAACTTTGTCTATACTTGCAACAGCATGTAGAGTATGTGTAGCTACATGCCACAGGGAAACACAGGCTGTGTCCACACTGCAGTGTATAGCTAGCTCCATGTGGCAGTGAAAGGCTGTGGCAGAGAGAGGCAGCAGGGAAAGGCTCCAGAAGTGGGGAACTGCTAGAGTCTTTCCCCGCCCAGAGCCTTTCACTATGGATAGCAATAGCTCTGGAAGTGGGACACTACACTGTTAAAAATAGCAATGTAGACATGGGAGACACCACTTGGCATGTAGAATCGTATGACTGGAAGGGACTTTGAGAAAAGAGAGGTTGTAAATACCCTAGGTACAGAGGCTTAAATGATTACAGTTCAAAACAGTGTCTCTCTCATTGGGGCCCCTCTTCACCATCACCTTGCCCAGTCATTGCTGCTTTCCAAAAGTGCCCAGTTGCTTCCTGGATCAGGGTCCTTCCTCCTATGTGGCCAGGAAATGTGCAGTGGGGAGGGAGCTGATGGGACTTGTAGTCTGATGCTTATTCACCACACTCTACTGTAGAGTCATCTGGGTGATGGGCTGAATTTATCTGCCATGATCCTGTTTATAAAGCTCTGTGCTGCATCCTAGTTCAACTACCACTTTCTGAGCACCAGCCATGATGATGATGAAGCAGTACTCAGCAGTTTGCCCCAGCTGTTAGATCTTTGATGTGAGCCTGTTTTGAGCCAGTGGCTCAAGCATGAAAGAGTATTTTATGATGATCAAGTTCAGGATGAAAGACCACACACATTTTTCTTGCCATTCTGGAGCAACTGTTATATCCTTGATCAACTCTTTTGGAGAGGTTTTGCTCTAACTCAAACACTCACTGAGATTTTATTGGCTGTGGCTTCCACATGCAGTTTAAATCTTGAGATGAAACTCAGTGAGATGGGGGTTTGCATGCTTTAATGCATCAAACCTTACTCCCTATGTTATCTTTTCTGTCAGAGTCACATCTGCAGTTACATCAGCCAAAACTGAAAATTTTGCCTCTAAAACAGCATTTATCACTACGTGAACAGACACTTCATTCTTGTTGTGGGAGTGTTTCATGCTGCGACTGGAGCACTTTCCAAATGGTTCCATAATGGTTTATGATCTGCTTTCACCAATATGGAAATTAAATAGTTCTTGTGCCGTCCCTGTGGAGCAGCGCTTGCCATGGAGTGCGTGTCTTGTGCATCACAATGAATGATGGTAGGCACAACTGGATGCTTTGTTCTTGGTCAGGAGATCCAGGAAGTTGGTTACAGACTCCTGGGAATCTCCACGGCACTCAGGGTTTATGGGATTTCCTTCTTTGCTGAAATCCTTGTATTTGATGAAACTTCTGGAAATGAAAGCGCCTTGGGTTACTTTTAGTTGGAAAGCAAAACAGTGCTGGCAAAGAGCTCCTTTCAGAGTAGAAGAGTAAGGAAGTCAGGGTGAGTATGAGACAAGTCAAGAATTTTATAAAAGCTTGTCATTTTTTAAATCACAAAAAGCTTGTAGAGTTCTTACCTTAATGAAGAAGTCCTATTTTAATTCACCAGGTGGAATCTGGCTTGCATCATTCCCAGCATCAAGTCATGCATCTGATGCTTAGCTAAATAACCACTGGTGCTTTGCTCTGCAGTCTCAGTTCCTGTTGATTTTCATTGTCCAAATCCCTCAGTATAGAATCTGTGACTATTGTCTCTGTCATCTGTAGATTTCTTGGTTCTTGACAAAGTTCTAGAAAATGGTCAACCAGAGTAATTAAAAATAGAATATGCTGAAATATTAAAAATAAAAATGGGATCTTGAATTTTTAAAAGATTAATCCTGGGTTTTGCAGGGGTCTATTGACAGTAAAAGGATTGTTCTAAAAAATCACATAAGCCACTAATATGTGGAAATGAGAGCTACACAATTTTAATTACATTAATAATCTCCTTAATTGAGCACATTATTGAATTAATGAGTTAATATAGGACATGGTACAACCATTACTATTAAAATCCCTACATTTCAATCCCACCACTGAAACTCCCCATCTGCTTCAATATCTCAGGACCTCATTTCTGCCCTGATTTTGCAGAACTGGTCAGAACATGTTAAAGGTAGAGGTAAGGGACTACAAAGCTGGTTTCTAGCTCTGAAGTCTGAGCTCCAAAACCAAAAATTAAAATAGTACAAGTTGTAGTAGGTGTTGCTTTCCAGACTCCCATTAGTGTCTGAGAGGTCTGTTTTCTCTCTTCCATCAATATAGTCATTGTAAAAACATCTGAGCAGGCCCACTTGGTTTAGCTTCCAACAAGAAGCTTTGGAAGTATGACTTTCTGACCTGTCATATAGACTCTGGTCTATATATTGACATTGGCACTGAAAACACAATATTAAAACAGTAAAAAAAGAGACCCAAAGGAGACAGTAAATCAAAACAGAATATTACAGCAAAATTCTGAGAACTATTTCTAAGAAATAAAGCATTAACTCTTCAAAGTTTACAGTTCTTTGAAGAATAATTAAGGGGACTATTAATATTATATCTCTTTACACCTCTGTTAAAAAACTTGGTGACTTCTTCAGCGAGAAGACTGGAAGTAGAGCTGTGTTTTTTTCTGTTTTGCTGACAACTCTGGAAAAAAAAAAAAGCTAGTTACAGATCAAACTGAAAATATATTTTTCCAAAATTTTTGCCAAATCAAAAAGTGAAAAAATTGTTTTCAGTTGAACAAAATGTTGGTTTGACTGAAAATTAAATATTTTTTCTTGATTTTAAGCATTTTTAACATTTTTAAATTAAAAAAATAAAAAAGAAATTTTAAAACAAGGCATTTAGAATAAAAACTTAGTTTGTCTGAAAATTTAAAAATTAAACATTTTTTATTTTTTTAAAAGGTTTTTTGATTGAAACAATTTGGTAAAATCAATACCAGTTGTGTTGCTGGAACTGTGCTTTCTTTTTTCTCGCTTCCTCCTCCTCCCTCCCCCCCCGGAAAGATTTTGGATGCATTTTTTTTGCCCAGCTCTACTAGCTAAACTGTCAATCTCTTCTCTCCCAATAAAAAACCAAAACCCTCTCTCCTCCCGTGACCATCATTGAGATTTGTTGCCTGCTCTCCACCTCTTCTATTACTCCATCCCTCGCCATCTGCTTACATCCCTTTCTTCAACTCTTAACCCCTTCCTCATCTTTTTTAATTTCTTACTGTCCTCTGACTCCTCACAACAAAAGTGTGCCCCAGTCCGCCACTATGTCAAAAGTCATCCCTTGATCTCACCAGTCTCTCCAACTAACATCCCATCTCTTGTCTCCATTTTTCCTTTAACTTCATAAAAACTGTGTTTTACTATCATTGCCTTGACTTCCTCTTCCCCATTTCATCTTGGATTTCCTCCAGTCTGGCTTCCCTGCTGCTTCATTTGATGGAACATGCTCTCGCTAAAACTTCTAACCTTTTTCTGACCAAATTTCAGTCTCTTTGCTCCATCCCTACCCTCCTGTCTGCACATTTTGACACTGTTGGCACCCTCTGTCCAAACATGTTCTCCTTGGAATTTTTGTTATACTGTCTCCTCTCCAGATTCTCTAACCTGTCTGGCCATTCCTTCAGCACCTCTTTTTGGCAGGTCTTCTGCCTCTTTTTCCTTTTTTCCACTGCATATTTGAATACCATTGAGTCACTGGCTCCTTCCTATTTTTACTTTATACCCTCTCTTTCAGTGATGTGCTCTTCTCACCTGGCTTCAATTTACAGCTCTATGCTAATGACTCAGAAATGTTCTTATCCACTCCTGATGCATTGTCTACATTCTTCCAAACCTGCATCTCACCAGTATCTTCTCCCTGATTCAGGACCAGGCCCACAAGCTGGGGGTCATCCTTTTACTCCACCTTTCCCCTTGTTCCATCCATCTAAGCTATCTCAAATCCTTCTGTTGCTGCTTTCTCTACCACAGATGTAAGATCCCTTCGTCTTTTTACCTCTACAGCAATACTCTTTGTACTCTCATGATGTTGCATCTTGTTTTCTGTAACCTCTTTTTCTCTGGCCTTCCTGACATCCAGATTGGCCACCAACCCTGCAGGCTACATGCAACGTCTAAAATCATCACCCTTGCCTCTCACTCCGACCATATCACACCCTGCTTTGAATTCTTCCAGCGTCTTCCTGTTTTCTATTGTATAAAGTTTACGCTTCAAACTCCAAACTAATTCTTTCCTTTTCTACTTAGTTGCCCTTTCCTCATTGTCCCATGCTTCCTTTGCTCCACTGATGTTGCTGTTTGACAAACCATTTGTCTGTTCTCCCACAGTTGTCTCCATGCCTTCTTCCATTCACCTATGTATGGAATGCCCTACCATGCTGTTCACAAATCCACAGATTGGTTCTTCTATATTTACTTCTACAATGATGCCTGCGAGAAAGTAGCTGACTGCAACATCAAGGACATAACTGGGGAAAGAATATAGAGCTAAAAACCCAAACCCAATTACTGTGTTATTAAATATAGCATTAAGAGAATCTGGCTAATCACCTCCTTGGCCACTTTAGTTTGTAACTCTTCTTCTCCCCTCCTCCCTCCATTGTCTCTGTCTGTCTGTCTTGTGTTTTTAAATTGGAGCAGAAACTGTATCTTTTATATTTGTATAGTAAATAACACATTGTGGCTGCTCCTGGGAAAAATATTAGACATATTACAGTGTCAGTGTTACTGTAATTTCACTATCATTTGAGTGTTATAAACTGTCAATCTTTCTGGACATCTCATCCAACCAAAACTAAGAATAGTCTAACAAAAACAGAAGTAAGCTTGAACATTCTGTTTGTTACACTTTAGGCATATTCTTTTGCAGAAAAAACAAGATGGAAGAATGGTTAAAAATAGAGGTTTGCAAACCTTTCCATAAGGGAACATTAATTCTCAGGAAGTATAATAAACACAGTCTTTGATTTCCCTTTCCTTTCTTATACAAGCAGCACAAGAGTGTAGAAAATTGGGAATCCAGAAGCTAGACAGGAAGCAATATACAGAATCTAAAGTACCTTGGGTCTTGTTAGCATTAGATAACCATATGGATCAACTGAAACCGTAGAAAAACAGATGTACTAATTATAGCATCAATGATGAAAGCAAGCGTAACCCTAACCTCCATTAAAACAGCAGCTGAAGATATCACAGTGCAAAAATGGTCTAGAATATAAAGGATACCCTATGTTAAAGGACCACATGATAGCAATCTTTAAAAAGTCATGAGCATTTGTTTTGGTTTCAGTATGTACTAGCTCTATGGTTATACTTTCTGTCATGAGATTGAAGAATCGGAATCTATATGCAAGAATACACAATTCTTCAAACATAATTGTAAACTGTACTACCTTATTCTTCATAATTTTATGGTTTTAGATTTGCTGCTGTTCTTATTTTTACTTGCTTATGGTATCAGCCAGCTACCAAAAATTAGAGTTGGTTAGGAATTTTTTGACAAAATAGCTTTTTCATCTAAAAATGTTGATCCATCAAAACCAAAACTTTTTGTGTAACTGTATCAGTTTTGAGAGAGAGAGAGAGACCCCAGAATAGCTGATAGCCAGTGGTTGGGGAACTCACCTGGGCCTCCCACAGCCCAGGGAAGAGCTCTAGCCACCAGGCTATAGAGTCAGTTTCTCTCTCTCTCAATTTCTCTGGTTGGAGCTGTTCCACTATGTATCCATAGTTATTCACTGGGCCAGACAGCAAAACCGACCCTATAATCTGGTGGTTACTGCACTCTCCTGGGATGTAGGAGACCTAGGTGAATGCACTAAGTATAATACTATGCTATTGGCTACTCCTGGGCATCTCTCTCTCTCTCTCTCTCTCTCTCTCTCTCATTTAAAAAAACAAAACCAAAAACCCTCTGTTTTTTTTCCAATGCAGAATGAAAACGAAAGTTGAAACCTCAGATTTTTATGGAACACAATTCCTGTTTCCCTACAAAAAATTCAAGTGCCCAAGAATGATTAATGTAATCATAATTAATTCACCGTTGCTAACATTTCCATCACAGTCACCAGTTTTCTACAAGCTCTATTATGTAAGTAAAGAGCATAAAAGACTTCAGGCAACCAAATAGTTTTTACCTGTTTTTAATGGATTACATTTTTTATTTTTTTTATAGTAAAATATAAATAAAAACATAGAACATGACAGGTTACCCTGCCTATAACATTGTTTAAATAGAATTTTGCAAACTAGAGATGGGCTAAGGAGGTGGTCTTTGGTTCCAGATCAGGTTCATGTTAGAATTAGGGGATCGGCTAAAAAGGGAAACAAGGCCTTGGGTTTGACAGGACCACTCTTGAATTATTTCAGATTTTGGCTCCAAATGGTAAATGAAGAAACATCCAAAATCTCGTGAGCATATGGCTGCTAGTAATGTGGGTATCTAAGCACGTGGATTCATCAGTCACTAAGTTATAACATGTTTTCATTTCAACAAAGCCATTTTTCCTTATAGCGAAATCTTCTTGTGAACCAATAAGCAAGGTTCAGTTTTGATTAGTTAATGGCTGTTTGCATCGGTTCACTGGACCTGGAAGTGGGACTAGACACCAGTGATAAAGCAAGAACAAATCTCTGATTTCAGGGTAACGAATTACCCCTTGTAAAACTGAGCTATAATTATTATGTGAGCTAATATATAAAGTAATAATGAGAGAGTGTTTCCATAGCTGAGGGAATTATTTTAAGTGTTTAGACCTCTGCCAAGAATATACAGAGACTAGACCTCAACTCTGATGCAATAAGAGAAATATCTCAAGGATATATTCCTGTCTATAGTTATGTAAGCCAAAATATAAAAAAGGAGACAGTTCCCAGTAACTAGGGAAATTACTGAATTACTGAAGGTAATATAGTACTAGACCGCTGCCTGTCAGAATCAGTTAGATGCAGGTGCTAGGAGGAAATGTTTCCTCCCCCGATTTTTCCATCTACTGTACACTAAAAGGCAATTTTTCTTTCTGATAAAGTGAAAATAGCTTCTGCTGAACTCAGATGACCTTTCTAATCACACAAAATAGGCTCTGTCAGTTGAAAACACAGGACAGTCACTTTGTGACCGCCATCACATAACTTGCACTATTTAACCTGTCTCAGCAAACCATGTTCAAATTCAAAATGCACTATGAATAGCAGCCTGAAAAAGGTTAGTGAATGTTCAATCACAGCAAAAGAAAAGTTTACTAAAAGTTTCTGTGAATGGTTTGAGAGTAGGAAAGTAACATGGGAAAGCACTTTTTGTTTTTGGAGACTAGTGAAACTTGAATCAAATCAGGTTGGAGAATAATGGATGATCAAGAACAATAGTCTGCAGAGCTGCGAATGTCAATGGGGGTGTGTGTTAGTGTTAGTGTTACTAGTTTTATGGATCTGCTAGGCAGGGGACTACAAGTCCCATTAGCCCACTCCCTGCAGCACATCCCCTTCCTCCCAGGTTAGGGGAAAGGTGTGGAGAACCAGGACATAGCTGGTCTAATTTTGAGGAGCAGGGGCCACAGGGCTGCTCCAGAAACTGTGGAGACAGCTGCATGTGGAACAGGCCATGGCTGTTGGGCATTACAATTGTGTGTGCAGATTTGTGTGGGACTTCTGAGGGAGCAACAGTGGTTCAACAGGGGAGCTGATGGGCCCCAATGAGAGACACACAGGGTATGTCTATGCTGACGGCGGCAAAGTTGCCACCGTCCAATTGACCTATCTGGATCGAGTGAGCAGTCAGTGAAGACTCTCTAAATCGATCCAGAAGTCGATGCTGGTAAACTACCCCCTCAAGTGGCGTAGTGCTGTGTCAGTGGAAACGCAGTTCCCGTCAGCGCAGTGCAGTGAAGGCGCCACGCAGAAGGGAAGCACAGCAGTCGAAGGGAGTTACTCAAGCTATTTTGTGTAGCTTGCATAACTCCTGTGGACTGCCGCCTTATCGTCTGGTAAGTGTAGACCAGGGTTAACTGAGCCTGGTTTGGAAACCTGTGAGTGCCTATTTGTTTGAAATGGAGACTGGATTGAAGGCCTGGAGAGCTCTGGCTGCTGCTGTTCACTTTGAAACAGGTTCCATAGCTAGGGTATTTGAAAACTTTCCCTTTCCTGACAGCCATAGTAAACTCACCTTTCCCTTAGCCATGTGTCTGAATGGTTACTGGGACCTACCAAGGCTCGTACCTACAAGACCTAGTTGCTGAAGTATCTACAGTGCTTGCCTCCAAGTTGCAGGACACCTGCATGCTACTGGCAGCCTTGCACAGTAATTACGCTACTTTCTTATCTTTTCTGCTGATCACAAAGATAAAGATTGTGGTTAAGACAGTGTGATGCAGACAGCCAAATTGGAAATGTGACCCTATCTTAAAAAAGTTTTCTGCTTTTGACTAAGAAAAAACAAAACCTGGCAAAAAGCCTGCTTTACATTATGAAAAACATTAAAAACGGCATAGAGTGAACAGTGAAATTTTTTGTCTTTTCAGGAGAGATTAATAACAGATGTTGAAATTTTTCATAAATATAAACTAGAGAGAGCAGAGCAGAATGACTTACTTACCATATAAATGATACTGCAGATTAACATTTTAACTACATACTATATATATCTATATCTTTTTTGACCTCCTTTTCCTGAGAGAGCAGAATGATTCCTTCTCTATAGTAGATTTTTAAAAAAGAATTGCAGACAAATCATTTTGCCCAGCCACTATAGTATATTTATTGCACATGCACCTGTGAGTACATCTTATTATAGAAGCACTGGCTGCAGTTAACTTATGATTGAGATAAGTTTTGCATTTAAGCAGAGATTCACCATTTTATTAGTTATGGAGAAAAAAGCAGATCATCCCCAAAATTATAGCACTGAGTACAGAATGAATTTCTTGAGAATTTACAAGTAAATCAGTTAATTTAGTTGATGGGGTCCTTAAGAAATGTAATACCCTGTTATCCAGAATAATATTAATGACAAAATAACAGATTTTTCAAACTTCCCATATTGTTAAAACTCATGGAAGTCTAATGCAGTGGCTGCATTAGAAGAAATGTTTTTAGGATGAACGTTATTCTTTGTTGCTGTTTTTCACTGCTGAAACTTCTTTAACAGTGACCAAAGAGCAATCATCTCTTGAAGAGAAAGCTACAAAGATTTTCTCTTTTTCAAAATGGCTCTTACCTCTATTGTTTTCAAGGGGATTGAAGACCCTATTTACTTTCAGGGAAGATGGCAGTGCTCCCTCCCCACCATCCAAACAGCTTAAAGCATGGAAATGTACAGTTAATTCAACGAAACAACCTTAACTCATCTCTGCAGTGATTCTCTGAGTGTGTGGGGGAGGAGGGGGAGGGAAGATGAAAACTTAAAAAAAACAAACAAAAAAATCTAATCTGGGACTATGAACACTTATGTACTGGTTATTTCATGGCATCAGTATAAAGCCTGGGTAGTTTTTCTCTGGGAATTGCTTTGCACTTTCTGTAGTTTATGGATAAATATTTAGGGGTTGGACACCTCATTAGTATCTAGGCACACAGCCTCAGAAACTATGCTACAAAACAGAAAGAAAAATGTGAATCCTTCACATCAGCTACATCTCAAAGAGTCTGCCTCGGCAAATCACCACTGTCATCCACAAGTAACTGGATTTCTCTGAAAGGATCCTGGAAAATGGAAGCTACCCTCAAGAATGAATTTTGAATCTGCTTCAGTTTCCAGATGTCAATCTCTGCCACCTGCTTTGGAAAGCAAAATGCAAAGTTTGGAATTTGCACCTGGAACTGCTGCTTTGAAGTAGTAGAGATGCCAAATTAGCAATGATACCAAACTAAAAAACTCTTAAAAGTCTGGTATGCAACTATATATAAATGATTTCTTCCTATACATACCTCTGTTAATTTATATATCAGAGAGAGGCCAGTTTACATGGTATTATTTCCCCATTTCAATAAGAGTTAGTCCGTTAAGTGTGTCCCATTGTATTGCATGTTTCTTGGCATAGAGGCCTTGATTCATCATTTCAATATTACTGTATTTCATCCTCTGCACAATTTATATTATGAAACACATCGTTATATTCATGCTGCACGTCTTAACTCCATGAGATCAAATCTCACTTGCCTTGTGAAAATCAGTTTTAAGTGAAACTAACAAGAAATGTATTATTTTTCCTCCACAAAGGTCTCAAATATGGCTCTATTCCCCCTTTCCCTTTCTTCATCTACGGGTGGAATTTCACATTTGGTTTCTACATTTGCATGCCTGAGCCGCTTTCGTTGGACATTGCTCAGGAAAATTTACTTGCATCTTTGGCTTCTTTTCTGTTAAATTGTATTCAGTAGTTTTAATCAAACATTCCCTCTTATCTGACACTTAAAAATCCACTTTCATTCTTGTATATATTTACTGTCTGTTGGAACTCTTCAAAGTGAGAGATCGATTTCACCAAACACCGGAAAAGAACGACACTATAGCGTCTACTCTGAGCTTATTTTATGGACGCAATTGCCAGGGATGCTAAGTTTTGTAAAATCTGTATTCCCTTTCTAAGAGAGGCAAATCTCATCAGTGACACTGCTGTGTTTCTGGAATCCCTACGGGTACTTAGTAAAAAAGGGCTAGCTATAATGGTTATCATTAAGATGTCCCTATTTACCGACATGTAGTATGATGTAGCTTCAGAGATATTGCACTATTACCATTTCCTTGGAAAAGCAAATACTTGCTTCATCTTTGATATTATTTTGTAGAAACGATTGGGATCTATCTTTACTTCAGTTTTTTTGCGCCCCCGTGAGTCATATAGAGAAGATCTTCACACAGGCATGTTCACTGAAAACATTATCAGTAACACTCACTCCTCCTGCAAATAGGTTTGGCTCTGAGCGGTGCAGAACGTTTGCTGATCATCCGCAGCTCTCAAAGTGCATGAGAGTTAAAGGTACTGAGTCCTTTTTAGGATTGTAACAAGAATAGAATTATCTGAAGATTCACTTCTCTAAACACATCCCCAGTGGGCCATAATTAATATTCAGGTGACCTCATTCACTTGCTGGGTGATTTAATGTACCAACTGCTCCCAACTATGTAGCATTTGAAGAATGTTAACATTTTAAATATTTTATAGGACAGGAAAATTTGAATAACTTATAAACATTTTTTCATACGTTTTATTGTTACCAAACCTTGCACGGCCCATTTGATTCACCATCATTGCCTATCACATGGAGAAAATTCCAGCTGCATGCTGCAAAGAAAGAGGATTAAATCAAGAGCAGCACACTTCTGGATTTTCATGTAGCCTGTTTCAATTGCTGTCAAATAACATGCTTCTGAAATGTCTTTTGGGATCAGTATCCAGTTTCCTTTTAGAGTGGTATGCAGACTAAAGCACTGAAATATATTTAGAAATGTACACTAGTCCCATGGCTCAGTCATTTGAGCACAATATATCTGCAAAACAATCAATGGATGAAATATCTGTGACCATTGCAGAGCCTCCTGCAGTTTAGCAGCCCTTTCCCCAATTTTTTAATAATACAAAGATAAATCAAAAGCTTTGCCAAGCAAATAAGTTTTACCCTAATACGTGAAGCATTGTTGGATCACTACTAAGTGTAAGTTCTGTGGGCGCAGGGACAAAGGAGGTCAGCGCTGGCCCAAATTCCTGGAGGGCTTGGAATTGGGCCCAAGCTTTGGACATGAATTGTCCTCCGCGGGACCCCTGGCTTGCGCTAAAAAGGCCATGTACAATACAAGCAATAATCACATTCTGATCACACAGCAGCTTCCCAGCCTTGGAGTTAGGAAGGGGTACCATGGGAATGGGTTCGGTATAACTTCTAGTTAGAGCTGTGTTATTTCTCTTCTTTCCCTCCCTTCCTGGCCATCTGCACAGGGAATGAGTCTAACAAAGTAACTATCTCTTCCCTCCCATCCCCCGTGCAAGACCTTTGGTGGGAAGAGGGCATTATCTTCTTTCCCTCCCTTGCATATTTTAAAGAATGTTAGTTTTCAAGGTAATGTGCCTGAGCTCTGTAAAGTAATTCTGTAAACAACAGACAGGGGTGGGTATAATTATATGCCTCCCATAGCCATTAATATTCATTTTTATAATCATTTATATTACCAGATAGGGGCTTTAGGGGGTGTTGTAGAAGTGTGAGCATTTACATATTATTTTAGATAAAAGTTGTGATGTAGTTAACTCTGGGCTCACTTCATTGGCCGCGCGGCAAAGGGGAACACGTGGCCCAGAGGCTGTAACCGAATAAACACTCCTTATCATGCCACCTGGATCAATCTATCTTCAATCGACCCTGCAACAAGTTCCAGAGGCATGAACCTGCCATCAAAACTCCCCTACCACCAATCATGGAAAGTTCAAACCCCGGAACCAATAGCAAGAGTGATACAGTAGATCTAACTTCTATTATGGGAGATTGGGGGTGATGTGATCTCTCATGTGATTGGCTCTCAGCCACTGCATGAGTTCTTTATATTGACATTGACTTATTACAATTTTTGAATGTTTGGATGACATGCCTGCTGGTGGATTCCATATAGCGTGCACAGGGCCAGATTAACTCTGCTGTGGGCCTGGGGCTATTAGATTTTGTGGGGCCCCTGTATACAAGTCTCTTTCCTAATTTAAAACAAAATGATCACAATTATGGCATCGAGGCTATTAACGCTATTCTAAACTTGCCTTTTAATTAACATAAAGCCATTCCGTGGTTACATTTTAGTCTTAAAACATGTAGAAGAGGGGTTGGCAACCTATGTCACATGTACCAAACATGGCACGTGAGATGATTTTGAGTGGCACTCACACGCACGGTGGGCCCACATCATGTGGGAGAGGGGCGGGAGGGAAGGGGTGGAGCTGCTTAAGGCTTGGGAGTGGCTCTTGGCTAGGGCATTGGGCCCATGGCATGTGGGAGGGAGCAGAGGGGACAAGGGGGAGAGACTCGGTACAACGTCCAAAAGGTTGCTAACCCTTATTTTTGCGGGGCCCCCCTTTGCTTAAGGCCCTGGGCTGCAGTCCCTGAAGCCTCTATATTAATCCAGCCCTGAGTGTGCAAATAGATTAATAAAAATATATCACAAGGAGGTAGTAACACTATTCCCCAGCAGCGGTGCAACAGTTAAAAAAAATTCTCTTGCTGCTAAAAATGCAGCTGTAAATAAATAAATAAATAAATGGCTTCCCAAGACTGGGAAGCTTGTCTAATGAGCTTCAGGCCAAGAAGAAATTTTATGCCCATATTTTTGAAAACCTCAACATTGCAGCCTTTGCAAAGGAAAAACTAACTCCAGTGAGTACAGTTAAGAAGTTATATAGCCAGTAGATAAGAGATTACTGACTGAGCAGGGACTGTCCCTAGAACAGCCATATCTTGCAGTTGAATAAAATGTTAAAAGGAATATTTTTAGTGCTCACACTCATTCTTCTGATTAAAGCAACGTTCTATGCCTCTCTCCACCACTGATTTGCAGTGTGGCCTTGATTATTTTTATCAGTCTCACTGTGACTCTTTGCTCCTCTGTAAAATGGGGTTAATAATATCTTCCTCTCAGGAATATTGTGACGCAGTTCACTGAAGTGCTTTGGAATTCTCAGATAGAACGTACTATAGAAACTAAAGAAAATAACCGCTGTAGTCACATGATACTTATTTGAATATGTATACTCTGTTTTTGTGAGTGTGAGGATCTTCTTATTACAGAAGCAGAAGCTTTAGCGATATTAGTCAGGAACTTAAAAAAACCTGTTTAATTGCTTAAGGATAAAAGATCCTGAAGGTAAGGGTAGTCAGGCGGTTAGGGTGCTATCCTGACTGATTGGAGTTAAATTCTTTGCTCTGCCGTAGATTCCGTATGTGACCTTGGGAAAGTCACTTAGGGCCAGATTTTCAAAGGTGTTCACACACTTACAGATGCAGATAGGCCCCTAGTGGGGTTTTCAGAAGTACCTGAGCATGTTAGGTGCCTAGCTTCCAATGGGATTTTGGTGTCTAACCTGTCTAGGTGACTTTGAAAATACCAGTAGGTGATGTCTGCATCTTTAGTGCTCAAATACCATTGAAAATCTGATCCTTAGTCTTTCTGTGTGTCAATTCCCTATCTGTAAAATGGGGATAATGGTATATTCATCAGCAGAAATAAATTAATGCTCACAATTTGCAGTGACAGGTGTCATATAATTTCCTTAGATACATAGTATCAATACAGCTCCTAAGAGGGAATTCTGATCTGAAGCAAGTAAACCTAGTAAGAGGATGTTTTGAAAATTACAATTATTCTAGATTAGGCTAATATGATAAATTTCAAAGTGACCATTGCAAGATCTGAAGGAGATAAATATTGAACATGTTTCCTTTGGTGTTTTTTTTTATTTGTAGCTTGGACTATGGTATCCAAGCAATGCAAGTGTAATGCTTCTTTGTTGCAGTACTTTTGGTCCTTTGTTCTAAAACAACTAAGAATATGGAGTTGTTTCTGATGATTAATGTTAGTAATGAAGTATCTTTTGAAGGGGCCTGGGATTCAGGAAACTTTTGCTTAAGAGGGCAAGCAATTACATATAGCTCTGCTGAAAAGAGACTAATGCATGAACAAAAGAACTTGAGGGCCAAATTGAAATGATCCATCTGCATCTCTACTTTGTAAAGATTTTCTTTATGAGCTGCTAAGATCAAAGTATAAACTCATTTTGTTGTAAAAGGCCTCGGTGTGCTTTACTCCGGACTAGAGCCTTATTTCATAATTAAAGAATGTAGGAAAGCACACAGTTAAGCAAAAGAAAATGGTCAGACTGTTCTGACAAATAGACCTGAAAATGTTTCTTTAGTTTCAGACTCACTGAAGATGAATCTAATATGTATGCAATGTTTCAGCCACTCTCATATCTGAGTTTCAAGAAGAAAAAAATCAGGTACTGTAATTTAAAAATTGACATCACAGTTTCTGACTCTTCCCTTGGAACGCTCAGTTATTGGTTACTTAGCTGTCTTTAGTTGAGGTAAATCAGGAGTCTCTCACTAAGGAAAATGTGGCATTTTAGGAATGCATTTTTACTTAATGAGAAAGGTTAAATTTACTGTGCTGTGAGAAACCAACATTGTGGCCCCTGTCGGGGAAAAATTACAGTGGTTACCCTTAAGTTTATTCTGATGTTAGCAGTCTGTCCGGTTCCAATGATATTCCTTGCACTTCAAACGGGCACTACCATGAAAACTGGTGATATATCTGCAACTGGAATCAACTTTAAGTGCACACACTGCATTTGCTAGCAGTTCTGAAAACAATGTGCTGTCCTCTGCAGATGGATGCATGAGATAGGGTGAATAAAAAAAACCAAACTAATGTGATAGGTTTTTTTTTTTGGTATTATTATTATTATTTTTTTTTGGCTAATGGTAACCTTTGTTTATTTGTTCTGATCTCTTGCATAGCATAGGCTACAGAATTTTACCCAGTGATTTCTGTATTTAGCACAACAACTTATCACTGAATGACATCTAACCTTTATATACCACATCCCTTAGTAATCTGCTCCAGTGGTTATCTTCTCTGTTAAAAAAGTGTGTCTTATTTCCACGTTGAACTTTGCTGCTTTCAACTTACAGCCATTGAAATTTATTGTGCCTTTACAAGATTGAAGGTCTCTCTAGTATCAGCCTAAGACAGCAACGAGGGGTGGGGGTGGGGGCATTGCAGTGGTGCAGAATTGCCAATCAGTGCAAAGTGGGTACAGCCAGGCATATGGATTCATCTGGCCCCTTTGTGGGCTATCTGGTGCCTTAGACCAGGTATGAGTCTGACTGACTCCTTGTTTATGTATTTGCCAGGAAGGAATTGAATTTCATTGAGTGGAGGCATGAGGTCTATTCGAATTTTTGTGCCTTTTGTGTGCTTGCATTTTATTATCATAGCACATGTAAATTATGCATTATTGCTCACAAATGGATATTTAGATCCACTTGGACAGGTAGAGGCCTGACATGTTTGACAATTGCACTGATTTTACACAAAGTAGGTGTGGAAATGCACATGCGCAAATGGACTTGGACACTCAACTTTTTGTTCACAGACAAAAAGATAAAATAAAAAAAAAAATAATGTTTGCAGATGACAAAAAGATTGGGAAAATGGTAAATGATGATGACGACAGGTCACTGGTACACAGCAATCTAGATTGCTTGGTAAAATGGGCACAAACAAACTATGCATTTCAATACAGCCAAATGTAAAATTACACATCTCGGAGCAAAGAATATGTCATGTTTAAAGGGACTGAGGCCTCTATCCTGGGAAGCAGTATCTCTGAAAATTTGAGGTCATGGAGGATAATCCACTGAACATGAGCTTCCGGTGTGATGCTGTGGCCAAATAGGCCAATGCAATCCTTGGATGCATCTTGAGTAGGAGTAGGAAAGTTATATTACCTTTGTATTTGGCAGTGGTGCAGTTGCTACCAGAATATTGTGTTCAGTTATTGTTCCCACAATTTCAAGAAAGATGTTGATAAACTGGAGAAGGTTCAGAGAAGAGCCGCAAGAATGATTAAAGGATTGGGAAACACACCTTGTAGTGACAGATTCCAGCTGCTCAATCTGTTTATTTTAAGAAAAAAAGGTTGAGGTAACTTGATCAATCTATAAATACCTACATGGGGAACAGAACTTTGATAACACTGGACAACAAATTTTTTTGAAAGTGTTGCTTCCTCAAAATTTTTTTTTTGATTATGCTAGACCGCTTGAAGCTGAATACAAATATAATTTCAGACTACTTGTATCATGCAGGAATTTGGAGAAACAAGAAATTGACTTTTATTGAATGTAAAGCGTTTAATCGCATAATGGTGCTGACGCAATAGTTCAACTGAACTAAAAATGTTTTGTTGGTGATTTTCATTTGTACTCAGTGTCTGAGGCTTCTTGTTTAAGTGTCCAACAATAATCGGCCAGCATTGATGGATTCCAGTTGCCCTGATACCGTTCTTCAATGATCGCAATGTCCTGGTGAAACCTTTCACCATGCTTGCCACTGACTGCACCAAGATTTGTGGGGAAGAAGTCTAAATGCGAATGCAGAAAATGAATCTTTAGTGACATGTTGCACTTCATGGTTTTATATGCTTGAAGCATTTTGTCAACCAGCTGCACGTAGTTTGGTGCTCTGTAGTTGCCAAGAAAATTTTCAACAACATCCTTGAATGCCTTCCATGTGATTTTCTCCGGCCCTACTAGAAGTTCTTCGAACTGCCTGTCGTTGATGACCTATTTGATTTGTGGACCAACAAAAATGCCTTCCTTAATCTTGGCATCAGTTATTCTGGGAAACATCTGCCTCAAATATCGAAATCCTTCACCTTCCTTGTTCATTGCTTTCACAAAATTTTTCATCAGTCTGAGTTTTATGTGAAGAGGAGGCAAAAATACCTTTGTTGGGTCTCTAAGTGGTTTATGTGCCGGACTTTTCTGCCTTGGAACCAACTGCTTATAGAGTGGCCGGTCCTTTTTAATGTTTTGAGACTCTTTTTAATGTCCTTTTTAATGTAATGAGACTCTTTAGCACGGTACATGACAGGGAAATGTCATGATGATTTTTGTAATCAGCAGCCCAAATCCATACAATACACCCAAAAGTATTCAGGAAGCAAAATCTTTGTTGTCCAGTGTAATGGCCTCTTCAATCTAGTTAATAAGATATAACAAGATCCAGAGGCTGGATGCTGAAGCTAGACAAATTCAGATTTGAAATGTGGCGCACATTTTTAACAGAGAAGATAATGAAGCATTGGAACAACTTACCAATGATTATGGTGCATTCTCCATCACAGGAAATTCTAAAAATGAAGATTGGATGTTTTTCTAAAATATATTCTCTAGTTCAAACAAAAAATAATTCAGGGAAGTTCTATGTCCTGTGTTATACAGGAGGTCAGACTAGATGGTCACAATGGTCCCTTCTGGCTATATACTCTATTAATGTAAAAGGGAACTTTCTTACAGTGTTGAAGGAGGGAAGGAATGGAATTCTCCCGTTCTTTCCTTCTGAAGGCTCTGGTCCGAAGGATCCATAAGCCAACAGAAAACCCAAAAGAAAAGTAAGAAGAAACCCTCCTTTGCCATGACAGTTGCCTGACAACCTTTCCTTCCCAGATAACCAAAAACACACCAATAATAACAAACTTCTTAATAAGTTAGACTACTCTGGCATAGTGAGATAAGATACCAGGCCTGAGGGTAACATCTTAAAGTTCCAGTTACACAATTTCTCTTTTTCACCATCATCATCTTTATTAAAAGAGCTTGCTCTCATGCTGACTCATTTTCTGGTCTCATTTTACTGCCTGGTGTCTTCATTGTTGTACTGACGATCCCTCTAAGAAAGGAAAATAAATAATAAAAATTCTATCTTGAGGCAGCTGCTGTCTAAATACAAATCACTACCAAGAAGACAACAGGGCTTCCAAATAGACGAAGGATAACCTTCCTGTGCGTCTCATGTTATAAACAGAACGGAAAGTCAAACCAGCCACAAGACCATATTCACTCCTGGAATAAACAGGAATCAATCCCACTGAGCTGAATTTGGAAACTCCATATGACTGAATTTGTCCTGTGGCGTTTCAAAAATAGCAAACAGCATGCTATGCAAATCTTTTCATTCCAGCAGTCTGATTCTGTTGGCAAGAAATGGATCATAACTCCTGGAATTACACTAATAATATAGTTCATATGTGTAATCAATCCGAAGTCATTGCGGTCACTTCAGCTTTTTACTTCTAGTGGGCGAAAGAAGAGAAAACAAATGACACTTTCATTGGGAGACACTAGACTCCTCCCCTACTGAATGCACATAGTGTATTATATGTGAGTCTATAAGACATTGCACATGAAAAGTGCCAAATCGATAGTAGTGGAGATGAGTCTTTAATTAAATTTATATACTGAACAGGGTATAGCACAGGCAGTAGCAGCTACACCATTTTAATCAACAAATGTGGCTCAATCCTGACCAGAAAGAACCACCTCTTGGGGAAAGAGAATCCAATCCAATCTATCCCTGCATTTCTGCAGTGCTTGTCATACTTCTATTGAGATGCTGTATGTGGATTATAGATGTTCAGGTCCATCCAAAAGAGGTACTGTGTGAAAACGTAAAATACAATAATGTTAATCGGGAGAAAATCAAGAGATTCCTATTTAAGGCTATAATGACTCCTCACATCATGTCGTTAGATGGAAGTGTTACTAAGATTTCAAGAATATGTGTGATCCAGAATACCCTGTGAGTGGTGATATCTAGGAACAGCGGAGAGAGCTACAGCGACAGGAACGGCCTTACTGAGGAACGTCCTGTGTTGATTAAGTTGTTTTAAATCTGACCCTGAGGGGTATATTTTCTGCAAAACAGAAGCTCTGAAAAGATG
This sequence comes from Mesoclemmys tuberculata, assembly GCA_007922155.1. Lineage (NCBI taxonomy): Eukaryota > Metazoa > Chordata > Testudines > Chelidae > Mesoclemmys > Mesoclemmys tuberculata. The sequence continues at coordinate 62,771,443 of ML675624.1, read as the reverse complement.
TCAAGCATTTTCTTACACCTGCAATACTAAACATTTGCTGGTATAAGTACTCAACTGCAGTACGAATCTGATGGTTAGATGTGTGACTACTAGTATTTGTATGTGAAAAATTGAGGCTGAGACACTGGCAATTTGGTCGTTTGCATAACTGACTGTTTTTAATGGTAACTGAACATTAAAGTGAACCAATTCCAACTCCTTGCTCCCCAAACAAATTATTTTTTATTAACATACTGGTGTAATGGGTCCAAGCATAATTTTCACTAGGTACTACATGAAGAAATGGGGAAAAGGAAAGAGTTTCCATTGGGATTAGAATGGCTTCTACAGAATCTTGGCAAAAGAATTCTATGACACCCTATCTCGCAAAGTACAAGTAACTGAAATATCTCACTGTATACAGTTATTTCAAGCATACAGGATTTCCAGTACTGACCCTTCAGTTAAATGTATGAGACAGTTTCCATTGTGATCCTGATTTTCACTCCTCACCCCCCAGCTTTGTGCAAAATCAGGTTCTTTTTTGGCTTCAGATTTCTGACGTGTGTTCTCTCTGATCAAAGGTGAATTCTTTGGAAAGTTTGAGGTTTCATAAATTGACATGCTACTCCATTTGCCATTATGATTTGTGCTGGGGAACATTTCCTACTACATTTGTTGTTCAGCCAGAAGGATCCTATTTCTTCATCCATCACCAGGACAGAGTTGAGATTAGCTGAAACGGTACCTGCAAAGTATTCCTCAGCAGCTATTTAAGCAAGCTTTGGATGTTTCTCTAGCAACTTTAAAGTTCTTCAGTCTGCCTCATTCGTTATAAAATGTAGCGAAGACGTAACTGTGATCAAGCCTGAAAGGAAGACAGAGTGACCTTAGTCACCTTTGCGTTAAAATAAATAAATAAGTAAAAATTGATGAAAGAGGAAGCAATGAGCCAAAGTACTATAGGGATGACTCCCCTCTTACTTACCCTAATTTGATTCCAGAAGAATCCATTCACTTCAGTGGTGTTACTTCTGATTTACAATGGTGTATGTGAGAGCACAATCAAACCCTAAGTATCTTCAGAAAAAATTAGAGAGTAGTGTTCTGCATAGCCATTTAAGCTTGGACTGTGTTCACGTGAGATTTAGTAACCTACGTGACCAGGGCAGTGTTTTGGATAGGAGGCTTTGAAGGAAAGCTTAGGCTCTAGAGAACAGTTTGTGATTTAGTAGAGAGCATTTCCCTTGAGTCAGTATTGAATCTATGCCGCCGCACAGTGCTAGGGGCTTCTGTGCTGTCTTCCAAGGGTGGACTGGCCATCTGGCACTTTTGGCAAATGCCAGAGGGGCCAGTGCACTCAAGGGCAGGTGGGCCACATGGGCAGCCCGTATTAAAGACGGGGAAAAGAGCCGCCACTAAAGGCTGAGCCTTCCCTTAGAGCCACTGCCACAAGCATGGTGCTGTGGTGGCCCTTCCTCTTTCCCTGCCCGCCCTGCTGGGAAAGCAAAAGTTTTTATGCTCCATGCAGGTTCCCTGGCACCTGGTGTTATCTGCTATTCAGCTGTCCTGGTCCCTGCTTGGACTCCCTCCCAGGGAGTTACCGAGGACTCCAGGAAACTGATACCACCTCCTGAGCCACCCAGGAGCCTGCGTATAAAGCCCAGCACGCGAGGCAGGCAGGCATGCACACAGCGTGAGACTGCCCATCCAGCGTTCTCCTCCTCTAAGTTTCACTGCTCCCTGCCTGTGTGTCTGCTGTGCCATCTGCTACAGAATCTGCTCTCCGCCTGCCCAGGGCCCACTCCCAGGCTTGGTGTGGAGAGACTCGATTTGTAGCTCACGGCTGCAGTGCTCTGCTTCGCCGGTTCCTTCCACCCCTCCACCCCCTTGCCACTGCTCCCTGTCCTCCTCACTGCTGCTCTCTTCCTGCTTGCCGCGCCTCTTCTCCTCCCTGCTCCCCCTCCTGTACTTCCCCCCCCCAGCCACTGCTCTCAGCATCCGACTCCCTCCCTCCTCACTGCTGCTGATTGCCAGACATGACTGGTTCCTCTCCCCACTTGCCCTTCCCTCCGCGCCCCAGCTGCTACTCCCAGCATTCCTGACTCCCTGAACCCCCTCACTACTGCTGCTTGCCAGACAAGTTCTCCTCTCCTCACTTCCCGCTCCCGCCACGTGCCTCCTCGTTCCCATTCCCCCTACCCCCAGCCTCTGCTCTCCACCCAGGAGTCAGCCAGAAACCCATGCGCCTGTATTTATGAAATTGGGCCATCTGGTCATCAAAGGTCTGCATGTAACTGCCCTGCTGGGCTGCCCCAAGCCAGCACTGAGGGTCACAGCCCGTGGCACAGAGCCTGCGGACAGCTCGGTCTTAGTGCGAGGAACACATGTGGCATGGAGCGCAGCAGGCTCTCCCCTGACTGAATTTCTTTTGCAGGTCGGGCTGCTGTGTTATTGGCCGGGGGAAGGGAGAAGCATAGAGCCCACAGCCTAAACTTGGGCCAGTTTGTTTTATATGCCAGGGCTGATTTTTAGTCCCAGTCCATCACTGTTGTCTTCCAAAATTAAGGGACATTACCTTGATGTCATGCTCAAATTCTGGTATGAGTTTTCACCCTAGAGATGGCAACATTTCAGTGGTTGGTGATGTGATCCTTATAACTTGTGAAGTGTTTGGGGATGTCCTTTGTGAATACAGATTGAAAATAATAAAGTGGCCTTATATGATTGCACCAAAGTTTGAGTAAGCCATAGTCACATGACTCCAGGAGCAAGGCTTAAAGAAGATCACTGTCACAAGAGTGACAACACTACTTCTCAATCATTGTGCCCTCATTTCTCTTACTTTCTGGTTAATTCTGCTACAGATCCTCGTTGTTCATATTTAGCACATCTTTTGATGTGGATGTTAAGGTAAGAAACATTAGAGGAAAAATGTGCAGAATGTATGTTGCATCTGCAAATAACTGTCCTAAGAACATAAGAAGGGTCATACTGAGTCAGACCAATGGTCCATCTAGCCCAGCATCAATATATCAAGTGAGCCATCCTTGTTGTTTAGTCCCAGGTCCTGGCAGTCAGAGGCTTATGGACACTCACAGTATGGGGTTGTGTCCCTGACCATCTTTGCTAATAACCATTGATGGACCTATACTCCATGACTTTATCTAATTCTTTTTTGAATCCAGTTATAGTTTTGGCCTTTACAACATACCCTGGCAATGAGTTCCACAGGTTGACTGTGTGTTGTGTGAAGAAGTACTTCCTTTTATTTGTGTTAAACCTGTTGCCTATTAATTTCATTGCATAACCCCTGGTTCTTGTGTTATGTGAAGGGGTAATAATGCCCTCCTATTCAATTTCTCCACACCATGCATGATTTTATAGATGTCTATCATATCATCCGCTTCATTGTCTTTTCTAAACTGAATACTCCTGGTCTTTTTAATCACTCCTCATGCGGAAGCTGTTCCATACTCTTAATAATTTTTGTTGCCCTTCTTGAACTTTTTCCAATTCTAATAGATCTTTTTGAGATGTGGTGACCAGGACTGCATGAAGTATTCAGACTGTGGGTGTACCATGAAGTTATATATTGGAATTATGATATTTTCTGTCTTATTGTCTATCCCTTTCCTGATGGTTCCTAACATTCTGTTAGTTTTTTTGACCGTCACTGCACATTGAGCAGTTGTTTTCAGAGAGCTATCCACAATGACTCCGAGATCTTTCTTGAGTTGAAACAGCTAAGATAGACCCAATCATTTTATGTATATAGTTGACATTATTTTCCAATGTTCATTACTTTGCATTTATCAGCATTGAATTTCATCTGTCTTTTTGTTGCCCAGTAACCCAGTTTAATGGAATCCTTCTGTAACTCTTCACAGCCAGTTTTGGACTTAACTATCTTGAATGATTTTGTATCATGTGCAAACTTTGCAACCTCATTGTTTACCCATTTTTCCAGATCATCTGTGAATATGTAAGAAGAGTAGGATAATGGAACAGACTGCCTAGGGAAGTTGTGGAAGCTCCTTCATTGGAGATTTTCAGAAGGAAGCTGGATAGCCATCTGTCATGGATGGTTTAGACAGAACAATTTCCTGCATCTTGGCAGGGGGTTAGACTAGATGACCCTATTCTATGAATATGTTGAACAGCACATTTACTGTTTACTCCTTTGCATTGTAAAAATGATCTTTTATTTCTCCCTTTGTTTCCTGTCTTTTAACCAGTTACTGATCCTTTGAAGGACCTTCCCTCTTATCCCATCACTGCTCAGTTTTCTGAAGAGCCTTTGATGAGGGACCATGTTAAAAGCTTTCTTAAAGTCCAAGTATGTTATATCGCCTAGATCACGCTTGTCCACATGTTTAACACCTTCAAAGAAATCTAATAGATTGGTGAGGCATGATTTCCCTTTACAAAAGCTATGTTGACTCTTTACCAGCATATTGTGTTCTATGTGTCTGATAATTCAGTTCTTTATTGTAGTTTCAATCAATTTATCTGGCACTGAAGTTAGTTTTACCAGCCTGTAATTGCCAGGATCACTTTTGGAGCCTTTTTTAAAGTTGGCATTATATTAACTATGCTCCAGTCATCCGTTACAGAAACTGATTTAAGTGATAAGTTACATACCACAGTTAATAGTTCTGCAGTTTCATATTTAAGTTCCTTCAGAACTCTTGTGTGAATACTCTCTGGTCATAGAATCATAGAATATTAGAGTTGGAAGGGACTTCAGGAGGTCATCTAGTCCAACCCCCTGCTTGAAGCAGGATTATCTTCAGCTAAATCATCCCTGCGAGGGTTTTGTCAAGCCTCATCTTAAAAACCTCTAAAGATGGAGATACCACCACCTTCCTAGGTAATCCATTCCAATGCTTCACCACCCTCCTAGTGAAAAACTTTTTCCTAATGTCCAACCTAGACCTCCCCCACTGCAACTTGAGACCGTTGCTCCTTGTTCTGTCATCTGCCACCACTGAAAACAGCCTAGCTCCATCCTCCCTTGACCCCCCTTTCAGGTAGTTAAAGGCTGCTATAAAACCCCCCCTCATTCTTCTCTTCTGCAGACTAAACAGGCCTAGTTCTTTCAGCCTATACCAGAGTAGTTATGTTGATATAGCTATGCTGGCATAACTGTGTAATGTAGACTCTGCCTGCACATATAGAAGGAGTTATTCCATTGATCTAGGAACACCACCTACTCAAATGGTGGTAGCTGTGTTGACAGAAGCATTCGTCTGTTGACATAGCTGCATTTTCATTAAGGGTTAGGTCAACATAGCCATGGCAATCAGGGGTGAGGTTTTTTTCACACTCCTGATGCACATAGCTTTGTCAACCTAACTTTTAAGTGTAAGCCAAACCTTTGAAATACATGCAGTGTTGATTTAAAGACTGCAGGTGATGGAGAATTCACCACTTCCCTAGGTAAGTTGTTCTAATGTTTAATTGCCATCTGTTGTTTTTTTAAAAAGTACCTTATACCTCGTCTGAATTTGTCTAGTTTCAGCTTCCAAACACTGAATCTTGTTATGCCTTTTCCTGCTATACTAAAAAGCTATTTGCTATTAGAAATTTCTTCCCCATGTAGGTACTTGTAGGCCATGATCAAGTCACCTCTTAACTGTCTCTTGGGTATGCTAAATGGTTTCAGCTTCTTAAGTCTCAGTATAAGTTATGTTTTCCAGAGTTTGAATCATTCTTGTAATTCTTTTCTGAACCTTTCCAATTTGTCAACATCCTTTTGAATGTGTGGATACCATACCTGGACACAGTATTCCAATAATGGTCTCACTAGTGCCAGATATGGAGGTAATACCATCTCCCTACTTTCCATGATATACCATTTTTTATGTATCCAAGATCACATTTGTCCTTTTAGCTACAGCACTGCACTGGAAGTGCATATTCAGTCGGTTGTTTTTCATTATTGCTAAGTCATATTCAGTATCACTGCATTCCAAGATGCAATGCCCCATCTTGTAAGTGTAAGCTACATTTTTTTTGTTCCTAGATGTATAACTTTACATTTGTCTGTATTAAAGCTAATGATGTTCAAACAAGCCCATCTTACCAAGCAATTCAGATTGGCTGGTAACTCAGCACCTCACAAAATTAGATCCATGGGGTCTCCACAGGTGTCTTTCAATAGTATGCCATTTTCTGACTCTCAGACTGGCAGCCAGCATTGCCACAATGATAACCACAATGAGTGTGTCTTCTTGTAGACAAACAAATGAGGAATGACCGACTGTGTCTAATTTCCTTATTTGTGATTTTCCCTTGTTCATTATGTTTGACTTTTTAAAGATGAAACTTATCATCTTACAGCAATGGGCAGGTGAGATCTGATGACTTGTTGCAGAGGTAGATTGCTGTGAAGCTGTTAAATTAAAAGACTGTCTAACTGTTCCTAGCTGTTGGGCCCGATCCTTTACTCACATGAGCAATGCCTCTTAAGTTAAGGGTAAAATCCTGGCATTTCTCCTGGTAAAGGGCACTTATTCCTGGGAACAGTAGTACCTTACTCTGAGCAGTTCCATCTATTTACTTGTGAAATATGTAAATTAGTGCTCACCATGAATAAAAGTTGAAGAATCTAGCCCCCAAATCAGTGGGACTACTCATGTGAGTTAAGGTCTTCTCTACTGGGCCAAAAATAAGAACATTGTTGACTAGTAATTCACATTCCTTGAAAGTAGTGATGCCAGGTCCTAACTCTTGGATTTATAGCTGTCAGGGACAACAGGTCTTGGCCTTGGGCTCCCAGGGCTCTTAAGAACCAGGCAGTCCTAATCTGCTACGTAGTGACCTGCTAATAGTTAGTAGACTAGACACTGAACTCTAACAGAGGACTTTAGTCATGATATCTGATTGATGGAACCCTGGTGGTCCTGATAAGTACCCAGTCTCTATTTAACCGAAGCACAGGAAATAGAAGTTGTTCATGCAACTGGATTTGCACTGCTTTATACTGCTTACCCTGTGATGCCTGCTTTTACTGCTGATTTCATGGTAATTTGATCCTGCCTGATTCCTGATATCTGATTCTCAGTTTTCCCTCTGGCCTGTCTCAGACTCTGATCTCCTGGTATTGAACCTTGCCTGACTCCTGCTCTGGCCATGTCCTGATCATGACAATAACGGTGTTGGGGGAGAGATCTGGAGATAATTAGCAAGCTTAACTAGTTTGGGTCTTTCATGAAAAAATCAGAATCACATGATCCAAGAAGCCTCTGGAATGTTTAATTTCTCATTGTCATGTCCTTTTTTACCCTAGGATATTAGGAATTTGGCAGCAATCTTAATTCTAAACTGTGCTTAGTTCGCTGAGTTAACTGCTGGATAGACCTCGAAACATAGTCTAATCATGATAAATCATGAGAAGAAGCATTCCTGGCAGAAAAGAAATAGGCTAAATGATTTATCACAGGGAATACAGCTTATTAGTTTATGATCAGGCCAGTTCCAATTGTTTAAAACTGTTGAGAATTATTCACCGATGCTCATTCTATGATGACAAAATGATCCAGGGGCACATTTAAAAGAAAAACACTACAGCAATACAGTTACACAATTAACCAGCAGGACATATTTCACTAATCTCCAGATGAAAAACATGGCACCCAGTGACATAAGATCTTTGAACCAAAGACTAAAAGAAAAGAGAAGTAAAACAGAAGGGCCAAAGTTTTAAACATATGGGTACCTCAGGATAGGTTCCTAAATCCTTATTTAGGTACCTCCATAAGTGGCTTGCTTTTAAAATGTTCTGAGGTCTTAGACATCTTTAAGAACTGTTGGGTATTCAGCATGTTGAAAACCAGGCTCTTATTTAGACACCTAAATAGTTACTTAATGTCCTAACTTTATGCACTGATTTTGAAAAAATGTTGGACTTCTTTCTTTTTTCCTATTCTGCGGTATTCTTGATATTTAAAAAGAGGCATATCAAACTCATTTTGTGGAAAGAGAGCTGAATTACATTTTAAGTTTAGGATCTGTAAGCTGGGAATGTAAACATATATTATCCTTGATTCACAGAGTAACTCTCATAGAAATCAGTGGGAATTCTGAGCAAAGGTTTATGGGTAAAATGTGGCCCAAACCATTCACTTATTTATCAACAGAGTCAATTAAAACTTCAGCCAGAAGTTTTGTATCAGAAGGATATGAGCAACTGAGATAAAGGGGATACATTAGGTAAACAAAGAAAAGGCATATCCTTTGAATTAATGAACAAAAATTCTGCTTTAAAGGTCTTTATTTCAACATCCCCAAAAAGAGGAGGAAAAGTATACCAATAGTCTCTCAGAAACTGCTTTGGATACTTGATATAGGTGTTTACCATCAAATCTGTATAAAAATAAAATTCATAAAACAAACTGGGTTCTATTCTATATAGGTTTTTGTATCACGCTGATCACTATAACATCTGAACGCCTTCCACTAGTGCTTTAAGCTATGTGACTACACATCAGTTATCTGTTGTTTGTTCTCTGATCCTCACCCTAAAGGGAGAAGTGCGTGCAGTGAAGTGTCTTGTTTTGGTAATTGTGTTTGGTATATACCTGTTGCTATATAATTATATTAGAGAAGGCCAGGTAAAAAAAATGTGCCTTGAACCTTTTGGAACAGAAAGTCGTGAGATTTGTGGTGGTCCTTAGTTTCTGGGGCAGTTCATTCCGTAGTCGTGGACTACATGTGGAGAAAGTTCTCTCTTGCACAGATGAGCTTTTCTCAATAATAAGAGTACCACTGTACCAGAAGAGCAGAGTTGTTGACCATGGTCTTTGTCCTGGAACTTTAAGCCATCTTTTAGATATCCTGGGATGAGGCTGTGAAATGCTTTGGCAATAAGGAATGAGTCCTTGAACTTGATTTGAGATTCTATGGGAAGCCAGTGTAGGGAATGGAAGACAGTTTTGATGTGTTCCTAGTAGCCTGTGTTCCTAAGGAGATGTACTGCAGTGCTCTGAACAAGCTAGAGTTTCTGAAGTGTTGAAGACCCAGGGATATTGCATTGCTGTAATCCAGCTGAAAGGTGATAAAGGCATGGATAATTGGAGACAGGTCTTCATCCAGCAGCATGGGATGGAGTTCTTAGCCAACTGGAGATAGTAGAAAGTGTTACTCTCAGATGCTGCTATGTGAGAGCTCAGCATCACTGAGGAACCGACGAGTACTTCTAGATTATGGACTGAATTGACCAGTTGGGAGTGTGTATCTTCAACCACTGGAGACTTTATAGAAGCTGCAAACTCTTCAAAATACCTTCCTCTGCCCACCTCTGTCTTGCTTGTGTTCAGTTTCAGCCAGCTGTTCTTCAGACAAGAATCTATTGCATCCAAGCACAGGGCCTGGGTGGGTGTAGTGGTGTGGTTGTATGTGGTGAAGAATGGGCAGAGCTATGCATCATCTACATATTGCTGGCCCTTGAGTGTCTGTCATTTGACCAATTGACCTAGTGGCTGCATATATATGTAGAAAAGGATCAGAGAGAGAACTGATTCTTGTGGAACAAGGGTTTTACTGATGGAGATGCAGTTTCCATCATTACTTACTGAGATCATCCTTCCAGGAAGGACTCAAGCCATTTTAGTGCATTACCTTTGAGTCCTGTCACCTCTCTCTGGTGAAACACAGAATGTCATGGTCAACAGAGTCGAATACTGCAGAGAGGTCCAAGAGGATATTATGGGTGACTGTCTTCTATCCATTGACAGGAAGAGATCATCACAATGCCACTAAAGCAGTTTTAATTTCATGTCCTGACCTGAATACAGATTGTGCCAAGTCTAGACTGTTAGCTTCAGTTAAATGAGCTTGTTGCTGGCCTTTTGCCAGCTTGTCTAGAGCTTGCTTAGGAATGGGAGGTATGATGCTGGACATTAGTTGGCTAGGACTGAAGCCTTACCAATAGCTTTTTATGAGATATAACCAGCATAACCTGCTTCCTTCCAGGATTCCCTTTATCCAAGGAAGGGCAAGGTTTACATATTTCCCCTTATTTCTTAGCATGACTTGCCCTAACCCCACGAGTATAACATGGTTAATTTGGGAACAACATTTCCCTACCTGAGTTGCTCTCCTCCTTTTGAGGTGAGAGACTATCTGGCACCACAGAAGCCTTCACCACTATGGGGAGAAAGGAACGCCTGTCCACTGCTTATAGGACTCTGGTCTTGTGTCCTAAAGTCTGGGTCAACAGCATGGGCATCTTTATAAACCCCTTTCCATAGACCATTTCCTCCCCACTGGTGACCACATTCCCTGTTCTGATATTTTTGAGACAATTCTGTAACTGGATAGTTCTAGCCCTCGGAGATTTCCCTTCATAAGCCTTACATTGGACTGTAGACCCCCATTACAGAGGGAAAGAATGGAACTCACATCCAAACCTTAAGAATAACATTTGCACATTGCAAACATTTATATAGATCACTTCATTTATAAATGAAATGTTCTCACCTCTAAGGCAGAACATTGCAGAGCAGAGCACACCAATACCACCCAACAGTTAAAAGCACAAAAACCAAGCATAACTTCTCTAACTTAAACTACATAAGTAACTTTAGGTAGGTAGAATGCAATTATCCTAGTTAGAACATAGCTAGTCTGCAGAGACCAATACCTTGCCTTTGTGAAAAGTGCTATTTTGGGAGATTAAATGTCCTTAAGTATCCTGGACCTCAGTTTAATATCCCGTCAAAAGATGGCAGACAGTGCCTAATTTACCTAGGGAGAGACTCTATAGAACTTCTCAAGGTTAAAACAAATTTAGTTCTCTTCTTTCTTATACATACTTTTCATTTACTAAATGAAATTTTGATGTTAATGCAGTGCAATAAATATGAAATCTGTGACACTTCCCAACTGCCAAATGGACTTCTCTCTAGACACTACAGAGCTATCAACCGAAGGGGAAAAAAGGTTTTTCAAACTTTTTAAAAAAAAATACTGACCTTGTGGAATCTTTGCAGCAAGAATAAATTATGTATGAACTGCCCATAATGCTCTGAGAGAATATACACAGTGCTGCTTTATGTTATTTGTAGTAACATTCTTCTCAGACCTGGCTAGAAAATCTATCAAGCCCAAAAATACCAGATGAAAGAAAGGAGAGAGATAGATGGCATAGGAGATTGGATTAGTAATAGGATATATGGTATTTATCTCTAGGCCCTAGTCCAAGACCAGCCTGATGTGGTAAACTTTCAGGGTCATTGAGAGGATTTGAAGTTGAACGAAGATACAACCTGAGCAATAGGTGGATGGACACCATGGAAGTCCTTATGAACCTAGTGCTTTGGAGACCACCCTCTTGGGAGCAGATCATATTAGATTAAAGTCTTCTTCCCTCAGCTTCTATGGGATCAGAGGCAGCCTCACAAGCCAAGGTTAAAAGGAGAATTGGGCCAACAAGGTTCCAAATGGAGAAGCCATACTGTAGTGCTGCTGAAAAAGCAAGCTCATGGAAAGAGCCAACAGTGCATAGCAGCTACCCCTGAGAACAAGATGTGCAACTGTGAGGAGTGGTAGACTTGAGAGTCTGGGGTGACCATCAGGAGAGTTGGTCAGGAGATAAACTATTCAGCAGATGCAGGGAAAAGTTACAATCAGTGAGCAAAAGAGGTTAAGACAAGGGCCCTGATGCTGCAAATACATATATGCATGTTTAATTTTATTGAGTAGTCTCATTTAAGTTAACAGGGCTACTCACAAAAATAAGAGTTAACATGTTCACAATGAATTGGGGCAAAGGGCCAGAGCATCTGTCTTCCCTCTTTTAATACAGTGATCCGCAGTAAAGTTCTGAATACTAACAAGATTTAATGGCAGTACTCCTGAGTATTGAATTGCTTGGTGTACTATATGAAAATGTGTTAGTATATATTAAGGCAACTAATGCAGTATGCATAACATACATTTTTCTGATTTAGGAAATACGCTTTCATCTAAGTGAAGACCAAACTAATTTATTCTGGTTTGTTTTGCACTTGACCCAAACAATTAAGGCCAAGTAGAAGAGATTTTTATAATACTTGCTCTAATAGTCATTCTTTTAGTTTGTATAACCCTTAAGTGTCATCATTAACAAGGGAAAGGGACTTTGTTTTTTAACAATATATAGTTGTTAAGCAAACACCATCCCTTTACCAAATTATACTAGACACTGCATGAGGATGCTATATTTTAAGTGGTTGCATGATAATTAATAACGCTGATCTTTAGATATCAGATTCTTTATTAGAGTTGGTTTTAGTGCAGGTTTCATACATGGAGCCATTAAGAGCCAAATCTGCAGTTGGTGTAAGTTGACATAGCTCCACTGAAATCAATGAAGCTGTACTGGTTTGCACCAGCTGTGGCTCTGGCTGACATATGTTGGGCGGAAGATCTAGGTCAGAAAGTCTGTTCTGGCTTTTCTAATTAGAGAGAGAAGGGGATAATTAACACTGGGATGATTAATGACAACTAGACAGATAACTCGGATCCATGATATTATGATTTTACCATTCAAAAGTGGTCCTGATCTATGTAATAGAGAAAAGAACAATAAGAACTCACAGGGGTATTCTACATAGGTTCACCTTTTCTCTTTTCTGTGTTAAAATGTTCAGAAGGTGAGAATCCACCTTCCACGAAGAGCTGTGCCTCTTGGATTTCACTGGATCTGCTGCACTGACCCCATGGGCTGCAGGTCAGGCAGCAGCAGGGCCTGTGAAATGTAAAAGCTGTCATTTCACCAACTGAATGTGTAAGGACAGTAGTTAGGATATTTATTTGGAGCCTCATTCTCACAGGCCCTCCTTTGAAATCCATGGAACATTAGGATGTGACTCGAACGTTCCCCTGCTCTGACTAAGTTCAGCGTGCCTAACGTGGTATCAGCACTGCAAGGCTTATTGTGCTGGCACTTAAGTGGTGATGATAAAATTTCTCAGTCGATGCCACATTGAGACAAACAGGTAAGTTAACGCCGTCTTAGTGCAGGTATTTCAGTCATGTATAAGTCTTGAACTCAAAAAATGCATTGCAAGCAGCAGCCTGAACAAGCTGGCAGGTACCCAGATGAAGCAAGTCATTTTTGAGAGACAGGCACTCAAAGGTTTTAATGATCCAGTGCTGATCACCGGTGCAGTTTGAATCCAGGTTGCCCTCATGTACTTCTGTAGTTTGTGCTGAACAGCAGTGTGGCCTGTCAGAATTGGCAGCTATAAGAGAGTGGTGAAAGGCAGGTATATCAGTCCTAAAATGGTGAAGCCCTTTCCCCTATGCACTGAAATGAATCTAATTAAGTAGGCTACTGGTGACATTTAAAAACTCCTCTTCTGGTGAGAGAAAGGAAGGACTGTTGAGAAACAAGCTGCAGCAGGGTCAGTGGCATCAGGGACAAAAGGTGTCTCCTGGGTGGAAGCTGCTCTCGTCTCTATAGGGGAAACAACCCAGTTAACTGCTGTTTGGAGAAGGACCGGCAAGCAGAAGACAGCAACACCCCAGAGAGGGGTCAGGGAAAGGTATTTCTTTTTGTATGGTGCGTTTATTTTTTTTTGTTTTGTTTAAGAGCACTACTTGCCTGAGGCCCAAATATTTTAAATATTGGAAAATAAACCATAGTAAAGAATTAACACCTCTGGAATAGGACTGATTTATGTCAGGTCCCCCTACTGCCAGAGGGAGAAACTCTGAGACAGATGAGGTGAAGGAGGTGCCTTGCCACAAGCAGGTATTGCTGTGCTCCTCAGGATAGTGAGACAAAATATATTTGTCCTACTCTGCAAATACCTAATATGTCATAACTGCCTCTGTTTACTCTCGCTACTCTTGTTTTTCACTTTCTTTTATGCCAGTCCCTTTGCTTGGAACAGCCTCACACTTCCCCAGTGCTAAGGACCATCACAATCCTCCTCCGTAGAACACGCTTCTGTCATGAAGCTTCCCAGCAATGATTCCTTCACTGCCAGTCGACCCACTGCACACTGTGCTTGGACCATTTGCAGGTTTTTAATAAATATGGCCACATTAAACAAATGTGTGGTGGGAACCAGATGGAGAATTCATGAGTTTATCAGTGTTGATGAACCTCAGCAAGCTAGTACTATAGGCATCGATGGGACCTGTCCCTCCACAATCCTTCCAGTGGTTGTATGTTAGATTGTAAGTACCCTTGACCAGGGAACTTTTCTTCCTCTAAGTTTTGTAAAGTGCTGTCTACAGTTCCAGGGATCCATACATTATAATAATTCACAACTATTGACTAATTTAATCTGCAGCAAGAGTGAACTGGCTTGATTACAAGCCAGAAGGGTATGCTCCAAACACAGGTCAAAGTGGACATGGCTCTTCACCAACAGAACAGAATTGTCCCCTCTCCACGTCTCTAATTATGTACCTCAACAGTACAGAGTCTTCTCCAACCAATCACCTCACCAGTGTAGGTGGACAACCATACTTCTCCTACAGGCCATGTTAAATGAGCTGCTTCTCCTGCAGGTTACTTGATAGTGGACATCTACCTACAACACCACTGCCTACCTCTGTTTCATGCCAGTTCCACCTCCATCATGTTGCCTAAGGGTGGTGTTTTCTGAGGTGCCTCTTTTAAGGTCTTGCCAGGGCTAGTAATCTATAACTCTCTAGATGCAGAATCCATCCCATCACAGAATTGTGGACTATGAAACTTAGTCTTCCATTTAAAAAAATACCAATTTCTGGCCTTTAGGGTTTCAAATATACTTTTCTCAATGTAGTGATGAAGTGTTTTTTCCTTACATTCCCAATAATAGCTGTAAGTGAGGCTTGAACCCAAATATCTCAATATGATGTCAACTGTGAAGCCTAATCATAGCATTGGAAAGGTCAGCATTGTTTACAATTTCATTTCACTTCATTTTAGTAGAAACTTCTGGTTTGTGTGCTTCTATTTTGGTTGGCGTCAGTAGAGAATTTTGGAGCGGGAAGCAGTGTGATAGTAGGCTGAAGTTAAGGGGTGCTGGAGTGGAGTACAATTTTATACATAACCAGCCACCCCTCCCCCAGTTGGCTTTTTTGCCACTGTTGCTGAAATTCTAGTGTCTTAAACAGGAAAGTTACAACACTATTGCTAAAGTTTAAATCCTCCTAAATATCTTCATTTGCTTCTGCTTGTAGTGCTTTCTCTCTGCAGTTTTTGAGCCACTGAGACTTGTCTTTTCTGCTGTGTTGGAGTCTTTTCAGTGAGAGTGAGGCTACAGTAATCTCTACTTCACTCTCCCAGACTTGCATCTCAAGTATTCTTTATCTTGACATATAAGCCTCTTGTGTATTTCATTCTCCACTTTAATCTGGTGCTGAATCTTCTGCATGCTCCTGGGGGACATTAACTGTTTGTAATATTCAGCAAACATTGATATTTAGTATGCTGTCAAACAGTAAGGAAATGCCTACATCACATTCTCTATTTTTTAAGCACAATACAGTATCCACAAGCACTAGTCTATGCCCTGAACTCATAGTGCTGCAAACTTTGAATTTTGAAATCAGTTGCACATTTGTGGTCTGCAAGATAAGAAACTTTCATTCTGAACTGACATGCATTTTGCAGTACAAAAACATGGCCTGGAAACATACTCGTGAGCTTCAGGATTTGGGGTTGCCAGTGCTGCAGCTGAGAAAGTGATGTTGGATAGACAAGAGGAGTAGTGGATAGATGGTCCAATGCAGAAAGGCTCTTAAAAAAATATGCTTCAGATCTTGAAGCACTTCAGATGAAATCCTAGCCCTATTAAAATCAATGGCAAAACTCCCATGGTCTCTCATAGAGTTAGGATTTCACCCATCTTTTGTGGGTATTAATTTAATCTAACTATTTAAGGTACTTTTATGGCCTCTGTTAACCAAAGTATCTCATTGCCTCACAATGGAGAAACTAAGGGCTTGCTGGGGTCATCCAGGAGGCCTGTGGCAGAGCAGAGACTTAAATTCAGGTCTCCCGAGTCCCAGGCTAGTGGTCTAATTCCTGCATCATCCTTGGATTCTTCTATAACTTAAACAGGCAATATATTAGTTTCCTAATTGAAAAAACAAAAGCCCCACAAGCATTATTTAATGTTATTTTTTTTCCAGTGGGCTGAGGGAAATTGGGGGTCCTTTTCCAATGAAAAATGTCAGACTTTTAATTACGCATGATAGGGAAGCATTCCTGGGATGGATTCTCTTAGTAGATACTGTGACATGACTGAGATACATAGCGACTAAACTTTGAATTCTTTTAAACTTCACAACTAGTGCCCTGCAGTTTAAAAACATTGTTGATATAGAAGCTCGTTAATTACCAGGATAGTCTTTGTAATTGCCTAGTCTAGAAATTGATGAACAAAGTCATTTTAGAAAGCAATCAATTTGAAATCTAATTTGTTGGCGAAATGAACCATATAAACAAAATGCCACTTGCTGTTTGACTCAAATGAGATGTGCTTAACGAGCCTATCATCTGTGATACTCATTATGATGGGTCACAGTTACATAAAATGTTATAAATCTGAACCAATGCACATAAAGCTGAAATATAATATTGTATTCTGAAAAGAGTAAAACATAAAACAGATGGCTGCCTCATGGAAACATCCTTAAATCTCACACTTTCTACTAATTGACTTTTGCACAGTTGAGGGTAGGAAACTGAATCTGTACTGAAACTAAGTAGGTGAAAAAAATACATAAGTGTCCTTTCCCCACTGCATCTTACATTGTAAACTGAGCAATCTCAGACATGGGAGTCTCTATTGCTGTGATGAGAATTGGACAATTGATCATAAAGAACATCTACAAAGCTGGGCAAAGCCTACATAACTGTCTGCCCTGGTGACTTTAAAGGCCACCACTTACAATGGAGCTTATAGCAGAAATTATGCAGCTGGTGAGCAATTCACAGATTGGGTTCTGTCTGCACCTGTCAAAAAGAAGGTAAACTCCAAAAATCCTGGAACTTTTTGCTCTGCCAGATGGAACACTGAACGCAATCTAGATGTCTGCTGTCTGATGAAAGACAATCATGGTGCTTCTCTGCAAGCTTCTCAAACAGTGTTTAGATCCTTTCCTTGAAGTAAACAATGTCCAACTATTCTGAATGTCAACCTTGGAGATCCACTGATTGAATGAATGCTGAAATAATGCTGGAATTTCTGCAAAATGAGCTGGGTTGCATATACAGCAGAAGTTGAAAATGGGATATACTGAATCAAGATGATCTCAGAACACTATGTTCAGCTTCTTATCAAAGTTGCTGTGAAACACGCATCCTATGGCTATTGTGAGGTCTTTATGCCTTGCTGGTAGCTGGAGACAGAAGCACTCTTCAAAGAGTATGAGAAGAGTGATGAACCAGACACAGCAAAAGCATTGAACTCTGCCCACCTGAAGAGATGGAATGAGGCAGTGGAGGCTCTTGACTTCATTCATTCCATCACAAAGCCTGGATTCTCCTGCATAAACTTGGAATTGCTGACCCATAAAACACTGCCAACTGAAAGTGGCAGCCCATGCTGCCACTTCACACCTTCTCTGTAACATGAAGACCAAAACTGACAAGCTGACTGGACAGAAAATTCAAAAAGAGCTCTTCTAAATGTCCAACAAGCACTTCCATTTCAACGCTATCATCCACATATACCATCGAAGAAATAAATAAGGCATTTATGGCCACCAAAAGTAGAAAAACTGCTGGCAAGGATGCATTTATCCTGAATTCCTTAAGAATTTGGGGCCAATTTACTGCCATACAATCCATGGGTAAGATCCCAAGAAACTGGTATGAGGTGATAGTTATTGCCCTCCTCAAACATAGGAAACCACGAAATGATGCTGCCAGCTATTACCAAATATCACATCTCTCCACAATTCAGAAATTAATGGAGAAGATTTTACAGGTTGTTCTCACCCCTATCTTTGAGGCTTCTCAAGGAACTGGCCGGTTTCAGACTGGGTCAAAGTTGCAGCAATCAGGTTCTTCCCATTACTACTCATACTGAGGCTGGCTTCCAGTGGAGTTTAAAACCAGAACAGTGCTGATAGATTTATCCATCCCTCTACAATACTGTATGGTGATATGGGTTATTGCTCAAGACACGAAGGGTCATCTAATGCTGTAGCACTGTACAATTCCTGGCCACAGTGTTGAGCAACTGAAGGTACCGCATCCTGTAGAATAGGCAGATCAGCAAAACATGCACCCTCAACGATGGTCGTCCCCAAAGATTCATGCTGGCTTCTTTACTTTTCAACATCTACATTAGGAACTTACCTGACACAATTTCACAAACTACGAACCACATTATAAATCAGTACCCACTTTGATCATTTGCTGGTGGCATCTCAAACTTATGTCAAACCACTCCTGAAGCTACCCACTGGCTCTCTAAACCAGACTTGGTTATTTGAATGATGCTAATCACCTCTCTTGCCATATGAAAGAACTGAGTTGAAAGTTGGAATTCTAGAAACTGAAGTCCTAGACTTGACTAGTACAGCCTGGGTACTACAGTTTTACCTATAATGCACAGACATCTATCTTTTTCTCCCTTAAGTTGCTTCAGTTCCACAATCCAGTGATCAAGTAGCAATCTTTCACAGAATAGCAAAGCAAATACCTGTAGATAAGGTAGAAAGATAGGCACTAGTAAATTGTGGGTGATATGGTGGAAGTCCACAGGTTTGCCAAAAATTTTGTATATGGTTAATGGAAGTGATGTGTTAGAGTGCATTGGTTCCTCCCTTTCAGGTCCAGAGGAAAGCCTCTCCATTGCACTACAGCCGGCACCAGTAGTCTGCGTTCTGGCTGCTCAGGCCAGGCAAAGCAAACAAATGCAGTATAAGGCTCTCTGCCTCCTGACTGGGACTTTGGGGCAGAGAACAGTTGTGGCACTCTGGACAGGGCAGAGGAACCAACCGTCTTTTTGGCCCTTAGCCTCCTGGCTGGGCAGACAGCAATCAAACAGGTACAGGCTTTCAGGCCTAGTGTAAGGATGCAGCCAACCCAGATGTGAACGTGACAGCAGGTGGTAGGGAGCCCTGAGCCCACCCTGCTCACTGGGTCCCAGCCCAGGGCCCTGTTAGTAATGGGTGGTCCCACCACTGGATCAGTGGGGAAACACAGACATGATGTTTCACTTCCTGGCAGCACAACTGGACCAAAGTCTGGTTCCCCTGGGCTACTTTCTACCTAACTCTGCCTGCGTTACTCCATCAGTACCGGGCTCCATCTTACCACTTCACAGATGGGTGGCATCCTCTCCGGCAACTCCTCTGAGTCCTCTGCCTCTTCAGTCAATAAGGCTTTGATCTGCTCGACTGCTGGTTCAGAAGGCTCAGATCCCTAGAAAAGACATTTGCCTCCTTCCCTGTTCCAATACCAACTGAGCTACAGGGCCATCCCTTTATACTTCCTGTCCCATCCTGGTACTTCCGGTGATGGGGTGGGGCCAGGTTTGGTTCACACCAGTCCCTCCCTCTTGAGTCCAGAGGGAGGCCACTCTGTCTCACCACCAATAGTAAGTTACAAGTAAGTGATAAAAGTGCTTGGTACTAAAAAAGACACTCAACGGGTTAAGGGAGCTCTCTGACAGATAACAAAAAGCCTTAGTTTCGATCTCTCAAATTTTGCATGCTTAGATCACTAGACAGCATGTCTCCTAGCTTCTGACTCATGACCTTGTCTTTCTTTTGAATGGCTAAAACTAAAAACAAAAATCACCACTTAACAGCTTTCTCAATTTAATATTAGATGATTGGATGTCACCCAACAAGGCCCTTTTTAGAGAATTATTTATGGAAAAAGTGGACTCCAAATTAAATTTACTTATTTCTCACAGTCTCGTTTTTGAGACAATTACAATATTCATCACAAAAGGTGGGTGGTTTTTTGTCATCAGTGAAATTTGTCTGTTTCTGTAATTGAAAATGTCCTTGCAATTGAAGTAATCTTACAAGTTTTTAGATCTTTGGACAAAATGTATAGCAAAATACTGTCCACCCTGGATTTTTGCAAAAAATAGAAAAACTACTTTTGTATGAAAATTCTCACCTGTAAATAATGAAGGGGGAAAAGCTTGTGTGCAAAGAAACTTTAAAAGTTTGTGCATCCCAGAATGTGAATTAGTTTTGTTCTCAAAGAAACTTTCTGAAAAATAGAAATGGTGGGGTCGTAAAGTCACGCAGAGGAAGTTGGTGAAAACTTTTGCACAAATACACTATCTTCTTTGATCTTAGTGGAAAAAATGGGTAAAAGAAGGAGACAGTGAAAATCTAGTCAAGGAAATGTTATTTTTGTCACAAGCAAAAGACTGGATTGAATTAACACATATTGGCTGTGTACGTATATATTGATATTGGATCACTGTTTAAGCTGCCACTTTTTCTTTGATTCTGGAGAAGGAAATGTTTCTTTTTAGTGCAGAAAATATACAAAGCTTTACATGCTATTTGTGTAACGGAATTCCTAGCCAAATAGATCTCAAAATTACCTTGTAGATATGAGAAGATATATGAACTTTTTTGGAGAGTTTTTATCCTCTACTGTTCAGAGCAGAAACATATTACATATAAGGCCTGATTCTGATATCACTTATTGGTGTAACTCCATTGTCTTCAGTGAAGTTTTTCCTGATTGACACCAGCACAACTGAGAACAGACTTAGGCCCCTAATCTCTGCAGAGCTACCTGATGATCTTTAAGAGATGAAAAGTTTTTAGTGAATTTTTCTATGCTGCTCACATTTGGAGGAGAATGTCTTGGAATGGTGGGTGTTTTGTTAGAGACAGAGAACAGTAATTGGAAAGGGATCAGCACAGGAAGGGTAAGTGATGGAACTGTGCAAAAATGTCCTAGTTTACGCCGAAACCTGTGTTTTCAAAGAGTTTTATGAAAAACAAAATATAGAGAAAAAGTTTCTATAGTTATTCTTTTTTCACACTTACACTCACAAAATAATCAGTTTCTCACAGTTACACTGAGCAGTCAGTGGAAGAGAAGAGCAGTTAGGAGGAGCAGTCGGAGGATAATGGAAACATGCTTTCGAATGCTAAAGGGGAAGAGGCCCTACAAAAGAGGAAGGAGAGAGATAACATTGTGGTTGCAGAAATAGTCTCACTGTCATCCTCAGACCACTGTTTGCTCTAATGTAAATTAAAAAATAAAACTTGGAAACAAATCTGCACACTGACTTGAAAGACTCACTTGTAATGAACAAAGGAAGTTCATATTTTAAGGATGGCTTTTCCTTTTCCCATGACAACAGGAATCAGTGAGCATGAGACATTCTGTGTGGCCCTAGCACCAGAGGAGGAATGGGTACAACAATATGGACATGTCATTACAGACTACTGGGACTGTGGCAAGTGAAACAATCAGCATTCCCTCAACGCGATGTCAGCCCCCTTTCATTTGAAATCATAAATGTGAGTGGAGGCAAGATTTTTGCTGGATGAACGAACTCTGGTTATGTAAATGTGCTTTCCCTATCTGAGAGAGACCTTTTAAACCTTTGAAAGAGCTTTAATCCAGTTTAAACCCTCTCAGGGTCTCATGGAAAATGTGATTGTGCTGTTTGTGATGACAGTTGTGTCTAACACTTAATCCGTTCATTCCAGGGTGCATCATGTTTTATATATTTAACTATCCCTTATGCTTGGTGTCTTTAGAGGTGATGAAGCATGTGAGTAGCTCAAACGCCATACAGGGGAAAAGTTAACAAGGGGGTATGAAATGGTATGGCATGATAAGGATGCTTACCATAATATTATTATTGGGTATCCTAGATGTTGTTTACATGATTTAGGAGGACAGTCTTTAAAGGTTTCATAGGCCAATAAGTCTCTGACACTTTAAAATAGGGGCTTTCCAGATGAGTCATCTTATTTGTCAAGATTTAATCATAAAACTTAATATTTTTCTTCCATACTCCTCTCTCAAATGTTAATGGTATTCCTCTAATATGTCAATGGTAATACATCTCAAACTAGAGATTTTCACAACAAAGTCAGAGATAGTCAAATGTCATGGCATATGAAAACTTTTTTTTAAGTGCTCACCTGTGACGGGGCCGCCGAGGTACAACCTGGAACTGTGGGACCGCTGTGACTCCTTTGCTTTCCAGCCTGGGTTGTCTCTCACGATACTTTGCCAGGGACAAGCAGCGAACTCTTCCAGGAGCTGTTATAACTTCACCACCAGCATACAGAGGTACACCCTCTGCATGAAGGCTCCTCAAGCCCTTCATGAACCATACACAGGGAAACACCTGCAAATCTCCCAAGTCCTGAGCCTTGCACCCCAAAATATGCCATTTTACACTGCTCAAGAAATAAAATAGTAAAAAGATGCTTAAACTATCACATTCATAAACAATACACGAGGAGCTGGGTTTGACTTGGTCCTAGCTGTCTTAGGGCCTGAAGGAAAGCCACTGAAATCTATTGGAGTCTTTCTACTTACTTCAGTGGGTTTTGGATCACACCCTTAGAGACTGCCTCTCTCCTGTGGCCTAGCAATTAAAGTCAGCTTGGATGGTCTCACTAACAGTCTTCAACTACAAACTCTGTGGGGATGGGGCATTTTCACTTATCCTCTTTAACCTAGAATTTTCTGCCCTAGTTAGTCTACAGAACCCTCATTGGCTGACATTCAAGAGTGTTGCCAGACTTACCTATTTACTAAGTCCTTTGCTAGAGCAAACTAGCCTGACTGAGTTGAGTTTCATTGTCACTCTGGGAGAGTTTTCAGTTTTTGATATTAAAATTTATCTTCATGTCCACAAAGACTGAAAACAGTGAATTTAACAAACCAGTAAAAATGACTCAAATTATTCATTTTTCTTTTTCCAAACTGGTTTTTCTGCACAAGAAACCTTTGATAGGCTTGTTATGCCCAGTTAATATACCAAATAAGAGCCCCGCTGATGTTACATTATTTGGAGTTGGCCTGGTGGGCTGTTGGCCATGCTGTGTATTAACATGTAGAAGTAGAGGTGAATCTGTGGTGGAGTAGCAGTGTAATGAAGGTAGCAGTTTTGACTCCCGGGAAGGGACGATGGTTTGTCTTGCTCTACCATTGGTTTTGCCTTTCGTATTGGGGAATAGACACAGACCCCTGCAAAGCATTTTGGTCCAATTCTCAGAGCAGTGAGGGGATACGGGAAATAACAATATGCTCCATAGTGCTAGTGAACAGGATGCTGGCTAGAGGGATTGAACAAAAAGTATGTCAAGCAGGCAAATTTCTGTGTGGGGATGGGCCGAGGAGGGGTTTTTAATGGCAAAATTATCAGGCTTTAAAACCCTGCTTCTTCACTATCACAGCCCCAGGATGTGTGCATTTTCCTGCAGGTGCAGATGGCTTGAGGATTGCAAATCCTCAGGAAAGCTGTCGGACCACTAGAGGCTCATGGGAAATCCTACCATAAATAAATACAGCTTTAAATTATTATGCCAACAAATTCTCTCCTGCTGCGTCTATTATACATTAGATCAATATTAAGTGATGATGTTGGGATAAGCCTGCTAATACTTACTAAAATGCAAATGTGAAATAAATAAATTTACTGTATTTCTGTGTCTGAAGTTAGATAAGAAGGTAAAAAATCCTGCAGCACAGAACTGATTGTTTCATATTCTTCAGATGCCTTGGGTAAAGAAATCTTGAATAAAGGAAAATACTGTCTAACATTAGGAACATAATTAGATACACTGCTGTACCTACGTTCCTTGGCCCAGTTGCATCATAATGTCCAAGTAATAAATATGCTGAAATACGGTCTTGCATGGGCTGCTTCATAATTATAAGAACTGTGGGAATAAACAGCTTTATTTAATTTCTGCTATAGACAAGGGCATCAATGGCAGTTAGGCATGTATCACAGATACACTAGTACAGACAATTAATGCCTTTCCTAAAATATATTAAAGCACTTTATGTGCATTTGCCCATCCTTTCCTAATTTAAGGTTTATGATGCTTGTAATATCAAGATATATGAATTTTAGAGGTTATGTGTGTCCTTGGATCAAGTTTCTCAGTGGTAAATGAAGTGTAGCAATTCATTATAATAAATAATGCTCCTAGAACACATGGTACAGGGCAGGATCACTACCTGAAGACAATGAACAAGGCCTACACTTGGCATCTTTTAATATGCAGGAATATAAGAACTTAGAACTTGCCATAGTGGGTCAGACCATAGATCCATTGACATAACCCAAGATTCTGTCTAGAGCAGAAGCCAACACCTCAGCATCAATGGAAGGCATAACCCTTCACAGTGCATCTAGCCAATTTTGCACTGCTGTGTATGAGGGGAAACTTTAATTTCCGATTCCCATCATATGATCAGCATGAACCATACTGTTCAGTTTTCTTCTAATTATTTTAGCTTGTATACAGATCATAATATTATCTGGTTCTTTTTAATTATCCAGCTGGAATGTGACTCAGCGGTACAAGATCGCTAAAAGTTGATTTATAAGACTCAAAGAGTGTATTTTCCATTGAAAGCATTAATTCCAGTCACTCTGATCTGATCCTAAATATTAGACTTAAAATTAAAGTGCCCACACAGGTGGACCTATAGGCCAGAATTATATATAGTTACCTATCTGTGGAAAACATCTTGGTGGGAGCAATTGCAGAGGATCACATTTTATGAATGAATTGAATACTGTATGCAGGAAAGCATAGGAGCATGTGCAATAGACTGGGATTGTGTGCAGCACAATGAAGTACTGAGTGCAAAAGAACTATAGTAGTGAGTGAAAAGACTGTGCAGTGTGCACTTGAGCAGGAGAATACTGTCTCCCTATTGGATGAACCAGAAGGTACTTAAAACTTTGGACTTGAGTGTTCGGAGTGCTGTCCTTCAGAGTGACAGCAGTGCAGCCAGTCCTTCAGGGAAGAAGATTTATGGATCAAGATGCCAACCTATTGTTCCTGTACTCCTTCCCATCGATCCTGCACCTGCTTCCTTGCTGTTACCTGTGTTCCAGTCCACTCCATTCCAGTTCATTCACTTATCCTATTGTGTCGTGGATGGTGACATACAGCTTTATTTTATACACAGTACCCACAGGTTTTATGTTAAGTGGTAAGGGGATCTTGGCTTTAGGCCTGCTCTTTGGTTAACCAAGAACTGTTTATCTTATACACTTTTGTGTACCTTAATACATTGGTTTTTTGTTGTTGCACCTTGATACCTGTCTAGATAACATTAATTCCTAAGGCAGTGATTAGATATGGTCAGGTGGAGAACCTGGTTGGAAGCGGGGTCTTTGATAGAAATATAGTTTATGCACATTACTTAAAATGGGAATTCCTCCTGTCAGCACCTTTTGATTTTAAAAATCTTCCTGACAGACTGACAGCTCTGTCTGTTGATGTCCTCCACTGTAGCAGGGACAGTGGCAGTGCAAACATAGAGCTACTCACTGACCCATCTATCTATTTTATTTAGATGTAAACCAATGAAAAGACACCTATACAAAGCTCTAGGCTGTCTAATATTCTTCCTAATAAACTAAATAAAATGAAATAGCAGCAGCATTACAAATAATTGTACCAAGAGGGTCCAGTCTGAATGTCAGTTCATTCACTGTGCTCTCTCTTTTGAGAATGCCAAGTGGTGCTAACATTTACGATGATTTATGTTATTTTTAGGAAATAGACTCTGTCTCATGCTCACTGTACATAGACTATACAGAGTAACAACCAACATTTGGTGACTAAGCCCCAGATATTTCCAATGGGAGTTAGGCACCTAAATACTTTGAATGAGCTTGGCCTAAAATGTAGGCAGGATCTGTATAAGGATTATCTAGATATCAAAGGCTCTAATAACTTGATATCAGCTAGAAACTCCAGGTTACTGGAGATACTGAACAAGTTTTAGAATACTCTTTGATGTACCTCACTTACAGACATCCTCATTTTATTTTATTTAATTCAGGGGACTCAATGAAGACTGATCTCTCTTATCTCTTGTGAGTGTGAGGGTCATGAATCAATACCTGAATTACACTGTCATATCAAAGATAAGAAATTTCAGGTGAAATCAGCAAACACAATAATTTTAAAAAAATTACATAGCTTTTTCTCATTGCTAGATATCAGACTGAAATATGAAGGTTACTTACTTGTTACTGGAGTTCTTCAAGATGACTCTGTGTATTCACATTTACGGTACTGTGCCACCTGGTGGCACCTAATTGAAAAAGCTTCTCCAAACAATGCTCATTAGAAGGCAAGTATGGCCCTTCCTATTCCTCTCCTCAGTGTTTCTGAATATTCCAAGGGGATTTTGAACCCTCTAGCATCTCAATTCCTTTCAGTGCTAACCCAGAGAGTCTATAATAGGGCTGTGACAAAGAGGGGAAGGTGGTGGGAAGTGTAACTATGCAGAGTCATCTAGAAGAACTCCATTTACAAGTAACCAACCTTCATTTCTGCTTTCAGTGGCTCTTCATATTCCCGCTTCTGGGAAGTCTGATAAGCATTGCTGAGAACCCAGGAGGTGGGAACAGAGTACTAATTAAAAAATGAATAAAGAACCACTCTGCCAAAATTTGGCACGTGCTCTTGAAGGTAGATCTAGATTATAAAGTTTAGTGAATGTGTGCACTGACTTCAAGGTAGCAACCTTGCAAATTTCCCTAATAGAAACATGTTTAAGACAAGCAAAAGATCTTGCTACAGCCTTAGTAGAATGAGATCGCACAACAGAAGGCACAGGAATTTCTGCTAATTTGTAACACTGAATGGTACATTGTTTAACCCATCTGGAAGTAGTAAGAGCAGACACATTCTGATCCCTATTTTTCTTAGCATAAGAAACAAACAACATAGACGAATTCCTAAAATTCTGAGTTCTATTTAAATAATATGCAAGAACCATTCTAGCATCTAAAGTATGTAATGCAGGTTCCCCTTTATTAGTATAAGAAATTTTGGGAAAAAAGACTGATAAATTAATTTTCTGATATGAATCTCAGATGATAATTTTGGTAAAAACCTGTCATTCGGTAGACAATGATCTTATCTTTCTGAAAATTCATAAATGGTGGATCAGCCAGCAGGATGTGTAATTTGCGCAGTCTTCTGGTTGATGTTATAGTAACAATGAAAATTGCTTCAATAGATAAGTGAAATAAAAAATATTCCACCTGGGGTGCAAAAGGAGGCCTTGTAAGCATAGATAAAACCAGATTAAGATCTCAAACTGGATCCCTTAAAGAATGGTACATGTTAGATAATCCTTTCATAAACCTTTGAACAGAATCATGTGCAAACAATGATCTACCATCGACCAAAACATGGTAGGCTGAAATAGCTACTAGGTGAACCTACCCTTCAGATTTTAGGTATATTAAATGATAGACTATGAAATCTGAAACTGGAGAATCAGGTTTTTCATGCATCCAATGAATAAATCTAGACCATTTTAAATAGTAACACTTTCTTGGACAGTTTTTCTTAACAACTGGTCCATGGACTGGCGCCAGTCCCTGAGATCTCCCTGACATAGTTGAGGTAGGCAGCAAGCCGCTCCCCAGTATAAAAAAGGTTAAGAAACATTGTTCTAGGACACAGTTTTCTAGAATTAAGCAGTACATACTGTACCAATGAGGAACAGTACTATTCAAGAGTAGTCAAAGTCAGATAGTCCAGGCCAACGATGAAGAGGCTGGAGATCTGGATGAAAGATGTTGCTGTGTCAAGAGATCTAGAGACAGAGGAAGACACATGTAAATATCATCAGATAGATGAAGCGAGTCTGTATACCTCTGCTGTCTTGGCCAAGCTAGGGGTGTTACCCCAAAAATGAGTTTTGGGGAGCTGCTATAGTAACCTGCCTATCACCCCCTTAGTCTGTTCTTCCTGAAGCAAAAATTCCCAGGGTTGTTAAAGGAAACACTAACAAGACATGGATATAACCATTTAATAAAGTAATTGACATAGGCAATAGCCTTTCTAAAACAGAGTATCTTTTTATTGATGTAACTAATAATCCCTGCGACAATATAATCTAAAAACCCTAAACAGGCATAAAATCCCGGAGACCCCAATCCAAGTGCTTTAAAGTTCACATAGATACGTTGCAATTAACAGAATTTTATGCATTCTTATCAAAACCCCCGTAGTAACCATATACACTATCCTATACTATACTTATACTAAACTATAGTTAAAAGAATAGTAAGCTTACTCTTTGAGTCTATTGTTAAAATTGCTGCTGCTGCTGTTCAGTTCCTGATCAGTCTCTGCTCCACTTCAGTTTTTCTCTCTCTCTTTGCAGCAACTTTTCTGACTTCTCTTACTGGCTTTCCGATTCTTTTCACACGCTTCTCTATTTCTTGGATGCAGATGCAGGACTCTGAAACTGTTGCTGGCAGCTGGCCCTTTTATGCTGCCACCCACTCGTACACCTTACTGTTTTTAGAAGCAGTTACCTCACTTGCACATGCGCTGTCTTGACCATTATCTCTGAATACTGATGGACAGCCCTGATGTTTAAAACAGTTTTGCCCAGTATGGGGTGGGTTCTGACCAGCTAGCTGCTCAGCTAACTGACTTCTCTTTCACCCCTTCCTTTACTGCACATACTCAGTAGTACGTTGATGTTGGCTGGCAGGTCTTTGCCTGGGCATGATTTGCACATGCTCACTGTTGTCATTTACCTCAGAACTGTGATTATGCTGAGCCACATGCACACATATACTTGGCTCTTTGCCAGGGCCATTTAAAAAAAATCCTAAATTCTTACTGAGCGTAGTCAGGGTCTGCAGCATGCACTTCGGGGTGGAGTGACTTTTGCTTATTCAGAATAGAGATCAGAAATACAAAGTAGAAACAGGGCGATTTCTCTGGTAATAGGGGAATCTATTATTTTTACCCTGTCCTGATGAATCTTCACCATTTTCTAAATTAATGAAAAGGGAGGAAAGCATGCAGACGACGCCTTCCCCATTGTAGAAGGAAGGCAGCCAAATTGAATTAATTGTCCCTTTTAAGAGAGGACAATTTTGGATGATTTTTGTAGCAAAAAGGTCTACATTGGGCTGACCCCACAGGAGAAGATTTCTTGTGCTATTTGGTCCTTCAGGGACCACTCATTAATTTGAGATTACCTCTGCTGAGATGATCTGGTACCACATTGCTTTTCCCTGCTAAATGCCCAGCCACTGGATAGATCTTGTGAAGAACGCACCAATCCCAAAACCTCACTGCTTGAGCATGTAATTAGGAAGAATAAGGACTTCCTTATTTGTTCATGTAATATATAGTGGTTCTGTTGTTTGTCACTACATGACCCACCTTCCATTTCATATGAGGAACAAAAGGTCAGAACAGAAGGCCATATGAATGGCTCTTAATTCCAAAACATTTATGTCCCTTTTTAAAAAAAACCCAGTGACCCTGGATTGTAAACCAATGTAAATGGGCTCCGCATCCACTGTTGGATGCGTCTGCCATTATCATGATCAATGCTGAAGGGGGATTAAACTGGATGCCTCTGAGAACCTTTGAGCTGTCTGTCCATCAACTCAGCAAATTTAGAATGTCCTGAGGTATGGTGCCAAAAAAATGTCCAGGAAGTGTAAAGTCAAGACATTCAATTCTGCACTGGGCTTATTCAGAGCCAAAAGATCCATGAGACCCAGCAAAAGGATCATTTTCTGGGATTGGCAAACTTAAATTTACAAAACTACTTGCTCTATTTTAGAAATCTGTCCTCTGGAAAAAAAGCTTTCCCTGCTACTGAGTCCAGTATAGAACCTATGAATGGAATTCCCTCAACTGGACAGAGATTTGATATTTTTTAAAATTGAGACCCAGACCAAAGTCCATAAAGAGGAGACTGTAAATGTGATGTAATGTAACAGATCTTTGCATGCAGCAACTTTTAGCAACCCATCATTCAGATATGGGTAAGCAAAAATACACTGTTTTCTACCACAGAAAGGCACTTTGAAAAGACTCTTGGGACTGTAGACAGACTGACCAAGAACACATTGTACTGGAAATGGCATCCTGCCATCATGAAATCCAGGTATTTATGAGGACTGTGTTGGATAGACGTATGAAATCTTCTTTAAATTGAAAGTGGCGAATCAATCCATGACTCTGAGCAAGTAAATTATGGAGGCCAGGGTCAGCATATGAAACTGGAACTTCCAGATGTACCTGTTCAATTTTCTCAAATGCATAATAGGACAGAGACCCCCATCTTTGTTCTTTATCAGTTCATATCTTGATTAGAACCCCTGATCCCACAGATGTGGGGTACAGTCCCAACAGATGCTAACTGGAGTAACTTTTATACTTCTGTAAGTAAAATAATCTCATGAGAAGCTTTCCTGAAAAGGGAAAGGTAGAGAAGGCAGTCTTTAGAACTGAATGGCATAACTTTTTCCTACAATTTCTCGTACCCATAAGTCCAATGTGATCAGCTCCACCTGTTGATGAATTGGTGTATCTGCAAATAAAAGAAGGGATAGATTCTTGCTGACTGGTCCATGACTCTTGATCCTCACATTAAAACTGAGGCCTGGTGTTCAAGGAAGATGAAGAAGAAAGAGCACATTTTTTTTATCTTAGGTCGGGATCTGAAAGAACTTTTTTGTGCTAGGCCAGGAAAGAAGACAGAGGTTGCTGATGCTGTTTCTGGTGTCTCTGTTTTGACGAAAAATAAGCAGATGACTGATACCGAAAAGAAGGAATATAAGGTTTTCTTCTGATTGAGGGATAAAGACCCAGAGAATGAGCAGTGGATCTCATTTCCTTCCATTTTTCCAACAGTTCAGGTGCAAAGACCGTACCCTTTGAAAGGCAGATCTTTCACCTTAATCCTAGTGACTGCAGCCAGACAAGAGGAATATAGCCAAGCATAACTCCTTGTAACTGCAGATGCCAATTGTCTGGTGGAAGAGTCTGAACCATCAAATGATTCTCTGAGGGCATACTTTGCTACATTCTGTCCTTCTGTCCAAAACATTAGCCAGCCTTCTTTTATCACACTGCAAATCTTGAGCTAGGAAAACCAAGAGGAGGCATTGGTAATGGACTGCAAAGCAGAGATGGGGGTCCACCTAACAAGGAAGGGAAAGAGCATATTTGGATGGTGACTGGCTAACCTAGTGAGGAGGGCTTTAAACTAGGTTTGATGGGTGCAGGAGACAAAAGCCTACAGGTAAGTCAAAAGCATGGAGACCTGGGAGAAGGATCAGAATCTGGTGGGAGCATGGGCTATTATATCAGGGACAAGAAAAAGAAAAGAGAGAACATGGGGAGAAATCGAATCAGTATTTTAGATGTCTGTATACTAATGTGAGTGAGAGTCCAGAGGACTGGAAAAGAGTAGGTATGGTGCCAATCTATAAAAAGGGGAATAAGGACAACCCAGGGAATTGTAAACCAGTCAGGTTAACTTCAGTTCCTGGAGAAATAATAGAGCAAATAATTAAGCAATCAATTTGCAAACAACTAGAAGATAAATAAGGTGATAAATAAATCAGCATGGATTTGTCAAGAGCTAATTGTATGAAACCAACCTAAAATCTTTCTTTTACAGGGTAAAGTCTTGTGGGTAGGGGGAAGTGGTAGATATGGTATATCTTGACTTTAGTAAGGCTTTTGATACTATCTTGCATGATCTCATAAACAAACTAAGGAAATATAACCTAGGTGGAGCTACTATAGGGCGGGTGCCTAAATGGTTGGAAAACATTTCCCAGAGAGTAGTTATCAGTGGTTTAAAGTCAAGCTGGAAAGGAATATCAAGTGGGGTCCCATCGGTAACAGTTCGGGGTCCATTTCTGTTCAATATCTTCAGTGATATAGATAATGACATAGTCAGAGACAGTACACTTAAAAGATACCAAGCTGGGAGAGGTTGCAAGTGCTTTGGAGGGTAGGATTAACATTCAAAATGATCTGGACAAACTGGAGAAAAGATCTGATGTAAAGAGGATGAAATTCAGTAAGGACAAATGTAAATTACTCCGCTTAGGAAGGAACAATCAGTTGCACACATACAAAACGGGAAATGACTGCCTAGGAAGGAGTGCTGCAGAAAGGGAACTTGGGCTTATAGTGGATCACAAGCTAAATATGAGTTAACAGTGTAACACTGCTTCGAAAAAAGCAAACATCATTCTGAGATGTAGTAGCAGGAGTGTTATAAACAAGACACAGGAAGTAATTCTTCCACTCTACTCTACATTGATTAGGCCTCAACTGGACTATTGTGTCCAGTTTTGGCTACCACATTTCAGAAAAGATATGGACAATCTGAAGAAATTCCAGAGAAGTGCAACAAAAATGATTAAGGGTCTAGAAAGCATGTCCTATGAGGGAAGATTGAAAAAAAATGGGCTTGTTTAGTCTGGAGAAGAGAAGACAGAGGGGAAATATGATAACAGTTTTCAAGTACATAAAAAGTTGTTATAAAGAGGAGGAAGCAAAATTGTTCTCTGTAACCTCTGAGGATAGGATAAGATGCAGTGGGTGTAAATTGCAGCAAGGGAAATTTAGGATGGACATTAGGAAAAAATTCCTAAGTGTCAGAGTAGTTAAGCACTGGAATAAATTGCCTAGGGAGATTGTGGAATCTCCATCATTGGAGATTTTTAAGAGCAGGTTAGAAAAACACCTGTCAGGGTGGTCTACACTATACTTAGTCCTGCCTTGAGTGTAGGGACTAGATTAGAAGACCTCTTGAAGTCCCGTCCAGTCCTACAATTCTATGATCACCCCCTGGTAATTTGCCACTCTACTTCCAGGAGAAGTGGATGAAAAAACTTTTCTCCTAAATGCATCAAATGCATCACCTCTCCATCCATGAGGAGGAGGATCCAAAAATGTTGTGGTGCAAAACAATAAGGCCATGAAGACCAGGACAGCCAGTCTCTCCAGTAGCTGGGATCCAGAAACATACCCACAGGAGGAGGAGCAAAATGATAGGGGGGCAAAAGGATAAGGCAGGAGTGGAAGAAACAGATCATAGAACCAAAGAAGATCTTCCTCATCACCAACTTCCTGTGATTCAGATATGAGGAATCCTCAGATGCAGGAAGGTGCACATCAGCCACCAATGTTTAAATCCTTTTCAGATGCAAAGATGGTTCTGGAACAGGAAAAGAGAAAGGGACTGGTGCACCGGTCTGAAGAGTACCAGATCTGGAGAAATACCCAGCCACCACATCTCTGAACTTTGAAGTGGAAACTGGAATCGATTTGGGTTTCAAAATCAGAACCATAAAGAGATGGATGAATCTGATAAGTCTGACATACTGAGTCTGGCACTGCTAACAGTGGCCATCTTCACCCTGAGCTGCTTCTTTGGAACAAATACTGTTGGAACTGAAATGGCTTTAGCTTCCTTAGCAAGAAGTAAGCCCTTTTCTACCAGCAGTGCTTTGAAGCCTTGACAACTTCAACTGAAGG
Source organism: Mesoclemmys tuberculata (assembly GCA_007922155.1). NCBI lineage: Eukaryota > Metazoa > Chordata > Testudines > Chelidae > Mesoclemmys > Mesoclemmys tuberculata. Next base: position 62,737,984 of record ML675624.1, on the reverse strand, counting down.
ATTGGGAGCCAGCACTGACAAAGATCCTGATGACTTGGTACTCTTAGGCAACTTAGCCTTACTGGAGGAAGCCACCAAAGGCAAAACTGCCCTCTTGGTCTTTGGATCCGATGACCTGTCAGAACTGTATGGCTTAGTAGCAAGATCTTCTGTAAACAGAAGGATATGTAGCCTGTTCTACCTCTCTTTGAATTCTCTGGACATAGAAGTCCAGCAAATAGAATCTCCAGAAAGATGAAAAAATTGATTTGGGTATCAGCTTTTGTGGGCAGAAACCCACTTTGTTAGATGCAACGAAGTGGGGTTCTGCCCACGAAAGTTTATGCCCAAATAAATTTGTTAGTCTTCAAGGTGCCACAGAACTCTCATTGCTTTGCTGAATACAGACTAACATGGCTACCCCTCTGGAACTCCAGAAAAAGAGTGGCCTTCTCCCAAGCCCTTATGGTACCTAGAGTGTTTGTCTGAGGATGGGAAGACAGCTATGCACAAAGCACATCTCTTAGAGACCAGCTTCTTCTTCTGCAGTTCTTCCATGACATGAAATCGATCTTACAGACTATACTAAACTATCTGTACCTATTACTGTACTTAAAAGAACCTTATACTAAAAATAACTACTATAACCTACCAAGGTGCTATAAATGGAGGAAAATCTGGAATCTGAAGGACTGGAGTTGTCCATTTCTGCCTGGTGCAGTGGTTAGAAGGAAATGGGGAGGTAGAGGGCACAATGCTCCCTTTAATAACTCTTGGTAAGTTTAAAAACACTAAGAGGATGGGTAGGAGGGAGTGCATATTTGATCTAATGGGCACTGCTTGGAAAAGGCTCTGCTGTTAGACACCAACAAGTGGGGAAGTACCTATAAGTGGGAATATGCATAGCCACACCAAGAAGAAATTTACAGTATGAGATTTATGCACTGAGTTTAAAACTCATGGCCATGACCTATTATTTTTAACAGCTTTACAAAGATCCCCTGTTCCTCAGAGGGATTCCTTGTCTCTTTATTTAAGAATCAGCTTTGCCAGTCTTTGCATGATTCCCCTTGGGATGAAGTGTTGTCTACTTGTTGAAGCAAGAGCATGGGACTCAAAACTCTCAAATTCTAATCCTGGCTCAGCTTCTGGTCTAGTCCTGGATTTTGATATTGAATAAGTCATCTTTGCATCTCAATGTGTCATTTGTAAAATGGATACTATAAGACTTACTGTACTTGGAGAGCTGTGAGGCTTAATTAATGAATATTTGCATGGAACTTTGAAGTACATGAATGAGAAGCACTACATGAGAGCAAAATATAGATATTCCACTTGCAAGTTTCACCAAACTGCCCCTAATCCACACATATTGTACTTAATACTTTTCAACCTGGCAGTACCATATGTATGTTTGTTTAACATATATAGAAAACTTGGGAGTTCTATCTTCAGACATATATTGGCCTTCTGGGACTAATATTCTAGGCTTTCTCTACAAAGCTGCAGCCTAATGATTTCAAATACACTCCCTAAGTCTGATATTTCAGTTGCCAAAGCACAGCCAACTAGTCACTTTTATTTATAGACTCTAGGGAAGGCCAAAAAAAAAAGACATGGAAAAATGATTTTTCTGTTTCCTATTCAGGTTTGATTCACTTTTCCCTGTCTGAATACAAATCAGACTTATATTCCTTCTCTTAAAATGTTCTGAGGAACAAAATTTTTTTGACCTTAATACAAATCACAATTTGTGTTTGTAAAGCACAGACATAGCATTAAAGCTAGACATTAACTGCAAAATATAGATCCAAATTATGCTAGTTTGAGAGTCTTCAGACCCAGCTGCTTGAAAGAGGTAGGACTAGCCTCAAATTTCAGCTCTCAATTCAAATGTCCCCACAATTCAAGGGTGTTCAGATCTGTAACTTTGGTCTGAGCTCATCACTAAGAAGAACAAAAGACTAGAAAGCCAGTCTCAACATGTGTGAAGTATGCATGTATGTTGGCAGCTGTCCATACCCCTCAAACTGAGGCCAGTTTCTACACTTGGGATCTGACCTGTTGGTTGCATCCCTCAAGGCATAGATTGGCATGGAAGGGTTGGGAGAAGGTTAAATTCCAAAATGGCCCTTCTATTGTTCAGTGCATAGTACTGCAGAAGTTTTGTTCTGAAAATTGAATACCAGTCTACAAGTGTTCCGTGGGACTTTTTTGGAATTTGTAGTGATTGAAAAAAGTTTGTTGGTAAGTATTTCTTTGCGTACTTTAGGTCGATGTAAGCTTCCTTGCATTGACCTAGTTGCATAATAGTTCACACTTAAATATGTCTCCCACTAATGCAAGCTCTCCATTATGTTGACATAGTAAGACCACCTCTGTGAGGGCTATGAGTTGTGATTGTTGTATTGAGGTTGACACAGTGTGAATGTAGACATTGTACTATCTATGTTGACCTAACAGTCCCCCAGCAGCAGTCCCACAATGCCCAACACTGACCACTGTGGTCAGAATTGTGAACTCCACTGTCCAGAGTGTCAGAGAGACTGGAAACCCTCTCCTTTTAAAATCCCACACATTTTGAAATACCTTTTCCTGGTTGTCCATCTTGGTGAGCATACCTCGCAGCTCTCCACTCTTGTGTGAAGCTGCCCAGCTGACCATGTCGGCAATATGCTCCAGACTTTCTCTGGCCTAGAGTAGACTGGAGATACTGGATCGCCTGGGCCTGTGGGGAGAACAGGCTGCACAGGGACAGCTACAGACCAGCCATAGAAATGTGGACATCTGCAAGCTGGTTGTGTGGGGGATGCAGGAGAAGGGATACTACAGGGATCAGCCTCAGTTCCATGTGAAAGTGAAGGAACTGCCAACAGTCAATCCACTACTGAGCTGTAGATCTGTTGCAGGACACAGCAGGTAGCTTATAACCATTGAGATATTTTCCTCATTGAGGTCTAATCTTGTGAATAAACAATGCCATTGACCCTTCAAATGACCAAAAGCACATTCAACTGTCATTCTGCACCTACTGCGCATATAGCTGAATCGTTTCTTGGTGCTGTCAAGGTAGCTGATGTACAACTTCATGAGCCAGGGGAGCAAAGGGTAGTCTGGGTCCCCCATGCTCACTTTTGACATTTCAACATTGCAAATGATAATCTGTCAGTCAGGAAAGGAAATACCTGTTTGTAGCTTTCTGAACAGTCCTGTCGTCTTAAAGGTGTGAGCATCATGCATCCTTCCTGACCAGGCCATATTGATGTCAATGGAGGGTCCCTAATGATCCACCAGTGCATGCATAGCCATAGAAAAGTAGCCTTTCTGTTAAAGTACTCCGTGGTAAGGTGGGCTGGTGCCAAAATAGGGATATGTGTGCCATCTATCTCTCCACTGCAGTTCAGGAGCCCCATAGCTACAAAGCCATTCCCTGTGTCCTGCACATTGCAGAGAGTCACAGTCCTGCGTAGCAGGAGACGATTAATGGCCCTTCACACTTGCATGACAATGGCTGCCACGGTGAATCTCCCAACTCCAAACTGATTCCTGACTGACTGATAGTAGTCCCAGTCAGACCTGCACAATTCATTTCTGAGCCACCATACATTGCCAAAAATTTCCAAAAGACAGTACTCTGGATGGTGGCGAGTTGCACACTGGGTTACCAACTCATGAGTCACCATACTATGCATTAGTCAGTCAGTCAAAACAGTCAGTATGCTCAGTACCAATGCAAAGAGCCAAGTATTCACACACACAAGTGGTATACCAATTGAGGTGGCTTTTTGCTGACATAACTTGTGTTGGTAAAATTTTATAGCGTAGACGTGCTCATAGCTTCTTTCATCTGAATATCTCCAAGCATTTTACAAATAAAATGAGTCAGTGGCATTGCTAGGAATAGACTTATCTCCTGATTCCCCAGTCTGGTAGTCTTCACTAGACTACACATAGTAAACTTTGGCTTAGCTTCTTCAGATTTGGGTATTAACCGAGACTATTTTGGGCATTAGCACTCACCATCTAAATAAGAGCTTGATCTCCCCTTACTTTGTCCTGTCAATTGATGTTATTGCATAAATAGCCAGTTACACTTTGTCTCACAAAAGTAATTAATTGTGTACAGCACTTAAACTTTATGAACATTTCGTAACGGAGAGAAGAGACTAGCTTTTCAGAAACAAATAAATCCTACCAAATAGAAGTGATTTTATTTTTACAGTTTCTCTTAAACATTCCTGTTCCAGGATATGTTTCTTGTTTGCTTTAATTTAACGTGAGACATGCTATAGTTTCAACAGTTTAGCTCATAGATTTTAATAGATCTCCATTTTCTTTCAAAACATGTTTGAATGTTTCTTACCTGATTTGGCTGATGTACCTTTATGGTTATTTTCAAATCCGTTTTTCACCCCACTGCAGCGTGTAAGTGAATACAATTATTCTAATGGCCACATTTAGCAGATAATAGATTTGACATGATGTCTTTAAGTAGAAGATGTTCAGAGTTAGTTATTCAACAATATGACCTCATAAGACACAATTTGCAAGTGACATTTTTATCCCGGGTGAGCATGTATTCATAATTTAGCATGTTTTTGGTACAAATGCTAATACTAAACTTTAATAATTTGACATGTTAAGAATATTTAGCCTCTCAGTAGTTCTGCATATGTATCAAAATTAACCATGGGGTTGAATTTTACAGTTTTCAACGATCTTCTTGTAAACATTTTATAAGCATTGTTTTTACTAACTTGGTTCCCTACAAAATAATTCTGTTATGAATCTGCTATTTCATCAATCTATTTTCTCCAACACATAAACAAACACAATTTTGCTTTTCCCAATATATCACCTTAGAATCAAAGAACTAAAAATGCAAGAATCATCCTCTTCAACTCTATGCCAGTGCAGGGTTGCTGTTGAGTGGTGTATCTAGTCCTAATATAAATACTTGTATCAAAAGGGTAAAACTATTCAACACTCTAACTGGACCTTGTTATTGCAATATTTGTCTTGAAGTCCAGTTTAAATAATCCCTTATTTCAATTCCTTCATTAAAGCAAGGTTTTACTCTGTAAAGTAACTATGTAAAATGGGTCACTGCATAGTCACAGTTCTGCTTCTGGTATGTTTCTATATAGCAAGTAGTACCTATTTACTTAAGTAAGGAAAAATACATTTTTACTATTTGTTATTTAGGTTAGCTAACACAGATACAGGAAAGTGAGATGCACTCCAGTTTGGCCTCCCATCACCTGTAGAATGTCATTGAGTTTCATCTGCAGAGCCAGATTCGGCCATTGGGTACATATATGCAATCCCATTAAAGACAATGAGAGCCCGCAAGTGTCACTCAGAGTGGCTTAAGAAGCTGTGGTGTGAAGTGTGTTGTAACATTATTTCATTTTATAACTAAAGTGACCCAACTCCATTTTAAATTAATAGGAATATAAACTCATTGGACTGAAATGTAAAATGCTAACTGCTTTGTATCAACCCCCGGCCGCCACCTATTGTAACAAAATCTCTGTGAAACTTACCAGCGCTGGGAGGAGTCAGCAGGCGCTAAGTACTAAAGGCAATGTAATCAGAATGTAGCCTTTGGAAAACCTGTTACTCAAACCCAGTAAACTTCATCTAAATAGTATCAATCTCTGAGAAACTTCCTTTGAACAGTATCCATTCATGTATCACAGCAAAATCTCTGTGAAACTTACAAGCAGCGGGAAACACCCCGGCAGACATTAAGTGTTAAAGGCAATGCAATCAGAATGTAGCCCGTGGGTTTTGATAAACCTGTTACTTGAAACTCAGTAAATTTCAGTTAAATAGTACCCATTCATGTATTATAACAAAATCTCTGTGACTTGAAACTCAGTAAACTGCATTTGAGTAGTGTTTAGACATGTATTGCAATGGGTGATTCTTTGTCAGCAGCAAACAACAGCTGGACAATTAAGAAGAATAAAATCGGGTTTCACTCTGTCAGTTTCGCTGTTTCGGGGTGCAGTCCCCAATTACCTCATCGCTCTTGGAAACTTTTAATTGGCTAAGTGGGCATATTGCTGTGTGGAAGAAAAATATAAAAGGTAGTCACAAACAGGAAGTAAACTGGAGATGTCCCGTATCTTTGGAAGAACAACAGAATAGTTCTACATGTAGGCGTGATCTACCTACTGTCTCTCCCCAGCTTGCCGCTCAAACCTAAGTATAGAGTGTGGGGCTGTGTAACCTGAGTGTGATAGTATTTTCCACTCAGATGTGTAACCTGAGTGTGACAGAATTTTCCACTCAGATGTAAACCCGGGAATTGTACTAGTAGAATTGGAGTGCTGCTTTGCTGCTGACAAATCTCACTGGTGCAGTGTAAGTATAATAGTATAAGTATAACCCTATAGTGTAAGCTAGCTTTGTAAATATAATTGTACATTTGTAATTGTGATTGTGTTTTAAGTAGTTAAGTTGTTGTATTAAATAAGAATCAATGGTGATTTTTAAATTGTAATTATTGATGTATAAATTGTTGTAAGTAAAACAAAGTTGTATGCAAAGCAATCTTTGTCACTCCTTATTTGAGGGATCCATATAAATCGAACCTGACAGCAAGCTGGTTCTTGTTGTCACCTCAAAGTGAAGCAGGAAAAGGGCCAATCCTCTCCCTCCTCATTCCTCTTTCCTATCTCTGATCTTTCAGAATGGAAACTGGGCTTTGTCGTAGAATGGTGTGGGGTGGCTGGAAATGGCATTTCCTTGTCTGTTTCCCAGTTACTATTTTCTGTTGATCTAGGTTCTTCTATGGCCTCCATCATCAAAGTAGTATCTCCCACTCCCAGATCCTTGACAGTGTTTTCTATCCTGTTTCTGCAGGTCCCACTCTTTTGAACGTTTTTATCCCAGATTCTTGAAGCACTCTCTTTTATTGTGCTTTTCTCCTCTTTCTTCTTCCTGAGTTTCCTGTTCATGGTCCATGTTCTTTTGTTGCCCTATTGTCCTTTTTCTCACTTTCTCCTCTGATTGTTGTTCCCCACCTATCCACTCTGCTTAGCCATGCTCATTCATTCCTCATCCACCCACTTATTTGCTTTAATACTTTCCTCACACTAACTTTAGTCTACTTTCATGGTTTCCTTTTATTCACTCACATGCTCACAAATCCACTTCGATTGCTCCTCTCACGTTCACTCTTCATTCATCCAGTCACTTCGGGTTCTAGGGCAGAAAGAAAGAGAAGAACCAATGGGAAGGGGAGGCAGTGTGGGTGGCTACAGTGGGGAAGATTGGGAAAGATACCAATAGCAAGGCAACTGCAAGGAAGTGGGGTCTAGAGGGTATATAGAGAGAGAACCGTTGGTGTAAGTTCTGGGGTAGGCGGGAAAAAAGTTGCTGCTAGGATGAGTGGTTTTTCAAGGAGGTGAGAGAGGTTGTTGCTGGAAAGGGGAGGCTGTGGGAGACGGGAAATTGTTGCTGCTGGGTTGGAGGGAATTGACAGTGATGCTGGAAGTGGAATGGATGGTTCATTGCAGTGACAAACTGCTGTTCCAAGGAAGATTTGTTTTCTCTCAGTTCTCTAGAATATTTGATTTGTGTAACAGTTTTTATTAGGGTATCCCAAGGAATTAGGTGCTTTACAAGAGTGAGTTGAATACCTGTTGTGCATTGTTTGGGTGAGCAAATTGGACAGCCTTTCTGAACTTTGGAATAATTTATTCCTAACTGTGAAATTTAGAGCCAAGCGTGGGGATTTTTGAAAACTGTCATGAGATCAGTGAGTTCTACTGTGGCACTTGCCAGGTATCAGCGTTCACCATCACATCCAGAAAGTACTTCTATTGTTTTCCCCCACTCTAGTACTGCTGTGTTGTGTCAGTATTGGATATGTTCCCAAATTCTGGCAAGGACTTGAACTGCTGGTGGTCTTCTAGCCCAGAGTGCAAGTAAATGAACCATACAATTTTATTTTGGTTAAAACACTAACAAGTCTGAATGTACAGCACATAATTATGTAATCTGGTATAGTCACCAGCACAGTTTACTTTGAGAAAAAATATGGAAGTACGTTTTCTATTGGAAATTTGCATGCAAGTAAATTATACCTAGAGATCTGAATACATATTGAGTTCACTTAAATAAACAATTAAATAAACACATATTAAGGGGAAAAAATTAGAAAGATGCATTGTCCATGCATCAAAATGAAACCTATGCAGATACATACAGGTCCAATAAAATCCTGTTATAAATTAATGCTTGAAAAAGTAATACATTATGGGTGGACCCAATCCACCAAATCATCTCCATTTTGGGGATGTTCAAGTTTGGATTGAATCAGGATATAAACTCTACATTTCATATAAAATCTCTAGAATAAATCTAGTAGAAGGATAAATTCTAGTGAATCAACAGGGCAGTGTAAAATTGAGCTGATCAAAGGGCATAAGGGTGAATAGACGAACCAGGCTAGACCATGTTTTTTAAACCAAGGAAAATATCTCTTTTAAAAGAACAGATTTATAAAAAGGAAAACATTTGATGAAACAAAGCTACGTATCTACAAGTACTTTCTGTATTTCCTTGCTGTGTAAAGGTCAATAATGCAGAAACAACTATAACCACTAGATGGCAGAGTTCCCATTCCAACACGAGCTATGTACTGCTGCATACAAAATAACAGAAGGCTTACACTGAACTTGTCTACTTGCATTACTATAAATGAGATACTTCTGATTCAAATTTCCGTCTAATTCCACAAAACATGGTAATTTGAGAATGATATATTTGCATTACAACTCTTTTGCTTTACTGGGCTATTCTATACACGAGCACTGTGTTAATGTTTTGTTTTTCAAAATGCAAATTTTACCTGATTGGAAAGTTGTTTGAAACATAAATATATTTCTTCAAAATAATCAAGAGTCAACATGTGTTATTTTAAGAGTCTTAAAAATGTGGAGAATTCACATAAATTTCTTGATATTTGTACCACGGGTTTCACAAAGCATTCGATGAAGTGTCAACTGTGTGTATTGCTCTGTAAGTACCTTGCAAAATGCTGAGAGAAACCTCTTCTTTACACCTTTTACTCTGTGCTGTAGAGAATATTTTTTTTCAGTGGCTCCACTGAAAACATTTAGCTTTTATTAGACCTACTGTACCAAGGTTTGATTTTCAAAAGCACTGGGGTCCAGATCTTCAAAAATATTTAGGCGCCTAACTCCAATTGATTTCAATGGCAGTTAGGAGCTTGAATATCTTTGATGATCTGGGCCTCAGAATTGCCCTAACTCCGCTTCCAGTGAAATAGTGTTGGCAGCTCTTGTGATATTACTGAGACTCTCACTATATCTGATGTTTTTCTTAGAGCCCCTGCTCCTGGATTACAGGAGAATCCCTGCTTTTATTTTAAATAAAAAGTAAGTTTCTAGCCCGCATGGTTGTGTGGAAATGCTTGTAACCATGAACCCTAAAGAATCAAAATCAGAAAACAAACAAAAAGAACCCCCCACTTTATTATTTTAAAAAAAAATCTCATGTATTTTAACACAATCTCATGATTTTGAAGCCTGATTTATGATTTTTGAACACTTCAGGCTAGCAATCCTGTTCAAGTTTATGGGAGTTTTACCATTGACTTCTCATGGAGGAGACTTAGGCAAGCATTGAGTGCTTTTGAAAATACCATCTGTAGTGGTTTTGCTTAATATTTTGATAATACGAGAAAACCTATGAAGGAGAAAGATATAGTATGGCAAGTTTAGAATGATGAGAAATCTCCTTGCCTCTTGTTTATCTTTAAGAATAACCACATTTGCACTTTTGTGCTGAAAAAAAAAAGACTTCTTCCTGGGGAGTTTAGTGGAAGTTGAGGGTGGTAGCATTTCCCAGCATTTTGCCCTTAGAAAGGGGAATGACCACTCTCAAGATAACATGGTTTTGGAGCACCTCATAGTTAATATAAATTATCAAAACTTCCAATGACTATGAAAATTTGGCTATGTGGAGAGTAATAAGAAATGATCAGTCTGTAAATTTACATGAAATATTGAAGGTCTGAAATGATAAACAATCCCTCCCCCTCTAGCTTTTTATATTATAAACAGCTGTATCATTCACATGGTTCTGATTATAAAATTATAAGGAAGGAAATGAAATTCTAAGGGAATGGAGCAACATGCCACTTGTCTGTGGTATCAACTGTGTTGTGTCTTGTCTTATAAACCAAGAATATCCCAGTGGCTGATCTCTTGGCACATAGCATTTTAATATATCTTGAGGTTCATGACTAGTTGCGTAATACGACTGTATCATAACGTACTACAGCACCAGAGAGCTGTGTGCATGGTAAATTATCATAAATGACAAACCAACAAATTTAAAAAATGAATTCCCCAATGTAAACCATTCAAAGTGAATACAATATCCTTTGATGTACTTTAGAGTAATTCCACAGGGTTAATTTTTTTTTTTTTAAATAAAATAGGTAAGGTGCTAGGAAAACTTGGGAACAATCTGTTTTTCCCTCATCCTTCAGTTTATTTTATTTATGTTTTTGTGTACATATAAAACTCAGTGAGTTTGAGAAACATACAGACAATTAATATACAATATATGCATCAACAACACTCTGACAGTCTCTGTCCAGTAACTTGAACCTTTGCATATGTGGATCAAAAGAAATCTTTTCTGCACTGAAACCTTAGCTCAGATGTTAATCCCAGTAGAAGACGGCATACTCAAATTCTCACTAAGCAAGTGTTTTATCATTTTGGCATATTATTTCTTCCTGTGAAGAATAGGTAACCATTAGTGGCTAGTCAGAGAATTGATTTCGAATCTGTTTACTGATGAACGCCTCTGGTGAAAAACCCAAAACGGAGATGAGTTCTTTTGCATTCACTGCTGACTAAATCCTTTTGTTTGCAAATCCTAATATCATCATTTAATTTCACTCATTTGTCATTGGCAATGTGGGTCCCTCTACAAAAGGCAGCATTTGCCAACATTTACCTCACAGTGGTATCTGACATGCTACAGTTTGTATTATGTACTAAATGTAATATCCCTGCCTGACAGGAATCCCTTAAGAAAATCCAATTTCTGCTTAAAATAAACATAAACAGACAATGAGCTTTGCCTGATAAGTCCATCCTAATCAGCTTTCATTGTACTGTTTTTTTAAGTGTATTGCTAAAAGACATTTTAGCACAGGGATTTTGGTAATTGAGATACACTATGATTTTTTACCTGCAATTCTGTCTGTTTGGTAAAGGCTTTAGTGTAACTACAATAGGAAATAATCTACAACACATAGGGAAATGGGCTTGCTTAATATTTGTGTAGCTTACGTGTCCTTCTGCTTATGCAGAGCTATTTTTTTAGTAACGTACATATGAATAAATAGCTCTATAGCGATATCCACATAAATATAGAAAGAGGGAAAATAGATTTCTTGTGAGGCTGAGTAGCTTTAATCTCAGTTTTCTTTATTGCACCCTTAAGCATTTCCAAGTAAACCAGCAGGGGACAGCACAAGGGAGACCATAAGAGGAATGTGACTGTGAGAGGTACGTGCCTATTCATCCTCAGCCTCTCTAACATGGAGTGGAGTGACTTTAAATCAGTCTTTTCCTTTCTTCCTTCTTTCCTGTACATTCTGCACCACTTAATCAGGATGTAGCTAATCAGAAAATCAGCTCACTTGGGTTGTTTCCCAAGAAACCAATTCATTCCCAATGATAATAAAAGGCAAGGACTGCTGCTTTATTAGGATGCTAATTCTTCTTAATTCAAATGCTGGCAGTAGATTAAGTTGTGGTTAAATTGATACGACACATGGAAATCAAGTGTTCATGATCTTCTTTCTGTCATGCTCTGGCATGTTTATTTGTACCTCTTCTCTTAGTGGAGGAAAAAAGAAATTATTTCTTCCTTGCTGAAAGTGTAAAATTTTATGAAGCCTTTGAAGCTCTCACTTACGACTCTTACCTTCATGGATGTTAAACTTGGCTTTCTGGAAGAATATCTGTGACTGATAATGAGCCAGCCAAAGGTGATTTATAATTCTCAGTGGAAACATTTGCAGCTGCTGCTTTTCTACAATTAAGTAATGTTACAGAAGAACTAGAAGAAAATTAAATTGAGGAAAGGGAGGTGCCAATAGGTGTCAGAATATGTGTACTCGCAGGAGGGGATAGGGCAAAAAAGAGACAGAAATTGCCATTCTAGAGTAGACCAATGCTTCACCTAGTCCAATAACCCGTCTCTGACAGTGGCCAGTAACAAATACTTCTATAGAAGATGGAAGAAACTTCATAGTGAACAGTTATGGAATATCTGCCTATAGGGGAAGTATTTTTCTAATGCTAGCATCAGGTATTGTTTGGTTTATCAAGTAGCTTTACACTTCAGTTTGCTACGAACTAAGTGCTGTTATAGACGAGACTCCAGCAATGACAAGCCATCCTCAGTTTTTCTGGAGAACCTCTGGGAGAGCTCAGGGATGTTTACTGTGTGCTCTCACATCTTGCTGATGTGATGGGAGTGTTTCATCTGTAACAAATACATCCTTTATCCAAAATGGTAATTAGTTTTTAAAATTAGTAGGTACTATCTACATTTTTTAAAAGTCTTTTTCAGACTAAAACTCTGTTCCTCTCTCAGTTTCACTCTCTTGTGATGCCCACTGCTTTACTAAATCTTCAGACACCTCAGAATAGTCCAGTGCAATCAGGACTTGAATATTATAATGTAAAAAAAAATCTCAGGAAAAGAAAAACCATAAACATAACTTTTAAGCCTTCTTTATACACCATCCAGGAGAAAAAAGAAAAGAAAAGGGTGTGGGGGAAATAAGTCCAAAGTTTCTTCCCTTGCAGGTCACATTTACATCATAACTTAAAACATGGTTAAATGCTGGAAAGAACTACACTTTTTTTTTTAAACCTACTCAAGGTATTTTTTGAGATTTAATGTTTAGAACAAAACAGAAGCCTTTGGATGACTGAGATTAGCTCTTGTACTGACTGATAGGCATTGCGTATGAGCATCTTGATTAAGAAGATTCTGCTCTATTATGTCTTGGTCTTGAACACCAGCCCTCGCATTTCATGTGGAAACTTGGTAGATTGCTCACCTCATTCTTAAAAGGTATTTTAAATGTATTTTAAAATATTTAAAATATGTACTTTAAATGTATGTTGTGTATTTCAGCATCTCAGTATCATTATTTGTATCATCATAGTGCATAAGACCCCGGTCAAGGAGCAGGATCCCCTTATGTTAGGGACCCTAACTGTAGAGTCCAGCTCAAAAAGTGCTTGTGTTTCCTGGAAGTAAATGATGGGAGCCAAATTTAGCACATCACTGGACCAAATCATCCAAAACCTTATAAGGGGAGTAATAGATCCACAGACACAACTCACTCCATTCAGGTCAGACTCTTGACTAAATATCTTACTCAATGATGGAAAACAAATCTGAAGATAATGGGATAGATTCTTTGCTGTGCCTGACAGTCCAGAGGGAGGGAGGGACAAAGGGATAAAGCCTCCTTTGGACTGCTGATATTCTGGGAGAAATGTGGACCAGAATAGTTCATAATAGCTGCAGCAGGGAGCCGAGTCAGCTCAAGAGGTTTTGCTTGGGTCTGTCAAGTTGGAGAATTTTTTTTTGTTTGCTTCATAATGCCTCCATGGAGAGCAACAAAAATGATGAGAGATTTAGAAAACATGACCCATGAGGAAAGGTTGAAAGAATTGGACAGAAATCTAGAGAAGAGATGAATGGGGGAGGGGAGGATGGTGATCACTTCTTCTCCATATCCACTAGGGCAGCGGTTCTCAACCTGTGGGTCGCGACCCCGGCGGGGGTCGAACGACCAAAACACAGGGGTCGCCTAAAGCCATCGGAAAATACATATTTCCGATGGCTTTAGCCACTGAGAAGTTGCGCTACCATCTGTAGCAGCACTATTCAGCTGGAACGCACACCGTTATGGATGCGCGTTCCAAACTGAATGCCTGCGCGCATGCGCAGACGTGATTGCATCATCCGTCCGGGGCCTAAGGGGCGGGGGAAGCGGGGGGAACGCTCCACAGTCCATAGCAGCGCATTACGTGTGTCCGGCGCTTGCTGATGTCATCAGTGGGCGGACGCAGCAAGCGCTGGAGGACAGAAGCCTAGGAGGCGGAGAGCCAAGAGGCGGAGAGCCAAGAGAGCCTGCGAGACAGCCTGCTGGTGTAAAAAAGGTTAATAATGTAAAAACAGTACACACACCATACACACAATACTGTGTAAGTGTAAGGTGCTTTGTGTGTGATCATTATACAGCACACAAAGCAGCTTACACTTACACAAAGCACCATACATTTACACAGTGTGAACTACATCGGTCTTATGCTATAAGAGACCACTATAAGATGTAGTCTTATGTCCGAATCATAACTGTAGCAAAATTACAGTTTTGAAGTAGCCACCAAAATTATTTTTTGGTTTGGGGTCACCGCAATATGAGGAACTGTATTGCGGGGTCACGGCATTAGAAAGGTTGAGAACCACTGAACTAGGGATAGGAGAAGAAGTAGTCGTCTAAATTTGCAGCAAGGGAGATTTAGGTTAGGCATTAGGAAAATTTTTCTAACTATAAATATTATTAAGTAGCGGACTAAGTTATCAAGACATGCTGTGAAATCTTCTTCACTGAAGATTTTAAAGAATGGGTTAGACAAGCACCTGTCAGAGATGGTCTAGATGTGCTTAATTCTGCCTCAGTGCAGAGGAGATGGCTTAGATGACCTTCTGAGATATCTTGCAGCCCAATATGTCTATGATTCCTATAATATCCACTTATGCTAGTATTTTAAGTTTTCAAGGTGCAAGGAAGTGAGTTAACAATCACCCATCAATTGTAAAGAACAAATTGTTTTCATGAGGATAGCCAGTATTCAGTCAGAGTTTTTGGAGGTCTAGTTCATGTGGTAAATCTGCAGCTTGAAGACTGTAAATTATCAGGGGACAGTTCACATCTGCAGGAAGATTAAATTGCCCAAGTAACCAAAAGCACTTACTTCTTGAAAGGTTGGCATATATAAGCTAGCGTGTATGCGTAAAACAGGGTTATATCCATTCCCATGTCAGTGGGGATGGAAGTGACTGGTGGGGAGAGGATGTTAAATAAGGAACAGATCAGTGGCAACAACGAACAGCTGAATTGCCAGCTGGTTATGCCTAGTGTACATCTTAGAGGAAGTGGAAAGCTGCTGCAGTTGTGAGACTCGGAGCCTGGACATGATTCTGCTGCTGTTCCCAAGAGTTTACCAGCCCTAGTCTGTGGACTCAAGAGGCTCATCTAGTTTGGATAAAGCTCTGATGAGCATCCACACTTTTGGGTGTTTGTCCAAACAGAAACGAAATCTCTTTCAGTGCTCACATCACTACTGAGCAGCATGTCAAGATATCCTGTGCTTTTGTAATATATGGGACATTACTGAAGAAATTTTCTGTTTCGACTTGTTTTCTGTCCTCCTCCTCTCTTGCGTTCTCACCTCCTTCCCTGTCACCCTTCTGTCACGGAACCACTTTGCTCTCATTTCCTGGTATATTGCCCTGATTTAAGGCCTGTCAGTAGGATGGCTGATGTGAGCAAGGATTTGCAGAATCAAAGCCTGATGGGCATTACATGTGTTCATTAGATCGCTGAGCCTCTGTAAATCTCCATTGATTTCCAGCAGGATTGAGTTTTAGAGCAAGAGCTCTTTTGGGCAGGGACTATAATTCATATGCCAATGGTTTGTAAATAATCAGTAATAATACAAAATAATCTTTTACAATAAACCTGTCATGTTTTGATGTACATAATAAATGCACACATATCACCCAAGAACAGTCACATAAAAAATAAGGCATATATGCAAATACAGAAAAATGCACATTTTAACCTACATACATCAGGTAATACATCAGTCAATCAAAACGGATAGATGGAAGAAATAAAAACAAACATTAAAAGAAATCTGAGCATCTGAGTCAATATGTCTTTTCACAGGGATATAAATCTTAAAATGATATTATTGTAATATATAGTATCTTAAAAAGTTGCTTGTTGCAAAATGGGAAGTAGCTCCATGTTTTAAGACAATGTTAAAAAGACAAAGTTAGGGCCATATTGTCAGCTGGCATAAATCACCATAGTCCCATTGAAATCATTGGAGCTATGCCAGTTTATGTTAGCTAAGGATCTGATCCCTAGCTTTATCCACTGTAATAGCAAGTGACTTGCTAAAATGAATTGAGCTATTTGCCTTTGTCCTACAACCTGTGTCAACTATGATTTGATCAGCATATTTACAGAAACTGCCTCAAAAGTTTAGCTAAAGGAACTTTTTAAGAAACAGTGACTGTAGAGAATTTCATGATTGGCTAAGGTGCTCTGTACAGCACTCCCTACTTTACTATTAAGAAAAGCCATTTGCATTCCTATTCAAGAGGTTGGAATTTCATTTCTTGGTGGAGTTTTTGGAGTTTTGAAATGCTACTTCACAGGCTTTGATTGGATTTTTGGTTGAAGGGACATATAATATTAAGGACCTGATTTTCCATTTCCCTGTTTCTTGTACATCAGTACAAAGTGGTGTAAAAGTGTGTACAAACCTTTATTGAATTACAATGGTAGTATTTTCCATCCATGTTCACTGGTGAAAATGGCTGCACAAAGTGCACTGCAATGGACAATCAGGCCCTAAGAAGGGGTGTAGACAACTATTTTTATTTGGGCCGGGCTAGAATTAAAAAATAATGGAATAACAGCTGTTAAATATCATTTTGAGTAGTTTTGACTATATTTGCCCACTTTTAATAAAATGAGATGCCCAAGTTTCTGTTCCAGGCTCACTGCTTCCTTTATTTATTAATGCAATCCCTAATTTGGAGGAAGGTGCAAGCAAAGCATCTCCACTTCTAAGTCCCCAGTTGTCTGTGCCCATGCTGTGAAATTCAGAGCAGCAGACAGTTCTAGTTGCTGTTCCTTCTCCACTTGATATCAGAGTTTTACCTTTAGTTGCTATCTTAAATGGTAAAGTTGTGGCCTTTTGGGCACCATTCCCATCTCTCCTCATTGGACTCTGCCTTCTAGTTTGCAGCAATATCAGTAAAGGCCTGACAGATTTCCTCAAAACATTGGTCGCCATGGGATCCAATTAGGCTCTGGCTTTAGTAACTCCTCCTCCTCCTCCCAAACATGGGCTTTGTCTGGACACAGCTCACATGTTGGGGCAACCTTATGTGGGTTGTTGGGGCCTGTAGTTGGTTGCCCTGCTTATCAGTCAGGCTCCTGATCCAGCCCCCAAAGTCTGTGCATGTCCCTCAAACACAAACAAGGCAGGCAGTCTGGTTCAGTTCCAGTCTCTTCCCTTGTGATGTTACTTCTGCCAAGCTCCACAGTGGCAAGGGGGCTACAAATATTATTGACTGTAAGTTAAATTGGAAATCTTGCCACAGGACTAGACTGAGACTTATTATTACTTCCCTCCAGAAAGGAATGCCCCAAAGCATTCATAAGTGACAACGGCTTTACTGTCATACATCAGATTAAGATAATTCATTTTAAGCAAATGTGTGGAGTCCGAGACACTCAGCTACCGTGGCTGTTAGTGTCAGTAACAGCTCACTTTAATGTAACTATGATGTTTCACAGTACTCTTTGCTATTGGATTGCTCTTGGTCTTAAAATCAGCAAATGCTTTGAAAGTCATGTTCCAGTACAATGGGATGAGATTGTTGTTAAATTAATATTGGTAAAGCATATTGTAATTCACATGATGAAAGGCACATTTTTTTAACAGTGCACTCAACTTAATTGGGAATTCCATTTAATTGGGACATCTCCCAGAGAACCCATATAAGTTTAATGACACTAACTGGCAATAGCAGCTGGCTAATTAAGATGCCTGCAGGTGACTTTGCAGATTCAGTTTAATTTGTTTATTTATTTTGATTTATAAGAAAATGGGACTGTCCAGAGCTCAAGGCAGAAATATAATGTATAAAAATATAAACAACAATTTAGTACTACCAATATCCTTATGAATTCCTTCTCAATAAACCCCAAACTAATACTCTGTCCCTCTCCTCTCCTTCCCACCCAATGCCCTCATCCTTCCTCCCCATCTCAATGGGAAAGCCGGAGAATACATATGGACTGTGTAACATTGTCTGTAGGTCAACAGATATTGGCTGTATTGAACCTACACGGAAGTCAAAGGTTAGCCACTGAAAGCACCTCTCTTGGTTTAAACCTGGGGTTTTCAACTCAAGCACCTGACTTGATCTGAACTGCTGCTGTACAATTCAAGGAGTCAACATCTTGAATTGCCCCCCAGAAACAGATTGCAGATCAGTGCAGAATAGAGAGCACAGGTACAATATGCTCTGTGCAGGGAACATTGATAAATTCTCAGGCTCCCACAGGAGCCAATACAATAGCTTGATAGGCTCCCTACAGCTCCCTGTACTATCATAAATTGTAATTGTACCTTCTGTGAATTTGGAAGGACATTTAATGAGGACAAAAGGCTTTTCCACCAGGCCATCCCCACTAAGTAAATTCTTCTGCATAATAAGTGCTCTTACTACAAAAGGGTTACTTCTCTGTCCACAGGTGCTATGGTTTATATCAAAGATTGCAATACATACTCCTGATGAGTCAAAGTGATGAGCATCACAATAGGTAAGTAAATAAATTAAGATCCTCATTTTAAGAAGATGTTTTCTCTCTTGTTTTTATGAACAATCTAATTTTAATCAAAGGAGGACTTCTTTGCAGCTATAAGTACATTGAGAACACACTGTTTTGAGAGAGAAACGACCGGATTACAAACATATCCATGGTATATATCATGCACTGGGAAACTAAGTATCTGTAGTGAGAATTGTAGTAGTGAGAATTGTAGCTTTGACTCATTACTCCTGGAAATACATTGCTTGGTGGGCTAATTTGCTATTTTTCTAAAATTTGTGAGGGCACAAAAGTAAGAATAGAGGTGCAGTGTCTGATGTTTGGAAGGTATGAGACAAGAGAGACCTTTTTATAATAACCACTGTAATCATAGCAAAGGCTGAAGCTCATTTTATAAGATATGTGATTCCATTTAATTGTAGTTAGCCAGATGCAAAGTTAAGGTTCTTAACATTAGGGTACTGTTTTAATCCAATAAAGCCAAAACAAGCATGAGTTTATTACTGTTGTGAAGAAAAGCTGGTTGTGTTCTCATAATTCATGTGATTTACTTTGGCTTGGGGAGCTTTTGTTGTTCTGTAGTCTGTTGCCTTGTGCTAAAGACCATCTGTAGGAAAGATTATTATGGATATATACAAACTAAAGATTAACTCCACAATTCACAAGCACTCATACAAAATAAGTGTTCTAGTGCACTATTACAAAAATTACTTTATCCCAGCCTACCCAATCCTTCAGGAACAAAACATGTGTTTTATGTCTAGTAATTACATACAAGACAAATGTAGATTTCCTGGTTCTGAAAAAGCCTTTAAGCCAGAATTAATCATTTTTTCAGAATGATTTGGTTATCTTTACAGCACTCATCCACATGGTGTGTATGATTGGATTTCTATTTCTCATGCTGAGCTCATTTCTTCTATGCGGAGAAGGATTTGGAATAATATTGGATATTGACATAAAGTCTGAAATTGCTAATCTGTCATGTCCCATGCATGTGGTCTCTGGTAACAGGAAGAAGAGACACCTTTGCCCTGCCATAGTGATAAAATATCTTCAAAATGTTCTGCTTCATTTCTATTCATTATGTAAATAAAATCATATTTGCATGAATGGAGGTATTCCTCTATCATTCAAACCTCCTCCCAACATCGCTAAAATCACCTTACGCACTGGTAAATGACACTCTTCAACAATCATTATTAACTGCAGCTTCATTTCTGATGTCCTTATTGCAATCTTCCCAAGGACTTAACTGTCACAAACACAGGAAGTCTGGCAGGTCTATCAGCCTTGTTCTCTTCTCAAAGGCAAACTGAACTTCGCAGTTATTGAACTGACTTCTCAATGCCTCTCTCGTTGTGATGACTGGGATGCTGATGGTCTGGAGTATCCAAGCCTGGCCAAGGAAAATCCACTACAGTCAGATGTATCTAGGAGAACAGATTTCATACTTTGCAACGAAGAATTAACTAGAACAAAGGAAATTATCCGTGCTGCTCTTAAAAGCAAATGGCCGTACCTAAAGAAACTGCAGTGCTTTCTTAAACAAACACCTGGCTCCCTAGAGCTTTTCTAGGACCAATATTCAACAGCTGCAAACCCTGAGTCCAGTTCTGAAATATGTCCAAATCAGGCTGAACACTCAGACTGGAACTTAAGCCTTTAAAGCACACTTTGGTGCCTTTGGAGTTTCTTCTGTCTGTACTGACTCTTTCTGCATCTGGTGGGTTAGAAAAAGGGACTCACTGGGAGGACAGAGTTGGGGTGATTTGCAGAGCTGAAATGGCAGGAAGAGAGCAAAGGCGTGTTAATCCCATCTTCTCTGCGGGTGCTAATGTACCTTCTAGAACCAGCCCTGACTGCCAGTATGAATGAGAGCTTGTCAGCTGCACGGGTGCTGTAAAATGTTATATCTTTTGGATGTATGACGTGACATAACTTACTTGCGAGGGGTGCTTCTCTTTCTCCTTCTTTGCCATCTGAATATCAGCTGAATTCTTCTCCTGCCTGCCCTTCCATTAAATACACAATCTCATGAAAAAAACATTCAGGCAATGGAGTACCAGTTTTTCACAACTTCAGTGCTCTACCGCATTTCCATCAAAACCACCTAAAAAGCAGCACTGTGGAGAGCACACTGAGCAAAAACAATATCCCAAAGCTCTATCAATGAAAACTTTAATGTAGCTCTTAAATATTATTATTCAAGTCAGCATTTAAATTATCTGGTTTTGCATTCACAGAATGTAGCCCTGACTCTGCCCCCCTCCAAGGAGAGATGAAGCCAGCTTTTTGCTTCATTTACATAAATAAAAGTAGTTTTTGAAACCTGCATGATTTTTAAATATTTCAAGACTAAATGAAGACAACACAGAAAGGCAAAGGCTTCCCCCACAGATGAGCCACTAGAGAAATATATGGAAGCTGTGAATTTCCAATCCATCTGAAATGCCTGAGTACTTTCATTGCTGAAAAGGAGCCCATGTGCTGGTGATAGCAACAATTTTCATTCCTTAAGTCTAACAGCAGGTGCAGGAGCATTGATATTAACTGGACATCATAAATTCAAAATAATATGTGAAAGGACGATATGTTTATCATTGTCACACAACACCTGTAGCACAGTTGTTATGGGCCAGAGACTCATTTAATTAGAGGAGGAAAAAAGTTAGATGTCTAGGATGTATCCAAAAATAGGATATTTTTGTATTTGCAATCAATATAAATTGATAATTTGGGTTTACAAAAGATCAGATTGCAGCCAGTTAGATTATTATTAGCCCTTCCAAAGAAATGCTCTATTCCAGACTGCTCAGGGGATGTCTATACTGATGGCGTCAAAGTCGCCGTCATCAGATCGACCTTTCTGGATTGATTGAGCGTTCAATCGATCCAGAAGTCGACCTAGTTAAACCACCTCCTCAAGTGGTGTAGCGCTGGGTCGACGGGAACACAGTTTCTATCAGCGTAGTGCAGTGGAGACACCGCCCAGAACGGAAGCATAGCAGTCGACTCTGTGTAGCTTGCGTAACTCCCGTCGACTGCCGCCGAATCGCCTGGTAAGCGTAGGCCAGGGCTCACTTGACTGCTCTGAAGATCTGAACCTACTCATCTTAGAGACCAGCTTTTAGTTCTTTGGCTCAGTGTCTTTTTGGTTAAGACAATTAGCCTTCTAACTGTCATGCAGCCACATTGGCCTTTTCTGGACAGGGGAAGCAAGGGGCCTCAATACCTCCCTCAGGTGAAAGATAAATCAACAAATAAGAGAACAAAAAACCCAAAGGAAACATGCTTACCCCATCACCTCAATGGGAAATTTTCATGCTATGTTCTTGTTGTCACATGCCAGCTACATCCAAAGCCTGTTTGCATGATCTAGGATGGTGTTTGCCAGTGGAATCCCTAGAATCTTCAGGAAACCCAGAACAGTACAATGGTACACTCCTGAAATAAGAGCATTGGATCTCTATTTCAGGCTAAGGTAAGAAAAAGGAAGCATTTAGTTTTTGCTCCTTCTTTATTCCATGGAGTTTCAAATAAGGTTTTGATGCTGGGTTTTAATAAAATTGGAATAATCTACTATGTTAATACTTTAATAGCTCTCTCCACTGGGTTGTCTCATCCTCAGATTGCTTACTAATAATCAGTGGGAGAGAAATACAAGCATGACTAATGCTAGTTGTAAGTTTAAAAATAGTAACAGAGATTTCTAGTAAAAACAACGAGAGTCCTGTGGCACTTTAAAGACTAACAAATTTAATTTCTGCAGGCATGAGCTTTCGTGGGCTGTAACCCACTTTGTCAGATGCAATGAATAGAAAGATTTCTAGGATATCTATCAAGCTTTTTCATAGTAAAAAGATTTATCAAGCAGTGGAAATAGTTCTGGGGGCACATTAAGAGAGATGTAAGGTAGTGTTAGTTCTTATTACTTATACTTAAGTATGCTTAATACTTATTTTAATAACAACTTCTTTTGTTATCAATTTGGATATGGTATTTAATTGTTCTGGGACTCTAACTGATTCATATGTTATTCTGCTAAGTTAACATCTGAGCACATTTTCTTCCAGCAGTAGCTAGCAATTGCATGGGAAGGTTTAAAACTGTCTTGGCATTTGCATGTGGATAAGCTATTGTAGGTCATATATATGCATTGATTTATCCTTTTTTGAATAAAATCTTTCAAAAACTTGTCTCAAACTTTTACAGTGACCTATTTTGTGGTGAATACAATGGGCTTGATTCTCTGGTGCATTGCATCACCAGTGGGATTTGGCCATAAAGCACATTTACTGTACTGCAAAGATGATCCTCTGGTGGGTCAAGGTTTAAGGGGTCTTACACCACTTCCCTGCTGCTGACAAAACAGGGAAAAGGGGGCATGGCTACTTGAGAGGGCGCATGGCTGGAATACCCCAGCACCATATTGGTTTTCTTTGCAGTTTCAGCCCTTTGCAGACATATGTAGTCAGTGTAAGTTAGAGTAGCTTTGTCACTGAGCACACATTGAAGCAAGTTCAGGAGAGTGCAAGGTTGAGCACAATCCTGACTTGCATTCTGGGCCAATCAGTAATGCCTGAGGCTCTGGCCGAGTATGTCCATACATTTTTCAATGTCCTGCTAAAGTACATGCAAATCTAAAATACGTCTATTTTAAATTAATTATTTTGCTAGTGAATTAGGAATGGAATCTGAGGGGTCTCAGTACCGTATTGCCAACACACGGTATTTTTGTTTACAAGAACGTATTTTCCTACATGAAGTCCCCTTAGTTTCTATAGCCTCTCAGATTAGAGTATTTTACAGTTTAGCTGCTAATGACATTGAAAAACAGTGTGTCCTAATTCATAGACCTTTTCAGCGAAACGTGTCAGAAAAACTGTGACTGAATATTATAGATTGTGCTCATACTTCTGCCAAAAAACACATGAGCTCATTTTCTTTAGCAAACTGGATGTTTGGCGTGAGTGTGTGTTGAAAGAGTTGATTTTTTCCCTCATCTCTTCAACATAGTTATATTAATTAGCCAATGCTGAGGAGACAGTCTTTTCAAGGGTTGAAAAAATAGCTTTCATATGTAAATATTCTAGCCTTTGTATTTTTTCATTTCTAATTACAGCATAGAATCTCTTATGCTAAAACAAGAGTATGATTATTGAGTCTATCGGTAGTACTAGGTATAGTTTCTTAATCTTTGATGGTCAAGAAGATGAGTAAAATCCTTAAGGGTGAATCTTTTCTTGCATGGACTTACTTCTTTTAACTTTTTCATGGCTGTAAACTCTGACATTTTAATATTTTGCTGGTGTTGGTGGATTTACTAGTATTGAAAAACTAGTGTGACATAAACATGTTATTTATTAATATCACTGTCTGTAAATGGTTTCCATGACGGTTGGATTCCATTTGGATTATAAAGAAGGTCTCTGGAAGTGGGACAAGATGTGAGCAGCTGTGCTTGTGTTCAGTGGTTTAAATCCAGAATAATGACACTGTTGCATTACTATAGGGAATTAGTATTTCTTTTGTGTTTGAAGTTGTTTTAGATCTATAAAACTCAATATGTCAAGTCTGTCATCTAGCAGTATGGAACTTAAGAGACTGGGGTTCAGGGTTAGGTGTTGCAGAAATGGGATTTTTATTCATATTGGAAAATAGCCATATTAATTCAGGAAAAGCTACAATGTCTTTTCCATGTTAGTTCAAATTGAAATATTTTGCTGGTATTTCACTTCAAAGACTTTAGAATGAACAGTTTCAGACTTGCATGAAATCAGTACATGAGAGGAGACAAACAAGTAGATTTGGACCTTGCAAAGGGAATTAAAACCAATAGTAAAAGGTTCTATAGCAATATAAATAGGAAGAAAACAAAGGAAAAAGAAGTGGGACTGCTAAGCACTGAGGATGGGGTGGAGGTTAAGGATAATCTAGGCATGGCCAAATATCTAAGTAAATACTTTGTCTCTGTGTTTAATTAGGCTAATGATGAGCTTGGGGATAGTGGTAGGAGTGAGGATATGGAGGTAGAAATTACCACATCCAAGGTAGAACCCAAACTCGAACACCTTAATGGGACTAAATTGGGGGGGGGGAAGAGGGGGAAGGGGAATAATCTCCCATCCAAGAATATTAAAGGAACTAGCACAAGAAATTGCAAGACAATTAGCAAGGAATTTTAATGAATCTGTAAACTCGGGGGCTGTACTGTATGACCGGAGAATTGCTAACATAATTCCTATTTTTAAGAGGGAAAAAAAGTGATCCAGGTAACTACAGGCCTTTTAGTTTGACCTCAGTAGTATGCAAGGTCTTGGAAAAAATGTTGAATGGGAAAGTAATTAAGGACATCGAGTTTAACGGTAATTGGGATAAAATACAACATTACAGCTTTACAAAAAGTAGATGGTGCCAGACCAGCCTGATCTCCTTTTCTGAGAAGATAGATGTTTTAGACAAAGGGAATGCAGTGGATCTAATTTACCTATATTTCAGTAAGGCATTTGATACAGTTCCACATGGGGAATTATTAGTTAAATTGGAAAAGATGGGGATTAATACAAAAACTGAAAGGTGGATAAAGAACTAGTTAAAGGGGAGACTACACTGGGTCATACTGAAAGGTGAACTGTCAGGCTGCAGGGAGGTTACTAGTGGAATTCTTCAGGGATCGGTCTTGGGACTGATCTTATTTAACCTTTTTATTACTCATTTTGGCACAAAAATTGGGAATTTGCAGATGACACAAAGCTGGGAGGTATTGCCAATACAGAGACGGATCAGGATATCATACAGGAAGATCTGGATGACCTTGTAAACTGGAGTAATAGAAATAGGATGAAATGTAATAGTGGAAAGTGCAAGGTCATGCATTTAGGGACTAATAACAAGAATTTTTGCTATAAGCTGGGATGCATCAGTTGGAAGTGACAGAGGAGGAGAAGGACCTGGGCATATTGGTTGATCACAGGATGACTGTGAACTGCCAATGTGATGTGGCCGTGAAAAAAGCTAATGCTGTCCTTGGATGCATCGGACAAGATATTTCCAGTAGAGATAGGGAGGTATTAGTACTGTTATACAAGGTGCTGTTGAGACCTCATCTGGAATACTGTGTGCAGTTCTGGTCCTCCATGTTTAAGAAAGATGAATTCAAACTGGAACGGGTGCAGAGAATGGTTACTAGGATGATCCGCGAAATGGAAAACCTGCCTTATGAGAGGAGACTCAAAGAGTTTGCCTTGTTTAGCCTAACCAAAAGAAGGTTGAGGGGAGATATGATTGCTTGCTATAAATACATCAGAGGGATAAATACCAGGAAGGGAGAAGAATTGTTTAAGTTCAGCGCCAATGTGGACACAAGAACTAATGGATATAAACTGGCCATCAGGAAGCTTAGACTTGAAATTAGACACAGGTTTCTAACCATCAGAGAAGTGAAGTTCTGGAACCACCTTCCAAGGGGAGCCATGGGGCAAAAAATATAGCTGGCTTCAAAACTGAGCTTGATGAATTTATGGATGGGATGGTCTGATGGGACAGTCCAGTTTGGCAATTGATGGATCTTTGACTACTGGTGGTAGATATGTCAATGGCCTGTGATGGGGTGGGTTCTGAGTTATTACAGAGAATTCTTTCTTGAGAGTCTGTCTGGTGAGTCTTGCCCATATGCTCAGGGTATAACTGATCACAATATTTGGGGTCGGGAAATTTTCCTTGAGGGTACATTGGCAAAAACTTGGGGGAGGGGGACGGTGGGTTACCTTCCTCGGTAGCATGCTCTGTATTTTAAAGTCTTTAAACCTTGATTTGATGGCTTTAATAACTCAGTCATGGGTTCAAGGTTTACTACAGGAGTGGGTGAATGAGGTTCTATGGCTTGCATTGTGCAGAAGGTCAGACTAGATGATCATATCAGTCTCTTCTGACCTTAGAGTCTATGAGTGTAAATAAGGTTGTGATCTGACTCCAAAGTCTTTGAGCTTGTTATCAACATCAGTTCATGTGCTTTGTCCTCTTTGACTATTAATTCTAATAATGTTGAACTTGTGTGAAAAATTGTCTAGAAAATTATAGGATTTATAAGGAATTCTAGAGATATCATTGTGAGAAATAGATTTTTTTTTAATTTCTATCGGTATCAAATACCTCATAATTGTAGCATGGAAAGGGAAACAGAACTGTGAATGAGTTATTTTGCATCAAGACATGATAATTAAAATTAGCATTCCTCTTTTAAACATGCTGTTTTTAACACTGTATGTAGTGTTTCGGTGTTGCCATCTGCAAGAGATCAAAAATCACAAGATTGCCACAAGCATCGTGAAAATTTAAAAAAAGAAAAGAAAAGGAAAAAAGACTATGGGTTTTTGGTCCATCTTTTGTTTTTTATGCTCCCTCTGCCCATCTCCGGTGTCTGACAATTAGTATTGCTCATTCTCCCAAATATATTGGCTAAGGTGATCTTGGCCCCAGCTACAGGACCTTCCATTCCCACATCATCCCATCCCCTGCCCAGCAATTAATCTTGTCCCCACCCAGCCCCCATCAGCCTCCTGTCCCCAGATCTGTCCCCAGGCAGGCCCCACCATTAATTCAGGCCCCCTCCCCTTTCCAGGCTGGGGGACAGTTCTAGGGATTCTTCTCCTCTCTCTGACCCATCCCAGGCTGAGTGCTGCAGGGGGAAGGGAGAAGGAGGAAAGGCAAAATCCTGTGCATGTTTCTTACAGGAGAGGTGGGGGAGGAAGGACCAGAGCTGAGCCTGACTACTGGACTCTTGGCTCCCTCCTCCCTTCCTGTGCAAATGGCAAGCAGAGACTACTCGCTTCAATCAGGGCTGAACTTCTTCAGGAGGCTGGAGCTTCCTCATGTCCTCACAAGACGAGCCCCAGAACCCTCTGAAATCCCATCACCCCTGAAAAATTGACGACAGTTGGCAATACTGCTATTTAGGGACTCGTGCATGCACTGATTACCTGAGTTCAAGAGTCCTACCTACGTAAGCAGTGCAGGGTTATATACTGAGCGTGAAATTCTGTAGAATGAAGATATGAATCTTTTGCTTTACAAAGGTGCTGTGAAGATTAATTAATGTTTGGACAGTACTTGCAACCTCTAAAGCTCTACGTGAGTGCTTATTAGTAATAACAAATTATTGATCAATCTGTGTTTTAAAGTCCTACTATCTAGCCAGGGTGTTCTGAACTCCCAAACTAAAAAAAAAAATTTAAGAGATTAAAAATCATTTTAATTATTAAATATAGTGCACCTGGGCTAACAGCAGACTCTTAAGGCTATGTTAATATGCTTTGTAGCTTAACCCACACAAAGAAATAAACACCTCCCTTAGGGTACATAATGGAACATCAACACACACTTCCTAATACGGTAAGTTTAATGGAGAAAGTAGTGTACGTATAAGAGCAGTTCCTGTTTGGGAGAGCAGTCCTTTTTAGGAGAGTGCTTAAGAATGTGCTTAACTCTAAGAATGTTTATCACTTTCCCAAAGTGGAATCAGAGAGAGATTTTATTTAGAATAATTTTCCTGTCTCAGTCATGAAAGAGTCCCTTGGAGTGCTTAGTTGAAAAATTTGTGGTAGCCGCCTTTTTTTTTTTTTAAATAATTCAAGAGTTTGAATATTATGAGCATGCACCTCAGACAAAATTCATCCCAAGTATAACATTTTTGAAGCCGTCTGTGTTTCATTAAGGATAAAATTTGTCCTGGCTTCTCAGTTTGTTCTGTACTTAAACTAAGCAGTCTCGTCTTTTAGGAGGGTTTCTATAGCGTTTATACAATTTCCTTTATGTTTCTTTAAAGGTATGTCACGTGGAACCCATACCTAATCAAGTCCGTCCACCCAGCTGATACAGAGTCCATGGAAAAGTTTATAGTCTCCAACTTCTTATTTAGGATGTTGCTAGCTCTGAATTCTTAAAGGAAATGTCATTCAAACTTTTACTCAAGGGACTGGATGGCCATGAGATTTCCTAAGCAATAACATAGATTCAGGCACCATAGAGGTGTGAAGTTTCAATTTTGTTAGCTTTATTTCTCAGCATCCTAGCCAGCATACAAAGGTCACTGATATGTCTGCAAGAGCCAGCTCTGCTGGGCAATTGAAAGAAACCTCATATGTGACGGTCTGTGGCATTTGGGTGGTACCCCTGGTACCATGCCCCTTCTCACCTCTCAGTCACCACATCTTCTCTTTCTCACAGCTACTTTGTTTCCTACCTCCTTCCATCAACAACCACCACTTCTTCTACTTTCCTGCATGCTTCCCCATGGAGAGAAATGTGACACAACTTAATTTTGTTGGACTTGTAGAATGTGAGTGATGTATAAAATCTAAAAAACTTAACTAGTCTGAAGCTCCTATTACAAATGATTTTCCTCCCATCAACTAATTCCTAACGTTGAAAATAATTAAAGAAAGAGTATACAGTCTAAAAATCAAAGAAAGTGTGTGATGGCTCCTAGCAATGAAAAAACAAACAATAAAAAGACTTCAGTCACCAGGAGTCAGAACAGTTTCCATAATTTTCAAACAGCAACCAGCAAGATCAGATACCTTATATAAATATAGATCATGTACACCTAGCATTTCTGAGTTGCATGCCATAACATTATTTTTATAGTAAGCCTCTTATTTATTAACTCTTCACTAAAAAGAACAAACCACTCCTTCCAAGATCAAAAGCCCCCTTAAAAGTACAGATCAAGATTTTCCAAAGTGACTAATAATTTTGGGTGCTGTCTTGAGATACTTTAATGTGGTCTGGTTTTCAGAAGTGCTGAGCAGCCATCCCATGAAAATCAGGTCCTTTTAAGGTATCTCAGGTTGGGAAGCTAAAATCACTCGTCAGTTGGCCACAGAGCATTTTAAATATCTTTCATACTTGGTACACTCCTCCCTGATGAAGGCTAGCATTTGAAGTGCTCAGGATTTCTGTAAGATACATCGAAAACAAAAGTAAGTTACACCCTTTTGCCTCCCCTCAAAACAAAACAAAAAGCACACACAGAAACACATGTTTTCATCTAAATTAAAAGAGAACATTTTCAAAGCGTCTGGCCAGCAAGAACAAACTAGATCCATTCATACCAACTAATTTGTGTATATCTCCAACGTGCACTGGCAATGATCGCCATTTCTTGTCACATGCATGTCTATTAATTTTTCCAGGCAGTTATCAGACACAAACCACACACGAACCATATCTTGCTATCTCCTTAGGCTCTGATGTCTCTCACACATTTGGGCAATGAAATCAAAAGATTAGACTGTAATAAGTTACACCCTTCACACTCACCCTGTTTTGCCTAAGTACAGGGCTGATAAGATCATTTAATTGCATTTCCCTCATGAAATCTTGTGACATGAATACATATTAGCATTGATTACCTTGCAAACCTGCTAGTGCTTATGAAAAATCCTCTGATGGATTACAAATTAACACCTATGCCATTATAGTATGTATCTCATAGAGAAAAATAACCATTTCATATATCATATTCTTTGTAAAATGCACTGCATGTGTATGTCATTTAGTGATGTATGCAATATGTTGAAATTAGTATCCCATTTATATTCACATTTGAAAATGGAGTGCAAATCTGGTACACACGATAGTGGCAAGTGAATGCTGTTGTAGAGCCAAGTTCTGGAACTCTAGATGAGTGGGGTGCAGAGACACTGGGGAGGTGAAATCGAACCCTGAATCCAGGTTCAGGGAGCAGGGCTGCTGCCTCCCCAGGGCCACTATTCTTGTCTAGCCTAGTCTGGATTACTTGATAATTGTCCTGCTCTGTTCATTACCTCTGAAGCATCTGGCACTGGCTACTGTTGGAGACAGGATACTAGGCTAGATGGACCATTGGTCTGACCCAGTGGGACATACCAGTGTACAATCCAGACTAATGAGCAGATGTGTCACCCCGCCTTGCAATCTTGGGTGCCTTACACTGCTTTCCTAAAGTAGCTGCCACCTGGGCCAGTCACAAACAGCCTTCCAGCAGGCAAGCCACACCCTGAGTGCCTCTGTGTAACTGCAGCCTACCAGCCACACTTCAGTTACACTCTGGCTCTCACCAGCCTTGGCTATACTGCAAGATAACCCCAACACAGTCCCAATCTCCGAATTTCTCTCAGAAACCTATGTCCTGTACTGTCCAGCCTTCTCCTGGACAGTACAAATTATATTAAGTCTGTTATTCCTTTAAGAGAATAATATGCACACAACTTGACACCCCAAATGGAATTACCTACACATTTCAATGTAAACACACTGGATTAGATAAAACAATGAAACAAGTTGATTGATTATGAAGAGAGAGATTTTAAGTGAGTACAAGTAACAAGGTATAAAAATCGTAAAGGGTTACAAAAAATAATAAATAAATAAAGTTTAGACTGTTACTAATACCTAACTTAACAAAATATATCAGGTTTCAGCAGCCTTACCAAACCCTGTTAGTCAGGATGACTTTTCCCAGTGTCTAATAAATGCTTCCTCTGTTACTTCATGTGTAGTGAATACGATGGGATGCCTTGAGGTGTTTGTATCTCCTTTTATAGTTTCAGTTCCTCTATTGAAAAACATTTCCAGCTGGGCACCAGGATGGATAGGAAGGTGGAAGGATATTCCCTACTGCTTTTTTCTTACCTGTTTGAGCTTTCTTTGTTTCCATCCCTGCTTGATGAGTCTGTTTACAGCTTAAATGTAAATTAAACAGAACACACATTCCTTTGTGTAGGACAGACCTGTTTGCCAACTTTCCTTTGGGCATGGCTGTGGGGTTTGGAACATGTGTTAGTAACACCATGCAGGGGTATCTTGTAACTTCACATATAATGATGGCACACATATTTTACCAGGACAAGAATGACCAACAAATGAATTTTCAAATGATAGTTCACCAGGCATACATTGTACAAAGATTACTACAATAGTGTGTAGGGTATGAACACAGGGATACATTCTGTCACACCCCAGTATGGCTATTCTTATGTTCTTATAATAGCAGCTGCAACCCACATTGAACTGGTGTTGGAGGCCACTGGGTCCATGTAAATGTAGATTCCATTGTTCCTTCCATGGCCCGTGCTATTGTGTGTTTCTGTATTGGCTTATGTGGTAAAGGCTTGCAGAAATGATGTATTAAAGGCACCTGCAAGCCTCTTCTGCTTGTGGTTCCCCTGTGCAGTATATTGTGTGGCTCCAGTGGTGCAGGCCTTCCACATCATGGAGGAGACTAACACAGTGGGAACAAGGTATTTGCAAGTATCCATCCATAGTTCTATCATCACATCATTGATAAGATGCAGCATTCCTGCTCTTTCCATCCCTTTATCTTGCCTGGATTCAGAGTGCTAAACATGGGTTTTTTGTGCTGATTTTTTCCTCACAATTAAAGCTGGTTGAAAAATGAAAAAGTATTTGTGACAAAGATATTAAAATTTTAAAAATATGGAATTTAAAAGTGTTTGAAGCTGACCCATTTCTCATTTTTAAAATATTTTTAACTTTAAAAAAAAGAACATTATAAAACATCAAAATATTTATCATTTTCCTTGTCCAAAAACTGGATTTTTGATAAACCAAACTTGATAACATTTTGGATAATACTTTTGATAAAAATGTTGAAATAAAGCAGAACATGAATAATATGAAAACAGTTGTTTATATCTTTAGCCATTTCAAATGAAATTTTCCTTGCTGGGTGTTTGCCTCAGACTGATCTATCTATCTAATCTATCATGGGGCTATTGAGAAATGAGAAGAAAACAAAATATCAAAGAGCCCCATCCATGCTGTGCACTGACTGAGGCTGGGGTCCTATGGAAAAAATAGTATGTGTTCATGTATAAAGACTCTATCATAATACATATGCATAAGGGGCCAAGTTAAGCTTGTACAGGCAACCTCAATTTCTGACATTTTCTAACTTTTGGGCACTAGACTTTGCTACCTTAATAGCATTCTTTTAAAGTAGTTTTGTATGTGTAATTATATATCAGGTGGTGATTGTTTATTAATATTAATCCCTTGGTGATAAATGATGGATTTATAAATATGAATATTCAGTATTTACAAGACAATCCTTGCAACATTCTTACAGTTTTAGGGCCACATCCCATTTACATTACCCATGTGAGTAGGTTTCAGATTTTAGAGCAGGTCAAACTGGAGACCTTCAATTGCTGACAGTTTTTCTGAAAGCAGATTTATATTTTCAAGCAATCGCCATACTTCTGCTGTTGTAAAAAATATATAATTGAATTGAAGTAAGTGGGGCTATGCCAATTTTTAGCTGAGGACCTGGCCAGCTATTTGTAAGTATTCTTCACCATTACATAGCTTATGAAATTTTTTTAAAGTACATCAAAGTTTTCTTGCACTGTGAGATTTTTTTGTTTTGTAAAGAGGTTTTATGTTTTTGTTTGTTTCTTATAGAGCTGAGTTTTTCTAAGAAGTTAAAATTATTATTGCAACATCTTACAATAAATTCAAAAGATATTAACAACTTTGGCATTAACTGCAACAACAAATTAATATGAATTTTTCAATATCAATTTGGATTTAATATTTTAGGAATTCCACTGTAACGAAATAAATATTGGCGTCTTTCCAGCAATTATATCCTCTTGAAAGAACACACAAATAAAAATTTATAACAATTATCTCAGCAAAGGAGATGATCTGTTTTTAATAATGAGTTGCATGCAAACAACCAAAAACCCAGTTATTGGATGTTAGAGACAAGCCATCAACTGGAAATCTAGTCAAACTATGATTTTAAAGTAGTTTCAGGTTCTGAACCAGCTCCCAATTCCTCCTTGTAGTTTTTGGTGCATTTCCATTCACAATTTCCTCTTTGTTTAAAAATGTGTTGCTCTCCTTTCTTCCTATTTGAAAGAGCCTTACAAACAATAGGAGAAATGTTCTATTTTAGGCCCTGATCCAACAAAGCACTTAAGCATCTTTAATTTTAAGCATGTGAGTAATCCCTTGCTTATAGTGCTCAAGTGTGCTCAAGTGTGTCGCTGCATCAAGGCCTTAGACTCTAGTCTTGTAAATAACTCCATGTAGGCAGCCCCCCTGTGTCCATACAGAGACCCATCTAAGTTAACGGGGCTCTGCAGAGGTGTAAGGGTCCTTCCACGTTGATCCAATTGCAGGACTGGGGTTCAGGTTCAAACCCTGCAAACTGTTCCACACAGACAGAAGAGCCCTAGAGACTTCACAGTGTCGGCATTTGTCATTTTCCCTCAACCCACTGCAGCCACTAGAATAGTCTTCTCTACATTTCACACAGAAATAGAACCTCTCTCTCTATCTCCACACACACACTTAGAAGACATCCCTTTCACTCAGTAGGTTTAATACTAGTTCTCTAATTCATGTATCCATCATCAATACACTGGGGAGAGAATAACAATATTTTTAACAGGTTGCATATGTTACATTTAGATATACTGGGCTTGATCCTGTTCCTGTGGATTTCAGGAGCAAAAATCCCATAGATTTTCATGAGAGTAGGATCAGGCTCACTGGCCATACTCACATTCTAATACTACAGTGTCAAATGCAAGTGTGATGTACACACTGCAGCGCCATTTATTTCAATGATAGTTTAGCAACACTAAACTGCAGATGAGTATTTTTATTATTACTCTAAATTATTATTTGAGGGGACAGCGCATTGCAGTGGTAAACAAATGCTCAAGAAGGCAAATGTTGTCCTTGCCTTCCAGTTCTTGTTACCAGTTTAGTTAATCCCTTAATTTTCCATGTGGCTAGCTCAAATAAGTAGTGATTACATGAGCATGAGCTTTGTGTTACTGTTTACATCGTATTACACCTCTATGGAAAAAACAAAATAAAAGGACACATTATTTGAAACACAAGGCCACATTACTTTATCATTTAAATAGAAATCTTTCCATCTCTGCTGTCCTCCGTCTCATTAGACTGCTAGAACAGGAAGACAGTGTCAGTAATTTCACTTGATCCATGAATTAAGAGGAGAATAGTGAAATAGACTGGCACATATTTGAGGTAGATGTACACTGAGTTAAAAAGCTAAGGAAAATGACTGTACTTTTTCCCCTTCCTTTTCTGTGTTTTGCTAAGGTTAAGCAAATGGGTTTTGGTACATGTTGTTTGTTAAAAGTGTCACTAAACATGTAAAAAGGACAAGAGCAGCAAACCTGGTAGCCATCAGGCAATCTATTTCATTACCAAATAAGTCAGTTCACCAAATTTACAAAGAAAAGAGAAGAAATGGAATACGAGGAAGAAGAAAAATCAAGGGCCCCACAAAGGATAAATAAACCAGTGAAGTAATTAGGTCTTGTGGCAGGTCCTAAAGTTAGCTAAGAAGAACCTCTGGCTGACTTTCCAAACTGAGAACATTTACTGCAAAGTCATGTCCCCAGCCTGATTGGCTTCACTTAAAAACTGAGAGCAGATTGGTCCCACCTCACTCTATCTGCTTGACAAAGACATAGAGTAAATGAATAGAGAGCCTAAATTCTAAAGAGCTTTACAGAACACCAATAAGTAGCATGCAGGCCATAACTGCTCAAAGTGCCAGCACTGAGATGAATGCCAGTGATTGAGAACCAGTGCTAAAGAACAGTCTTTAAAAAAAAAAAGTAGTAAAATCTGGAACAAAATCTTTTTATTCAGAAAGGAGATTATTAATTAGCTTCATTTAAAAAAAAAGATGTTTGGCTTGAATACTTGTCTGCATGATTTTCATCTCTTTCTCATCCATCAGTCCTAATCTGGTTGCTAGTACCTCTAATCAAACATTGTAAATCATAAACACAGAAATTCAGAGACATGTAACAGCAGCAACATCACTGAGTCACAGATTAAAAACCTATTTAAAAAGATGCTGTCTTCCACAAGATAAGGATCACGAGTGAAGTTTGCAGAGCTGCTAGAAAAGATCTCAAATATTAGCAATTAATCCACTAAGACTTTTGCTTGTACGGATTGTTTGGGATATTTCACTATTAGTTCTAACAAGAAGATTTTTTTTTTGACACATCACATGAAATGGTACTCTTTATAAGTGCTTTTCCAGTAAAGTACTCTAATTGGAATCATTGTGTGACTGGCAAGTGTGGGTTATACTCAGATAACCAAGGTATAAGAAACAACAACCAGCTGTGTTATAAGGAATAATTCCGAAGAATGGCTGGTCTAGTTCTTTAGCTATTAGTTATTTCCCTTTGAATGCACAATCAAGACCCATGTTATGCCAAATGCTATGAACGTGATGAGTGTTAGTACTAAGCATGGCAAATGAATCCTTAATGATAGGGCACTGGGAGAAAAAAGTGTTGCCAATTCCACATCAAGTATTTATGCATGTCTCATAAGCGTTTCATGTGTTTTAAGTGTTTAGGGTTCAGAAGAAGGTGTGGTATATAAAATAAAAAAAGGAATATGATTTCTTCAACAGCTATACTTAGCAGCACTTTTAAGTGTTAACCAAAACCATTTTTTAGCCAAAGCAACAAAAAACCACTGAGGAAAGCAAATATGATGTTCACATATGAATTATATTTTAAATGAATAAATATTCTATAATCAAAGTTATGACAGAACTATCATAAAGTTATGATAGAAATTTTTAAATGGTGTTACCCAAATTATTAATACTAGTTATTATTTGTATTGTTGTAGTGTCTAAAGACCACTGATCAGGATCACACATAAAATAAATGATGGTCCCTGCCATAAATAACTTTTAAGATAAGATGAGATGCATTAGCACATATGGAAATTACCCTTGCTGAAGTTGATTGCCTTTAGTTGCTGGCAATTTGCAGTTTTATACCAAACAAACAATACTCTGTTAAATCAAGAAGGTATCATTACATTTTTCTAAAAAGATGTGTGTGTACAAAACTGCATTTGCCCTTTCAAATTGGGGAATTAGACATCTAACTGCCTGATTTTAAGTACGTGAATAGGCATCCTCTGCAAATTATATACTTAAAAATTTGAAAGCAAAAATAGGAAAAGAGAAATTGCTAATTGTCCAATGTAAAGTTATTAGGCAGCTCTGAGAAGCCCTCAGTGACTGTGCTAATGACTGTGATGTCCTGTGTTCAGCCAGCTTGGTGGAACTCATAGCTGAAGTGAGAAAGGGAGTTTTTCCCCACCCATGCACATTCTGGAGATCAGTCTCTTTTTGTGCTGCCAAAAGACTATATGAACTGATGGTAATAATTGCA
Source organism: Mesoclemmys tuberculata (assembly GCA_007922155.1). Lineage (NCBI taxonomy): Eukaryota > Metazoa > Chordata > Testudines > Chelidae > Mesoclemmys > Mesoclemmys tuberculata. Next base: position 62,701,006 of record ML675624.1, on the reverse strand, counting down.
TTTACCTAGGTGCCTCATGAAGTGATGTTCAATATTTTCACTAAGGACTTGGATAAAGGAGTGGAGGAGCATGCTTGGAAACTGTGTATCTGGAAGAGGTTGTGAGCATTTTTGAGGACTGGATTAGAATTCAAAAGGACTTTGATAAATTGGAGAATTGGTCTGAAATGAACAAGATGAAATTCAATAAAGACAAGTGCAATAAAGACAAGTGCAAAGTACTACACCTTGGAAATACAAAGGAAAGGAAAGGTTAAAAAAGTGGGCATGTTTAGTCTTGAGAAAAGAAGACTGAGTAGGGACTTGATAGCCTGATGTTAAAGGCTCTTACACAGAGGATAGTGATAAATTGCTCTCCAGGCCCACTGAAGATAGAACAAAAAGTTATTGTCTTAATCTGCAGCAAGGGAGATTTAGGTTAGATATTAGGAAAATCTTTCCAACTATAGTGGTTAAGCACTAGAATAGGCTTCCAAGGGAGGCAGTGCAATCCCTATTATTGGAGGATTTTAAGAACAGGTTAGACAAACACCTGTCAGGTGTGGTCTGGGTATACTTGGTCCTGCCTCAGCATGAGGGAATGGACTAGAGGACCTCTTCCAGGTTTCTTTCAACTCTGTACTTCTATGGTTCTATGAAGATTCTTCTGGAGCAGTGGCTGCCTGTGCTTTCTGAAAAACCTTGTGATGGAAAAAAGGGTCACCAGCCTCTTCTCACCTCAATGAGATAGAGCTGCAGGAGTCCAGGTATTGAGGTAAGAAAGATGGCCATGGCCATTGGGTTAACTTTCCAAGCACACCTGCAGGAGTTGATGTTTCAAACCCATAGGAATGGACCATGGATTGTCTGCTTTCTGAAGTCCATTGAGACTGAACCTGTAAGATTAATCTAGCTCTGTTATGACTTGGCCAGAGCACAAGACTTTTTCAAATAATTTATATCAAATGTTTATCTCTAAATAAATGTAATTCATTAAATAAAAAGGACAACAATATTATCCTTCTTCTCTGAAAAAGGAGAAAAAGGAAACAGAAAAGGACAAAAGGAAAAAAACCCTAAGAAACGTGCAATACAAGTAAGACAAATAAATATGCAACACAGACTTAACCATCACTAGAATTGTCTTTATAGAAAATATGACTAACAAGCAGCCTGGAAGAGGTCATGTCCCTATACTTACAGAAAGCCATTAGGAACTGTGTATCACCTTTATGAAGAAACAGACTTGCATCTCATTTGAAAAAATGCATGCACACCAACCTGTCCATTGCATGCACTGTTCCATCAATTATATATAAAAAATTTTATGGGAGCAGTTAACAGATTTGTGAACACAGATTTGTGTGTTTTTGCCTATTTGGACCTCAGTTTCTTTTATCTCAGATTTTTAAAAATGTGTATCCTTAATGGCTAGGAATAGTTAGAGTTTTTGATTTATAACACATTTGAAAGGGAGCACCTCCAACAGTGCCCCCTGGCACCTGGATGTGTCATTGAACTAGATTCAGTACTGACTCAGAGGGAAGTGTGCCACTTATGGAGTCACCAATGCCCATTCCTGCAGCATCTAGTTTTGCTTGGAGGTCTTCCATCCAAGGCCTGATGTTGCTTTGTTTATGAAATCTGACAAGATCACAGCCCAAGATTGTGTGGCTGCAGGCCTGTGTCCCAGGTTTCCTCATGCAAAGGGAGATTTTCAAAGGCACAAATGCATTTAAGGCTTGCCCATCTCCTCTTGAAAATCAAAGGGAGCCTTTGAAATTCTTTCCCACAGGAAGCAATTATAGTCAGCGGACATCAGTGAGACTTAAAGTTGAAAAGGGTTGAGCCTGGAGTCTGTAGTGGAGACATACCCTTAGCTAAAGTGTCACTGCTCTATCACCAGGAAGTGATGTATTGGGCCTTTGTCTCTTTTGCATTCTCCTGGATTGTCCCTGCTTACCACACTGTTCTTTGTTTCTGACTCAGCACCAGAATTTAACTGGGATAACCGTAAGTCCAAAACTGCTCACCATCAACCACATAGCATCCAAAGGTGAGCCAGGTCAACCCTCCTTTTGTGTGGCTGCTGTGCAACACAAATGAACCTCAGAAATGTTTGATTTCCCATCAGAGAGTGCTTTAACTTATAAAATTCATTTAAAAACAGTAAGGATGAGAGTTTCATTCTGAGTGTTTATACTTCAATACCCCGTAACCTGCATGACATTAACACATGTTTTCTTTATAGAGAATTTCACCTACGAGCCTTAAAATTAGGAAGGTTTTTTTTTTTTTTAATTTGACAAACTTTCTTGCACAAAGCTTGACAAGTATAACACATCCCCAAATCAGTTGGAATTAGAGTTCCATGAATAACACATTTTTTGGTTTGCTGGCAGTCACCCTCAAATAGCAAAAATAAATTTAGTTTCAGGTCAAAGCAAAAATGATCTTTTTTGCAATGTTTAGCAAATCAAAAAGTTGAAAAAAAATCATTTCTGCTCCAATAAAATTTTTTTTTGACAAAATTAAAGTTTTATTTCAATTTTCACCCTTTTGAAAAACATTTCTAGAGATAAAATGAAAAGACATTTTGAAATAAAAATCATTTGTAACAGAAAAATTGAAATGTTTTATTTAGAAAATATCAAAGCAAAATGTTTCACTTTTTACAGATTATTTTTTTCTGACCAAAACAATATGGTGAAACCAACATGAATTCACAAAATGTTTTGGTGGTGTCGAATTTGCATTTTCCACCCACAAAAGGTTTTGGCCAAAATATTTTGCTCAACTGTAGTCTGATGGTCTGTCTGTTGAATTACTGAATTTTGAATTTCAGAGGTGTCAGACTGATCATTGCAAAAAGAGTCTATAAAGTACAATGCTACTTTGAATAATTTAATAACTGGACAGGAACAAAGACAAAAAGATGTCTGTGGCTTGATCTTATCTACCCTCCGTTCCTGGCCATGTGGCCTGTGGGCACTTACAGGAACTAAAATGGAGTCCAGAGTCACATGGGCCAATCCTGGTAACTCTTCAGGTATACCTTTAGTTCCTTCCTGGGCTTTTAGCTTCTGTAAAGGTCTTGATGGGCCATTAAGCAGCCTCTCTGTCTGGGATATGTCTTATACAGCATAGTTTGAAATACAGGTATATCAAAGATGTCTATAACTTCCCTAACACACATAACCCATGAACACAAATATTATCTTCTTACTCAGCACATTATAGTCTTTCTAACAGTACCTGGCATGGCATGTCTCACATGGATCGTTATGATTTTGACATATTAATGTTAAGCAATGTGACAAATACACCCCCCGCAATCTAACCAGTGTGACACTCCCAATGCGAGACTGGTGTAAAAGGGATAATCGGAGCTCCTGAATACACCTCAAGGGCCCCCTTAGTTTAGTCAGTGTGACAAGCCCTAAAAGACATTTAGTGCTGACAGATTACTCAATTCTGTCATCTTTTAAAATTATAGACTGTAATTTATTTGTGTATATATGTTTGCCTGTTTTAATCTGTAAAAAACTCTCTCTCATTTCTTTTTCCTAGTTAATAAATCCTTAGTTAGTTTACTATACCATTGGTTACTAATCATTGTCTTTGGTATGAAATCTGAGATACAAATTGATCTGGTCTCTTGGGACTGGAAGCAACCTGAATCTGTTGTGATATTTTGTGTATGGCAATGAACTATGACTAAGTCCAGATTGCCTGGGTGGCAAGATAAACTGGAATGTCCAAGGGAACTGTCTGTGACTCCACAGTAAGACTCACATAGTGCTCACATTAGTTACTGAGCTGGTGAAATCTAATTATAGAACACAGTCAATTTAGAGTGTTTGCTGAAGCTTTTTGACAGTCTGCCCTGAAGTTGGCACTCCCGGTCATGAACCACTCCAGACAACGTAATAGACATCATATCAGGCACCGATGAAGTCAGGTGGCCTCTGAAAAAAAAAGTTCAACCTTCTGTTTTTGGTACTATTTTGGATTTGATCTTATAAAGAAAAAGAAAAATAGTACTGATAAAGCAGAAATGTAAACTAAGACTTGGTGTTCTCTCATAGCCGTTTTTCTGCTGACCATGGCACTATGAATGGTATCGGCAGAGGCTTTTTAAATACCAAATGGTTTAGTTTGTGCCTTCAAAGCATAGCCTTTTTGGGGTGTGTGTGGATGTATATAAAAGAGACTACATTTTAGTGCAGGGAAGTGCTGCACTAGACCCAAAGGACAAAATTCATGTCTGATGCTCTGTTCAATCTACTCACAGTCACTCTCATCAATTTTACTCCATTGATGCTGGAGTTACATCAGGGCTGAATTAGGTCTGAAGATTGCTATGCACCCTTGAAGGAAATTTTCGAAAGATAGAAGCCCACTCTGAAGGGTCTAGACTTAAACAGTAAGGGCTTATATTTTTTTCTAAATACTTCTGGCTTGTGTTAACAATGAATATATCTCACTCTTGCACGTACTGAATGCAGCTCTAGATGAACATTTTAGGGGAAGTGCCTTGCCTTAGCTGTCATTCGTTCATTAATTCAGGGCACCTTTGAACACACTCCTTATTCTCTTACATAGTTCAGTGGTCTTTGGCTTTATATAAGAACTGCCATACAATTTTAGCTTTGCTCTACCATATTGTAAAGTTAGGGTCCCATTTTGGTTTATTTTACAATCAGTTCTATAGCTGATTGTTTTGAAGTTAGACTGCACTTCATTTGGCAATGGATTGTCTTTCTGGATACTCATCTTTCACATCTGGCCATCTGGAATGTCACTGCAAATATTCATCATTATGGACTATGGTTTTCCTGTTATTGTCACTGTCCTTGTCTACAGAAAAAGGATTAATCAAATGTAAGCCATCTTTTTCATTCAGACATACTTTTATGTTGCTACTGCAGATGTCTGCAGCCTTTTGCAAAAATTCTTTTATTTTTTCCCCTTACATTTTCTATGGCTTTTCTTATATCCTGGGTACTTCTCAGTGTACTTAACAGGCTCACTGCTGAAATTATAGCACATCAAAGTCCCAAAGCTAGATCGCATCTGTGGTGTTTTATTTTTTCTGTGCTTTCTCTTGTTGTTTCCCATATAGTTTTTATCTGTCACTGAGTGGCTGGTGTGCATTTTTTCATTTGCTAGGTCACTGCTTCTGTATGTCTGCAGCACATGACAAGTTCAGTTTAGGCTCTGTCAACATCTTAGCTCTGGCACCTGCATCTCTGATGCCCAGCGGTGCATGTTGACATATCTGTATGCTGCTCATTGCCCAAAGCCCAAACTTGTGTATGGGGCAGTAGGATCTCTTAGCTTTGGGAAATATCGATCTGTTGGCTCTACATGTCCTTGATCTACTGTATTAAATGCATAGGGAAAAACTTATCCCTGGAATAACTCCAGTGACTTCAGAGAAGATACTATAGGGGGTAATTTGGCTGATAGTGTGCAGATTAATATTCTAGGATTGCTGAGTGTGTGTGTGATGGGGTGGACTAAGCCCAGAGACCTCCTGGTGCGAGCAAGGACTGAGCTGAGAACCTAGCCAGATAAAGCAAGGGTACTACTATGGGCCTGTTGAACTGTTATAGAAGACAATGTTTCCAGGAAGGAAGCTTCGGCCCCATACCAAGGAGGGGAGAAAGTAAAGACTATATACCCCAAAAGGGGTTTGTTTGTTCCACCTATAGATAATGTGATGTGACTTGGCCGGAGAACTGAGTCACTGAAGACCTGCCGAAGAAACCAGAAACTGGGGGAGTGCTTGTGAGAAGCGGCTGTCAACTCCATTCCAAGATCTGAGAAACTGCAGGCTTACAACAGGCCAGAAGGGGGTGCTCACAACAGGTGGGCGCTGACCCTGTTACAGTGTGTTTCTTCAGTGCATCAAGTATCTGTAACATTCTACTTTTCTGAGTCTGACTATATGAGTTGCTAAGTGCATGATGAGTCTTTTTTTCCCATTACTATATGTGAGAAAGTAAGAGTAATAAATTTCAATCTCTCTTGTCTGGTTCAGGTGCAAAGTATATCTTTATTATGGTATGTCAATGTCCAATTAGCAACCAGGTCTCCTTTGCACTTTATGGGGAAAGGAACTAGAAAGCTATTTTTTTCTCTCCTGAGGTTTCACCTCATAGCTCAGTTCTTAGTCATTTCAGCTCTTAATGATTTCACTGGGTAGCAGGGAACCTCACTACTAGTGCAGCCTCTATATTATCTTTCACTGCAACATAAGAATGGCCATACTGGGTCAGATCAATGGACCATCTAGCCCAGTATCCTGTCTTTCAACAGTGGCCAATGCCAGGTGCTTTAGAGCGATTGAACAGAGTAGGTAATCATCAACTCATCCATTCCATCACCTGTTCCCAGTTTCTGTCCCCACATAAGGTCTGAGGCTTAGCCTCTAGACCTGCTCATCAGTGATTTCATCTCTAGTAGTCACTGAACAGAAACAAGGACTTTCAACTGAGTCTGAAAAGCTCTGTCCTTAAATACCAGCAAAGAGAGTCTGGCTATGTCTACAATGACAGCGGCAAAGTTGCTGCTGTCAGATTGACTTATCTGGATCAACTGAGTGGTCAGCGAAGACCCACTCAGTCAATCTAGAAGTCAATGCCCTGCAAGTGGCGGAGCGCTGGGTTGATGGGAACATGGTTACAGTGGGTGCAGTGCAGTGAAGACGGCATGCAGAAGTGAAGCACAGATGTCGACGGAAGTTATGCAGGTTATTTGTGTACTTTGTGTAACTCCCGTCGACTCTCGCCGAATCATCAAAGTAAGTGTAGACCAAGCCTCAAATGGTGTCTAGGACTCTTTAAGCAGAGTCCACACCACCTGATATAAACACCTCTCCCCCGACTTTCATGGGTATTTGGCATTCCTCCCCCGTTTAGCAAGTGAGATTCAGTTTAGGATGCTCCTCAATCAAGGCATGCTTGGTACAGTTCTGCTGTTCTTCATTTATACAATATGGATAACAATGTTTCATTACCCCTCATTCAATACTCCAGTGAAGTGTAACCCAAAACCAGCCAAAATTGATCAGTTTGCTGTACACATAGACAGAATCAGTGTGTTTCTGCAAATACGGTCTTCTCCTGAAGTTTTGTCCCTCCAGTTGATCTGTAGATGTCTGGGGAAGCTCATTCAGACCTTACTTGCACATGTCCAAAGTCCATGATTTGTGTATGCACAATTTACTGACAAATAAAGACACTGATTTCAGTAAAATTACACAAGGGATGAGCTAAGTAATAAAGCATAAGGAACAAGTAGCATGTGTTTATGAAGATTAAGTCTTGTCAGGCAAACTTGATTGTTTAATATTGACAGAATTATTATATCAGTGGATAGAAGGGAGGCAGTAGATGTAATATTTTTCATGTCATATATATTATCACTTGAATAGTTATTCCAAATTGGCTCGGTTATCATGTACACTGAAAACTGTAACCTGATAGGGTGTTCCAGGGACTGGATTTAGGACTGATCATATCTATCATCTTTGCTTTGGAAAAGAATGTAGAATATAATAATGAAATTTACAGATGAGTTGTGAACAATTAGGGCAGAAGAATAATACAAAAGGGTAGAAGGAGATTGGAAAATGGACAGAAATAACAATGAGATTTAGCTTAGAAAAATGAATTAATACATCTGGTGGCAATACATACAGTTAGTGAGAAGAAAGCCAGTAAATGGAAATCATGCCTCACCAATCTATTAGAATTCTTTGAGAGGGTTAATAGGCATATGGACAAGGGGGATCCAGTGGATATAGTATACTTGGACTTTCAGAAAGCCTTTCACGAGGTCCCTCACCAAAAGCTCTTAAGCAAAGTAGGCAGTCATGGGATAAACAGGAAGGTCCTCTCATGGATAGTAACTGGTTAAAAGATAGAAAATAAAGGGTAGGAATAAATGGACAGCTTTCACAATGGAAAAAGGTAAATAGTGGGGTCTCTCAAGGATCTATCCTGGGACCAGTGCTGTTCAACATGTTCTAAATGGTCTGAAAATGTATAAACAGTAAGGTGGCAAATTTTGCAGATAATACAAAATTACTCAAAATAGTTAAGTCCAAAGCTGACTATGAAAACTACAAAGGGATCTGACAAGGTTGGGTGACTGGGCAACAAAATGGCAGATGAATTCAATGTTGATAAATGGAAAGTAATACACATTGGAAAAAATAATCCCAACTATGCATACCAAATACAGGGGTCTAAATTAGCTGTTATTCAAAAAAGAGATCTTGGAGTCATTGTGGATAGTTCTCTGAAAACATCTACAGTGACAGTCAAAAAACCCAACAGAATGTTAAGAGCCATTAGGAAAGTAATAGATAATAAGACAGTAAATATCATAATTCCATTATATTAATACACAGTATGCCCACTCCTTGGATACTGTATGCAGCTCTGATCACCCCATCTCAAAAAGATCTATTAAAATTGGAAATAGTGTAGAGAAGGTCAACAAAAATGATTAGGAGTATGGAACAGCTGTTATTTGTGGGGAGATTCAAAAATCTGGGACTGTTCATTTTAGAAAAGAGAGGGCTAAGGGATGATATGATAAAGCTCTATAAAATCATAGGTGTGCGGAGCGAGTGAATAAGGAAGTGCTATTTACCCCTTCACACAGCACAAGAACCAAAGGGGTCACCCAATGAAATTAATGGCAGCCAATTTAAAATAAATATAAGGAAGTAGTTGTTCACATAACACACAGTGAACCTGTGAAACTCATTGCCAGGGGATGTTGTGACAGTTCAAAGTATAACTGGGTTTAAAAAAAGAATTAGGTAAATTCATGGAGGATAGGTCTATCAACGGCTATTGGCCAAGATGGTGAGGGATGCAACCCCATACTCTGGGTGTCCCTAAACCTTTGACTGCCAGAAGCTGGGACGAGACCACAGGGGATAGATCACTCAATAAATTGCTCTGTTCTGTTCACTACCTCTGAAGCACCTAGAACCAACCACTGTCAGATGATAGGATACTGAGCTAGATGGACCATTGGTCTGACCTAGTTTTGCCTTTCCTATGTTCTTATGTTAAAGAACGGTCAACCAATTAGATATAAGATTAAAATTTGGTATGGATGCAAAAAAGACTAGGATAGTTTTCGGCTGTATATATATGGAGTAGGTACATGACTGTATGTAGAAAATTGCATTGAATTCTAGGCACCACATAATTTTTGACAACTTATAAGAGCAACAAAAACTATAAAAACTGAAGAAACTGGCTCTAAAGAAATCTTAAAACAACTCCATATGTAAAGCTTTGCTAAATGATGACTAAGTGGAACATCCCATCTATAAAGGATGTAAACACTGTGGTTGGACAAGAAATATTTAAATATAAGAGGATGCAGCTAGGAGTAATGGGGTGAAGTTAAGATGCAATTTTTTAGGTTCTTTAGCAGGAAATCTTCCTTACATTAAGATCTATTAGGTTTTTGTTAAATAATTTTCTAGGGAAGTGGTGGAAGTCCCCAGGGCCTGGCACTTTTAACTCTAAACTGGACAAAGCTGTAGAAAATGTCCTGTCTGGAACAATCCTGCAGTGGCAGAAAGATTGGACTGGATGATCTAATAGAGTGTAATGATTCCATCTCAAAGCCTATGATTCTAGGAAGCCCCAAGAGAAGAAAGAAATCCACAAAATGTTAAGAATGGGGTGTATTTGAGGACAATAGGACTCTAAAGCTCTCACTTGTAAAGGCAAAGGAGCAATTAGCAGAAACAGATACCTTATGGCAGATGCATTAGCTCGGCTATTACGTATATGTAATTCCATGGAAGAATGAGGGAACACCATCTTTCACTTCATCTAAGTCAGGTCTTGTGCCAAAGAGTGCTAGAGAAGCAAGGAAAGAGGATTGTTTTAATACTCCAAAGCACAGTGGTAATTGCTCTGCAGTTTCTCTGCACAGTCTCTGTCATTTCTTTCTTCTTTCTTTTCTTTTCTACCCATCTACTTTCAGTCTTTACAATGTTGCCAGCTCCCCCTCCCCACTTTTAAAATCTTTTCTTCCCTTTCCTTTCACAATTATCCCTTTGTTAAGTTATAGACAATGGGCCAAAATTTACCCCTAGTTCAAAACTACTGACATAAATGGAATTACATCAGGGATGAATTTGGTCCAAAGTTCTTAGAAAAGATTGAAGAAAGCTTAAGGTCATTCGAATTCTAAAGACGGGATAGAGGCAGCTTACTAAAACGTCTGCAAATGCAGACGGGAGTGCCATTAGAGGGAGTTGCAACTCAGTACACAGACTGAATAGAGTCAATCAAAAAAAGGTTTATTCAAAAATGTTATAAATTAGGCACTACCTTGGATTCCTTCAGTCTCCTTTTCTTGTATTTCATCTCTTGTCTTGACATTCAGTCTGAAGTATTTCCTCTAACAGTAAGGAGAGATTTTCCAAACTTGAGAGCCTAATTAGGAAAAAGGTTCTCCTGCCTTTCACCCCTGCATTATAAGTGCCGATTCTCTCCAGAGTACCTTCTACAATGAAGGCATTTATAACTGAGAGTGTCGCAGTAGGAAACTGTATGCATTTATTGTATAAAAAATGAAAACTACAGACTGAAAATAGGCATAGTTCAAGTACTGCAGTATACCTGCTTTGTGTCTGTTTTGTGACTACAGCAGGATATAAGAGCTGCAGGAAAACCCAGGCTAGAGATGGACTCAAAGGATTGGGAAAATGTAGGGTACTATGTATCTGAACTGGCCACTTCCAGTAGGTTCTGTAGTGATAAGTACCCATTCTAAATCACAGTGGGGAGCTAACCCAGTAGCTTTTGTTTTAAGGATTCTTTTTACTTCTGAAGCTGCCCTCTTTGTCATACTTTCAATTACAACAATTGCTATGTCAGAATCCAGAAACTCTGTGTGCATGACACAAAATAGTGAACAAACACAAAAATGTAAATTCATTCACTAGTGTCAACTCTCCGCATATTGGTTTCAGATTGCAGTGCTCTAATCAATCCAGGTAACTTTTCAGTCTGATTCTACCCTATATGACTGCTACCCTACCCACGGCTGTGTTCTTTTCTGCATCTTTGGTCATGAGCAACACCAAAGAACAACTTCATGAAGAAAGGTGTGATGAAGAAAGACAAGTGCACAAGGTGATCTATTTATTTATTTATTTTAAAGCTTGGTTGGTCAAAAAAACTCTTTGGAAATCTTAAAAGAGCTTTCAACAGAGTGACAACCTGCTGGAAGAGCCAGAGTTTGGAGACTAGCAAATGCTTCACTATGGTAGTTGAAACAACTCTGCAGGCTACCTGAAGAGTCCCAGAGACCAGCAATGCTCCACATGCAACAGTTTGACAGCTCTGCTTTAGTTCTCTGTCCTACCAGAATTAAGTGGCAGTCCTCCCACAGTTAGGAGACTACATTATCTGGTAGTAAAGCATTAGCAAACAAACACAGCCAAATTCTTTCAAAATAATTCCTTTTAATTTTAGATAAACCTGTTAAAAGCTTCAATTCACTAAAAGGTAAAATACAATCTCAAAAAGAATAAATATTCTGAAGCCTGGTTTATTCTGTGCTGGATGCAGCTCATGGTGTGGACAAGAGGAAGAAGTGGCTCTTTGAGCCAATACTGGTCCAGTTCTTAGGAGCAATTTAGAGCAGTATTTCTCATAGTTTTGTATTAGAAAAAAACCTAAATCTGTAGTGGTTACAGTATAGCATACTACTTTATACATCTAAGGTAGATCAAGAGTTTGGGGCTCAGTCCTCTTCTCCATTGAAGTCAACTAGAGTTTCACGGTTGTTTTCAATGACAGCAGGATCTGGCCCCAATCAGGTGAAGCATTTACAAATCTTCAAGGACTCCCTTGAAGCAGGGCTGTATACATCCTCCAAAATCAGAAGGTCAAGAAGAACCCAATTGTTTGCCATGTGGAATAGCTCTTTAAGAAACTATATTATTGTATAATGTACTGCATGTACTGCTTTCTGGCTGGAGCTTCCTTCTAATTGTTAATTAATATAAATAGGCATGATCTTCTCTTATATCCTTCCAGTTTATCTCTAGCTATTATATTAGTATACTCTAATTCTACCATCATTGTAGTTTCATTTGTTTTTCTTGTGACAGCTGATGTCAAATTTATCATCTTGTGTTAAATATTTGCTGGGATGTGCCACCTTTAGAACATCTGACATTCTAGTCCAGGCAGAACCAGACTTATATTGTTCTTATAGTGTTCCTCATGGATTATCCAGTTTGCTCCTGTCATTTGTCCAGTCTAATTTCAGTACACTTCTGTGCAGCCCCAGAGTACAGCTAAATTGGGCTCATTATCTTGGTCTTTAGCTGGGTACGCTAGCACATACTGAAAATGTGGAAGAAGCAGCAAAGTAGAACTGTGCCATTGATTAAGTTTTAGGTTCACTGTCAATTAAAAAAATATTTTGGGTCAAACTGAAAATGAAAGTTTTCAAAAAATGTTGAGAAATTTAATTTGGGTGGAAGAAAATGTTTTGTTCAACGTATAACAAAATGTTTTTTGATTTTGGACATTTTTCAATATCAGATCTTTTTTCAGAATTTTTTGGGTTATTTATTTTTCTTCAGTGAGAACTATTAAGCAAAACCAACATGAATTTGCAAAATGTTTGTGTTACTAAATCTGCATTTTTTGCCAAAAAAGTTTCAGAAGAAAAATGTTGCTCAGCTGAACAAAAGAGCTGATGGGGAGAGAGAGAGAGGGAGTTCTATGGAAATATGTCTCAGGGCTTTAAGCAGGAAGTCAGGGCAATTTCTGATGGACTAATTGCTGATGTTCAGTCTCGTGATTTGTGGGCCTTCCAATAATCGGAGGATGGAGCAATCCATTCTGGGGTATCTCTGTCCTGTGGAAACCACAAAGAAAGCAAGATCTGATTAAAGCATCTGGCCAGCACTCGGAGTATTACAGTTGATACAGTCCAGTGAGGTGAGGCTGGGTAGATATCAGTGAGTTGAACTGGGGATATACTAGAGGATATTGTAGGCATTCAGGAGTCAGGGAGGTAGAAGTTAGTGGGTTAGGGAAAGAAATAAAGGGCTCAGAAGAAGGTAGAAATCTCAGTGGCAAAACTCCCACTGGCTTCACTAAGGTCACACTTTTGCACTTAGTGGGGTTAATTTAGAAGAAGGATGACTTCAATTTGGGATTTGGAGAAGAGGGGAGGAAATGTAATCAAAATTATGTTTTAATAATTTCAGATAAGTTTTGGATAAGCATTTAAAACATAGGTTTACCTGAACTTTGAATTGAACCTTTGGATGTTCACCCCTCACTAGTTTAAATAGATCATCAGTGTATTTGTCACATTGCCTTATACTCTGTCCAGTCATATTGTGTCTGATTGCATTTTTTACCCTAGGTCTGATGAATGGCATAGCTTGTGACAAGGCATAACTTAGATAGAAATTGACTCAATGTGCTACAATATTGGAAAAATACCTTCAACATGTTAAAGTGTTCATGACATATGAAAAAGTCTGGAAGCAAATATCTTATTCTTTACATCAATTGTCCTTGGTCTACAATGTAGCAGTTATATTTTTACAGTGCTTTTTCTTGCAGTATGTTTGGAGGCACTTTTGTTTCATTCAAACCAGTAGGTAGATTTTCTAACTATGGTTGTGTGAGCTGGTAGTGGATCAGCTGACTCAGTGGCCAGTGAAGTGACAGTTAATAAGGGCTCCTTCTTTGGGGATACAATGTGGAGTTTGAAATTGTGCTAAACAAAGAATAGGCTACCATAATCAGAAAGTAAACAGAAATTTCCTCAGCATGGGGTACAATCCAGTCACCCTGACCATTGGGCATGAGACACTGCCTTCTCACAGTTATTCCTCTTTTTTAATTACTAAGGAACTACTCTGCTAGACTTTCCTGCATTTCCTTTGAGAGCTTGACTGGGCCTTCAATCCTGAGCCCTGCCTAATTAGTTTCTTCTGAGAACCCACAGGATTTCTCAACTGGGAGCTGATTTTCTGTTTGCTTGAAAACAAATAGGGTTTCAACCTCCAGCTAATACTGAACCTGACTGCAAACATAGTCTCTTTAATTCCTTTCTGAAAGAAGTTTATTTAATGCTTATGGTGAAGCATCTCCTTGAACCCTTTCTATCTGGTTTTGGATCTAGGAATACTGATCTCATTGGTCAATATCTCTTTTGGTGATAGACTATGGTCAGGTATCCATGCTGATTCTTTTAGATCATCTTTGATACCAGTGACCAGCAAATAGTGTTGCCTGAGAATGGCCAGAAAACCAGAATTCAATTTCATGAATTTTTTTTGAGGTTTTGATATTTTATTTTGTTCCACATTGGAATGAAAACTAGACCGAGAGAGAGAGAGAGAGAGAGAGGAAACCCTCAATAACCAATAACCCAGTAAGTAGGGCACTGATTTATGAGGTGGGGGAAACCTCTCTGGAGATGGAATTATGTTATTTTCCCATTATCAAACTGGCCCTTGTGCTGTAGTCCCCATGAGCTAGATATGAGTACCTCAGCAGATCTACTCATGTGTAGTACCGGCTACTAGTCTCTTCTGGGAGGAAAAAATAGTGGTACTTAGTAAAGCCAAGTGAAACGTTTTGGATTAATAGCTTATTCATTGAAAAATGCAGTGTCAGGGTATTTGACAATTTGGGTTGAATTCAGTGACTGGTTTTGCCCACCAAATTGATTTTTTTTTAAATCAAAATGTTTCATTTCTACATTTTTCAAATGAAATGAAAAAAATTGAAAAATTTGTTTTGGGTCAAAATTTGTTGTTGGTGGGTTTTTGGGTTTTTTGTTTGTTTGTTTTGTTTTTGTGAGTCAGCTTCAGGTTGACTCCACTTTTTATTTTTTTATTTTTCAGTTTGGCCACCCAAATGAAAAATCAATTATTTGTTCAACTTTAGATCCCAGTAACCAAACAATTATCTTAAAGCAAAGGATTATTTAATTATCATTTCAGAGAAAGTAGGTCTTAAGACATAGCTTCCTATAGACCTCCCAAGACCTCTTTAATGTGGGTGGCATAATCAGTTCTCTGAACTCACAAATGGAGCTGGATAAAATTTTTCAGATGAACAATTTATTTGCTGAAAAATGCAGTTTTGGTTGAGCCAAAACTATTTGTGAATTTGACACAAATTGTTTCAGCCATTCACAAAATAGCCGGAGGAGGAGGAGGAGGAGGAGGAAGCAGTTCTGTTGCTGCTTCCATCTCTTGGCCTTTTTTATAATAATGCTTGTATTACCATTAGCACCTAGGCGTCCCAATCATGGGCCCATTGTGCTTAGCCTACTGGACCTTTATTCCAGTGGTTACAGCAATCACTGGGGACACAGAAAACCTGGATTTGAATCTTTGCTCCGAAACAGGCTTGTTCAATTACCCAAAATTTTAGATTCGGTTCATGCTGAACTGTTGTTTTTTAAACTATTACTGAACTGAAAAGTCAGTTTTCCACCCAGCTTGACTCACAAACCATTTCTCTCCTGTTTCTTTCAGAAAGGGCATCTTTAAAAGCTGCTCAGTGTTTTTTGATTAACCCCTTTCTTTGAGAACAAATCACTTAAAAATGTTTATTAGTAGCTGACAGCCCTTGCTGCCACACAGATGTGGCAGTTGGGCTAAGTAAATCACCACCTGTGCAATTTCCCTCATACAACCAATGATATGGGGCCAGATGCAATGCACCCGAGGGTACTGAGGGAGTTAGCTGATGTGATTTCAGAGCCACTGGCTGTTATCTTTGAAAGCTCGTAGCAACAGGGGGAGGTCCCAGATGACTGCAAAAAGGCAAATATAGTGCCCATCTTCAAGAAAGGGAAGGAAGAGGATCCAGGGAACTATAGGCTGATCAGCCTCACCTCAATCCCTGGAAAAATCATGGAGCAGGTCCTCAAGGAATCCATTTTAAGGCACTTAAAATAGAGGAAGGTGATCAGGAGCAGTCAGCATGGATTCACCAAGGGAAAGTCGTGCCTGACTAACCTGATTGCTTTCTATGAAGAGGTGACTGGTTCTGTGGATGAGGGGAAAGTGGTGGATGTGATATACCTTGACTTTAGCAAAGCTTTTGATACGGTCTCCCACAGTATTCTTATCAGCATGTTAAAAAAGTATGGGTTGAATGAATAGACTACAAAATGGATAGATAATTGGCTAGATGAAAGGGCTCAACAAGTAGTGATCAATGGCTTCATGTCTAGCTGGCAGCTGGTCACAAGTGGAGTGCCTCAGGGGTCGGCCCTGGGGCCAGTTTTGTTCAACTTCTTCATTAATGATCTGGAAGAGGAGGTAGATTGCACCCTCAGCAAGTTTGCAGACGACACTAAGCTAAGGAGAGTGGTATACCCTGGAAGGGAGGGATAGGATACAGAAGGACCTAAACAAATTGGAGGATTGGGCCAAAAGAAATCTGATGAGGTTCAACAAGGACAAGTGCAGAGTCCTGTACTTAGGACAGAAGAATCCCATGCACAGCTACAGACTGGGGACTGACGAGCTAGGCAGAAGTTCTGCAGAAAAGGATCTGGGGGTTACAGTGGATAAGAAGCAGGATATGAGTCAGCAGTGTGCCCTGGTTGCCAAGAAGGCTAATGGCATATTGGATTGCATTAGTAAGAGCATTGCCAGCAGATCACAAGAAGTGATTATTTTCCTCTATTCGGCATTGGTGAGGCCGCATTTAGAGTATTGTGTCCAGTTTTGGGTCCCCCACTACAAAAAGGATGTGGACAAGTTGGAGAGAGTCCAGCGGAGGGCAACAAAAATGATTAGGGCAGTGGGGGAGGTCTAGGTTGGACAGTAGGAAAAAGTTTTTCACTAGGAGAGTGGTGAAGCATTGGAATGGGTTACCTAGGGAGGTGGTGGCATCTCCATCTTTAGAGGTTTTTAAGCAGAGGCTTGACAAAACGCTTGCCGAGATGATTTAACTGAGGATAGCCCTGCTTTGAGCAGGGGGTTGGGCTAGATGACCTTTTGAGGTCCCTTCCAACTCTAATATTCTATCATTCTATGAAACTGTTGCATGCAAATTAGCGATAGGGTAAGGGTGGTGATTAGCTGAGTAACCTCTGATATCACAAAGGTCTAAGACTCTTGGCATTGCATAGATACATGTGTTGCTGTAGCTGTGTACTACACAGTTGTGATTCTTGAAGTCAAAATGGCTGAGAATTTAAAAATTGAATGGTAGCAGACTTTGAATCTCAGTGATGGTTGAACCTGGTGATATTCTAAACAAAGAAAAAAGGGCTCTCAGCTATGCTTGTAGCTGTTTCTATCATTTCACACTGACTCAACAGATTTTCTAGGATTCAGAGTGACACAACGACTAATAATCCTGGAAATTTCTTATGTAGAAAGACCTTTGATCTGTTAACTTCCTACAGCTGCAAAACAAAGCTTAGAGCTTCAGTAGAGACATAAGAAAGGAATCACAAAGGTAATAGTGCTCCCCATTGTCTTTCAAGTGTGTGTCAGCCGGTTTTTATCTGGGAGCCATTGTATTGTCTTCTTGTTTGTTTTTTGAACAGTCCCCGATTAAACAGGGAAATGTCATGATTAAATATAAATATACAGTAATTTTACCTTCCTGACCAAATCCCATATTTTCATAACGTTATTATATATCAGTATTCTTAGATTATTACATAGACAGTTCCACCTCTGCCACAGTGACATCTGTGTCCTATAGATTTCACTGCCTTCTAATTCATTTCTGGGAAAATTCAATAATTTGGGTTCAATGATACTTTTGTTGTTTGGGCGCTGCTTAGTTTTGAGTTCTTCCAACCCAGCAGCTGAGATCATCTGGGATGCTTGAATTGACAGAAATTTAGAGCAACCCTCAGGGCTGACATATCGGGCTAGATATTCAAAGAATGTCATGCAACGCATGACAGCTGAATATGTATATCAGATGCAAAACTGTATCCATTCAAACAAGTTGCCTTATTTTCAAAGGATATATGAGTCAGAAAAGGGTGATCAAAAATCTGAGCAACTCCCTGGACAATTTTTTTTTTTTGCCATCAATTACAGTAGCTACTTGGCATTCCCTGCATGTTTAGCATTTCAGGGAATATTGTAATGGCATGTTTTAGGCATTCATCCATCCTTCTAGGTCTGGTTATATTCTTGTTTTAAAATATATTCTAGATTTAATTACTTAATATGTATAAATTACTTTGTCAATGAAGAGTGATCTGTAAGTGCTATGTATTAATATTATTGCAGGGCACATTATGCCATATATCTCCCTGCCTCTGTGTAAATCTGCAATGCAGAAGAGTAGCTGGTTGTATTTACCTTTTGAGTCTAAGGATACCCTCTGCGGCCAGCATTAAACTGTTCAGTAGTTTCTGGAAGGACTGCCTGTGGGACATGGAATACAAGGGAGAGGAAAGTGTCTCAGGATGGCACCTGGGAGAAATCAAAAGATCATCACAGAAATCACAAGCTGGTGTCTATATTTAAGGCTTGGTTTCAGAGTTCTAGCATGCGAAGGGGATTGATTCTTTCCTCTCAGTACTTTTGGGACTACTAGAAGAGTGGCTCCTCCTGGCAGCTAAGAATTTGGTTCAGAGTCTGGTCGGGCATACTGGGAAATGGGCGGGATATTAAGATGCTCCTTTCCCTCAACACAGAGGGAGATTTTCGGGGAGCTGGAAGGGCCTGCCACACTGACTTTGGGAAGAAATATTTTATTTATCTTTTGAAGAGAACTCCATTGGCATGGCCTCTAGTTTGCTTCATTCTGACACAGACAGAAAAAAAACTGCCTAAATTAAGGGATTAGAGGAGACGTGCACCACCTGCTTGAAAAGAAGAAATAAAGTGAGTTACTGTATTTGATGACTGAAAGGACTTGCTTGAGTGTAGACTACTTTAATCCTATTTCTTAAAATGTTTAAAGCTTACTTTTTCGACACACAGTAATCTCACAGGATAAAAATGAAACTTCACCATTTGCAGCTGCAGTCCTATCCTGCATGATCAGCAGCTGATGGGAGAACATGAAGTGGTTTGGTGCAGGTATGTCATTTGTCTCTCATTTGAACTTTCCAAACATCCTGCATCTGCAGAATTGGGCTAGAAATCCCTCAAGAACCAGGTTTTCCATAAGATTTCTGTTATTTCCTGCTTTCTGTTAGCCCTTCCCACAAATTTTAGCTATAGTACTACTACTTTCTGTTTCTATCCAAAACTCACAAGTGCAGAGGCTCAAAAAGCCAAAAACTAATGAAAATGAGAGGAAGCTGAAGTTTTCTGAACCTCAGGAAAATCTTATCTTGACTTTTGTATGAAGGTTTTTTGTTGTTCTTTTGGATGGTTGTCTTTTTTTTTTACCTGAATTAGTTTGCTCAGTGTGTATATTCAGCTAATGACAGGAATGAAACATAGTTAATAAAGTATCTGTTGGTGTAGGTGTTTTGATTAATTAAGGACATATATTTTAGTTGTATCATAACATAAATAAAAGCATATTCTAGTGATAAGTGAACCTTTAAAAATTTGTAATGTTCAGATATTTATCCAAACCAGATTTTTATCCCTTCCCATATCCAATCTATCCCTTGATCTCCCAAGTCACTCTTTCTGGCCTCAAATATGCCATCTGATTCTCTGATTAGCTTTTCTTCACCTTCATGGACAGTTTCCAATGTGTCACTCTGTACTATGGGCTGTGGCCAATTACTAGGATTTGGTTTGAAAATGTGGGCCTTAATGTCCCTATGCCTCCTTTCCTACAAGTTCTGGAACTTCTGTTGAGAGATGCTGCTGCACACCTGTAGGTGCTCAAGAACCTCTGATACTTGGGATTTTTGAAAGCAGCAGGTAGTCTAGCAGTGCTTCCTAAATCTTGTGTATAAGTATATCAGGAAAGATAGGAAATTTTGTGGTTTTATTACCTGAAGTAAAAAAAGACTATTGTGGTTTGAGGTTTGGATTAAGATTTTTAGACTATCAGTACTTATATTTTATTAAAAGATTCACCTGTTCCTAATTATATTTGCATGAAGATTGAACCTTTTTCACACATACATTTGTTTTGGAAAAAGACAGTGCGGCCAGGTTCTGATTTCACTTTCACAGTGTAAAGCAGACTTACTCCATTCTTTTAAGGGGAGTTACTCTGCATTTACACTGCACAATTAAGATCAGAAATGGCCCATAACCCCACCAAACTGTTTATATAGCTTTTTTTTTTTTTAGGGCACATGACATCTGTAAATTGTTATGCTCACAATTGTGAAATTAAGACACTCATCTGACTAAAACTATCTATATCTTATTGACACATGGATTTAGAAAAATGTCTACTAGGGAAGTATCATGTGCTTATTCTTTAGTGCTGAATTGTGTAATACCAGGTCATTAATCATCACTAGAAAGAGTAAAGGTCCAAATTTAGTGCCCTTGGGAGACATCTCCATTAATCGCTTGCCAGTTGTAGGGAACACAATTGACTTTAACCTGCTGGCTATGGTCCATAGGAAAAGCTCTGACCCATTTAATCAGCCTGGAATGTGTTCCATAACCTTTCAAGTTGGATCATAGAATGTCAAGTTATGTCAAAGGCTTTATTTAGTCAACCATGACTGGTAACCTCCTTATCTTCTGCATTTCATGTCAGAGGTACAACAATTTTATCAATGTATGTCTGACTAATTTTTTCTAAAGCTGCCAAACTGTTTTTTTCCAGATGGACTTGAAAGATTTACCATAACGGTGTCTGTTTTATATTTTATCTGCTGCATGAATGAAATAGTGAAATTTGCAATTTCTGTTTTATGTCTTTCACCCAATCTGCTCCGAGAAATAGTAATCATATTTAGTGTCTTTCATTCCATAGGAGCTTCCTCAGAGAGATGAAACTATGAATTAAAGGACAGACAGGTTCAGTGGCATAGTGTATTCTTTCTCTAATGACCTCACTGTATGTCTGTATATTAACATTTTAGTTGACCATTCAAGTCACAGTGTTCCGAATTACATATTAACTATGAATTTAACAGAACAATGAGCAATATTGGTGTAGTTATCCCTCTGAGGTGAACTTATTGCTTTGCACTTATTTGAATTGCTTGCTTCCTTCTCTGAATCAGAATGGAAGACTAAGTAAATCATTTTGGTCTGGATCATTGCAGTATCCAATTACCATTACACCTACAATGCTGGAAAATATAAATCTAGCAGGGTTTTTTTTCTGCATGAGTTCTCTACTAATTTGGTTATTAAGAGGCAACAAACCAAATACAATAGCAAAACAGTGATACATCCTACAATGAAACTTCTGAGTTTGTCCTGTCTGATGAAACAGCTACGTGACATCTTTTACATCTTCACGTTGTGAAGTGAAATCAGACCAGATTGATAAACTGAAGTTATCGTCAGATATTTGATTTTCTGGGCATTTCAGAGCGTGTAGTAATGTACGGCTTTCTTTCTACTTTACAGATTGATCTTTAAAAACTCTATGCTCTCTACTGATAAATTTAGGGTATCTTGATCCCTCTCTCCCGGCATGGATTCATGAGCATGACGCAGTTAATGCATAGAGTGCTGTACATTTAATCAGTGGTAGTTTTGATTTTTCTAAAATTAAGTACAGCTGCAGTTTGTCATTGGGTCTGAAAATGGCTAGAGTTGAATAATAACAGCCTAAAAACATATTAACGATAGTGAGTATGCAAAATGTTCCATTTAAAAAAAAAAATCTGTCAGGCATGATTGGTGACTAATGATGACCAGAGTTTTCAAATTTATGATCATTACAATGCAAGAAAGTAATTATGAATAATAAAAATGTGTTACAATAATTAGCTGTAATGAATGCTCATAGCAAGCTAAATGAACTGGAACAATTTAAGGCACTAACACACAATTTGTATTTTGTACTATGTCAGATCATTTTCTCATTACAGAAAGCTGCTATATATTCCCCAATTACTAAGACTCTAAACTTTTAAATCATGCACTACATATTGAAATCAGGTGCTGAGTTGTGACTTTTACAGAAAGTAAAGTGGGACACAAAGAAATTAATGACTTTAACAAGATCTATTCCTCTAAAAGTGAATTAAATATTATTTTTGTGGATTTTAATTTTATATTATTAAACCTGGTTGTAATACAAGACTTTCCTATTAAATGGGAGTGTGTGAAAGAGTTAATACAGCTATCTAAGTTGTCAATGTATATTTTTGTACAAACTAAATAGTTTGTGAGTTGTCTTTGGGAATTTTTTAATACTTTTTCCCCTTCCATCAAGTACATTCTGCAAACAAAGCTGTTTAAAATATTCATGTTCCAGTTTCCTGGAATTGCATTTTTAGCGTGCGAATATGTGAGTGCTTAGGGAACTCAGCAGTCAGGGGAAAGTTTTGGAACTGCTTTAAAGTTTTCAACTCTGTGTCTTTCAAATTCTTTCCAGCAGCGACCCATACATTTCAGGATGATAAGGTTACAACAGAATGGCTCTCACTGTTGGAATGAAGTAGCCACTCCCGGGTGGACTGTCATCACCAGTGTTCAAGGTCACTTTTTTCATCACCATGGACCCTTCCAAAGGGCTGCAATTCATCATTCCTTAGATATGTGATGCATCGTATTCAGGATATCTCTATGATTCACTTCACTAATAAGTTTACTGGTATCCTAGTTTTGTGCCATCACTGTGCTAAAGCAGAAGCTGGCAGAGCTTGTAGAAACCCATCTGGCTGGCAGGCTCTCCCTTCTCTGTTGTTCTGCTATTTAAGGAATACCACTCAGAGATCTCTCAATTTGTAATCCATCTGTACCCCAATCTACATACCCAACTAACTGTCGGATTGGCAGGCAGTCTGTTCAACATCAGATGAACTGACTGCTATTGTAATACTTTCTGCCTAGATCCCTACTGTTACTTTGGGTACCTATCATTTTTACCCTTCAGTTACTGATTCTCCTCACAATTTGTTCTATCTCTATTGTTCTCTCATTCCCAGGGCCTTCTGATTAAATGGGCATGTGTCAAATAACTTTCCCTAATAAGAGTCTGATCTGATGACCACTGAAATCAATGGAAATCTTTCCACTGGGCATTGGATCAGGCTTTCAACAGACATGTGGTGAGTAACTTTCTTTTTTTCCATGAAGATATTGGGCCTGGCACAGACACTCATAACCATACAATGATTATTTTTTATTTTAATTTTAACTTTTTCAACAAATGCCAGAAAGGCAAGCAGAGACTTCTGGAATGCAGATTTTAAAAGGGTGCTTCTTTGGCCAAGATTGTATTTTTGGCAAATAGTTTCAGGCTAACCTAAGAGGTATCAGGTTTTGGGATTCCTTTCGAGACCTCTTTCCATTTGAGTTCCCAAGAATTCAGTTGGACTGCAGATTTTGCGATCAGGTATCTTTATTTTGCATTTTGAAAAGCTAACCTGAGTTGATTAGACTCAAACACATGGGGTGGATATAGGCATAGCACACATCCAGAAAATCTTTTCCTTTATATACATATACACATTACATAGCATTTACTGCACATTGCATTACATGTTTTGGGATTGGCTTAGTTACTTTGTAAGAACCAATCCCTGAACAGCATGCTCTGTCCACGAACTGTTCATGTATGACTTAATCTTTACCTTCTCTTATGTTCCAGGCTTATCTTGTACATTGTAAATGGCTCCCTGGCTGTTCTCCCTTATCTTATCTGGCACAGACATTCTGTCTCTTAGTTTACTGACCCATTTAGCACGGACATTGTTTCCAGCCTACTGATCCCTTTTTCTCTGTAATCCTCTTCCCCAAGAAATGAGACCTCATCCATGTCTAATTACTCATGTCAAAACAAAGCCTACAGGGTTTCCAATAACGTTATAAAACAAATAATCATTTTTGTTCTCTTTTAGGATTTAGATAGATACAGTAAAGTAATCTAAGCGCATTTAAATTACTTGCTTTGATACAGTCTGGTTTCTTCTTCTTTTTTTTTAGTCCCAGTTAAATATTTATGGCTGCGCTTTAACGTGCGAAGAAATTACGGATCTGGTTCTGCTCTCACACTAGTTCTGCAATACTGAACCCCACTGAAAATCAGTGAAGTTTCTCCAGATAATTAAAGGTGTATCTTCATTTGGAAAGTTTGTGTCAAACGTATGAACCCTGGGCTAAAATTTGCCCATAGTTACAACTGGTGCAAACTCATGGGAGACAGCTGGGAGTTGGAAACCTCTAGGTTTATAGCACAGAAGCCTGTGTGTGGGTAGTCATATAGGACCAAAGGGACATATTTAAATTAATCATTACAGTTTCTTTTTAATCTACTTCAATCACAGAATCCAATGCATCATAGACCCAGTCCTAGTTCTGTTCTTTTTACATTAACTCTGAACATTTGTTATTTCTGGGTCAAGTGAATTTCTAGATAGACTAAATACTTTCATGTATGACAAGGACAGTAGGACATCAAAACATATATACCCCAGGGAATGGCTTTAAACTCCTTCTTTTGATAATACTCTTTCTGACATGTTCAATGCATCCATCACATCAAAGCTTATACTATTTAAAAAAAAATGCAGTTTAATTCTGTTTTCTTGGAGAATGGAAGTTTCATATTTAAATAAAAAAATCAATTATGTACTTTCAAAACAGGGATTGCAATAACCTTGGGTAGATACAGCTGCTGTTTCTATTTTGCATGCTGTGGGAATGGCTATATCATGTAAAAGGTAATTAAAGAAGGTCATTTACTGGAAAATTATGCAGAGTGGGGAATGTTGATCAATGACCAAAGAGCTGAACAAACACATTAATGTGATCTGGGCCTGAAGCAGAACTGACCAAGTTTGGTCAGGAACCAACTTTTGTTATTTGCACCTATCAGTGTAATGAACCCACAATAGAATTCCATTCTAAACACACCTTATGTGCATGAAAGTACTGATCTAGGTCTTGATATGAATTGGAACTTTGAGTTGGAATCTTCTCCATTTTAAATACTCACTTACCTGCTGATGCCATATATGCTTGCCACTTCTCATAAATCGTAGAAATGTAGGGTTGGAAGGGGCTTATAATTGCTAAATAATCATTCATGGTAAACAAGTGTTGGTAGCACCTGGCACAACGGAAAGGAGGCAAAAGAGCAACACTACCACAACTTATGGTTTTCTTGGCACGTTCTATACAATAATGATTAAAAGATAACATCAGTGGTTATAAATTATTTTGATGAAATACTATATGGATTAAAATTCTGTAGCTTCATTTCTCTAATTTTATGTAAAGAGATCTTATTACTGGATCCTTCTATCATTCCTGATAAAGGAGTATGACATGTAGCATTTGTAGATGTATTTTTACAAGAGATAGCATTGGGTGTCTACATATAGGTCAATGTGTCACATGTATCATACTAACTACCAGGTGAGAGCCTGTGCTGTTGTACTGATGTAACCTGTAAAGAGTAAAAAGATGAAAATGGTTGAAAACTTAAAAATGATCCTGTAAACAGATTACAGTTCTCAGTGATGATTGAACATGGGAATAGTTTAAACAAAACTCCACACTGACTCAATAGACATTTTAGGTCTCAGAGTGAAACAGGGACAGTGACAATCTTGGAACAGTATTATATAGATTGCAGCATTTCCAGTAAAAAATCCTACAATTTCTGGTAGAAATGGGCATTGTATTGCAGATTCCTTTTTTCAGTTCTCATGCCTTTCTCTAAAATATTCTTATGTGGGTAAATCTTTAGATGCCCAGTCTCAACACTGAGATGAATTGGGTGGGAGTAAGGAAAGGGGGGAAATAAGTTAAGTAAATAATTGACAGTGAATAAAAATGTGCCACCCAAATATATCTCTTGATATCTTAACTTTGTCTTATCTTGCTCACATCATGTCACATTCTGTCTACTTGGAAGCTTTAACATCACATAAGCAGTGTGGGATTTGTCATAACTGAATGGCTACAAAATGATAAAACTCTAACTACATTTTATATCCTTCAAAGCAGATGAGCAGTTTGATTAGATGAAGAAGCTCTGCTAAATTTATCTCCACATTAGTTTCACGTCATCATTGTTTCCTTACTCCATTACATTCTCCTGACTGGGTTGAATGGAGGACAGAAAATTCATGATAAACTTTAGAGAAATAGAAATGACTTTAAAAAAAGTCCTTAATATATAGGGTCAGGACTTTATATGTATATACAAAATTTGGGGGTTTATGGTGTATGTCATTATGCTACTTAAATCCTTTACAAACATCACTGAATTAAGTCTCATAACACCCCTCTTGGATGGATTAAGCGTTATTCACATTATCTATGGATATGGGTAAAATGAAGTACCCAGGGACATTCAGATTGATATTTCCTAACCTGGGTGCCTAGGGCCAAGCACTTAAATCCACGGCTAGACACCTAAATAAATGTGGGTTGAATTTCAACTATGCCAGGCATCCACAACTGCCACTGATGTCAAATGTTGTGAAAGGCAGAATCTCAACGAAGTCATTGGGAAGAACTATAGGGCACAGCACATTTCAAAATTAGGGCTCTTCTATTTAGGTGCTTAAACCTGATTTATGGTATCTATTGATCCTATGTAGTTTTCTCACTTTATAGATATAATAAACATAGGCACCTTAATAGCGGCTTTGCACATCCATCTGGTTTAAAAAGATCTGTTTGCAGGGCTGACGTGACCTTTTTATATAAAAAGAAGGGCATGAAAAGTTTTGGCTCTTACATAGTGCCTCCGAAAGGGGGCATGGGAGGTGACTAACCTATATTTAGAAAACCAATATGGCACTAGTTTTTGGTGTATTAACAGCACTTCTATATACAGCAAAAGAATCCTTCTCTCTCTCTTGTGAAAAGGTGAGACTTTTTCACAAGATCTGTGTGCAGGTAATTCATTCTGTGCTGGAGCAAATATTTTAGGTACTTACTTTCTTTTTCTAAATAACTAGCATTTCTTTCTTTTTGTCTACCTACCTACATACAATAAATCCATACAATCCTGGCCATCATTGTTCCCTTACAAGTACAGTGCATGCAAACACCTGAGTAAGGACACAGCAGCGGGAGGAGCACGCTACTTTTTTGTTGTTCTTAGTACAGTGCCATTGATAGAAATGGCTCTTTACAGACAAGGAAGAAGCTAAGGTCTCAACCCCAAAGGCACTGATCCTGCAGTTGATTCCCTGCAGGTGGTCACTGAAGTCAGTTGTGGCTCCATAGGGATGCCAAGATCCAATTGCATGCAGATAATTGCAAGGATTGAGCAAAAATAAATAAAATACTTTCTGAAAGAGAAACTGAATTTTAAATATGATCAGAACAAGATCGTGGCCTATTCCGTTTAAAAATTTCTTTTTAAATTGAGCCTAGTGCCTGGTTATCAGTATCACTTATGCACTGCAGATGAGAAATATGTGTGGAATAGCTTGCAGCGGACCTTTTATATCCCCTGTGCTATGTAAGGGTAAGACAGTGGAAAGACAATGAGATCCAGAAGCCCATTGGCATGGAGGTACTGTGGCTGCTATTCAAGCCCATGCACTTGACCCACATAAAGCCTCATTACTCAGGCTTTATGGTTGTGATCCAAAGCCCAGTGATATCCATGGAAAGTTGGCCATTGACTTCACTGGGCTTTGAATCACTTTTAGTGAATTTTATCCTTAAATCTATACTCAACAAAATGAAAAGCAAATCCTAACAGGTTTGAAATTGGCATCAGTTTGCAAGGTTATAAATCTTCATATTCCAAATGAAAAGCGAATTTCACATGTGCACCTAACATGGATGCTTGCCAAAGAGAGAGCAGAAGGGGTGGAAAAAAAGGAATTTTTGGACATAATATCTTTGGATTCCAACCTCCCCACCTCCTCCCGTTTTGAGTTTTAAGGCTCCTTGTGCCATGGAAGGTCATGGATTTGGCTTCAGCACTTGACCTTGTTATTTAACACCAAGTTAAAGTGTTTCCCTTCCTCCCCCAAATCCATGGGTGTCTCCCACAGCGAGCAAAGGGATGGAAAGCTAGTGCAATCCCCCAGGAAACGTAAATCCTGATTCAGGAGAACCAAAAGTTGACTATTTGCAGCTGTAGAACATTTTTTCCCCTTGAATAGAGCCATTAGAGTTTAAGGAGCCAATTTTTTTTAGATGACTTCGACATTTTTATTTGATCTGCAGCCCCAAGATTTGAAGAGTATTCCTCAGCCCCCTCTTCCTGTGTCCCAAACTAACATGAATAATGCACTCTGTGATAATGTTGTGCCTTCCAGTGTGTTTATAAAAAGAGATCTCTGGCTTTGCATGGGCTAGTGCACTGTGCCTCTTGGCCAAATTTATTATGCGAATGTTAGGCAAGCACTCTGTCCTTTTGTTTTAAGCCGAAGTTCTTTATTTTTACAACACTGGAATTGATTTATATATATGATAATACTAAAATTGTCTTCACATAAAAAACAGGACATGGAGGTTTGGGGAATGGAAAGTTAAATATGTCACTGGAAATGTTTTGATGCTCATATGCTATGAATCCTGTCACTGAATCAATAATCATTTGTTTTATGTTCATCTTTTAGAAACTTTCCCTAAAGACAGCATATATGTATTAAAAACACATGGTTAACCTTTTCTTAATCTGTAATCTATTTTAAATGAGTTTATCTTGTTGCTGTTTCATGCCTAATAAAGTTTAAAAAGTATTTACAAATTATTTTGTAGGTTGCAGGACATTATGAATGGTAAAAAAAGAATAACTAAGGAGAAAGAAAGAAATTCTTTAATGATGAGAGTAAATGAAGGCACAGCTTTGCCCCTAAAAATTTTTAAGGTGCCAAGTCGCTCAACATAATTCAGTTAGAATGTTACAAAATTAACATGGCATGGATTAAAAATTGGTTAACCGATAGGATAATTGTAAATGGAGAATCATTATTGAACAGGTTTGTTTCTAGTAGGTTCATCAGGGATTGGTTCTTGGCCCTATGCTATTTAATATTTTTTATCAATAACCTGGAATAAAGTATAAAATCATTACTCATAGAGTTTGCAGATGCCACAACGGATGGGGGCGTGGACACATCATTGATACAGAGTGAGTTGGATTGCATCATAAACTATGCACAAGCAAACTATTCATTTTAATAAAGTCGTATATCTAGGAACAAAGATCATAGGCCGTAATTATAGGATGGGAGTCACTATCTTGGGAAGCAGTGACACTGAAAAGGACATGGAGATCAGATAATCAGCTGAATATGAGCTCTCAGTGCAACAATGTGGTCAAAAGGTCAAATGTGATTCTTCATGCTAGAAATGGGAATATTAAGTAGGAGTAGGGAGGTTACATTACCTGTGTATTTGGCAATAGTGTGACCACTGCTGGAATATTGTGTCCAGTTCTGGTGTTTACAATTCAAGAATGATGTTGATAATTTGGAGAGGATTCAGAGAAGAGCCATGAGAATGATTGGAAAACATGCCTTTTAGCGAAAGACTTAAGGAACATAATCTGTGTAGTTTAACAAAGAAGGGTAAGAGATGATTTAATAATAGCTATAGATACCTATGTGAGGAACAGAAATTTAAGAGACAAAGGCTCTTTAATCTAGCAAAGGTATAACAAGATCCAATAGCTGGAAGTTGAAGCTAGACAAATTCAGACTAGAAATAAGGTAAAAATTTTAATAGTGAGGGAGATTAACAGTTATCAAGGGACAGGGTGGATTCTTTATCATTGGACTTTTTAAAATCAAGATTGGAAATTTTTCTAAAAGATATGCTCTAGTTCAACTAGGAATTAATTCAGGGAAATTCCATGGACTATTTTATATAGGAGGTGAGACTAAGTGATCAGAATGGTCCCTTCTGGCTTCATAATTTATGAAAAAAACAAAACGTAGCAAGTGTCTTTCACAGATTTCCTCACAAAATGTCATTTTTCGATTCTTTGGCCCAAAGGTTATTTCATTTTCTACTTGTAGAAAGTGTTTACACAAATAGAAAAAATACAGACTTGGACTTAAACAAACTGGCCTTGACATTCTGGTTTAGAGGTTGGGCTTTGCTTCATCCAGTAAAATATTTTTTCATTAAGATCTGAGGAGGTGCAGAATGCTCTCAGTTCCCATTAATTTCAATTAGACTTGTGGGTGTTCAGTATTGCATAGAATCAATTTGGGGCTTGATTTTGTGTTCCCCTTGACATTTATACCTATTCAATGTGAGTGCAAAACGGTGTAAAATGCTGCCAGATCAGAATGATAGTGTGTTACATCCAGTTTACACTGGTGAGCCATGTAAATGACTACACAAGTTGCAGGACAATGAGTTGAGCCCTTGGTATGTTTAATAGTCTATTATTTTTATAACAGTTGTCCAATTGTTACATATAATGATAAAAATAGCCTATCATAATAAATTGGGCAAAGTTGTCTAGATAATGGCTTTAAAGTTTACCTTTGACTTCAGGAGGTGCCAAAGTCCTTTTATTGACATAAAAATAAGAATTTACAAACTAGTTTGGATAAAGTTAAAACCAGCTCAAAACTTTTGCATCTAACTTGAACTAAACTTCACTGTGGCTGATGTTGAGATTAAAAATATTCTGGATAATTTATTTAATACATATTTGATTGTAGTGCAATACTGCACTTCCTAATTCATGCCAAAATGGAAGTGGAAATGTTCATGAGAAAGGCTATTGACATTATATCTCTGCCACGAGACAAAGAAGGAAGTAGAGAAAGCTAACAAGAAAGGCTGATCAAGTAACATTTCCATTGCAGCTGTGCAGACACAATTGTTTTGGAGTTGGTTGGGTAAACCTCCAGTGTCAAATTGTTATGATTGTATGTGCATAAATCTATGCTCAATTACCACAATTGTGTCCATAATTAATCATAATTAAGTGTGCACATTACCAGGCAGGCACTTAACTGGTCATCTATAGAAACAAATTATCACAATTGTTCACAAGTAATTGTGAAAATGTATATCCCAAATGTTGCTTCCCTTTTCAATCATAACCTGCCAACCTTTAGGTTTCAAACATCACCAATAAAGAAGAAATGAAATTATGTATATTCCCTTAAATACATGCTTAGAGAGGAGGTATTAAAAAGAGGAGTGGCTTAAGCCATCTTCGTAAATGATACGTTGGGGGAGAGAATTCATAATTACATTGCGCTTTTAGGTATTCTGGTATGGGCAGTAGACAGGGCAATATAACTCCTAAAATAATTAACAAACGTGCAGCAGTAATTTTTACAGATGTCTGAAAAGGAGATAAGCATTACTTAAGACTAAAGAACTTTGTAGACTATTAGCCGGCCAAGGGCTGGGCTGTGGATGGGAAACACGTTTTTTGTGTATGGTCTTGAAGTTATTTATTTCAAATGTGAGATAAGCGATAAATATTGTTTAAGCACCAGCTCAGTTTTCTGCCTGAGAATCTGAAAGTTTCATATTCTATGAAAGTATGGTCCTATATAGAATATATTAATTAATTTTAGACTAAAGATCCAAATTCTACAACTTTTAAGGTGTCACCTGGGAAGTGCTGTGTGCCCTGAACTCTTATGGCAGTCAATGGAAATTAGGGGTGATCAGCACTTTACTGCCCCTCACAATACCTCTTAGAATCAGATCCAAAATCTGCAGATGTTTTTCCTTTCATGGTATGTACTTTGAGGATTTTGTAATCCATTTATCTATTTTTGGTGAGGTGAATGAGCAGCACTGAAGGCTGCATACAATTTGTCCTTCATCAAAATCCAGATCACCCATAGCTGAAATGATTGCTCCATGCAGATCTATCTCAATTCAATTTTATAGAAGTATTAAAAAAAGTTCTCATTAGATAACAAATTATGATCTTTCTTCATCATTATAGATACATCTCAGGAGCTGCTTGTATGCAAACTCAGATCTGCTATGGGCTTGTGTAAAGTCTATATTTTGATGATTCTACCAAAATAAGATGGAGCAGATAGTGTATTAAAAGGCTGAAATAGCTTTGTCTCTTTTTATATTGAGGTCAGTCCAAAAGAGACCCTGTGAAGGCCATAACAATGAAATCCATTTTTCTTTAGACTGAAATCAATTTTTTAAATTTTACTTTCAAAGCTACAAAATTAATTACAATTATGGTAAGTTTGAGATGTTGAAATAAAGATGGATGAATGTACAACTGGCCTCTTCTATATATTGTTTTTTTGGTGAGAAGTGAGCCTCCCCAGCTGCAGTAATTTGTCACTTCTATTGACAGATGGAGTGCAATAAATTCAAATCTAGAGTGAGACACGCTCAGCTTCATATCATCCAGTAAATGCCTGTTATGCTTCTTCTACATGGCCTTTGCAGTGACCTGAAATATAGATTGTTAGATGATCGCTACATCTTCACTAGAAGCCATCGTGCTGTTAATCTTCTTTAGCATAGGGCTGCAAACAGATATTGAGGAGGGACTGGGGAAATGGTTGAAAGTAGTATTAGTTATCCTTAAAAACTGTTATTAAGTTGGCACTGAAATGCCAGGATAGACGTCGTGCAAGAAATGCTTGCACTTGATTATGGCAACAACTCCTGTTGGACCAGATGCTAGAGCAAAGAAACTGTAGCTGCTTAAAAGTGTTAAGAAAAATTGTTGTATAGCATATGATTGCAATACAAAATCAAATAAATAACAGTGATCTGGTCCTATTTCTGCTTTCAGTTGCTTGGGTGTAAATCAAGAACAATTCTGATGAGATCAACAGAGTTACACCAGTGCTAGGTTGGTATAGATCAGATGAGAATTAGGCTTCGTTTCTCTCATTTCTGTTGCATCTTCACTTAAAGCATTTATGAAAATAGCTCTGTTATTTATTTTATGGAAAATAAAAATAGCTCTATCCCAAATGTTCAACTCTTAGAGTATGTATGATCTTTCTCTCTGTGGAAGCAGATCTCCCAAAAGAAGTTTAAAAAAGTGGACAAAATGACTTAATGATGTTGTCATTTCCAGTTGGATAAGGACTCAGCTGAGAACTCATAAATTACAAGTGGTATTTGATTAATTTACTTATGAATTTATTCATCCTAATATGTATAGTTAATAAGGAGCTGTTTGGCTAAACATGTTTATAAATACCTTGAAGGTGATTAGGAAAGCTGGAATTGAGGTCTAAGACTGAGAGGAATCATTTAGATTGTAATGGGGAGAGTTTCATAACTCATGTATACAAATTACACTGTCCCAGATCTTTAGCCCTGATTATAGACCTTTTGTGTTGGTCAAAATAATTTTGAAACATATAATGTACTATAGTTTCATATATCCGAGTTCTGTGCAGTGATGTTGTATACAGCCTTTTATCTCTGGAGAGCAGTCTTGCTATTTCTAAATTAGAAGAGAAAATAAACTAGATGTTCTAATCCTAATTTCTAGGGGATATCTGTCCAAATCACAAATCATCTCACATACTGGCACAATTGTCCATCTCTGATGAAGAGCTAACAAGTATGCTGTAGCTAAAGACTGAGATGCAGAGTAATATATGTAGACTTGCAAAATGTTATAATAGGTCAGAAAGGACCAATATGATCATCTGGTTTGACTTCCTGCTCAAGGCAGGCTACAGAACCTCACCCATCCACTCCTGTAATAGACCTCTAACCTATGACTGAGTTATTAAAGTCTTCAAATCATGGTTTAAAGACTTTAAGGTACAGAGAATCCACCAGCAAGTGGGCCGTGCCCCATGCTATAGAGGAAGGCGAAAAAGCCCCAGAGTCCCATTATAATTGCCTCCAGCCAGCATTGTTAGTTAGTCATCTGTATGTGTGCATATCAGGTTCTCAAGAAAGTAAAAAACCTGTATGGGGAATGGCTGATATTATCAACAAATGTATATTCTTTATTAATTCATTCTTGTTGAACTAACTAAAGTAGCTGATAACTTTTAGTTTTGTAACACATGCAGTAACAGGAGCTTAATGTTGGTATATATGGTAGAAAAGAGCTTTACAGATATGCTTGTTGTTAATGTATCCTTGGTTTAAATAAAAAACTGAACTGATCTTTATTTTTTGTTTACATTTTTAAAATGATAGTACTGAGTTTATCATCCAAAGTCATTCTCAAAGTTAATTTCCATACAGATGAATTGCTTCAGTGTGAATGCATTTGTCCCATGCAGGCAGAAAAACATGTCTAGGTAATCCTATGATTCAACTGCAGTCCTCTTCAGTTTAAAGCATGACAATGAGGAGAATGACTCTTTCAAATAAAATCTGTTTTCTTTATGGGACAGATGTCATCACAGTTTGTTCCTGAAATTTCCCCTGAATAGTTTCCAATGAGAATAAGAATAAATAGCCTTTTCTAAAAACGAAACTGTGATTGACGTACCACGTTCCTGTGAACCAGCAATTCTTTCTGACGTGTGAAAAGGCCACCAGACATGAACTAATTTTCAGAGGTACTGAGAACTCAACCCTTAGTGTAGTCAACAGGAGTTGTGTGTGCTTGGTACTTTTGAAAATCATGGCCAGTCCTGAAAGTCCTGAAATACTCATATCCCGCAGAAAGTTCACAGCACTTTGCTGAGATTAGAAATGAGAATACAAAATCATAAACGCAAACATGTACAGAGGAGACAGAGTTTACTTCATATGTCTCTTTCTTTATATGAAAAATTAAAGCATTATCATAAGGGGGAATATGGTCCAGTTGATAAGGCACTGGCCTGGGAATTAGGAAACTAGGCCCTACCCCATATGTTTAATATGACTGTGGGCAAGTCACTCTACTTCTCTTTACCTTTGTTGCCCCTTCCTTCCTCTTTCTGTCTTCTCTTTTTCGATTACAAATTTTTCAGAGGAGGGATTTTCCTTTTCTATGGATATGTGCAGTGCGTGACGCAATCAGGCCCCAATATCAGCTGGAATCTCTCAAGTATTACTGTAATACAAATAATAAATGTTGAACTTGTCAGAAATCTACAAGATATGCCATCAATATTAAACAGTTCTCGAAACAACTCTAATGAAACAATAAACTGGTGTATTTACAAACCTCCAAATGGAACATGAGGTGCACAGAGAACCAGACACCCAGAAATGAAGCGGTAACAGAACGCCTCCCTGTTTTCCATTTTAATTAACACTGAACTTCAAAAAATTCAAAACAAAGTATATAGGGCTTACTTCACAGTTATTTCATTTATGCTTGGCACAGGGGTGGAAGAGGGAGGCAAAGGTGTCTTTTGCACATGTCTAACTTTAAGCATGTATGCTTCAATGCGCTTCCACTTCAAAGGTCAACAGAAACCCAGAATCCAAACACATCTCAGCTTTGCAAAAACTCAGATTCAGACATGAACACAGATCTTTGTGACTCAAACCACTTTTTTATCATGTTGTGTTTTTTGTTGTTTTTTGCTCACTTTCTGTAAGTCAAGTTGTATTTTGACAGGTTATACCATTGTTTGTTTATATTCTTATATTTACTATAATAAAATTTCAACCAAAACATGCCTAGCATATACTGAAGGGACTTTCACTCAGGAAGGATGAGGCCTATAGTTAAGGCACACACCCCTGAACAACAACAAAGCTGGATTCTCTTTTTATCTCTGCCACACACTTTCTGGGTGATGTTGCACAAGTCTCTCTGTGCTTCAGTTTCCACATCCAAAAAATGAAGATAGTAGTATTTACTGTTACACATATGTGGTGTGAGGCTTAATGGATGATACTATATCAACTTGAAATCTTCAGATAAAAGATGGTCAAGTGGTGAAAAGTACTGCTTGGTTACTCCTCTATATCCTCAGTGACTTTACTGACCTCATATGTAGTTGTTCAATTATATTCACTGACCTATTTAGTTATCTGAAAAAAGATGTCTAAAAATAGAAATGGTCTTCTTATTGTGGTGGTATGTTTGTTTGGTAAGCCTAGTAATACCTCAGACTTAACTCCTTCATGTTGTTAGAGAGAACTGGACACTTTCCTGGAAAGGCAAGGAATAGAATAGAGACCAGAACTTTGTGTCTAAGATGATGGAGATTGAACTAGATTTATGGTTCCTGACTTTGGAAGGGAAAACTTGGTGCTGTTTTTGTCTTGGTTCTTATTACATTCCTTTATAGTCTAGATAAGAAGTTTGTCTTCTCTAAGTATCAGTATTTGGAAAATTGTCTAAATAAAATTCCTTTATCAAATCCTTAGTACAGCATTGTCCCCTGCCACCCTCCCCCGCCAAGGGAAATAACAAAATGGAGAAAAAAGTTTGATCTGAAAGCTTTGAAAAAATTAGCATCTTTGAAAAAGACCCCTGAGAGTCACAATATATGTACTGTACATTTTTAACCTACTGCTCACAAATTGAAATTTGATTCAATTCGGGGTTTCACTAATTGGGAAAAGTTATGATGATAAACATTGCTTTGCTTTTTCCTTGGAAAAAACTTTTCTAAAGATGGCAAAATGGTCTCTCAACCGTCTGAATAAAACTTTTTATATTACTGAAGTCTTGACTACACACACACACACAAACACACACAGTTATAATGAAGTTCACTTAATAATTTCTCTGCAGTGTCATTGTAGCTGTGTTGGTCCCAGGATTTGAGAGAGACAAGGTGGGTGAAGTAATATAATTTAGTGGACCAACTTCTGTTGGTGGCAGGGAAAAGCTTCTGAGCTTTAAAGAGGTTTTCTTCATGTCCTGGGAAGGTAACCAGAGTGTTGAAGCTAAATGCAAGTTGGGACAGATTGCTAAGTATAAGGGATTCACACATGCTGTAGGAGATCACTTAAAGTGAAGAGGGCATCTGAGGGTTAGCAGGCAGGAGGGTGTGTTACAAATTGTTGTAATGAGCTATAAAACCAGTGTCTCTGTTGAGTCCATGGTTTTCGTGTCTAGCAGAGTTATGCGTTTAAGTTCCCAGGGTCATCTTTTGAAGGTGTTGTGCAGATCTTTTCACTCAATGCCTGTGGTGAATATTATGGGGATTTGAGCAGTGTGGCTTGCAAGAACATTGAATAGGTGTTGTGAGCACAAAACAAGAATAAGATGAGCCCTCTATCCCCCTTCTTTCTAACAAACCCTGGAAAAATATCTCTGTGTCACAGGTTCATATTTTCTTCCTAAAACCCTGCTTTTTCATTCCAACTGATTTTTTTCAAACAAGTAAAGTAACTATAATTCTATCGGTATATCAAACAAATCTCTACATTTAACATTAAGGACAGACAAGGATAATAAAATAAACTAATCTTTTGACAGCTAACAATAGTGGCCCAGATTCTCTCCTGTACTCAGTGGCTTTCTGATTGTAAAAAACTGCAGCTGCTCCAGCTTTGGTCCCAGCACGTTACAGCAGCTGAGCTGCCCTGTTCTTCTCTCCCCTCACCCTCTTTAATCAGCCCTTACACTAAGCTGTGTGGAGCAGTTGGAGCAGGAGTTGGCTCTGCCAGCTTTATGCCGTCTGAGATTTCCCCCATTGATCAAATTCTCAGTTGGCCGGTTTTGACCAAATTCTGTTCCTTTGCATTACCTGAGCTCCTATGCTTACACCAGCTGAAGTGCTAACCTAGGCCTAGATATTTATTAACATGTACGGAGGCAAATGTACAAAAAAGCCTAGATTTAATGAATGCTTCTGTCTAGCTATGCCATTCCACACCATTCTGATTATTGCTATATTTGAGTGTTCAGTGTTCTAATTCTAATGACACATTTTCTAAAGTAGCTGTCATGCATTTATAGAATGAATTATGCCTTAATGAAGTCTTGTATCTAGGGAATCATAATTTGTGATTAGTAGCCAAGGATTTAGTTACAGAAATCTCAGCCTAATACAAGTTTTAATTGTGTAAAATTCTTTTCAAAATCAATAAACTTGATTTGGCTTCAGGCATTTTCAAAAGTGTCTTATCTCTAGTACAATGGTACTATTAGGGCAACTAATGGGTCTGATCTCTGTGTCTGCATCCTGTTTTCATCATTTGGGACAGAAAAGACTGAATGGGAATAAGGCTATGTCTTCTAGGCTGCAGATGCTATGCAGTGTTTAAGAACTGATATAAACAAAGAATAGTACATTATATCCTGCATAGCGTAATTACTTTTACCTGCTCTGATTTTGCAACAACTGATACCTCTGTGTGAACTGTAATTTCCTTAGCACTGATTGATGGGTGGGTCAAAAGCAACATCTATGACCGAAGCCTGACTCTATTCTTCAAAGAGTACTTTTTTCTAATATTCTGGACAGGAAGTGGCAGGATACACTTCACAATGACCAAAGAGCAAAGTTCCTTTCTTTTATAGGAAACATTTGAAATATCAGAGCTCTGAGAAAGTTTAGGAAACAAAATTCCAAATGTAAGTCTTTTAAAAGAAATAAATAACTTACATTTAGGGCTGTCATTTATTTAGTAATAAAATATATAGAACATATAGATATTTATATTTATATTTATATTTATTTAGATATATATACAAATATATAAAACAGATATTTTTCCACATAGGAAAACACTACAGTAAGTAGAAATTAAGTAGAATAAGCTCACTAGTTATTACAGAACTGTAGCTATGTATTCTTAACCCACAGGCTGGAGGAGTAACTTGCAGAGTACTAACAAAATGATACGGGAAGTAAAAGACAAACTCATTGCACTGCCCTCAAATAAGAAAACTTTAAAATGTATGGGTCTAGTACTCAGCTATGCAAAGCCCTTTTAATGCTGCTCTAGTAGTATTAAGGGACCTTAAGTGTGAGAAACAGTGCTCTGAGAATATCCACTATACATAGGGGGTTCTGGAGGGCATGGAACTGGAGTAAGGGCTCTATATGTGCCCAACTCCCATAGGGGAAGATCTGGACTGTGTCAATAGCATGTCAGGGGTGTGGCCAGTGCACTATAGGTATTCTCTGCTGCTCAGGACCCATAAGAAGCAGAAAATACATTGCAGCAGCCCTGCGCTGCTGTAACTTACACTGGAGGCCGAGGTGACCCATGCCATGAATATGGGGAGAGCAAAGGTGACAAAACACACCTTTGCTTCCCTCTTCCATGCCCATGCCAAGCATAAGAATGGAATAACTGTGAATTAAGCCCTATATACTTTGTTTGAATTTTTTGGGAAAGAAGTAGTAGGCAAAACAAATAAATAAGGGGAGGCATTAAAATATAAAATATTTGTTTCCTTAATTTACTAAACAACAGATAAAACCTCAGAGATAAAACAGGATGATGTAATTGTGTACTTCTGCTTCAGGGAATTCGCTAACTTTGAACTTTGGGATTAGGGAAAAAACTTTCCCTATGGGCATGTTATTCTGTAATTGACTGTTGAGGGGTTTATTGCAATTTCCCCTAAAGCCCTTAGGCTACCAGAAAGAGGCCACTGCATTATATAGGATATTGATGTGAGCCAGTATGATAAATCCTATGTTCCTATATGTTCAAGAAAGCAAAAAAAGGAAAAAAAATGAGATCCCATTCTTACCCTCAGGCTGTCCCCACATGTCTATGATTATTCTGGTGACTGATAATGCTTTGCAATTCTTTGAAAGAGCCATTCATTTGCATAGCACATGAATCATGACTTAAATTTACCAGGAAATACTTGATGTTGGCTTTTCTTCTGGGGTTTGCATTCCCTAATGACATCTTCTGCTAAGTTAGGGCCTGATCTAAAGCCCATTGATTTTAGAGGAAAGATTCCCACTGAATTCAATGGACTCAGGATCAGGTCTTTATACAGAGACAGATATTTATGTATTATGGTAACCTGAACCTATGTGTTTCATTTATGGTTGCCCTGACAAGAATTTCCTATTCTCTTATCTTGGTTATCAGCAGGTGGTTTTATTTAGGTGGCTAATAACTCTGAGGAATGGAAGCTTGTCAAGACAAGAATGCTCAGACAGTATGCATTATGCTAACTTAAGTATAGCAGCTGTATATAAATCATAAAATAAACTGTATCAAAACTGGTTGCCCCGTTAGATTCAGTTCTATTAGTATTAAACATTTATATTCTAATATAAATGATTTATAGGGAATTAGGAGGACAACTTCCTATGACACTAGGAATTGGGCACCTAATTTCTAGTATGCTGCATTGAACATTTACCCTGTAATGTGTACATTCCTGTCTTTTTTGAGGACTTAATTTAAGTTTACAGTGTTTACAATTTATGGCATGAGTTTTTGTGACAGTAATTTAATTCTAGGTTCATCCAATAAACGTACTGCCCTCTCTTCATTGCATTCCATTGCAGTATAACACAAACATTTAATTTTGATAGTGTGTCCTGCACAAAACAAAAGGTTAATTGAAGTGATTTTTGCTACTTCAGGCAGCAAAAGCCAATCTCATATTTTTAAAAACATTTTAAACCTACTGTAGAAATCGTTGTATCAGAAAAAACAGATAAGGACATAATGCATGTAAAGGTAATTCAAATAAGGCTGAGGTTTGCTCATTCAATAATGAGGTAATAGTTTGTCTAATCTAATCTCAACACAGTGTTATCTGACACTTCAGCAATAGGCTAACATGACCTTAGAGGTTAATGGTGACATTGCTCATCTGACATGACAGGCTATTCCAGGCCATCCGGAGTTAATCTTAAATATTTTTTATTTCAATAATAGAGCCATAGCATTTGCTAGTGTTGCAAAATGCAGCATGCCAGCCCCTAGAGGTGTGAAATCTTACTCATCATCTTCAAATGGAATACACTTGCAATGGAGAGAAGGTAACGAAAGGGTTCAGATTGTCATTGATCAGAAACTGCAGTTGTGCCAAGCGCTGGAGCTGAAATAAAATTGACAGAACGAATTCACTGTCATAATCGTATTATAAGTGTGATCTTTGAAAATGTACTTTCTTTCATTCATAAACAGTCTAAATATTATTTGCAAATATATATTTTACCTAGGGGAAGTACCAGAACAAGCATATACCAAGCCTGAGTAACTGCAACCTTATTATTGTAATTCTCATTAGTCCTTTTATCTTCTTCCAAATTGTGCTTTCATAAATTGCATCAGATCTAGAATGAGGTTTTTAGCTTTTCAGGTAGAAAATATTGGCAAACTATTAGTTTAAAAACAGGAACTTAGGTACCTAAAGCCTTGTCTACACTTGCAGTGGTGTATAAGGTATGTGTAGCTACACATGAAGAGAGAGACTCTGGCAGGAACAGTGTAGACACAGGAGGCACAGGTTGGGCAGGTAGAGAACCGTGTAAGGTATATACTCTAAGGTTCTGACGTGTCATTACTCTGCTTGCCTAAGCAGTGCCTCACCATCTATGCTGCAATTCTTACCTGTGCAAGTGGTGGTATGCCATGTGCATACTCTACGTGCCATTGTAATTGAAGACATAGCCTAAGTCACTTCAGTGCTTTTGAAAAATTGACCCTATATCCTTTTCTTTTTTGCCTGTAAAGTGCCTGGTACTGCACACTTAGGTATTTTGTATACTAGGGTTGGTCACAACTGTTCAAAATTCTCAATTTCAGTGAAATGTTTAAAAAAGGGTGAACATTTTCCACAAAAATATTCATTATGTTTTTTGGAACAAAATGCAAAGCTGGTTAAAAAATTTCAAAGCATTGATATTTTTAGTCTAAGTTTCAATATTTTGTTGACATTTTCATGAAAATGTTTGCACAACTTGCATCCCATTTTTCTACCACTATTAGCATATGTAAATAATAATTTTGAATGTTTATTCCTTCTTTTATTATTTTACTAGCTTCCGACACTCTATCCTTGAGGTTTTGAGGTTTGCATTCAGATTAGGCTCCCATTCTAGGAAATGGAATTGTATCACTGTAACATTCTGTCATCTTCATTGTTTCTTCCCTATTCAGAATTGCCCTTCTAATTTGCAAAATTTAGAATGTGTTGACTTATTTCAACCAATATCTCTGACTCTATCATTCACCTATTTTTCCACCCATCCACTCCACTTCCACTAGGCCCTTTCTAGTATTTTCTATGACCACTTGTTTCATTATCTCTTTCAAAACTCTCTCCCTTCTACCAAACAACTGAATCCTGAATTTGTCTTACCTTAAAACTTTTGTTTTTTTAGTTTATGATTAGCACTCATGTATACTCTTTTATCCCTTCACCCATTATTACACACTCCCATCCTTCCTTTATTTTAACAAATCTGTAATATAGTTGATTGTTGATCAGATGCTTGAGCTAAATGGGGATGGGACACATTGGTTTGGTGGTAGGATGTTCTAATTAAGTGGTTCTTGACTCAGAACTTGCCCTCCCTACCCCTTTCCCCCACATGGCTTCAGAGAACTCTAGTCTGTTGACCTTTGGGAATAGCAGTGGTTGTGTTAGAGAGAGACAGAGAAGCAATGTGACCCTCCTCCGGTAAAAACTTGGAGGTGGGTCTCAAAGAGGGAAATCCCTTCTGCCCTGTTGTGGGGAAGGTGTTTGCTCACTTGCACAATGGACTGAAGAGTCTGTTCCCAAACCTGGAAGATTTCCAAAGATCTAGTACTAGGCATCTTCAAGGAGACCCTGTGCCT
The DNA here is from genome assembly GCA_007922155.1 of Mesoclemmys tuberculata. Taxonomy (NCBI): domain Eukaryota; kingdom Metazoa; phylum Chordata; order Testudines; family Chelidae; genus Mesoclemmys; species Mesoclemmys tuberculata. Next base: position 62,658,357 of record ML675624.1, on the reverse strand, counting down.
CTGCTTTGTCTCCAGCAATGGGCTTCCTTCCACCCTCCAACCCTGACTCCCTGACTGCAACAGCAAGTTAGATGGGATAGGGAACTTATGACTGTATTTCCTATACTATCTATGGTTTGTGCAGCTAGAGGTGGATGGTCCCACCCAGTTCTGTCCTGGCCTGCCCAATCTTTGCAGTGCAAGGAATGTGGACCTATAGAGTGCCCTTTGTGGGTTTCAGAGGATGAAGGAGATAATACCATTGAGGCAGCTGAGATTCCTTTTCTTTCCACATGGAAGTTCACTTCTGTGGACGCATGTTTGGTGGTGACGGTGACCATGTTGATTTCAGAATGGGTGATGGTTGGAAAGGAGTTCATCATTCATTCAGTAAGATTGTGAATGTTTTTCTATAGCGCATGCATCTACAATGAGTGATGGGCATGTCTTTAAAAAATGAAACTACATAAACTTATTCTATGAGAGTACTTGCATTGTGTCAGCTCTTTCTAATACCCTATTCCATCTCCATTCCTTTTTCTTTTTGTGCTCTAGACCACCACTTTATAGTGCATTGAAAGATGAAAACACAGCAATGCCTGGCTCTGAGAGGTAGTCAGAAGTCAGTTAGTGATGCACAGTTTTGGTTGGGTTGAATATGCACTGGTTTGAAGTACAGTGCCCTGAATTTCTTAATGAACAATTACATGCATACTAGAAAAATGTAATTGGTTCTAGGAAAATATACTTTTATGAGAAACTAATCACTTTTATTAAGCTTAAAGTGGTTTATTGTAATGTACAGTGGTTGTAAATGATATAGGCTAGGCTCTCAAGATTAATCAAAGTAGCTGCATTGAAGTCAATGGGGCTACATTATTTTATACTAACTGAAGGAAATTGTCCTCTACATCCACTGTTTAAAAAATATTGGTCTGATTGATTATAGAGGGTTTAGTGCAACAACATACCAAATTAGAGCTTTAATAACTGTTTATTAAGAGCTAGACTGAGCCTGTAGGCTCAGCCCAGAGAACAAGGTAGAGAACAAGGCCAGAGAACAAGGTAGAATGCAGCTGCGCTGCTCTGAGGGTATACAGTTATCATCTCCTGTACCCCCAGCCAACTCTGTTGACCTCAATGTTGGGATGTGCATGGAGTCAAGACTAGTGCTGATAATTTTTTTTTTCTGTACAGAACAGTTTTCTGTTGGAAAATTCAGTTTAATCAACAGTGGAGTGTTTTGCAGAAAGGTGTCAAATTCAATGACCCATTTCTCATAGAAGAAAGTCAGGACATTTCAACTTCCTCATATCAACAATGTTGATACGTTCCATTTTGAAAAGGTAAAAATACTTTCATCATTATCATTTTATTTCATTTTGACTTTTTATACAAACACACACACACAAACAAAATCATTATAATAAATATTGTAAAAATGAAATGATGCCCTGTTTCCTAATTGAAATTTGAAAATTTCCATTTTGCCAGAAATTTGAAAAATTAAACATTTTGACTTTTCTGTCCAATTCAGAATTAAAATGAATTTCAAATTGTCAGAGTTTCTTGTGGAATGGAAATTCCATTTTCCAGCCAGCTCTGGCCAAGACCAATTTAGCTTACATTTCCATAGTCCAGGAAGCACAAAGCCTTTGTTGCTTTTTTCGTCTGGGGCGACAAGCAACGCAGGTTGCCCATAGCCCTGAACTGGAACAGAGCCAAGAGTACGGAGTACGGAAAGTAAAGGAAGTATTGAACACCATGACAGAAGGTTCAATACATCTTTGAACTGGATAGGTAGTCAATGAAGGTGGTAGATAATAGGGATGACATGGTGATCAGATGATATGATTATTCTTTTTGATCACATCACATTATACTACTGCCTTAGAGATATTTTCATGAGAGCTTTATGCTCTTCATTCCAACTGTTGGTTTCAGTGAGTGAAGTACAACTTTCTACATACAGCAGCAATTGATGATGATCCATTTTCTGAAAATTATTAGAAGACTAAGCTGTATGAATGCTACATTTTTATAGTAAAATAAGCAATTGTGTTACAACTTCTGATCATGTTTTTCTAAAATAAGTTCTAAAGTACATTCTCTAAATGGCTTGTTCCGTGAAGATGAGAACAAGTTAATGTCGGAGAATAACCCCTCTCTTCATAGGACTATTGGATCAAATAAGATATCTTCTGGTTCTGAGCTCAATAGTTGATTCTTATTCTTCAAGAGAAGACTTTTGTTCTGATAGTCTGGAACACTCATTTAAACTTTTTGTCTTTCAACATATCTATTGGTTCTTAACCAGAATTTTGCTCATAGGAAATGAAGACAGATTTTGTTCTTGATGAAATCTGAGAACTATTTCATTCCAGTCTTGATGCAGTCACCAACTATGCCTAGAATAAAAAAGTAGGCTTAATTCTTAATAATGTATTAGCATTTCCTCCTTTCTCCGCATAATCTGTGCAATTCTGCTAACTTAATTTCTTAATGCTTTCTAGAGAGCAGTAGATACTCTATATATAATATCTGTAGCGACATTTGTTTTTACATAATGCTATAATTTCCACACAGTATGTATGGAATCGCATGGTCTTTTTCATTACTGGCATTTTCTAAATATCTGTATCCTTTCCATAATTGGTGTCAGTTGCAGAGTTCTCTGCTCCACAGAGGCTAGAGTTACTATTTAATACATTATGTTAAACAAATGCAGACTTTGTGGCTAGACTGGAATCCTAATGGTACAGTACTTGCCTGGGGTTTGTAAAACCTCATGCAATCCAGTAAAGTGGAAGGCAGTAAAAAGTAAGTAAAACAAAATATTTATATTGTTGCTTTTAAAAAAAAAATTGAAAACCAGAAGATTAGACGAAAGAGTGCCTTCATGTTATTTGCGGTGCAAGTGCTGTTGCAATCCAGCAACACAACTGTGAGAGTGACCTCAGCCTCATATACTGCATTCAGCGGCAATAAAAATTAGTTTTTCAAATGCATTTAAAAGTGGTGAAACACATACCCTTAAATTTCAAAGGGGGTGAAGTAATACAGAATATATGGATGACAAATGTGAAGATGGAAAAATATAGTTTTCCAGAAGCTGCTTGAATATTGGTTGTGCTGCTAGTAAATCACGCAAATCAAAGGCTATTAGACGCACAAGTACCTTAAAGGACCTTACTTTCCATTTAAAATTTCCCGTATATATAGAATATCTCTCGACAGACTTTCATTGTTTAAATGTTTTATGCAAGCTGTTAAAGAGCAGCTGGTAACAACCCTCTGCTACATTCCTTAAAGCAATTATGACTATTGAGAAGCAAACTCACTAGTACTGAGTAGAAAGTAGAGAGAACTAATAGCAAAAGGTAATGGTGGATGGAGTTTATATCTATTCTAAATAATTTTAACACTAATAAATTATCACCCTTACGGATTGCAGCCCACTTCATCTCATTGTCTTCCCCCCACACACATATGGGGTGCAAAATAAGTGGAAGCCTTCTGTATCGACAAGCAATTGCATGGAACCAACTTTTGTGATCTGTTGAAGAGTAAAAAGACAGACAACTTAGATCATTACCATTTATTTGCCAGATATAGGAAATGCAGGTACAACGCTAAACCTTATGGTTAATGTTATCAAAATATACTTTATTGTTGCTAAGAAGCAATCATGAAGCAACATGTAGTATCTGCAAAAAGCCAAGCTGAAATACACCAAAGAAAAAACCTGAGGGCTCCAGCTGACAGCACAATTGTCTTGCCACAACTTTCTCAGCTATCTTCCCCTAAGAGGAGATCTGTTATGGTCAGTGGACAAAAATTGCTAAATATGATGTTCTATTCCGAATATGTAAGTGTTACCACTTCCCCTGCTTGTTCTACAGATGAAAAGGTCTATTCCTGGGAGAAGGTGAAACAAGAATAAATTACTTCTTACCTACAAGAGAAAGATTACAGGTAGAAGCATCAGAGAGTGATTGCAGGAAAGAAAAGGATCTATAAAAATGTGATGCTCAGCCTCGATAAAAGTTGGTTCACACAGAGCCCGGCTGTAGTCTCTACATTTATTTATGTAGCCGACTCTGACTATATCACATAGGCAAAGCAGATGCATGTTTTAGGAGCAGAAAAATGAGCAGTGATATGTTTAGGTTTTAATTGTATGATTGTCAGTTCATAGATTCCAAGGCCACAAGAGGTCATTGTGATCATCTAGTCTGACTTCCTGTCTAGCACAGGCCATAGACGTCCCCAAAATTATTCCTTTTGAACTAGAGCATATCTTTCAACGAAACATCCAATTTGATGTAAAAATTGACAGTGATGGAGAATCCACCACAATCCTTGATAAATTGTTGCAATGGCTAATTGCCTCTCTGTTAAAAAGTTATACTTTATTTCCAGTCCGAATTTGTCTAGGGTTAACTTCGAGCCATTGGATCTTGTTAGATTAAAGAGCGTATTACCAAATATTTTCCCCCCATCTAGATACTTACAGGCTGTGATCAAGTCATCCCTTAACCTTCTCTTTGTTAAGCTAATTAGATCGAGCTCATTATTATAAGGCATTTTCTAATCCTTTAAACATTCCCATGGCTCTTTTATGAACCCTCTCCAATTTATCAACATCCTTCTTGAACTGTGAACACCAGAAATAGACACAGTATTCCAGCAGTAGTTGCCCCAATGCCAAATACAGAGGTTAATAACCTCTCTACTGTTGAGATTTCCCTGTTTATGCATCCAAGGATCACACTAACCTCTTTGCCACAGTACTGCACTGGGAGCTCATGTTCAACTGATTATCTATCATGACCCTCCAATTTTTTTCAGTCACTGCTTCCCAGGTTAGAGCTCCCCATCTTGTAAATATGAACCAATGTTCTTTGTTCCTAAATGTACACTTTTACATTTAGCAGGATTAACAACTCACATAATTTGCCTCTACCCTGCAAGCAATATTTTGTTGTACTGGGCTTTATCAATTGACTTCGCTGTTCAGAAGATCAGGCCCTGTGTGATTGGCTGTGTGGGGAGGATATTTTCCACTTTGTAACAGCAAAAATTCTAGGAGTATCACCGTCTGCAACTCTGCACTCTAGGTACCTTTTCTATGGTCTTGTAACCCAATAATGGTTTCATGCAATTAGCTAAAATTTTCCAGAAGAAAGTGCCTTTGTGCGGTAGGGAACTTGGTAAGTTTGGTCCTAAAAAAGAGATTCTTTTTGGACAGCTATGAATTACTGAAACCAGGGTTTTATAATGGGAACCATTTTGTGATCTTCTTTAAGCTTTCATTTTAAAGTGAACCTCAGGAGCCAGAAGAGTACCAAAATCCTCCTTCCCTTGAGGATCATCACAGCTCTGATCCACTTAAAGGATGAAAATCACTTCTGCGGTATGGCTGACCTTTCTGCTGAGTAGGTCAGCCTGCCCTGGAGCTGTGCTCAGTGACTTTCCATGGATCATTAAGACTGGATAGAGATGATAATGATTAGCTAAATTATTCCTTCTCTAAGTCTAATGATCTGTGAGGTGAGAAGTCTGGAGTTAAGGTAAGACAAATTAAACTAGATGGAATGATTGGACTTCACATTGAATCACCCTCTCTCTCTCTCTCTCTCTCTTGAATTTAGGCAGCAGAGGACCCTTTGATATGGGATCAAGAAAAGCTGGTAAACATTCAGTCCCAGGCCAGGGAAAGGAAAAATATCATTTGAATTGCCAGGGTCAAAGGGAAATGGATAATGAGTGTTTCCTTACAGTAACACAATCTTGTTTCTGAAATCACTGGAAACTGAGAGTTTTCAAGGAAGTGGGAGGAAATTGTGTATAGCCACAAATTCTAGTTCTAGTTGTAGATTGATGTCTAGAAGGAATCACTACCAATTTAATCTAATAATTAATTATCTTGAAATGGCTCCTACCTCTCTGTGACTGCCATATATGATAGAGAAGAAAAAAGAACCTTGTTCAGGCTGTATGTGTGAATCAGGTTATGGAAACCCAGCAAATAGAATTTGTTCAGCGCTCTGGCATTCTGTAAATATCTGTGATCTTGGTTTTTTTGTTTTTAGTTGGAGAGCAATTGTCTTCATAGTGGCTGAGAAACAGATTTAAGAAATCCTCCTGAGAGTCTTTTTTTTCCAGTCATAGTTTCTTTTAAATTAAATTAAAAATGAAAGGAGGTGGCTGAATCCTGTGGTGAAGTCAGGAAGGGAACCCCCCTCCCCAATTTCTTCATTAACCAAGGACTCATGCATGTGCACAAATTAAGATCCATTGGCCTGCCTTCTTCTGCAAAGTGCCCCAGCACTTTATTATTTATTCACATAAATAATAGGTAAAGCCAGCTGTGGGTTTCTGAGAAATAGCAGATTTTATATATAAAACACAAAATTTGGGTCACTGGAAAGTTACTCGCAGTGAGAAAGCCTCACATGGGCTATATGGGCTCTAGAATTAATATATCTTGGTTCAAAACATATTGGCGTGTGAATGTTCATGCAGTCTAAGCTCTTAAGATATTGATCTTATAAAATGAATTCATCTTGAATTCACATATAAATCCACCTGTTCGTCTTTTTCCTATTGTCTGGTAATATGTGGCTATATTTTAGAGACAGCTTTTTATAGGTCAGACACTGGGAGGTAGCAGATGAAATCTATTTATTCACAGACTAGACATACTTGCTGAAATATGTTATATTTATTCACAATTTGGGTACCAGACTTTTCTTCATGCCGCCTTAACCCTGACCTGGAATGACCTAACACTAGTCATGCAAGAAAGTCTTTCTTCATTCCAGCTTCTTCAGTCCTTTGAACAAATGCTGTCAATTATGTCATTTAAATATGCTGAGGAAAGTGAGTAATTGCCCACTAGGACTGTTTTTCAAGCTGAGAAATAGTCATCTCTGAACTAAGGACAGAGAAAACCAGACTCCCAGTCCCAAACTCTTTTAATTTATAATCCTTTTCTGCCACAGAAAGGATTTTCAGACACATTATCAGGACAGGCACACTCCTGGCAGTGAAAAGTCATTGATTAATTCATTCTGCAACACAACGCTGTGAACTTTTGAGATGTAAATTCTGTTGTTACGCTTGTTGAGGAGCACATAACTGGAAAACATAAGCCCATGCCAGCCTAAACCATCTGTGTAAGAGGGTTGAGAAACAATAGTTGTTTCAGCAAACCTCAGTAATTTGATAAGTGAAATTAATTAATTAAGGGCCTGATCTGGCAAGTTGCTGAGCAACTCCTTGTAAAGCACTGAGCCCCCTCCACTGTCATTGCTTTCACTTGGTCTTGAGTGCATTAAGTTTTCCTTACACAGAGAGCCACATGTTTTGCTCTGGTTGATCTTTCTTTCAGACGAAAGAAAGAAAGAACGAATGTAAGTCTCCAGTTAAGAGATTGAGAACAAGATCACAGAGTGTTACCCGTTTTGTAACAGTCACGTTGAATTATCTCCCAGACCTCCTTTTCAGCAGATACAGAGATTTCATGCATTTAAAGGTGCAATATACTGAAGATAGAATCAGAGTATCTCCCCTACCCTAACATATTATGCAGGATGGAACCTGTATTGATGTAAAGGGACTCTCTTATGGTCCCATTAAAGTTGCTTGTAATAACAAATGTTTTGATGGTCAAAATCTGCCCTTGGCATCCTCAGACAAATGTTTTGAAAGGAGGACAAACTTGAAATGGAAGAAGAGAAGACGTCACTTCCCAAGGAGCAAAAATATATGTTACTTACTCAGTAATGCCCATGTATTACATATTGGACTTATGGGAGGTCTGAATTGACTTGTACTGTGGTACACACACATATTAAAAAATCCACATGGGTCCACTATCAAATCACTCCTCAAGACCTACTTTACTGTGATGCCTCCAAAAAAAACAAAACAATCAGCCAACCAAGGGTAGCTGGGCTTTACCACAACTGGGACTAGATGATTTTATTCATTTTAATTAAGATGCTTTGACAACATCAGGATACTTAAACTATGCAACTACTATTCTATGAAACAGTGTAATCTTATGTTCATTACCATTGGCCTGTCTTTTTCCTTCCCTCCTTTTGTTTCTCTTGGTTCAGCTTGTCTCAGATTAGACTGTAATCTCTGTAAGGTGGGGACTGTCTCTTACTACATGTATGTACAGCTAGAACAATGGGGGACCTGATACAAAAGGAGGGCCACAATACAAATAAATAATAATAATTGAATTAAAGGGATGAGTCTGATTTGGGCCAACTACTCACTGTGCCTGTGATTAATACGATAAAGCACAGCTCATGACCCCAGGTAAAAGATCTTCTCCATTCAAAATTATGTGCTGTGGATAAGCTGTGGAGGGTGAAGTCAAGGATTTCAGAATATCCCAGTGCACTTTTAGCCCTACACAGCGGTAAGTTTAAATAGGTAGGACCTAATAGAGCATTTCCAGATCCTGTTGCTTCATAGTGATAGTTAGACAGTCCAACCTCCAGAAGACGTTAGCACTGGGGATTTGAGACATTTCCCCTGGAAGTCTATAAAGGGAAAAGCACAAGTAATCCTGTGTCCCCTTAAAAACAAAACAAAGAAGCCAACAACAAAAGAGGACTCTAAGCTATTCCTTTAGGTAGGTAGTAGGCTATTATCTTCCCACACAAAATGACCTAACAAATGATTAGAGTGACCTTCCTTCCTTCCTTCTCTCTCTCTCGCTGTGAAGGAGAGAACTTTTCACTAAACATTTCAGAATCCCAACTGTTTTATGTTGCACTTTTTTTAGAGATGGTGGAATGGGGGCACACCTCTTGAGCACCTCTTAGTCATGGCTGGGTATGGTACTACTGTTCTTTTGTCTCCCCTGCCGTCCCCTCCAGGCTGCTGGCCAACCTTGGTTGGT